>CM019151.1:130620692-131820692 GCA_009733165.1 Naja naja | reverse complement strand
GCAAGTGGTATTTAGACCATAAAAACTACTTTTTATTTTAACTACTAAAAAAATAATCAGAAGTTATTATATAGTATTTGTAACTACTTTGATGCCTCTATTCATATTTCATTTCTTTATTTACTTACCAAGGAATCCCCTAGCTTTAGGACAGTATTTGTACAGAACTGTTCTCTATGTTTCCAAGCCAACGAGATTTCAAACTGCGAACAATTTGACTTTAAAATTTATATGGTTAAATAAATTAGAGGAACAGATTAAAAGGACTAAAGCCAATTTTAACCAGTGTTAGTATTCAATAAATAATTCCAATCTAAAAATAAAAAATGAAGGCAGGCATAAATGTCAACAAATGGAATTTCATTTCTTATGTAAATTTTATTGCATTTGTTATTTAAAATTAATTGCATTTTTAATGTGGCTTGGATGGGCTACCATCCCATCTTTCGAAGATAACAAATGTTGACATTCAAGATGAAAAGTCAGTTTCATTGCTTTTTTATCCTGGCTACTTTTGTTATTGCATATAGATGATTGTCCTTAAATCCAGGGAGTTATATTCCAACAAGATTTGTTCATTTGCATTATTTTGTGTCCTTGCAGTAAAAGGTTTTGTGTATTCATGAACAATACCAGATAACAGATAATCAGAGTTGGAGGGGACCTTGTAGGTCATCTAGTCCAACCCCCCCCGCCCAAGCGGGACACCCTACACTATTTCTGACAAATGGCAGTCCAATCTCTTCTGAAATCTCAAGTGATGATGCTGCCACAACTTCCTAGGGCAAGCTCTTCCATTGGTTGATTGTTCTCACTGTCAGAAAGTTTCTCCTTATTTCCAGGTTAAATCTCTCCTTGTTCAATAACAATTTATCTGCCAGCCTAGAGAAGCAAATCATAGGTGGTTTTCAGCAGGTTCTGACCAGTTCAGAGAACTGGTAGCGGAAATTTTGAGTAGTTCGGAGAACCAGCAAAAACCATCTTTGACTGGAGATTTTACAGTGTCCTTCCCCTGCCACACCCACCAAGCCATGCCCACATAACTGGTAGTAAAAAAATTTGAACCCCACCACTGAAGCAAATATTTTAGGATGATTTCCAAGAGAGACTTCCTTATTTATAGAGGATGCTAGACATTCTGCCAATCCAGCATAGCAAGTGAAGGGCCATAACTTAAAGCTTTTTAACTGGCATTTTCAGGTTTCTTCACAGAACAATGAAAATTCTGTATTGGATTATTTTAACTGTGGTAATGGAGTCATAGATATGGGTTATGGGTTAAGGGTGGTTGGATACAATATATCTATATGTACAGTATCTCTCTTTCTCTCTCTCTCCCTCCTCCCCCCTCCCTCCCTCCCTCCCTCCCCCCATGTGTCTGTCTTTTTAAATTAGCTGTCAGATATTCAGAGATATGTGTTACAAATGAATGGTCATTTAAAATTTCAATATAAAATTAAATTAAAACAAAGCTAGTAGTCACAGGTCATTCCCTGGAGTGATTCTCCTTGCTCATGAGCCATGCTTGCCAGTATACAAAAAGTGAAGACTGAGTGGTTTGCAAGAGCATTCCTAGGAGAGGTTACTCTTGACAATGAAGTTCATACCAATCAGACTGCTTGTCCAAAAAAGCAAACAGAAAAGTAATACTTTGCCTTTCAAATAGCTCATTAAATGAATCGAATCAAACCTAAACCAAGCAGAATAATTTCTGCATTGCTTCAGCACAATTTCTATATAATCTGTTTGCCAGACATTTTGGCATTCTGCTATGTTGCTCTTTCCTCATGCCTCTGTCTGCTTTGAAAGCTGTGCAGAAAGAATACTGCAGATTTTTATTGAAGCAAACCCTTTGAAACTATCTGAGTGAAATTAACTCTTTTAATGTCCTTTAATGGGTTATCATTTCTACAATCTTCATTCCATTCTTTTCAAAACTGAAAAAAACAGCTAAAGACATTCTGATGCTTTCCCATTTAGTTCATAACCAAACCTTTTTTAAAGAAAATATTGAATTCCATCTTATTTTCAACTTAATTAAATTGCACATTCCATATTTTGCTGTTTGAAGATGTCTTATGTACAAGGAACAATACATAATGCCTATGCAATCTGCTTATTTATTTAATATCCTGTCTTTATTACTTTGGAAACAACTCAAGATGGCAAACATATCCAGTACTTCTTCCTCCTCCTGTTTTCCCCATGACAACAACCCTGTGAAGTGGATTGGACTAAGACAGAATGACTGGCCCAAAATATTTCATGGCTAAGCCAGCTACACCTGGTCTCTTGCTTTCTAACCTGGTGTCTTAACTACTATTATCTCTCTTATGTACATGCTTATGCATTCCTTCCCCCACCTTTAATAAATAAAGCATACATATATATTTTTAAGGAAATAAAAAAAATAAAAAACACAAATTAAAATACTAGAAAAAAGAAAAATCTTTTCAGTCCCAGAAATTTGCTTCTTTTCTATCTAAATTGTTTATTGTTGTGGTGGTACTCTTTAGATCTTTGGAAAAAATATTGAAATCCTAAACTAGTGATAGAAAGAATGGTGGTTCTGTCAAGAGTTGTCTGGGGTCAACACTACCTAGAAGTAGGAAAATGTGCAAAAGTGCAAAGCAAATAAAACAATAAAAAAGCATGGCCGTACAAGAGCCCTTGTCAGCAAAAACAGCAGAAAATCTATAATGCTCTCATTGGTGACAGAAGAGTAATACACAATTGCTGCAACTTTTCTCAGTTTATATAAACGTGTGTGGAACACATGACTAGTGTTCTCTCAAGAGGCAATGTCAAGAGGACATGACATGAAAAATAGTTAGTGGGTATTGTTTGTACTGCTGTTATGAGAACGAAAAATGAGCTCACAGAGGGAAAGAAAGTGTGATGACTTTCCAGAAAAACATAATAAACGTGATTTTTTTAAAAGACGCTAAACCTTTGATTAAAAAAAAAGCAACCAGTAATAGGCTGTTTCTCTACCAGTACTAGAGTGTAAACAAAAGGCAAGATAAATATGCCTTCAAGTTGAACTTGACTCTTGATGATTGCAACCTTGCAATTTCAGAAAGTATGACATATGTAGTTTGCCATTTACTTCTACCATCCCATTTTTCTGAAACATAATCTAGCCAACAACATGCATACACTGAACCTATGTTTACAGTCCTATTAAATCTATTTTTATAATATCAAGGCTCTGTCTAAATCACTTAAACTTCAAGATGAGAAGCAGCCAATTTAAGTTGTTCCTTTGCTTTACACCTTTTAAGTACAAATAGAGAATTTCCAGCAGCTCTTGTTTTGGAAAACACATTGCTTATTGCCATGTATGAATAGAAACCTCATGAGTACAATTATTGACTACATACCAGAACACCATGTAGTCTCTAGTACCCTGTATTCTTTACCAAGACTTCCCTTGATCTCTGTTCTAACAGATATTTGTTTTTTAAAAAACCGGGAACTTGTTTTCTTGCAAAACAAGCACACAAAAAAGACTGCATCAAACCCTATTATTGTGCAGATGCAAACCAAGTGTGTAGCAATTTCTATATATTATTGTAAGTTTTTCAATATAACATTTATTGCTGAATACGTTTGCATTTCACATCATGAATGGATCAATTTATTTAAAAGAGTACAGACCTCTGTTGTTTTCTCTTCCTGCTTAACTATGAGGTTCCTCTAGTTGCTCCATGAACATCTAGGCCAGTTAAATGACTGTTGGGGCTAACTTGGCCTTCAGGACCTAGATAAGCTTTGTGTCAGTATTTCTCAATCTTGGCTACCTTTCAGTGCGTGGACCTCTACTCCAGAGTACCACAGCCAAGTTTGTGTGGGACTTTGTAGTAATACCAGCTTTGTGTGGGGCTTTACGGTAATGCAAAGAAGATACTGCTACTGTGATAGAAAGTGGCTACTAGTTGCTCAATGGGCTGAGGCTGACTGAGTAGCTTCCTGGGAGAGAGCAGTGTGAGACAGCAAGCCAGGATGGGAGGAATGGTTCAGGTAAAGCAGTGTTTTCAACATTGGCCACTTTAAGATGGCTTTGTTGAAGTCTACCCATCTTAAAGTCACCAAAGTTGAGAAACACTGGTGAATTTCCCATTCTCTCTCACAGGAAGCAACTCAGCCAGCCTCAGCCCCTTGAGCACCTAATAGTCACTTTCTTTCACAGTATCCGTATCCTCTTGGTATTACTGCAAAACCCCAAACAACCTATGAAATCATGACTTTGTAGACAATGGCAGCTTATTTCACTGTATGGCAGGCAATATGACAGCCATGGCAGGAGATCATACAGAAGATAAATGTATACAGGAAAATATATAATGCATGATAAGAAAGAAGCACTTTTATTAATGACACAATATTAATAATATTTTGATTATGTTGTACCTATACAATATTTTGATTATTTTGTACCTATTTTAATTCTTCTTAAAATATTTTATTGGTTGCAATGGAGAAATTGTTAAAAGCAGGAATATGGCTGTACTCAGTTGTAAGGATAAGCTTTAAAGACCTTTTGTTTTCATTAAAATTTACCTAATTTAAACTGTCAATATGTAAACCAAACATGAACTTTCTAAGAAGCAAATAAATGTATATTAGGTGAAATGTTACCAAGCTAATCTATGCCACAGTACACTGGATTGATCTGACTTTGACAGCCTTTTACAAATTACAACAGCTGCTAGTACAAGTACCATATTTACACTTCTAGACTTCCTATTTGCTTTTGACTTGCCAAGGTGAATTCATTGCTGCTTTCTGATCTCTCTTTTATTTTATCTCTGTTCCTCTTTGATAAGACTGTTATCAAAATACCTTTTAGAGGTCATGGGAGAGTTGTTTAGAGCTATGGAGACTTCACAATGAATTGAGGGTGTTACCGTTTGTACAAAAATTTCATGTACCCAAGTGCATTGTATTAAAGGAACTGAAAATAATCTTTAGCGAATTTGTAAACTTGTGCACACACTGTATAACAGCTCTTGGATTGCAGCATGGCTAAAGGCACAACGAGTACTCTTTAAAACTAACTTTAGTAAAGTTATATTATTTGTATGCTGCAATGCCAAGATAAAGAACTTCTGGACTGTGTGCTAGATATGAGACTTTTCTAAATTGCTGCTTGTTTATTTATTTTGTATGGCATGGCATAATGCAACATAGTGCATAAAATTCACAGAAACCACATGTAAGATATGTATCAAAATATAAAACACAAAAGCAGTGCATTATTTTAAAAACACTATGAGTGATTAATAAAAATATGAATAAAATTAAATTATATATAAGGAGTTACGGGAGTGACTAACTAAACCTATGGCAGAATATCTAGATCATTTAGCCATTGGACATCAATGCACTCAAGAGAGTTTCTGAAAGGATCTAGGGAACCTTCTGGGGGTATTCTGTCGCAATATATGTAAAGTTTGTGGGATGAGCCATGGTGGCAGAGTGGTTAGAATGCAGTACTGCAAGTTGACTGCTGGCTGCAGTTCAGCAGTTCAATTCTCACCAGCTCAAGGTGTCAACTCAACCTTCCATCCTTTCTAGGTGGGTAAAATGGACACCCAGATTGTTGTGGGCAATATGCTGACTCTGTAAACTGCTTAAACTAGCAATATATAAATCTAATTGCTATTGCTATGTTCCCACAGTCATAGTTATAATTATCAACCAGACCCCATTTGTATTTCCAGTATTAGCCTCTGCCATGGTTAGTTCAGATCCAGTTGAATGCTGTCCAGAATGAATACTTAAATTGCTGCTGACATTATAAGTAGACATTTCTTCCTGAAGAGGGCCCTATTCCTCCAAACTTTCTCTCTTTACACAGAAGTGCTGAGCCACTCAGATTTGGAGGTTATGAAATGATAAAGACTGTGTGTATTTCTGAACAAAGATAGCTCAGCCACTTTGATTCACACATTGATAAATCCAAATTGGATCACCGTAATATGCTCTATACACAAAATTGTCTGTGAGATTAATTTATATGCCACAACTGGAACAGAATGCAGCATCTAGGCTGAAGAAAGCCACTCTCTTACCCCCGATTTTCATGTGTTGTTTTTATTGCATAACAGTGTTCTTTTATTATTTATGGAAGCTGTTTAAAAATGTATGAAACCACCTAAATAACTATTGACCTATACATATTTTAATATACATTAACTAATAATAGTAACACCAAATTCCATTTTGTGCAAACACAAGTTTGTGTATGATATGATTCAATGTAAAGTAGATATATTCACTGTAAATCTTAATTAGATAATTAATTTGAGAAGTGGTAAATCATTCTAGGAAAACAATCCAGTTAAATAAGCCCTATTAATAGGCATTAAATATGTATCAAAATGTTTATTTTCTGTTAAACTTGTTTTCTAAACTAAGTTTTTCTAAATAACTAAAGTACATATTGTTATACTTAGACTTAAAAACTGTAGTAGAATATTAGAAAAAAAATCTGAAAGTCAGAGGATAATTCAGCTTGAACTTTATTTATTTCATAATATTCATAGTCTTCCCCAATCTAAATCAACCTGAGTGGGTATAGTAAAGTCAAGACAAAAGTAAAATATCAAAAATTAGATACAAATAATGAGAAAGAATAACCAGTAATATATCTAATACATCTTAGACATAACTGGAACTAAACTTCCAACCACTGGAACAGCAGTGGGATCCTACCTGTTCCACTACTAGCTCTGTGATCACACGCACGTATGCACGTGCAGCTTTCCACACACCAGCTAAAGCCTGCAGCACCAATCAGCTGAGAGGATGAAGAAGAGAAAAGTGCTGGAGCAGGTGGAAACCGATCCTGAGCTTTTCTCTTCTTTTTCCTCTCAGCTGATCCTTGGAGGCTTTTTGTCCTCCTCTCAGCTGATCATGGGAGGCTTTTTTTAAACTACTGGTTCAGCCGAACTGGGCCAAACCGGTAGAATACCACCACTGCACTAGAATAATAGTGGCAGTAACATAGGGACATGCATCTTTTTCTCCAGTGGAAGTTTGCTCCATAAATTGTGTCTTACCAGTAAGAAGATATGACACATGGCCTATATCTCATGAGCCTTGCAAGGAGAGGGACTCAGTTACCACCTCTCTCTTGAGGCTTGGCTGGATTCGTAGATCCAATTTTGGCAAGTTGTTGCCTGTCATATTTCAGTGCTGTGCCGAAAAGAACTTCAATCACTACTTTGAATACAAGGAGTAGAAGGATATCAATCAGTGATGTATTTTCTGGTGATGTATATAATTTGTTCCATGATTTTTAAATTTGCTCAGCCACATTTAGTATTAAAAAGGAAATAAAGTTCACCTCAATATTTTTCCTTTTTCTTTAACTGAAGGTAGTATTTCATACCAATAGTGCCTGGTAATAGATGCCTGTGAAAAGGTTACTTTCTTCAGTCAGTGATAAAAAAAAACCCACATAATAATATATGGACAATACTTGATGGAATAGCAGGTTTAATCAAATTTGCATGAAATCTAATTCCACATATAACAGCAGATAATTTATTGTATTCTATAATAGTTTAAGCTGTAAAAGTGGAGTAGATAGACATTAAGTATATTTTTAGTAAACAAGAAAGTTATAAAGTTCAATATATTCCTGTTTTCAGCACAGTTATTAAGCCCTTTTTTAAACCTTTGAAACTATAAAAATGCTAGTTTGAGAACCCATTTGGTGTAGTGATCAAAATGCTGGCCTAGAAAGCAGGAGCCTGGGCATTCTAGTATTGCATTAGTCATGAAAGCTGTCTGGGTGATTTTTAGGTCAGTCAGTCTCTTTCAGCCTAACTCACCTCTCATCATTAATTGGTTCTGGGTGGTACAATAAGTAACAAAAACAATGAGTATCATTTTTCCCCATAAGGAGTAATGTGTAGTGAACGACAAGGCAGCTGACACTGACAAGTTCTAGCTTGTGCACTGAGTACCAAACAAATGATGAGTATGGTGATAAAATGTTCTCATCAAAATGTTTTGAGTACCAAATTTGATGAGTTTCAAAGCAGTTGAGTACCAAGGTACCAGTGAACCTAAACTGTTTTATGCATTTCCAAGTAAAGATGACCATTTTTCAAAAACTTACTTGTTTTTCTTTCATTTGTTTTCATGAACTATTGGAATAGACATTCTGCCTCTAGACACCCATATCAGAATAAAATTTTACAATAATGGTATTACAATTCTTATCTTACTTATAAAACATGCTAATAATTCATGGAGTATGTTTTCCTCTGTAACTGTATTTTTAATAACTGTATTGCATAGTGAAACTAAGGAAGAAAGAAACTAAGGGAGAAAAAAATCTCAAATTCCTGATGTTGTATTGTAAAACAAATTAGTGAAATAATCCCCATTTCTCTGTCACATCATTAATTAACTCACCCTTATAGCACCACCTTGTGCAAATTTAATATAAGTTCTGCTTACCTTATAAATTATGTAAGTGTTTACTAAACAAAATAAAATATAAACTAAAATAATTAATAAGTACCATCTTATGCATAACACACAATTGCTTGAAGGTACTTCTATCGAACTTTGAGATAAATGTGTACCCAATCCAAATTCTATTAAAGTTTTCTTTAAATAGATATGGAATATGAAAGTTTAAATACTGAGAGAAGAACTATTCAACATGTAGGTGAGAGGAACTATCTTTACCTATGTTGCTACTTAAAACAATGCCAGAGTATGATTAGAATGAAAACCTGTTTGTTGTAGGGGTAAGGCACCAGGCTAGGAACAGGGAGACCATGAGTTCTAGTCAAATGAGTTTAGGCAAAAGCCAGTGGGATAACTTGGGCTTATCCTACTCTCTGAGCTCTAGGAAGCAGGAAGTGGTAAACCACTTGCTAAAATCCTGTCATCCATCCTTAGTTATAGTCTATAGGACATGTTAAGGATAGAATTGGTGGTTCCATCTGTCTTTTCCTACCCTGTTTTCCTACCAGTCATTATCAAATTACTCAATCAAATTACCCATCAAGTACTCTTCTTAATATGGAGCTGCTCCTTGGGCTCACCAATGTAGTTAAAGAAAGGGATCCCGGACACCTACCATCAGAGGCCAAACCGACATTTAATCCAGCTTCTTTACATACAGATGGAGCAACAACACATAATGAGTTGGGGAACACCCATGCAAAGTTAGCACTGGGAGCTCTGCCTTTCAGTGCAACTTTTATCCATTCAGTTCCCGGCCCATACATCCAGCAGCCACGCCCCTCATTAACCTGTTCCTCATATCCATCCTCCCCCCTCTCTGTGCCACTGAAGGCGTGAGGCAATCAGCCATAGTATGTGCGGTGTCTCCTGTCTGGTAAGCTGCCTCCGCGATTCCCCCCTTGTGATGTTGAGCCCCAAGCTAGACTCAACAGGTGACTCAGTCTAGGAAAACAGATGCATTTTGACAGATGGCAAAAACCTTTTGTTTAAAAGTATTGCATGGGTATATTCTGGAATAGTGCTAAACCATATTCTCTTTGGATTGTTGTTATATCACAACACTGCCAAACCCATGTTCAAAAGCAGTCTGAATGAATGGATTAATTGCTATTCACAACACTGTAGTTGGCTCATTGCTTAAAGATGGTGGAAAATGATGTTGAAGGACTATAGAAGAGGGGATGCATCTCAACCAATCATTGCCAGTTGATTCCTCTTTCTGTTTGTGCCATTTAAAAAATGGTTGGTAAAGCACATCAGATTGTATCCTTTGCAAAAGCTGTATTGGGATAAAGGCTAGGGAGAACCATGCAAGAAACATCATGAAGATGCAGCAACAAAAAGCAAGTTGCTCAGCCATATCTTTTTTTGCCACAGTTAATTGAAAATCCCAGAAGATTCCAGGAAAAGAAAAATGAATTATAAATATGATGTTTCTTGGGCATAATTTTCAACCTTATTTTTCAGAGAGTTGTATTGTTTATATGCAAAGTGCCTGTTCATTAATTCAAACTTGTAAGTATGTAGCTTATTGAGCTAATACACACTAAAACTGTGAAACATGCTCCTTGACCCCAAAAGTTCAGACCTCAAAAAAACACAAACAGCATTGAATTATTTGGATAGCAACTGCTCTGAACATTTCAGACCATAGTATAAATTCATGAGATGAGAAAGATGTGCCTTCAACTATTTTCTTACTACTATATAAAATTTAATTTCAGAGTTGAGATTTCCTTTGATGGGGCTAGATTAAGATGCTTTATGGACTCTCCTTCAACAGATATAAGTTCCTTGCACATTGCTTTCAAATTCACTGAATTGATGTCTGAAATTTCCTATAGTGTATAAATGTTTTATAGAACCTTAAACTGAGTTCAGCACACTATGTATTATGTTTTTATTTTGTTTGCTATGTTGTGAGCTGCCCAGAAACAGTCAAGAATTGGATGATACCTAAATCAAATATGTAAAACATAAAATGAATAAATCTGAGTAAATCTGAGAACCTTTACAGTATTCCATGTGATGAAACTAGTATGACAATTTAATTAAAGTCAAATTATGGGAGAGTGAGTCATTTTCAATTTGTAGCTTGTAGCACATGATTTCAATATATTCTCAATGGTTTCAGATAAGAAGCATAAAAATTAATTCAATAATTCTTCATGATTCTTCTTGAAGCAGAGTTCCAATACAATCTTTTCTATGTTGTTTTTTTTCACTTCAGTCAATTCTAATTCTGATATTGCAGTAAATTTAATTTGTCCTTTGGACCCAATTTATATAATATGTCCTAGAACTAATCAAAATCTAAGCTAGATGTTGAGGAAGAAGTTGACATTTTTATCATCAGTTCTGTTTCTAGTGAGATAGAAAGCTATATTCCTTGCAGTTTATTGCTTAGCCTAAAACGTTGTGTCACTTTATCTACAGGTGAAACTAGAAAAATTAGAATATCGTGCAAAAGTTCATTTATTTCAGTAATGCAACTTAAAAGGTGAAACTAATATATGAGATAGACTCATTACATGCAAAGCAAGATAGTTCCAGCCGTGATTTGTTATAATTGTGATGATTATGGCTTACAGCTCATGAAAACCCCAAATCCACAATCTCAGAAAATTAGAATATTACATGCAATCAATAAAACAAGGATTGTACATAGAACAATATCAGACCTCTGAAAAGTATAAGCATGCATATGTACTCAGTACTTGGTTTGGACCCCTTTTTCAGCAATTACTGCCTCAATGTGGCATGGCATGGAAGCTACCAGCCTGTGGCACTGCTGAGGTGTTATGGAAGATCAGGATGCTTCAATAGCAGCCTTCAGCTCTTCTGCATTGTTCGGTCTCATGTCTCTCATCTTTCTCTTGGCAGTGCTGCATAGATTCTCTATGGGGTTCAGGTCAGGCGAGTTTGCTGGCCAATCAAGCACTGTAATCCCACTGTCACTTGAACCAGGTTTTGATGCTTTTGGCAGTGTGGGCAGGTGCCAAGTCCTGCTGGAAAATGAAGTCAGCATCCCCATAAAGCTCATCTGCAGAAGGAAGCATGAAGTGCTCCAAAATCTCCTGGTAGATGGCCGCATTGACCCTGGACTTAATGAAGCACTGTGGACCAACACCAGTAGATGACATGGCTCCCCAAATCAACACAGACTGTGGAAACTTCACACTGGACTTCGAGCATCTTGCAATGTGTGCCTCTCCATTCTTCCTCCAGACTCTGGGTCCTTGGTTTCCAAATGAGATGCAAAAGTTGCTCTCATCAGAAAAGAGGACTTTGGACCACTGAGCAACAGACCAGGTCTGCTTTTCTTTTGCCCAGGGAAGACGCTTCTGACGACATTTGAAGCCCATGTCCAGGATCCGTCTGTGTGTGGTGGCTCTTGATGCACTGACTGCAGCCTCAGTCCACTCCTTGTGAAAGTCCCCAACACTTTTGAATGGCCTTTTCCTGACAATTCTCTCCAGGCTGCAGTCATCCCTGCTGCTTGTGCACCTTTTTCTTCCACACTTTTCCCTTCCACATAACTTTCTATTAATGTGCTTTGATACAGCACTTTGGGAACATCCAACTTCTTTTGCAATTACCTTTTGAGGCTTTCCTTCCTTATGGAGGATGTCAATGATGGTTTTCTGCACAACTGTCAGGTTAGCAGTCTTTCCCATGATTGTGATTCCTACTGAACCAGACTGAGAGACCATTTAAAGGCTCAGGAACCCTTTGCAGGTGTTATGGCTTAATTAGCTGATTAGAGTGGGACACTTTGAGTCTACAATATTGCACCTGTTCACAATATTCTAATTTTCTGAGATTGTGGATTTGGGGTTTTCATAAGCTGTAAGCCATGATCATCACAATTATGGCAAATCACAGCTTGTACTATCTTGCTTTGCATGTAATGAGTCTATCTCATATATTCGTTTCACCTTTTAAGTTGCATTACTGAAATAAATGAACTTTTGCATGATATTCTAATTTTTTGAGTTTCACCTGTAAGTTTAAGTGTTCTGTGGCTAGGAATAAGATCAAATACAAGTAGGCAAGAATTAGTTTTACCATCCTGTTAGGTTGGTAAATATTAGGTTTATATCTTTCAGAAATTAAACTGAATTTATAAAAACTTTTTTTGTCTGCTTGCTAGAAACCTTGCCCCACTTTCTGTAATACCATTTTGGTCACAAAAGTTTCCAAATACCTGTGGATTAGTCACGTAAAGAAGAGAACTATTTTAAGGGAAATATACTGTTGCTTTGATAGTTAAGCAAAAACTGTGGTAGAAATCTTTATTGGAGAAAATACACAACAGCTGTGCAAAAAATGCAGCTATTGCTTGCAAAACATATCTCAAATGGAGCAATGTTGAGTGAATTCAAAACTATTGTGCAGGGAATATGTTTCAAACTGCTTTTTTGTGGTTCTGATTGATATCAACTATTCAGGGTAGTCTTCCTATGTCATTGCTATGGAAACATCAATGGGAAAACTTCATTTTGTTTGGTATTTGACTGATGAACTCAAATATTTCAGTAGAGGGAGGGAGGGAGGGAAAGGAAGGAAGGAAACAAAATATTTTGTAATTGGAAGTGATATCCCATGTCTCAGTTTTCCATATTCTTGACTGTTTCTCTAAAGGTTTTGTGAATGCAGTATTATATAATATAGAACTGTAAGAACAAAAGTCAACACACAAATGAAAACTTTTGTGAATTCACATATTTAGTGTAAGTAGATAATAGAACATCTACTTTGCATTTTACTGATATATATATTTTTTAATTTTATTTTAAATTTTATTTTTTATAGTTTGTTATTTTTATAAATAATTCAAAGTAGTAAACATACCTACTATATACTGGAATTTGTCTTATAACTCAGCCTTCCCCAACTGGGTGATCTTGATGTCAAGTGTGGCTGAAAGATTTGTTATAGAAGGTTCTTCCTATAGGAAAACAAAGTACATTCTTAACATAGAAATGTCTTCTGCTGGTTGCAGCTAAATGATCCTCCATTCAACAGAAGACCTGAATTCAAATAATATGCATTGTTAGCCCCTCTGCTCATTATACAGTACTTCCCCACCTAGGAAATCTCTGGTGATTTGGAATTTGTAATTCATCCCAATAAGAACAATCATTTGCTAGCCCTCAAGGGGTTGAAGGCATACAATTCTCTATATTGCAAGTTAGGCTGGCCATTGTTATTCCTTAATCACTTCCTAGGAGTTCTGATTCCAAAGCTGTAGGTATTCACCACTTGTTTGATATCACTATGGAACTATCCTAATACATTTAATAGCCAGAATACAAATGCTGCAGAAAAGGCTGCAACAAGGTAATTTTTACAAAAGTAATATGCCCGGATCAGTGGAAAAGCTGTAGTACCTGAAATAAAGGTGGAGGGGGTTTCCATATAAGGACACTCTTGAAATGGGCTATGGTAAGACCTTTGAGGACTTCTAAACAGACCCCCAGCTGTGTTCTTCCCAGGTTTGCTTACCCTTCGGGTTTTTTTTCTAGTGGACAATTCACTTACTGTGCTATATTCCTCTAGATGTAGCCTTTACCTCTTCTTGCTTCTATCTTGGACAATGTGAGATATTCAAGTAAATCAAGTAAAGACTTACCTTTCATTCACACATTTTAATAATGAGGTCAGTGTAAAGATAAATATATTAAAATCACAAAATAAATATATCTCTATCATAGGTCACTTTTTCTGGTATCATTGTAACTTCAAATGAACACTAAATAAATCACTATAAGTTGAGGACTACCTCTATATGTTGTATAATATTGGAATCAAAAAGCAGCCCTAAGCAAATGCATCATGCACACCCATTACACCCATTTTTATCCCTATGGAATGTCAAAAAATAATTCTTGGTACCTGGCACATTAAAGAAAAAGCAGAATAAAAAAAGGAATAAATAAAAAGGCTTCATTTAGAAAACAGAAATTAAATATAACAGACCTAGAATGGAGCTTACCTGGTCTGACAATAATATTTGTTTTAAAAAACCCTTTAAAATAGTACTTGATGACAAATTGAATATAAGTCAGCAGTGTGATGCAGCTGCAAAAAAGGAAACATAATGTTAGGCTGACTTGACTGAAGCATAAATTGTAAATTACAAGCAATAATAGTTCCACTTTATACGGCTTTATCAGATCCTTAGTTGGGAGATTTGCCCTTGTCTTGTCACCATGCTAAAAGTGATTTAAAGAAACCAGAACACGTTCAGAGAAGTGCAGTAAGTATAATTAAAGAACTAGAAAGTGCTATGAAGAGAACCTTTAACGGAATTGCAAATGTTTACTCCTGAGAAAATAAGATATAGAAAGAATATTGTAGCATTTTTCAAAAATCCACAAAGATATTATACTAAAGAAGACTGTGATATATTCTCTACTGTTGCAGATTGCAACATGTGGTATATGGATTCAAGTTACAAGAAGGCAGATTCTGATGGCTTTTAAAAAAAGAACACTTTTTAATATTAAACATAGTTCAGTAGTTCACTAAACAGTAATTAAGTGAACCTAAAGAGCTGGTGGACTTCCTATGCTTGTTATGTTTAAAGCAGAATCAAGACAAACATCTTTTGTGGATGCTTTAATGTGATTTCCTTAGAAAGGTTTGAACTTTGAACTCTAAATGATGCCTTCAACTGCTTGTGATACTAATTTTCTATACAATATGCATAATTTTTAATACCAACAATGTTATCAGAAAAAGGAGGAAAACATTTGAGGAAGTAGTCAATGCCAGCCTATGACTTTATTATATAATTCAAAAATAGATAACCTGGTACCACATGTTTTTAGGGTGACAATTCTCAGAATTTCTTGCTTTGGGCTGCTGTAAAATAATTGTCAATTCTTAGCATCCATATAGATAAATTTTCTCCATGGATTAATCACTTAACTTCTATATACTGCTATCCCATTAAAGTAATCTGTTCATATCAGAAAGATTACTAAAAAGAAGCTGGATTGTATAAATGTGTTTTCAAAATGGATGTTATTGAATGATAATAATTTTCTTACATTTACAAGTTTGCTTAGTCAAGTGTAATAGACAGCATCTTCTTTAAAGTCACGTGTATTTTAAAATAATGTTTGCAAGACAATAGACTATGTATGCTTGAATGCTGATTCAAAACACCCCTGAATATTAATTAATATTAGAATCTAGAGTGCTATCTTCAAAAGAATTTAAAACCACATTTGTTTCCAGGGTTGTGCACTGTGGAAAACTTCAAGAGCAAAGTGCTTGATATTCATTACCATTTTGATTCATCTTCATAGTTCAAAAATCCCTCATGTGTTATCTAAGGTTTATTATTTCTGCAGCATGTCTGAGATGTATCCTGCATTTGTTATCAACCATCATATATTTTGAAATTCTATGACTGCCAATAAGCTTTAAACAATCTCTGCAGGAAAGTATGGGTACCCGCCACTTAATACTTTTTTATAATTTTGCAGGTGATTACATTCTTCAAGGGGAGAAAAATAATTATCCAGATTCAAGCTTATTTTACTTACTGTGCTTTATATTGGAATATCAATATTCACAAGACTTAATTGAGTTTTGTAGTTCAACTCAAGGGCTACTATGGAAAAAGTACAATTTACTCTGCAAGAGCTTAATGTGCTAAATACCATACTGAGATCATTAGTGTATAGAAAACTTTTGAAAAATGGAAAATAATATATCAAAATTTTTTTAAATACCATCTTCCTGCAAAAGTGTACCCCAAATATTTGCTCTTCAAATGTTGTCTGATAACACTGGAGATTATAAGACTTTTCCATATGACCACATTTTTGTTTCCTGTTCCACAATCAAACAAAGCAAGAACTGAGTGGAATTCAAATCATGAAAATACTATATGAACTAGCATTTTTTTTTAAAAAAATGATATTGCAGCATTAAGAAGGAATTGACAACCAATCAGAAATTGATAGCCAATAATTTAAATATCTTTCTTCAGTTATACACCATATACATACATACAGACAGACAGACAGAGAGACAGACAGACAGATATATGCACGTCTTGGTGTGTTCAGGTCTTTTCCCGTGTAAGATTGAGAGTATCTTGGCAACATTTCAGCGAGGTCCCACTCACCATCTTCAGGCTGGTGCTTTCAGCTTCGTGCTTGTGCGAGCAAAGCGTGATCGGAGCTGCCGTCTTTCTATAAATACTGGTGGGGAGTTGTGGTGTGATGGCTCTGTTGTAAGCGGATTAGTTGGCTGTGTTGTTACTTCTTGATTGGTTGATGGAGTTGATGTTTGCAGATTGGTTGGCTTTTTTTTAAGACCCTGTGTGGCTGAAGTACTGGCTGTATGTCTATCAGACTTTTGTGTTGTAACGACCTGGATAATGGACTGTGTAATGACCTTCTGAGTTCTATTGTTGTGACATTCTGGGTCTTGTGATGTAATCTCCTGGGTCATTGGCTGTGTTGTAACATCCTGAGGTTTTGTGTTGTAACCTCCTGTGTTCCGTGATGTGATATCTTGAGCAGATGGCTGTGATGTAACATTCTGGGCTTTGGTTTGGCTCCGAGTTTGAGGTCCTCACAGAACAGGACAATGGCATCACCCTCCTTCCTTACATCAAAGGCACCACAGATAAAATCAGCAAAATTCTCCACAAACACAATATCAGGACAGCCTTTGGCACTGACCAAAAAATAGCCAACATCTTAAGAAACCCCAAAGACAAGATCCAGCTAGAAAACCAAGGAGTTTATGAAATACCATGCAAAATTTGCCCAGCCACATACATTGGACAAACCAACAAGCGAATAAATGCTCGCATCGCAGAACACAAGAATGCAGTCAGAAAAGAAGAAAAAACTTCTTCCCTTTTCCAGCACCTTAAAGCCACAGGACATGAAATTGATTTTGAGGGATCCAAACTTATCTCCAACACTGAACATTTCAACAAGAGAATAATTAGGGAAGCCATTGAAATAGAGAAACACCCCTATAACATGAATAAACGGGATGATACTTCCCACCTACCAGACATCTGGAAACTAGCCCTAATCAACAAACGAGTCCCAGCCACGAAAACCAACACCGGACCCAAAATAACACATGATCTCCCTCACCAGACTCAAACCCAAGCCTACCCCACAGACAAAAGGCAACTACCGTCCAGAAACCAGACCATAGCTGCAACTCCAGCTGCTACACCCCCTCCGACCCCCAAACCAAGCAAACTGACACACGCTATAAACACATAGCCAGACCTCAAACTCGGATCCAAACCAAGGCCCAGAATGTCACATCACACCTCTCCACCCAGGATACTACATCACAGAACTCAGGAGATCACAACACAAAACATCAGGAGGTTGTAACACAGACAACGACCCAGGAGATTACAGCACCACACCCAGGACATCACAACAATAGAACTCAGAAGGTCATCACACAGCCCATTACCCAGGTCGTTACAACACAAAAGGCTGAGAGACACACAGCCAGCACCTCAGCCACACAGGGTCTCAGGAAAAAGCCATCCAATCTGCATACATCAACTCCACAAACCAATCAAGAAGTAACAACACAGCCAACTCTAGAGTTTAAAAGGGGAAAACAGCCACGATCACACACTTCTCCCAGGAGAACAAAGCTGAAGACACCAGCCTGAAGATGACGGATGAGATTTCGTCGAAACGTTGCCAAGGTATTCTCAATCTTACACGGGACAAGACCCGAATACACCAAGACCTACATATATATATATATATATATATATATATATATATATATATATATATATACTTTTTCTCCATAAAAAGAATAACACTATGAGTAAGAATAATCTCCAAGTCTTTCATCTATTAATTATAATGGCATTTCTCTAGTAGATGTTTTCTGTGTTATTGGTTTATTTTCTCCTGCCATCCAGTGATCCAGTTTCAACACTAGGAGTAGAAAAACTGGCAAGCAGAATATAACAGGCATCTCTTCCAATAACTGGTGAGCCACCACCCAAAAGATGATGTCATGAATTGCTTCTGTTTCTGTAGCAACAATCTCTGCTTCCAGTTCCATTAAAAAAAGTTTCACAGCTATAGTACGAAGAAGCCAGCTCCAAGTGCAATTGTGATTGATCAGTGTGCCACAACAATCAATCAATTTTCCTTTGTGAGTGGTTAGGAAGCAACATTTTGCAAAGTCCTAGCATTTTTAGAGAGCAAAATCAAGCAGATTTTATGGTGTGCTGTACAATTCCTGTTAAGCAAATCACTGTTGAGACCAATTTAAAAAACAGGTACAAGGTGACAAGCTTTATTTAATACCTCTAAGCTAACAATGAAATATCCTTACTCTGGTTTTTCCTTTCTTTAAAAAAATACATATCCTTGCATATATGTTTTAAAAAATTCTGGCGTTTGCATGCTTATGTATAGAAAAGCACTGCCATTAGGAATATAGTCATCCATAACTGGTCACAATGATGAAATATATTGTGATGTTACAATGCAAGCTCTGCTCTTTCTTACTTGTGTTGCATATGTTTATCAAGTATAAACAGGGCAAAATCTGTATTGCAATGTTTGTCACTTTCCTCATGTCTACTTGCTGCAACTTGCATATTGTACAACTAAGGCTGCTAACAACTTTCCTCTTCCTCTCTCTCCCCTCCCTCTCCTTTTCTTTCTCTCCTCTTCTCTTTTATTCTCTCCTCTTCTTCATTAGATGGGCACCTCAACTATGATAGCCATAGTGGGTGACCAAAGTGATGCTTTATTATATAAGAGAGGTATATGGCAAACAGTTGTGTTTTTGTGAAACAAAAAGAAAAAGGAAAGATGTAACAAATCTGAATGAAAGTTATCTGATACCATGAAGTAAAATAATAATTTATAAGCCTGACTCCCAGCAACTCTGGACCATTGATAAATATATGAATGCTATTGAATATGTATACTAACTATGAGCTTTAAAAAAGCTTAAGTGTATGTTTTAAGGTCTGAAGTGTGGTCATCTACAGGTGAAACTCAAAAAATTAGAATATCGTGCAAAAGTTCATTTATTTCAGTAATGCAACTTAAAAGGTGAAACGAATATATGACATGCATTACATGCAAAGCAAGATAGTTCAAGCCATGATTTGCCATAATTGTGATGATTATGGCTTACAGCTCATGAAAACCCCAAATCCACAATCTCAGAAAATTAGAATATTGTGAACAGGTGCAATATTGTAAACTCAAAGTGTCCCAATCTAATCAGTTAATTAAGCCATAACACCTACAAAGGGTTCCTGAGCCTTTAAATGGTCTCTCAGTCTGGTTCAGTAGGAATCACAATCATGGGAAAGACTGCTGACCTGACAGTTGTACAGAAAACCATCATTGACATCCTCCATAAGGAAGGAAAGCCTCAAAAGGTAATTGCAAAAGAAGTTGGATGTTCCCAAAGTGCTGTATCAAAGCACATTAATAGAAAGTTATGTGGAAGGGAAAAGTGTGGAAGAAAAAGGTGCACAAGCAGCAGGGATGACTGCAGCCTGGAGAGAATTGTCAGGAAAAGGCCATTCAAAAGTGTTGGGGACTTTCACAAGGAGTGGACTGAGGCTGCAGTCAGTGCATCAAGAGCCACCACACACAGACGGATCCTGGACATGGGCTTCAAATGTCGTCAGAAGCGTCTTCCCTGGGCAAAAGAAAAGCAGACCTGGTCTGTTGCTCAGTGGTCCAAAGTCCTCTTTTCTGATGAGAGCAACTTTTGCATCTCATTTGGAAACCAAGGACCCAGAGCCTGGAGGAAGAATGGAGAGGCACACACTGCAAGATGCTTGAAGTCCAGTGTGAAGTTTCCACAGTCTGTGTTGATTTGGGGAGCCATGTCATCTGCTGGTGTTGGTCCACTGTGCTTCATTAAGTCCAGGGTCAACACAGCTGTCTACCAGGAGATTTTGGAGCACTTCATGCTTCCTTCTGCAGATGAGCTTTATGGGGATGCTGACTTCATTTTCCAGCAGGACTTGGCACCTGCCCACACTGCCAAAAGCATCAAAACCTGGTTCAAGTGACAGTGGGATTACAGTGCTTGATTGGCCAGCAAACTCGCCTGACCTGAACCTCATAGAGAATCTATGCAGCATTGCCAAGAGAAAGATGAGAGACATGAGACCGAACAATGCAGAAGAGCTGAAGGCCACTATTGAAGCATCGTGGTCTTCCATAACACCTCAGCAGTGCCACAGGTTGATAGCTTCCATGCCACGCCACATTGAAGCAGTAATTGCTGCAAAAGGGGCTCAAACCAAGTACTGAGTACATATGCATGCTTATACTTTTCAGAAGTCCGATATTGCTCAATGTACAATCCATGTTTTATTGATTGTATGTAATATTCTAATTTTCTGAGATTGTGGATTTGGGGTTTTCATGAGCTGTAAGCCATAATCATCACAATTATGGCAAATCATGGCTTGTACTATCTTGCTTTGCATGTAATGAGTCTATCTCATATATTAGTTTCACCTTTTAAGTTGCATTACTGAAATAAATGAACTTTTGCATGATATTCTAATTTTTCAAGTTTCACGTGTATATTGTTACAAGACTTTATGAAAGTAGCATTTCATAAATGTATTTATATTTTTATTTATTTATTTGATTTGTCAATCGCTTTCAAGATAATAGGTATAAGTATAAACATAGTTATGAATACATGGAATGGATACATATAAGAAAAATAAAAATAAAAAAGAATCAATAGGACAGGGACAGTAGGCACATTGGTGCACTTATGCACGCCCCCTACAGACCTCTTAGGAAAGGGGTGAGGTCAATAGTAAACAGTCTAAGGTTAAAATTTTTGGGGTTTGGGGAAGAAACTACAGAGTCGGGTAGTATATTCCAGACATTGACCACTCTGTTGCTTAAGTCGTATTTCCTGCAATCAAGTTTGGTGAGGTTTACCTTGAGTTTTTATCTATTGTGTGCTCTTGTATTGTTATGGTTGAAGCTGAAGTATTCATTGACAGGTAGGACATTGCAATGTATGATTTTATATACTATACTTAGATCAGACCAAAGGTGGCATAATTCTAAGTCTTCTAGGTCTAGAATTTTGAGTCTGGTGGCAGAAGGTATTCTGCAATGAAGAGTGGAGAACTCTTCATGTGAAATATTTCTGGACTTTCTCAACTGTGTTAATATCAAATACGTAATGTGGGTTCCAGACTGATGAGCTGTATTCGAGAATTGGTCTAGCAAATGTTTTGTATGCTATAGTTAGTAGTGTAATATTACCAGAGAAAAAGCTATGTAAGATTAGGTT
Source organism: Naja naja (assembly GCA_009733165.1). Classification (NCBI taxonomy): domain Eukaryota; kingdom Metazoa; phylum Chordata; class Lepidosauria; order Squamata; family Elapidae; genus Naja; species Naja naja. The sequence goes on along the minus strand of CM019151.1, from coordinate 131,798,864 downwards.
AACAACTCTTAATGCTTTTTGGCTATGTAGTTACAGTGGGCTCTAGCACTTAGAGCATTAGAGATGAGTACTCCAAGATCCTTGACAGAATTTGGATCATCAACAAGGTCTTGACTATTCAGCCTGTATTTTATTTTCTGATTTTTTTTGCCAATATGTAAGACAGAGCATTTATTTGTTCAGATTTGAAGTTGCCATTTGTTTGACCATTCTGATACATAGTCAAGGTCTTTTTGAAGGGTAGCAGTTTTGTCTGTGGTGTTGAATAGCTTTACATCATCAGTGAAGAGAACACAGTTGCTCTTAATCTGATCACAGAGGTCATTTATGTAGAAAATGAAGAGAGTTGGTCCTAGAATATTGCCTTGGGGGACACCACTGTTGACAGGTACAGAATTGGATAGGATGCTCCCAATTTTGACCATTTGTTGTCTGTTTGACAGGAATGCTTCTATCCAATTATGCAGGTATCCAGAGATACCATAAAATTTTAGTTTTAGGAGTAGTTTGTCGTGTACCACTGAATCAAAGGCTTTATAGAAGTCTATGTAGATTGCGTCTATTGCTTTGCCCTGATCAAGTTGTGTAGTCCATATATTTCTGCAGTGTAAGAGTTGCAGATTATAGGTTAGTTTTTTCTGAAACCAAATTATTTATTAGAGAGTAGGTTGTTTGTCTCTAAGTGGAGGATAATGGATTGGTTAATAATTGATTCCATGACTTTACAGGTGACGCAGCATAAAGAGATTGGTCTGTAATTTTCAACTAGGCTGGGGTCTCCCTTTTTGAAGATGGGGATGACCATGGCTTGTGACCATAGTTTTGGCAAGGAACTGGTCCTGAAAGATTTTCCAAAGATTATGCTTAGAGGTTTGGCTATGGCAGTGGATAGCTTTTTTAAGAAGTAGGCACATATTCCATCTGGTCCACTAGATAGAGATGGTTTTAGATTACATAGTGCTTTTTCAACATTGTCTTCTGTAAAATCGATACGTATTAGAACATTGTAGTTGTCTGTGGTTCGACTAGGAAATACTGGGCTTGATCCATTGCTGTTTACAAATACTGAGCCAAATAATGTGTTTAAGAGGTTGGTTTTAATGGTGTCATCATTGCAGTCTTTTCCATTAGGTCCTTTCAGGGGTGGGATGGACTTTGAGTCTTTTAGTTTGTTGTTTACAAAATTGTAGCAAGTGCAGGTGGAATTGGTGCGTAGAAGGTTTTCCTCTTGTTTAATGTGATAATTGGTGCATTCAGTCTTTATCTGGTGGCATAAATTTTTGTATCGGCTTTTGAAGTTGGCAATGTGACCAGATTTGTTTTTCCACCAAAGTGATCTCTTTTTGGATTCAAGTTTCCGTATTGTTATGTTTTTTCTGGTTTTGGGAGTTGTTATTGGTACATAGAGTTTGATGACTCTTTTGACTTTAAGTAAAAATATGCTGTAATGGTCTTCAACAGTATTGCATCCAGTGAATAGAAATTGCCAATCAAGGGATGAGAAATTGTTGTCTATAAGATCATAGTTGCCTTTTTTGAAGTTATAATTGGGGATCACATCGTTGTGTTGATTTTTGTGTGGATGTATGTTGAGACAAAAGTCAATCATGCTGTGGTCACTGTTGGAAAAGGGTTCTTTAATTTCCATTCTGTAAATTGAATTCAAACTATTGCAGAAGATGAGATCGAGGCAGTTGTTAAGTCTAGTATTATTGGTTACTAGTTGTTCCAGTCCCAGATTTGTTACAGCGTTGTAGAAAGTTGCATGTATGGGATTAGTTTTACATTCGTTTAAGGTCCAGTTAATGTGAGGTAGATTGAAGTCACCAAGAAAAATAAAAGTGTGTGGGCAGGATGTTGCCCATGTTAGTAGTGAATTTAGCTTGTTTACATGTTCAATGTCATAATCAGGGACTCTGTAACATAGTAAGAATCGAAATGTGATATTTAAGGACAGTTCACAGACGATGGTCTCAGGAAGAGCAAGCTCCTGGGTAACTTGGATGTTTTTTATATGTAAGGACTTTTTATAGAAGATATCAACGCCACCTCCTCTACGGATTTCATGATCTGATCGGTAAACATTATAGTCTCTTACTGTGGTAATGGAGTCAGGGAAAGATGCGTTGAGCCATGTTTCACAGACAAATATGATGTAGAATTTAGCCATATTTAGTAATAGGTAAAATTCAGGTATTTTATTCACAAGGCTTCTTGCACTGAGTAGTTTGTATTTAAGGCCAGTTGTAGTTGGAATTGAGGTAGTTAGGGCCGTGTGTGCCTAGTTTTGAGTGATGGTGGGTTGGATGAGGTAGGGTTGGATGTGGAGTTGTGGGTTGTGTGACTTACTTTTGATACAATCAGTGTGGTAGTCAATGTACAGGTCCTTCTCTCCATTGTCTAGACATCTTTTGAGTTCATTGCGGAGTTCACGGGAGCGGATTCTTTGCAGTATGGATAAGTCAGGTCTTGAGCGAAGTTTCTTGTGGTTTTTGCAATGGTGTTTATTGTATGAATGAATATGCATTTGCTGGACTCATTTTTGCATACAACTCTACAAAATTTTGGGGTCACTGAGCCATCATTGTATTTGAACTCAGGGCCATCTCTGGTTATTTCAATGATATCTTCAGGAGAGATGTTTGTTGTATTTGAGATGTTTGTTGTATTTGAGTTGCTTATGATATTGCGAACTTTGGTGATGTCATCTGAGTCGTTGGTGTCTTCAAGACCAAATAAGATGGCATTTGGACGTTTCTGATCATGTTCCACACTCTACACCAGATTCACACTCTACACCAGTCAATCTTCACTCCCAGAATCAGTCTTTCTGTAAGTGTCAGAATCAAACTCTCATCTAAACACAGCTCATCCCAGCTCTTATCTGTATCTGCTGTCAGCTATCCACTCTCCACTCTCATTTATTCACAGCTTGTGTCGGCTCTTATCACTATCCGCTCTCCACTATCCGCTCTTTGCTCTCTGCACGTCCTATTCATTATCCACCAGTCCCAGTTCTCTCACCCTTCAGAATGGCGTCCTAGAAAATGGACTCTTAATCTTTCCGCTCAGGATGATGTACTGGCTCATTCTCTCTGCTCACTCTCAGGATTGCTGGCAAGTTCTCAGTTCTCAGAACCTTCCAAAACCTTTTGACAGTCCTGGTTGAGGTAGATCGCGGCTCCGTTGGCCCCAGAGTCCACACCCCGTCTCCAGCGATGCGGTTAGGCATTCACCTCGATCACCATCTTCTTCTTGTATCTCTGTCATTGATGTCAGTTGGTGAAATATGAAAGTTAGTTCCAGAGAATGGTGTAATAGAAGAACTAGGGATGTATTTCAAGAAAATTGTGCAATATTCTGAATGAATGTGATTCAGGGGAAAAAGAAACCCAATGAATGGATGCTGGGAAAAAGGGAGGGGACAGAAAACATTGTTTGAATTGTTTGGAGATCCAAGAATGAATGTGAATGTTGATTGCTTCATGAGCAAAAATTAAAAAAACTAAAACTTTTTGTATGTTTGCTTATAATAATTGATTGACAGAATTTATTAAGGATGTAAGAGAGATGTGGGTTATGCTACTAGTATAAAAAAGATGTTGAATCTCTAGAAAGAGTGTGCAGAAGACCAACCAAGATGATTAGGGGACTGGAGGCTAAAACATACGGTGAATGTTTGCAAGAACTGGACATGGCTAGTCTAGTGAAGAGAAGGACCAGGGAAGACATGATAGCAGTGTTCCAATATTTGAGGGGTTGACACAGAGAGGAGTGGGTCAAGCCAGAGGTGGTAATCAGCAGGTTCTGACCAGTTCTGGAGAACCGGTAGCAGAAATTTTGAGTAGCTTGGAGAACCAGCAAATACCACCTCTGACTGGCCCTCTCCCCCATCTGTTCCCTGCCTCCTGAGTCCCAGCTGATCAGCTGGCTCTTCTTTTGTTGCCCTGCGCAGGAGAAAGGATCTGGAAAATAGGTTAGTGGGGTGGGGAGAGAATGGGATTTTGCAGTAACCTTCCCCCAGGAGTGGGAAGGCAATGGAGATTTTACAGTATCCTTCCCCTGGAGTGAGGTGGGAATAGAGATTTTACAGTATCCTTCCCCTGCTATGGCCACCAAACCACACCCACCAAGTCAAGCCAAGCCCACCAAATCATGCCCACAGAACCGGTAGTAAAAATTTTTGAAGCCCACCACTGGGTCAAGCTATTTTTCAAAGCACCTGAAGGCCAGGCAAGGAATAATAGAAGGAAACTGAAGTGAAGGAGAGATTCAACCTGGAAATAAGGAGAAATTTCTGACCAATGGAACAGCTTGTCTTCAGAAATTGTTGGAGCTTCATCACTGGAAGCTTTCAAGAAGAGACTGGACTGCCATCTATCAGAAAAGGTGTAGAGTCCCCTGCTTGGGCAGGGGGTTGGACTAGATGACCTAGAAGGTCCCTTCCAACTCTGTTAATCTGTTAAAAAGTGGTTGTGAAGGTGAAACAGATCATTGTTGGAAGCTTTAGTAGCTATCAGAGGAAAATTAGCACAGAAGAAAATTAAATAAATGAAAGGAACTACTAAATGTACAATAATGGCAGGAAGAAGCACAAATTCTGTATTAAAAAGTACTATAAAATGGATTAGTCTTTGGATGGAATAAATGGAAAATAAAGGTAAGGAAAGAGGACATGCAAACTCCTCAGAACACAGTGAACAAAACTAGATGACAGAGAGCTTGTATGAGTTATGTTAGTAGGCATTATGAAAAATGGTGAATTATGAATTGAAAGAGGATGTGGATAAAAAGAATACATATAAAAGTACTGCAACACATGAAGATGAGAGAAAAATACCATAGAATGTGAAAGAATGATGGAAGGAACATTTTAGAGCTCCGTATGGAATGTTAGTGATGTACTGCAGAGCTTGGTTAAAGAAAGTGATATAAATATTAGAATCCTAGAAAAAAGGATAACAAGAAATCATAAATGTTATAAGAATGTACAATGGTAAGACTACAGGGATAGCGGGAAAATATGCTAGTCATTTAATATTTTTGTAAAGGTAGAATTTTGCTTGTTAAGTGAAAGTCCCTGTTTGAAAGTAAAGATATCAAAAACTATATTTTTAAGCTTGCCTAGGGAAGAATTTGGCAAAATTCAGGCTAAAGGTACAATAGGTGAATATGAATAAAATTTTGGAAGTGCAGAATGTTTACTCCTTGGCAGATCACTGAGAAATATAAAAAGGTTAGATATATAAATCATGAAAAATTAGAGCCAGAAGATTAATTTGTGTTCTTTGCTAGAACAGCATACAAAATGATGTAGGCTATATTTAATTTACCATAGTTTATCTTCTCTCTTTCATTTATTTTGCATTCTATTTCTTGATCTTTTCTGTACTTGTAAAGCTCTGCTTATATCCAAAGGAAATTGTGGGATATACATGTATGCATGTAGCTCGTCTTGCTGTATTATTCTTGGCATTCCTTACCATTGACTAGGACCAATGACATTGGTCAGAGTTATAGGGAATTTAAATAACATTTCACAACTGCTTGCTTTCCCCCCTTCCCCTTAATGAAGCCAGAACAGTAGCTTGATCTTCCTTTGCCAATATGTTCTTGGCGTATTTGGAGGGAGAGTATGCATATCCACAGAACAAGTTTACTGCTCCATAAATTGTGCATACTGCTTTTTTAATCTCTCTGCAAGAGTGACTAATGGACTATTCTCCACCATTATTTCACTTGCACTAATTACTGAAATATGCAAATCTTAAGTGCTCTCAAGACTTGCATCTTTGCCTAGCTGATATTTGAGTGGTCATTCTAGTTTAATGAACCTAGGTTATAATTGTATGTCTATTTAATAAATGTCTTGTTTAATAAAAGAAGGACTAGGGAGGTCATGATAGCAATATTCTAGTATCTAAGATGGTGCCACAAAGAAGAGGGGTCAACCTATTCTCCAAAGGACCTGAAAGGAGGACAAGAAGCAACGATGGAAGCTAATCAAGGAGAGAATCAACCTAGAACTATGGAGGAATTTCTTGACAGAATAATTAATCAGTAGAACAACTTGCCTCCAGAAGTTGTGGGTGCTCCAACACTGGAAGTTTTAAAGAAGATAGTGGACAGCTATTTGTCTGAAATGGTATAGGGTTTCCTGCCTGGATTGGAAGTCCTCCAAGGTCCCTTCCAATTCTGTTTTACTGTTATTCATTACTCTGTGCTTCACTGAATAACCTTCTTTCCTTTCAGGAGCTTATTCCAGTCTTCTATCCCAAATCTATTCATGCTTTATCTTTCCTGTTTTATTTATAAACCCTAAATCTATTTGGAAGAAACCTTCATGTTGTATTTGAGCTTCAGCCAAAGAAATCACAGAATAGAAGGCTTTCACTACTTGATTTTCCAGCAAATATTGCCAATGTATTCTATTTTATGAAGTATTCTTCTGGTTTTTTTAAAGGTTCTCTATGTCATCTACATTATATCCTGCCAACTTACACTTTGTGTCTTAAATATTGCATAGTTATATAGGATCTATCAGATCTGCACTACAAAAATGCAGATGGCCACTACATGGCAGCAAAGAGAGTTAGAAAATGAATTCTTTGCTGCCATCGATTTGTCATGATAGTGTTCTCAGGGATTGTCACAAAGGAATGGGAGTTAAGCTATTCTGTAAAGCAGGGGTCGCCAACCTTTTGGACCTCAAGAACCACCAAACTCATAATTTTAAATCCCACGGACCAGAGACCCTGGGAAAATCCCCAAAAAAGTCTGTAGGAAAATTCCCCACTCCGGTTTCCTACCGATTGATCATTCTTTATTTGGGATCGCAGGATACCGTCTCCAGCTCTGTTCTCAGGGGAGAGAGAGAGAGAGAGAGACTGAGAGAGACTTTTGGCTTCATGCAAGGAAAGCAGCAGAAGCAGCAGAAGTCTTTCTCTGTCTCCCCCAAACTATGCCAGAAATGAGTCTTTGTGAGACTTGTCATACCAGTGCAGCCTCTTGGAGCAGGATGCCTGGCAGGGTCCCAAAGACTCATTTCTGGCGGAGTTTGCAGGACAAAAAGAAAGGCTTTTTCTGCTTTCTTTGTGTGCAGCCAAAAGCAGAAGAAAGAAGCGGAAAGAAGCAGCCCAGTAGCCAGGCGAGGCTCATGGGGTGATTGGGACAAGTTCCCCCCTCTGCCCTTTCCCCCTCCCCTCACTACCTCGTGTAGTTCACAATGCAAGTGACACAAGCCTTATGTTCCCACGAGCCGTGTTGGCAGCGCATCCTTGTGTTCCCGCGTAGCCTAGATTAATTGCTTTGGGACGTGCTTTGGGGGTGACATTTCTCTGCAGACCACCAAAATTTTCTCATGGACTCCAGTGGTCCCCAGTCCACTGGTTGGTGACCACTGCTCTAAAGCACCTGAAACCAGGACAAAAAGCAATGGATGGAAACTAATCAAAGAGAGAAGCAACCTAGAACTAAGAAGAAATTTCCTGACAGAACAATTGATCAGTGGAACAAATTGCCTCCAGAAGTTATGAATGCTCCAACACTGGAAGTTTTAAAGAACATATTGGACAACCATTTGCCTAAAATGGTATAGGGTTTCCTGCCTGAGCAGGGGGCTGGACTAGAAGACCTCCAAGGTCTCTTCCAACTCTGTCATTCTATTCTATTCTATTCTATTCTATTCTATTCTATTCTATTCTATTCTATTCTATTCTATCCTATCCCATCCCATCCCATCCCATCCCATCCCATTATTTTGACTGAAAACAGTAAGTAAAAAAATGATACACGAAGTTTCCAAAATTTCTTTCATAGAAGAGCTCAGTGAAGTAATTTGACAGTGTCATTCACATCTAATTTCAGTGTTTAAATTCACAGGATAACATAAGCTTACTATTTGCTACAGACTGTTTATCTAGATAGCAGCTTGTGATCAAAGGAGAAGAGTTGTAAAAAAATAGACAAATAATGTTTAGTTGTCATTCTCAAGATGAACAATTTATCTTACTTAGTATAACATTTGGAAGAACCTTGTACAAAATCACAATAACCCTAGTTCGTTTTGACTTAGTTTTCAGAAACTTTAGATGCATAATAGTATTAATAGTAATAGTATTAATTAGTACTAAAAGTACTAATAGTATTAATTTTTGATTTGTCCCATTTTTCAGGGACTACTATCTGTAGGCTCCTTAGAATAACTTATGAAGTCAGTATTTATAGGTCTATATTACATTAGGACCAGGAGTGGGATTCAGCTGGTATGGATCGGTTCGGGCAAACCAGTAGTTCCAGCGATGAGTTGGCTCCACCCACCTGCCCCTGCGCTAGTCTGTCCTATATTTCCTTTGTTTGAAGCCCAGCTGATAGGCACAGCAGAGCAGTTTGCCATGCCTCAGCTGTTTTACTAACTGGGGCTGGTGAAATAAGTTTAAGAGCTGTTTTCAAATGTACCATGTGCACCAAGCACGTGCTCACTGACCCGGTTGTTACACCAGTTGAATCCCACCACTGATTAGGACAATACATTTGAACATAATATTTCAGAAATATAATAGTCAGGTGAAATTATTTTTGAACTTGATCTGTATCAAAAACAGAACTAAAAAGAACCTATTTTTGTATTTTGGTTCTTCTCCTTTTCTGGACTCATCATTCACCTATTTTTGGAGTGTTCTTATTGCAGTGTGTCATGCCACAACATGTAAATATTGTGGTGTTGTTGCTCCAGCCCCACCTAGTGGTTGGGGACAGATAAGCCTAACTATATTGTCTGGCGCCAGACCCCATTTTCTGTCAGCCTTTGGAGAAGACAGAAGCAGTCATTTTGACTGTGACACATAGTCATCTGGAGATCGGACTACGTCTCTTGCACACAGCATCACTGATGAGGTTCAAGCTGCTTGTTTGTTGATTGTTAGTTAATGCTGTCTATCTCATATTTATATTTGATTTTCATTATTTGTATTTCCTCAGTTTCACTGTACCCTGTTCTCACAATAAAACATTCAGATCCACGCCATGGTCTCTTTCATTGAAGAATAGGGGGGTTTATTTGTCTGTCAAGCTGCACACAGACCACCTAAATCTTGTATGAAACCTGTGTTAATATAGTAGTGTCTTGCATCTTTAAAAATCCTATTATGTTGTCCCCTTTAATAGGATGGCCTTGCTATAAGTTTTATAAAAGAAATCAGACAACTATTTCAGCTTCCTGAATTTATAGCAAATGTTTGTATAGATTGCTACTGCTTCTGCTCTTGATTATCAAAATTTAAAAATAATTATTTACTATCTACTTATCCACTCATTTCTTATGTTTACGTCCTTGTGTACTTTGATCTGAAACTAGGCTTAAATAACTGGATCCATATAAGAAATACTATGACATCACCTTCACAATTAAGTTATAGAATTCATCTGGGCAATGTAATTTAATAGGGATTGGTAAATTATAAATAGACCAGATGCCAAAATCCAATGTGTTTTTCAATAAAAATAAACAATTAGAATGAGAAGGCTGAAAATCATAAATAGATACTAATACTTTTGTAACAAAATATAACTAAAGGAACAAATATTGCAGTCAGTTAAATGTTAATATCCTTTATGGCCCATTTTTATAGATGAAACAACAGAATTAAAGCATTTTTAAAAAGTACAATTATTAGGATACAAAAAAAGCAATGGTTAAGAATGTTCCTGAGTTAAAACATGGTTAAGAATGTTGCTGAGTTAAAACATGCTCTCTTCTTTTAAGGTACTCTAATGTTTGAGAGATACATACTCTTAGAAAGTATTTTAATGAACTTCATTTCAACTTTGTTAACTAAAAGCATAATAGCATTGCTGCCTTACTATTAAAAACAAGCACAGTAAACTTTTAATTGCAGAAATTATACTGTATTTATGTTATTTAATTTTATTACAAAACTTATAAAAATAATACTGTCTCGCTGCTTCTTTAATAAAATATTTGGAAATTTTATTGGAAAATTAACATTGCTAAGTTTAAGACAGAATGTGCATGAACCAATACATATCCACATGAATAGTTTGATTAAGCTATCTCTGCCACATTATAATACGATTAAGAGAATGGGTTATTAGAGCAGGGTCCACAATAGACACTGATGCTCTTTTTAAGTAAATCTCAGCATTTTCTCCCATAAGTAGGGCACTGAAGGGTTCAGGAGGAGAAATCAGTATTTACCAGTTGCTAAGAGACTTCAGCTGTGTTAATCCAGGTTAAGACCTGAATTAACACTTAACCTGATTAGTTAAAATCAGGTTACATACAGCACTTATTTGGAACAAGACAACCTGAAAATAAAGATCTTTGTGGATGTGTGCCAAAGACAGACAGCACAACTTAAGTTTTTGTGACTAAGAAAGCAACACCCGCACAATTTTATGGCAGTATTAGTGAATTTTTTTTAAAAAAAGAAAAGTCATTAAAAATGAAATTGGCCTGAATTCTTGAAAAAAAGAAGCTTATAACTAATAAAATAGAAACAAATCAAGAGTTTTTATCATTCAGTGATTCTCATAACTAAAAGCACCAGATTAACTGGACTTTCAGAACCTGGAAAGATTATGTAATGAAAAAAAATATTTTCCTTGCTAGATTTTCAGATTGACGGATGTCCGCTAATGAAAGAAGAATAGTGATTAAAGATGCTAATTTAAAACTTGGAGATCATGAGTTTTTATCCTAGAAACCAAGGAAAAGAACATAAAAGTCAAGTGGATAACTTTGGAGCAGTCGTTTCTTCTCTGTTTAAGGAAGAAGTAAATATCAAAACATTTCTGAAAATGCTGCCAAAAAAGACTGCATGGTCATATCATGCAGTTGTCAAAAGTCAAGATGAATTTGATGATGAGACAGAAGGGAGAGAAGGAGGAAAATATAATACATTATTATTATTTTTTTAAACAAGTTTTGTTCATTTTTTTCCAAAACAACATAAAAAAAGCTCTTTTCAGTGTACAACATAATTCTGAGTCACCCTTTTTACATGCAAATATGACAGTAATTATATATTCATTTTTATCATTCAACATCCTATTTTACCCATTTTTAACTTCCTTCTATTTATTACCTCCATTTCAACTTTTACACAAAGAAATAAATTAATTTATTTTAAGTAATTTATTTTCCATCTACGCATCTTCTCAATTCATTTCAATTTATTTCAAATATATTTCTTAACCATTAACATTTCTTTTAAACACATCCTTTTCCAAAATGTTCTTTTCTCATATTACCTTTCCACTTTTACCAGAAAAGGAACTAACAAATTAATCCTAATCATTAATATTACTTTCATTCTAAAGTCTTCTCAATTCATTTCAATTTATTTCAAATTTATTTCTTAAGCATTAACATTTCTTTTAAATATAACCTTTTCCAAAGTATTCTTTTCTCATTTAAATCACTAATAATTTCCATATCTTCATATTATTCCCTTTTAATTCTCTTGTCTGTCAAATTGGCAGTTCCATCACATATTCTTTCCACAAAGTCCAAATCAATACAAGCTTGTATTCATAAAACAAGACATAGATTTCCCCTCACTTTCCCAATTAAATATCTATTTTGCTTAATTATAATAACAATCATTTCCTAGAAAAAATAGTTATTCTACATTATACTTTTCAATCATATTCTGCAGTCTGTTTTCTCCCTTTACTTTCATAAGATTTTATTTATAACATTGAAAGAAAAAAAACAAAGAAAAAAGAAACAATTAATCCTTTTAACTAATCCTGGTCACTGATATTAATCCCATTTTAAGCCTCCTCACAATTCATCTCAATCATATATCTATATCTATATCTATATCTATATCTATCTATCTATCTATCTATCTATCTATCTATCTATATTTCATATTTATATGCCGCCCTTCTCCGGAGACTCAGGGCGGCTTACAATTTTTTGGAGCACAACCCAATGCACTCAGCAATAGCCTTCATTCCATTGTATATTCTGTCGTGGCCCCTGGCCTCTGGAACCAACTGCCCTTGGGGCTCCACCTGGCCCCTGACCTCCGCACCTTCTGCCATGATTTAAAGACCTGGTTGTTTGACCAACCCGGGCTGTGACCCCTCCCTGGGGGGGGATAGGTTTCTTAATTTTAACTATTGTAAATTTTAGTTTTTGTAATTTTGGGGCTTGTAAAATTAGTTTAATCTTTTTAAGTATTTATTGTTCCTGTTTTTAGTTGTGAGCCGCCCCGAGTCTTTGGAGATGGGGCGGCATACAAGTTCAAAAAATAAATAAATAAATAAATAAATAAATAAATAAATAAATAAATAAATAAATAAATATGCTTGCTTATTACTAAGCGGCATTTTTACGAAGTCAGCTTATTGCCCCCAACAATCTTGGGGCCCTCAATTTACCTACCCTGAGAGGATGGAAGGCTGAGTCAACCTTGAGCCTGGTGGGATTCGAGCCTGCACTAATTGCAGGCAGCTGGAACTAAATGCTAGGCATTTAACAGCCTGCACTACCAAGGCTCTTGTATATATGAATATATGTACTAAACATTAACCTTACTTCTAATAATAAAAAAGAAACATACATTCATCTTCTAAAAGAATATCAGTGCCCCTCCTTCCTCTCTACAGTCTATATTCTATCATTTATAATCACAAAGTACATTATTACTACTTCTCACGTCAATGCGGAATTTCCTTTCTTAATTCATTAACCAGTGTCTCTATGTATTCTAGGTAAAAAAATACTTTCTTTTATTTCACAATCCCCGTATTTCTTTCTTTCCTGTCCCTGTTCCTCAATACCTCTCTTCCCTTTTATTTTCCCAAACCTTTTCTTCCTCTGGGTTATCTCTCTCTATATATATATATTTTCCTTCCCCCTTTTACTTTTCTGCTGTTTCTTTCTATCTTTCTGATTTTTACAAGTATTCCCTGTTTTAGTCTCCCATTTTTAGCCCTCCTTCTTTTTCCTCTTCTTTGTGGAATTCTTTGTGTTGATTGTCTGTTTAAGATGGCTTCTTCTTGAACTAACTACTCCTTCTCTGAGGTTTCTTTTTCATAATCGTCAATCGCCATTTCCAAATCTCTTAACTCAGAGACAAGTGATTCACCTCTCGCATGCAGTAGTTCTTTAAAGATTTTAAGTTCCATTTTTAAATCCCACAAAGATGCCATCGTTGCACACTCTTATGTTTTATAGTCACTAAAATCCACAAATCAGGTTCTCTTTTTCTTTTTCCTTCTTAAAATTTTCTATATACACAATTATTCCCAAACTGGGTTTACAGCAAGGTCATCAATCAATCCAGCATTCCATGTCTTTTCTTTTATTATGGTTCAATTATCACTTTCTGGGGTAGTTATTATTTTATTTCAATATTTCCTTTTCAGTATATCAAATCAGGTTAATAGAGAGATAGGAACTTCTCTTTTTCAGCTTAAATTTTTGTCCACAAGATGACACCCTCCATTATACAATGTCCTCACCTTTTCCCCCTAATTTTATTGTTCAGGGCTTTCTGAGCCTCGACGTTCCAAACCAATCAAATCTCCACTTAAATATTTCCCCCTCCTTTTTAATGTTCTTAAGTCCAGCTTTAAATAATATCTGTTTATTTCCGCTGGATTTTAATGTGATTTATTTGATTATCTTGTTCCGGCTTCTTCCTATTCTGGTTCGAAGCCCCCACTCAGCTGTAAAAGATATTTTCCCTTTTTTCCTTCTCTTTCTAATTCTGCCACTTTCTTATTCTTTCAAAAAAAATCTTAAAACATCAATCCCGGGGTACCTTTTAGTTTAGTTGTTGCACCAAATTGTCCCAGTTCTTATGTTGTCCACCTCTTTCTTCCTCCTGCACAAAGCTTAGTCCAGCTAGGTCCTCCTCTTCAGGTGGCCATTTTGGACCATCGCTCGGTCGTCTTTGGGGAAAATTGCCAAGCCCAGGGAGGGGAGATGCAGCTCTCCTCGACCTGGCTTGTTTCCACTCGCCGCCCTCCAAGGCAGCTTCAGCCCCTAATCCAGATGATCAGGGCTCTCCGATGAGACAGCATGGACCGAAGCTGCGAACAGTCACGGTTCCTGGTCCATCCACGAGGAGGGCTTAACCGGAAGTCAAAAATATAACACATTATTCATATTCCCTATTCCTTTTCCACATACGTCATCACTCAAGATGAGAAAGAAAGAGAGACAAGGCATTGCTATTGTCTCAAGATGATATGTATTTATTTGAATTGATTATAGCCACCCAATTCTTATGAACTCATGTTATTAGTTAAATGTGTATGTGTGTGTGTGTGTGTGTATTCATATTACCAAATAAGTCTTGTCCTTCTTGGTTACATAGCTATAGAGATCTTGTGCTCTGTTATCATTCTGCACAGCAAGTTAATTTTATGATTGTTATACATAACAAGTTATTCTTCTTGAGTTTAACTGCCACAGTTTCTATCAATGTTCTCTGAAACTTCATTATGGTATTTACTTTCCTCTGACTAATGCTGGTATTTTTATCCATTGCCTAGGCTTTTATCTGTTGACCAGGATAAAATGCTCTATCCATGCAGGCCTTTTACTTCATATTAATTCTGTGCTAAAGTCACAAAGGTCATCTTAACTTTAATTGGTTTCCTTTCATGAGTTGCTTCAGTAACTTGGTGCTACAGGTAACTCTCCTATCACTGTGATAATGCATTGGAAATTTATTTCCTAGACCCAATCCGCTGTATTTGTTTCATTATACATATGATTCTCATTTATTACCTTCCATAGTTTTCAAATCACAATATATCCAACTCAAAAGAATTAACTCATTCCTCATAATTAGAGTATTTATGCCTTTAATAAACAAACTTTTTTTGGCTCAGGTTTGTTTTTTACAAGCTTTTATATGGCTACCCACCTCATACAATATGAGTACAGCATCTGGTTGGCATATAACAGCCAACAGAGAAAAAGAAGAAAGGAAATAAAACCATGCATCATTAAAATCAAATGCACAAAATGGCAAATTGATGAAAGAAATGACAACATTCAAAAGAGTTTTACTCATATAGACAGAAATGGCTAAGGAAAGGCCTATAATGCATATCAACATGCATAAATTGTTTAATTACAATATATTTTCATAAATGTCACTAAATTATCACACCTTTCATCATAACGGAAGCTAAGAAAATTCCTTTACTTCTGAAGTTTAGGACTTGATTTTTCTCCCAACTCCTAATTTGTATACTTTGAGAAGATAATGATTAATGGGTGAAAGACTTGAATTGTAAGAAAATATATATGAAACAGAAATTATGGAATAATTCAAGAGGCTGCCCACAAATTTAGCATGCTTGACTTGCTAATTAATTTATCCATCCAATAATTTATATACTGCTACCACCTAGGCAGCTTACAATAATACCTTGAAGTGGTTAACAATGCAATTACTATTAAAATTAATATATATGTGTTTAAATTTTAACTTTTAAGCAATTAATACATTACTTATTCAAAAAGGGAACATTTCCATGGACATTTTTAATGTGATTCCTTTTTCCCCACTTTAGTCGGTTTGTCACACTGTCAAGAATATGGAAGCGCAGTTTAGTTTAAAACTTTCAGCTGTCAGAGCCAAATTTATACTGCTGTTCTGTTATTGATCTTCCCAGTCACTTAATTAATAAAAATAGACCCATTGAAAAATATGCTGGTCCATAGTATTGGTGAGAGTGATGAATAGGCCTGATCACTTTACCATTCTAGGAAATTGTTTTAAAGTGAGTCAGACTGTTGCTAAGAGACCATGTTTTGCTTCTGAAGTTTCTCCTATCCTGAGACTTTTTTAAAAAGTGATAAAGATTCTTCTACCAAAAGGAACAATACTACTAAGGATGTTGACATTTTGCCTACCTTGAATCTGCAACTTAAGAAACATTTTACTTCTCTATTTAGAAATAGTTCTTAAACATACAATGTGTCTATCTACCAGCATAACAGCCTCATCCAAGTATTCTGCAGTTTTAAAATATAAAACAAAGTTGCATGTGTTCAAATTATATGCTGTCATGAACACAGTGAAGAATCTGATTGCAATTTGCAATGATATCATCTCAATTCAATTAAAGAGAGTATTCACAGCCAGAAGGAAACAAATAAAATAGGATTAGGATTAGCAAGATTAAAATATAATACATGTCTGGAGGGATTTTTTTTAAATGCCTTAAAATGCCTTAAAAACACAGGAAAGTGGACATTCTTGTTTCTTCTTTAATGATTCCCATATGTTCATTGGTGCCATTACTTCTGCAGAAAAAGACAGGGCTACAAGTGATAGTTAGGTAGGAAACTTTTATTCAAGTTTAAATCCCTGTTCCAGGTACCTTAAGCTGGTCATGTAACTGTTATGTATGTAGGTTTGAAGTCATTGGTTTAGTTTGAACTGTTCTTGTAAAATGTTGGAAATGATTGGTTTAAAAAGTGCGGGAAAATCCTGCACTCTAATTGGCTGGCAACTGCGGCTGCTGGCTATAAGTAGTAGCCGCAGCCCAGCCAAATTGGGTCCGTTCTGAGCTGTAGTCACTAATAAACTAAGAGCTTGAAGCACTCCGCGTCTGTCTCTCCATGCAAACTTAACAGTAACTACCTCAGAAGCTAATTTAATTCAAATAAGACCAATATGATAAGAATAGAAATTATAACAGGCAGATTCCAAGAAAAAAATGTAAACAAAATGCAAAAGTGCAAAATGTGGCAAAATAGGAAAAGTACTTGAAGCATTGACACTATGATCATCCAGAACCAATACTGCATGTTGAATGCAAGATGCAAGATGAATGTTGAAACAATTTCCAAAGAAAAGAGTTCCAGAACTGATGCAACACCAAAAAGGCTCTGTTCTACATACTTTGGCAGAAAAAAAGCCCTTTTCCGTTAGGAAACTTCAACAGTTCAACAGTTTACTAAACTTTCTTTTTTTCTAAAAAGAAAACTCAATGCTTGTAGAACTTTTATAGCACAAACAGCAGAGTGGGCTAGATGTCAACAGGCACCAACATAAAATGGACTGCAAGAAAAATTTTGGTATTGAAATGTAACTCTTAACTGCTTAAAATGCTTACTTTAAAAATAGCTTCCTTGAGCTTTCCAAGGCACATAATTTATCACTTGTTTTTCACAAGTTGCTTATATCAACAGAAAAGACAAAAACTAAACTAGTTTTAGACTTGGAAGGTTTGTTTTCTGTAATGTAAGACTTGGTAGAATCGAGAGAGAAATGGAGAGACGGAGCTCTGATTAATATATACATCAGATTCAAAAACTGTATACATTAAAATAACTAATATTAGTGTTTATCTGATGAAAATAGAGGTGCTTGTTACCATTTTTAATGCTATTCTGAAGGTAATTCACTAATCTAAACAAGGTATTCTGCACAGGTTATATTTCCAAATGCTCTGTATCTATGAAAAGGTTTCTTTTTCATAATTTTTATATGTTACATGCCATAATGCAGGAGAATTTAATTTTAATAGTATCCTAATCCATCTATGAATAGATTCAATTAGGTTTCTGCTTAAAAGGAAAATTTGTTTTTCACTGAATAACACATAGTAAAGAAGTGAAATTATTTCCTTATTTTTATATGACCCTTTCTTAAGAATAATATGATTATAGATTATAGCCAGTGGTGGGATTCAGCCAGTTTGCACTGGTTCATGTGAACTGGTTGTTAAATTACCCACCACTATCAAAGTGGATCCTGAGCACTGTGCTTCAATGGAGAAATGGGCAACGGAACGGCCGACACAAGGGAAGGAGAAGGTCACTTTCCCTCTTTCTTCTTCCTGCTCTTCCTCCTTCCCTCATGCCGGCCACTCCATTGCCTGTTTTGCCATTGCAGTGCAGTGCCCAGGATCCACTTTTATAGAGGGTGTGTGTACAATTAACAACCCATTCACTTAGGGTCAAGTTGACCATCATCGGAGGCTCATTGCACATGTGCAGCAGAGCTGGAGGACAGGGATACACCACGCCTCCCACAACTGCCAACCTGACCTTGGGAAACCAGTTGTTAAATTATTTGAATCCCACCATTATTATAGTTCTAATAAATAAATAACTTAAATTCATTACCGGGAGTTCTGTTTCTTCAATGTTAACAACAATAATAGAAGAACACTTACTTTAGATTAAGGTCACAAGTTTAGGAATAGATTTGTTAACTTTTTTCCTATCTTCCATTTACTTAAATAAAATCTTTGCCTGCAGGATTTATTTTAAATGAAATTTTACATTTCATACTTTATTTCCTACAATGAGGGAAATAAAAAGGTATTTATCTGCTTCAGATGAAGAATTGAGCCATTTCAGAGCACCTTTATTCTTACTTAACCCCTGAATGTACATCAGGTTTTAAAAATCATACTTTAGTAAATCAGTGTCATGTGAAATTTTGGATAGGAAAAAGGGAATTTCATCTTGGATATAAAGGTAAGCCTCAAGTTATTACCACAATTGAGCCCAAAATTTTTGCTAACTGAAACATTTGTTAAGTGAGTTTGTCCCATTTTAAAACTTTTCCTGGCACAGTTGTTAAGTGAATCATTACATTTGTTAAATTAGTAATGTGGTTATTAAGTTAATATGGATTCCCTATTGACTTTGGCTTATCAGAAGGTCACAAAAGCTTATCACATGACCCCAGGACACTGCAACCATCATAAATATGAACCAGTTGTGAAGCATCTGAATTTTGACCATGTGACCATTGGGATGCTGCAACTGTCATAAGTGTAAGAACAGGTTATAAGCCACTTTTTTGGAACCATTGTAACTTTGAGCATTCAATAAATGAACTGTTGAAAGTCGAGTACTACCTGTATATGCATAGAAAGTGGATATACTTTTTGCCTGCCCCACTGATGGACTCTCAATCTCTAAAATTCAGCCACCTGCTTCTAATCAAAGGCTGGTGATAAAGGTCCAATAGGAGAGAATTTAGCTCTGCAGGTCAGAGAGGGTTGCCAATAAGCAGAAGAATAGATGCTAATGAATAGCATGATTCATGTCTGCATTTGGTTACAGACTTGGAATTGTTGATTGGTTGGCCTGAATCCATGGGAGAAAATGTGCAGAAAAACTGTTCCAGTGTCACCTCTATTGTGCTGACTTACTGTGCCATTCTTAGATTATTGGATTGCACCCCACAGTGTCTCCGGTCTCTTGGATATGCCACTTGATTACTGGTCTCAGTCTTGCTGACCACATTTGCAGTTGCCATTCTATAATTAAGGTCGAAAACGACTCTTTTTCTTCCAGAATCCTGAGCTCATATATTGCTAATTATGGCAGGCATCCAGCTTGTTATCTCGGCTGACAGCCAGCAGTTCTGGCACAGAAAAGACCCCTTCTTGTCAAGAAAAGACTGAGTCACTTAAAGGAAGGTTATAAGCAGCTATTTGAAAAGGCAATCAAGACTGATAAATAAATGCATTTGCTGTCATTACCAGAAGATAATCCTTAGTATATGTTTTCCCATGCTCAGTTGGACATGCATTGTTTTCCTTCAACAGTGCTCTAGATGTCTCTCATGCCACTTAATCCCCCAAGATTCAGAAAAATCTGAGGATCATCTCTAGGATATATCAGAGGGTCTACACAGGTACAATCTTGCACATGTTTTTGTCACTTGTACATTCCAGAAAGCAACTAAGGCCAGCATCAATGCTTCAGGAACTATTCTAAGTTTTCTTTGGAACCCCATTAAGTAAAATAGGCATCTAATTGAATAAGTCCATCTCCAGTAGTGGTGGCAGTGGAGGGGGGCACTCCAGAAAACTTCAAGTTTAACAGGGAGTTATTGTATGCAAATGAATTTGCTAAATCTGCTATAATATAAACAGCACCGTTTAAGTAAGTCCACTAGCGTTCATATTTCACCAGTACAAAATCCATACAAGATGCATTTATATTAATAGAGGTTTCATTCACGCAAAAAAAAGAATGTAATGAATTTAAAAATTTAATGGTAGTTATATTTTTAAAGATAGATTTACATTGGTAAAACTTAGATTTAGAATAATTAAATCAGAGAAATTTTCATACAAAAGAACATTACTGAAGATATGTTAATAAAATATGCCAGGAAACTGCAATTTAAAAACATTAGTATCTTGCATATGAAAAAAATCAAGCAACCAAATTATGTGGATCGTAAGACTTTTTGAAAGCTATTAAAAAAACCTCCATACAAGCCAATTTACTAATGCAGGCAATTCCAAGTTATGTTGATCTATATATGTCCAGAAAATCTCTTCATTTTTATCAGCTTTATAACTTGATTTTTATTGATTCCTACTATGTCACAACTTTTCTTAATATCACTAAATTATAATGCTTGTCTGTAAAAAAAACAGTGGCAAAGCTACCATAAGAATGGGTTAAACTGGAAGTAAGATTTATTTCTAGTATTAGTAGTTTAAAGGCAGTGCCATTTTCACATCTTGTTAGAATCTTTGTCAAATGAATGAGGATTAGATGTGGCTAATGCTCCCCACTGTAATAGAAAACTATATTGTAGTGACCTTTACAACATTATCTGATTTATTTTGCTGAACAGACAAGATTATCCTGTTTTCCCATTTGGTTGTGTAGAGACAATGCAATTAAAGTATACAGCATAGTTTAAAATATAGCCCAAATTCGGGGTTGAGAAAAGAGATTGTGACAGCACAATCCCTCTCTTGCTCTCTTGTTACCAAAATCACTTGTTTGGACTATCAAATAAGGAACCTGAACAAGCAATATGTTTTTAAGCTTTATTTTATTTATAGCATTGGAAGTACCAGGATAATACTGCATACCTAACAAGCAAATAAAAATATGGAATAGAATGGAATGGAATAGAATAGAATAGAATAGAATAGAATAGAATAGAATAGAATACTTTATTGGTGAAGTATGATTGGCCAAGGCATTTGTCTCTGGTAGATAGGCTCTCGGCATACATACAAAAACAAAATATAATCAGTGTACATACAAACATACAAAGACATGCACATACAAAGAACAAACGTATGTACAAACATAAGGTAATATAATCATAAGTTACCAATAGGAGGATATGGTAGTAGAAAATATGAGAAGGATAATAATAATACAACCATATTACATGGATAAATATCCTTTTGACATAAGATGGTATTATGACAGCTAGGTGTTTGGCAGAGGGGAAAAAAACCTAACTAGTTGTTTTGGCATGCAATGCTCTACAGTCTATATTGCATAGTTTATGTCTAGGATGTGAGGGTCTGTAGATATTTTGTCAGCCCTCTTTTTGGCTAATGCAAAGTACAGGTTCTAAATGGAAGGCAGATTGGTTGTGGTTGTTCTTTTTTCAGTTTTCATTATCTGTTGAAGTCTGCACTTCTCCTGTTTGGTTGCTGTACCTAACCGATTACAGAAGTACAAATGGTATTCAAAAATTCCTTTATAGAACTATATCAACAGCTCCTGTTCCATTTGTTGAAATAGTACATTTCAATGATGGATTAACCCCTTGTCAGAAAGTAGAACTTTCTGGAGTTACTATGCAGTTTACAAATTAGTAGAGTTTGATGGGGTGATCAAACCTACCAATGACAGGGTGGCATTGAGCACCTCACTGTGATACTGTAGGACACGCCCCTAAGTATAAAAGGGCTGTCAACTGTCATTTTAAAAAGAGAGAAAGAAAATGAGGAGATTCTAAGGAGATTCTGTGGAGACTCATTTTGTCTGAGGGAGATTGGAGATACTGAGAAGATCCAAGACTCTGAGGAGATATTAGG
Source organism: Naja naja (assembly GCA_009733165.1). Lineage (NCBI taxonomy): Eukaryota > Metazoa > Chordata > Lepidosauria > Squamata > Elapidae > Naja > Naja naja. Next base: position 131,777,036 of record CM019151.1, on the reverse strand, counting down.
ATCTGACAGACTGAGGTCTGTGTATGAGAAGATATAGCAAAGAGATCTGAGAGAAGATCTATAACCTAAAGAGAAAGGGACTTTCTAAAGAGGTTAGCTATATCTAAGAAGAGGTTATGAGAGGAAGAACTGTGAATCTCTCATAGTAACTTCTAGTTCCTTGAAGGACTATTTAAGAGGAATGAAAGAAGAAAAGACTCTGTATATATTTAAGAATGATATATTTATTGATTGTTCTGTTATAAATAAATCTGTTTTGATCTGACACAACTTGGCATTGCAATTTATTGAATGACTCTGTGAAATAGATATAGGTTTAAAGATCCAGGCCAAATTCAATTAATATTATTTAACACCCCTGTTCCTTAAAATATCACTGAGAAAGTTTGGATTTGGCAGAACATACTATTCTTGCATAGACTGGAAGGTCACCCTGGACTGGCAGTGGAAAACTTTTCCATTTCTGTTGTAGTAGCATTTTGGGATAAAAATGAATGTGTTGAGGAAATGCCTGGGGATTAACATCCAAGGCCATTTCATTTTCCCAATAAAATTAAATATAATATACTGCTCACATATACTTAGTGTTTTGAGACCAGTGGAGAACAGGAGAAACTATCAAGGATTATGAATCTATTCAGGTTTAGGAAGACTTTCTCAGTCTTCTAAAGCATTGTGCTATAAATTATTTTTGTTGTAAAGAATTAAATAAATAATAATATACTTTGGAGAATAGGGAAATTAATCTCCTACTCATTTTCCAAAACTGTGAAAACATAACTCTAATTAAACTGAGCACATATTTGGTAGATCCCTATTTTGAGATTCAGTATCTTGCTCAGGGAATTTTTTTTAAATACTTGTTTTATTTTGATATTTTGCAGCCATTTTACAGAATTGTTCTTTCACGTGCTTTCACTTTTGTTTTTTATTTTTCATTTTTCAAAGAATAACCTTATTAAATGATATTTATGTATTCTTTCTTGAAAATATCACTCTTAGAAAATAAAAATGTCCATATTTCCTATGGAATACCCACAATCCCATGTGATTTAAGCTGGTAACACCTTAAATACATGATAACATAAATGTATCTTCTATATCGGGGTCCCCAACCCCTGGGCCACAGCCCACTACCTGACCATGGCCTGTTTGAAACTGGACTTTGCAATCAATGATCAAGTGTGCACATGTGCGAAGTTCCCTCTGCTCAAGCAAGTGCAAGTGTGTGAGTGGAACTTTGCACGCAAGCGCAAGCACCCTCCGAAGTTCATTTGCTCAAATGGAGGGTGTGCATGCATGCCGCTCACACCAATGGAGCTGTGCACACAAGCATGCACCTGCCACTCATATGCCCATCCACATCTCTGTGCCGGGCAACCAAGGTGTAAAAGTTGGAGACTGCTGATCTATATGTACCCAGACAGTAGTTGCAATTATTGTAAATTGAGAAAGATATAAATGTATTTGCCTCAGTCAAAACAAAATGTAAAACTGTAAAATGTCTTCCTTTATTTCTCTTAAGTAATGCTAGAGTTTAGTGAGCAGAAATATCCCTAATTTGTATTAGAGGCTCTCAAAATTAATAGAAGTTTGTAGGTAATTATTTTGTGGACCAATTTCTATTCATTTCAGGATTTGTGACAGTTTGAATCTCTGTTACATCACTGCTAGCTCAAATACTATTTGCAGTCGATTACAAGAGATAGATTGGTGCATATTTCATTTACATCACAATGCTACATTCAAAATTCATTTTACAGCATGTCATTGCTGAACGATCTGTAAATAATTTTTGAGAAAATTGGAATGGATATCCAAATTTAAAAAAGAATCAGAGATGGATATATGTTTTATTGAAGGTTTATTTCTGAGTAAACATGAATAACGCTGGAATTTAAGACCATTTGCAAATAATTTGTCAATAAATGTAAAAATATTCTAGATATTATTAGTTTTATTTGATGCTGATACTGCATAACACACATTCTGAAATACTGCCAACTATCAGTAATTGTATGTAAGCTATCAGTTATTGTCCAGTGTGGATTGCAACTGCAAAACTGATAGATGGAAAGTGCTGATTTTGACCATTTGCTAACAATGCACAGAGCAGAATAAACACATAAATATTTTAATGGTACATTAAATTTTATTTTAATAGATGACTACTACTTTATGTATATGACTACACCATAGAAAACTAATTTCAAATTTTTGCTGCTTCTAGAGAAATAGATTCTTAATGGCAGTTCTATGAAGACATATGAATTCTATCTTATCAAATATATTTTGTCAAATTAGAGAAGAAAATGGAGCAGGCATTGACATGGCTTAAATATGATTTTGTATTCTTCATCTATTTGTCAGACTCAGAATTCTGCTGTTTGCTGACCTGGGATAAAACAAGCAAGGTAAGTCTGAAGTTTCTCATTTTTAAAAAAAATTATTAAAAGGATTTTTTGCATAGTACAAATTTAGAGAAAAAAAGAACCCAAACTAAAAGAAAAGTGATAACTTTGCATATAACTACCTTTTTTCCATGCTCTACCTTTTCTAGTCCTCAAACCCATAAATCACAAGTTCATTTCCCCCCATTTTCAGCAAAAAAAATCATAAAGGTTTTGCAGTTATTTCCAAATGCAGTTATTGCCTTTTTTTCTAATCAAAGAAATAATTTTTGTCATCTCAGCAAATTCTATTATCTTTACCAACCATTTCTCCATTGTTGGTGTTTCAGAATCTTTCAGTCTTGTGCATATAATAATCTCACTCCAGTTACCATGCATAAAAACAATCATCCATAAGTGTTTTTCTATTTATCTATCCATTAATTCCAGCAAGGAAAGTTCTGGTTTCAGTTGAATATTATTTTATTATTATTTGGACCTTCGTCCAGTCTCCAACCTTTGTTTTTTAGTGAAGGTTGTTGAGAGTGTGGTGGCTCAACAGTTTCCGCTTTTCCTGGATGAAGCGGACTATCTAGATTCCTATCAATCGGGCTTCCAGCCTGGGTTCAGTACAGAGACGGCATTGGTTGCACTGGTGGATGATCTCTGGAGAGGGGGGACAGAGGATTTTCCTCTGTCCTGGTCCTATTAGATCTCTCAGTGGCTTTCGATACCATTGACCATGGTATCCTATTGCGGCGCCTTGAGGGATTGGGAGTGGGGGGCACTGTTTTGCAGTGGTTCTCCTCCTACCTCTCGGGCGTTTGCAATCAGTGTTGGCAGGGGGGCAGAGGTCAGCCCCAAGGGGTCTCATGTGTGGGGTCCCGCAGGGGTCGGTCCTCTCGCCCCTCCTGTTCAACATCTATATGAAGCTGCTAGGTGAGATCATCCGGGTTTTGGGGTGAGGTATCATCAGTATGCTGATGATACCCAGTTATATATCTCCACTCCAAACCAAATCAGTGATGCCCTCTCTGTGATGTCCCGTTGTCTGGATGCGGTACAGATCTGGATCGGCAGGAACAAACTGCAGCTCAATCCGGCCAAGACTGAGTGGCTGTGTGTACAGGCATCTCGCTCCAGTGAACATATTCCATCTTTGGCCATGGGGGGAGAGGTGTTGCCCCCTGTAGATAGGGCACGGAACCTGGGGGTTCTCCTGGACTCACAGCTCAGTTTGGAGGAGCAGGTGGGAGCCGTGACCAGGGGGGCCTTTGCCCAGGTTCGGCTGGTTCACCAGCTGCGCCCTTACCTGGATCAAGATGCCCTTCACATGGTCACTCATGCACTTGTCACATCCCGACTCAACTACTGCAACGCTCTCTATGTAGGACGGCCCTTGCATACCATCCGGAGGCTCCAGCTGGTGCAGAATGCAGCTACGCAGGTTGTGATGGGAGTTTCCCAATACTCCCATGTTACGTCCCTCCTGCACGAGCTGCATTGGTTGCCAGTTGCCCTCCAGGTGTGATTCAAGGTTGTGACGTTAACATTCAAAGTCCTTCATGGCATGGGTCCGGGGTACTTGTGGGAGCGTCTCCTGCTGATATCAAATACCGGTCGCCCTGTGCGAGCACACAGGCTGGGACTTCTCAGGGTGCTGTCCACGCAACAATGTCAGCTGGCGGTGCCCCGGGGAAGGGCCTATTCTGTATCGGCTCCCACCTTATGGAACCAACTACCCATTGAGCTCCGGCTGGCTCCCGATCTCTCCTCTTTCCGACGCGATCTAAAAACCTGGTTGTTTTTACAGGCTGGGCTGGACTGATCTCCTGGGGGAGAGGGTGGGATTTAATTCGATTTTAATTCGGTTTTATAGTTGTATTTTGGCTTGTCAAGTTTAATCTCTTTTTACATAATTTATTGTTCTGTGTTTTTATCTGTGAGCCGCCCCGAGTTCTTTTGGAGAGTGGTGGCATACAAGTCAAAATAAAATAAAATAAAATAAAATAAAATAAAATAAAATAAAATAAATAAATAAATTTGTACCACTGTGTGTCAAGCTTATAGTTTCATAGGAATACTATGGATATGGTATGCATCAGCGGTGAGATTCTACCAGTTCAGTTGAACTGGTTGTTACAATTCTCCATAGTTCGGAGGACCGGTAAATCGGGCCTCTGGCTGGCCCCGCTCTTCTCCGCCCACTTCTCTGCTCCCTGCCCAGTCAGTCCTTATTATGCATGTGTGACATTGTGACATAGCTGCCTGAAGCCCACCAGGTAGCCATTGCTGCCTGCCTTCCACTGCGGCCCTGCCTGATCTGATCTCCCTGAGTATGTGAAGCTCTGCAAGCCTCGGTTGCCTATCTGCCACCACTGGTCACCTTTCCCCCCAACATCACTTGCCTTCTGCCAGGGAACATATGAAGAAGCTCCTGTCAGCTCTGGCCAGGTCAGCAGCTGCTTCTCTCACCTGCTGTTCCAGAGACTTTTCTGGCACAGCAAAAAGCTTGCAAGTCCCCCTCCTATTGGGAAACAGGCCCCAGTGGCAGAGAGAAACAAAGCAACCTGGCTGCTTCTCTGCCACTGGCTAGAGCCCATTTCCCAATGGGAGGGGGACTTGCAAGTTTTTCAAGATTCAATTTAAGAGCGCCCCATGGAAGAAGCTGTGAAGCCGAGAGCAAAAGTAGCAGCTACGAGGGCAACAGGGGCATGTGACATGTCCCTCCATGGTCCCCTCCCAGGTGACAGCCCAGGCTTCACCTCCACTTTTCCTCAGAGGCACGGTGTCTACCTTCCTTTACATTCCTTGCAGAGGCACACGTCCCCGCCTTGCTCTCAGCTTCTTCCATTTGGCGCTGTTAAACTCAATCTTGAAGAGCTGGAAGATGTTTCGTTCGATCGCCGCCAAACTCATCTTTTCCAAGATGGCTGCAACAGAAGCAGGAAAAGCGCACCAACTTTGATATCTTTTTCAGGACCTGGGCATCACCCTGCAGCCTAAAGATAGCCCTTAGATAGCCTAAAATGGTTTGGGTATTTTTTGCACTATTAACCGCTCATCTGTGTTTGAGTAGATGAAGTCCACAAAGTATTTGAGGGTGAGATTCACAGGAGAATTTCTGAAAAGGAAAACCACTTTTGAATCTAAGAATGAGGATGTGTCATAAGACAGATGGAATAAAAAGACCAAAAGTTTATGTCTGACGGTTATAAAGTAATTCCACATAATTTGATGCCTGTGAGATACAGAAAATTCCCACTAACTTACTGTAAGTGCTTTTCTTAAATCTAGTTAAATAGAGAATTCATAGTGCTTAAAAACATAGAGGGGTATAAATATGTTAACATATCACATATGTTAAGCAAAGAGACTTGAACCTGGGAAAATGAAACAAATTGTTTTTTAATGTATGTTAAAAAAATTTTTTTAAAGTATGAGTAAATAAGGTTTTGACTCCTTTGTTTTCTTGGAAGGATACTCCCTTTTAAGAGCAGCAATTCCTTTTGTTTCCTTGCCCCCACCCTAGGATTTCTTTGGTACAACTTTATCTTTTCCCTCCTCTGGGCTTTTTAAAAAACTAGCCTCCCTCCCCCCGCTCTCACACACACCTACACAGAGGTTGAATCTTTCTTTCCTCCTCGCCATACAGGCAACACCCACATAAACGACTTAGAGTTGGCCACGCCTAGCCAGTCACATGACCACCAAGCCACACCCAGCCAACAAGCCATTTTCCCCCTATCACATGGTCACCAAGCCCTGCCCACAAATTAAGCCACACCCACAGAACTGGTTGTTAAGAAATTTGAATCCCACCCCTGGTATGCATTCTGGATATAGATGTTGAGAGCCTCTTGATTATGTCTCTCAGTTAACCATAAAAATAATAACAGTATTATTTGAACTAGTATCTCAGATAATAAGGATTCATACCATAGGGCTAAAAAAACCCTCCCTTTTTATGACCTTATAGTCCCTATTCGAATAGGCAATTGGATGGATCTGAGCATTTACTGGCCGGATGCCTTTCCTAATGCCTACATGTAATTCACAGCAAATATTTTTTTCTTTTTTTCTCTAGAAAAGAAACATCTGCCACTATTTAGGATGGAACTCTCAACCTTCCAAATGGGAGGCCACACACTGCTGTATAAGGATAATGAGACACCTGAAATTTCACTTTTCCTTTACTCAGGTTTGATAAAAATATAATTTCCATTGTATTTACAGTAAATAATTCTTATGTAAGGAACGAGTTTCTAAAATATTAAAGAAAATTCACATTAGTGGATTGCACAAAGACTTTTAAAAGGCTTTCAAACTGAAATTATTGCTTTATAGAGGAATGCAGAATGTTTCCTGGTACCCCTACTATTTGTTAAAGCATGACGCATATATTTTGCTTAATAAATAAAATGGCAACAATGCACTTAGAAAATTAGCTGTGAAAGCTTCCTTAATAGGACTTTGGTTTTCTGTCAAGCAAAAAGCTATCAGTTTCTTAATTCATTTTAAGAGGCCACTGATAGATTTTTAAGAAAGAAAATCTGTTGTTTTTGCCATGACTCTGGGATCTTGAATGGAAAGAGGTGATTTGTGGGAGCTGGATCTATTGCCATCTGATTCTAATAGAAGAGCAAGATATAGGCAACTTGTCTGCATTTAGTGTCACTTCAAGAGAGTAGGTTGCCATGGCCTAGGTTGAGGAACCCAAAGATATTTTTTTCTTCTTTTAAAAATCAGTGTTGCTTAATTTGATGTCAGTCTTCTCCCAGCTAAAATCTTGTAGGCTGATATTTAGTGTAAGTTATACAATCCGTTCGTAATTTATGTTGATTGCATACAATTGGAAAAACAGTTAAAGAAGATATCAAGGAGCTGCCATGTGTAAAATACAAGACACATTTGTAGTAGAAGCAAGCTTCAATCTTTGAATTTCCTTTACCCTTCTATGCAGGAGAACCTCCAACTTTTGATTAAGATTCACTTCTGTGCATTGTTACTGTAGCAAACCTTGTTTGTTTTTAACCTTCCCAAATATAGCCTTCATCATCCTTGTATATAGCTAACATCATGCCTGCATTTGATAGGGGTCAGTCACTTTAGCATGCTACTCCTTCCTAAAACTGAGATTGTAATCTAGTGTAGAAACGCTAGCCACATTTCAAGTTCTCCCTCCCCCCCCTTTTTTTGGTAAATTCTTGTTTTGCTTTGCTTTGTTTTTAATTAATCTGCCTGATTAAAAAAAACCAGCTAAGCTATTTTATAAGAGTCTATGGCCTTTCATTCCCCCCAATGGATTTTTAATTTTGGATTTTTTTCCTAAACCAATATTATATTTTTATATTAGATATAGCATACTAATTGATTTATTATGTGATTTTTGTTTGTCACATGCTACTAATAAAATTCCATACAACATTTCAGAGGAACATTTTAATAATACTTTATTGTCATTGTACATATATACACAGTATACACATACAACAAAATTTACATAATATTACATGACAGGCAAACAAAACAACTTCAAAAACTTCATACCAAATAAATTGGGGGGGGGGATTCCACTTAAAATCCAAGTAATACAATTGAAAGATTTGGATCAAATGTTCAAATACCCATTATAAACTTCACAAGTGGATGAGCTTACATAAGTATCAGTAGTCACATGTCAGTTTTCTGAAGGCCACTAGTTGTTTTCCTTGAGGGTTTAAACTCAACTCGGTATTCTCTGGAGCAAAATTTGTAACACAAATACCTTGAGGCAATTAGAAGTTTATTTCGACTTCCTGGCATGATATCTCTAAAGAAACAAATCACCATCTGCCAGGTTGATTCAATTTTTCACAACATGGAAAAAAATAATCAAGCCAAGCACTTCAACCATATGGATTCAGAAGTATGACAGATCATACTTGTCACACGTTGCAGGAATCCACTTGCCCTTACACTGCACACAGCTTGCCTCTGCTGAAGATTTAAATCTTCATGGTGTTCAAGTTGTAAATTTCATATGTTCATGAGTCATTGAACACCACATGTAAAGAGACAGAAAATAATAAGCAAAATATTTCCATTTTTAAGGATTCCTGTTTCTAATGTTTTAATATACTTAAAATGGAGGCCTCACTGCAAATATAATGTTATAATTACATATTACAAGTTTTATTAAAGGGTTTAATAGATTAGCTATGTATAAAACAAGAAAACTTTGTGGGGAACATCATTATATAGGATATATAAGATAGGAAAGAAAAACTGAATCTATCCTAAAACTTGGACATCCCCCTTTTCTCCATCAATGGGATAGACTAAAGAGATGGGCAATGTCTATCTCATCCAATTTCTTTCTTTATTTGTTTATTGATTAGTTGTATTTATATAGAATTCTTTATTGGCCAAGTGTGATTGGACACACAAGGAATTTGTCTTGGTGCTTATACTCTCAGTGTACATAAAATAAAAGATACATTTGTCAAGAATCATAAGGTGCAACACTTAGTAATAGTCATAGGGTACAATAAGCAATCAAATCACACTAGGAAACAATCAATAAAAATCATAAGGATACAAGCAACAGAGTTACAGTCATACAGTCATAATTTTAGTTTACTTTATTGTCATTGCACCTCGTACAATGAAATCAAACAACATCTTCAGTGCACATCATGACCATGACCATGAAAATAAACACAAACACACATCCTTCACCCTCCACACATTGAACTGAAAACCCCCGACACCACACCAATACTGCACTATACAGCAGAATTCAAAAGAGCTACTGCCCTGGAATAGAAGCTGTTTTTCAGCCTATTTGTCTTTGTTTTTATTATTTTGTACCATCTGCCAGATAGTAATAATTCAAAAAAAGGGTTCCCAGGATGAGATGGATCTTTGAGAATGTTTTGAACTTTCTTAAGGCAGCGGGAGCTATAAAGCTCTTCCAAAGAGGGGAGAGGGCCACCAATGATCTTCTGGGCAATGACATTAACCCTCTGGAGTGATGTCCTATCTGCCACTGTGCAATTGGCAAACCATATAGAGGTGCAGTAAGTTAAAATACTCTCTATGGTGCAGCGGTAGAAGGTCACCAGCAATTTTTCATTCAGTTGTTGTTTTCTGAGAAGTCTTAGGTAGTATAATCTCTGTTGGACCCTTGCAACAGAGCTGAAATATCAGCACCCAGTCAGGTCCTCTTTTATGATAATACCTAGAAACTTAAAACTGGCCATTTGCTCCACTTGGTCTCCATTGATAAGCAAGGGCTGGATGTCTGATCTGTTCCTTCTATAGTCCACTATAAGCTCCTTGGTCTTATTGATGTTGAGGACCAAGTTATTGTCTACACACCACAAAAGCAACCGGTCCACCTCATCTCGATAGGCAGACTCATCCCCCCAGGAGATGAGTTCCACCACTCATTTAGCCATCCATTTCAGATGTTATGATTCTGATGTGTACAATTAAAAAAAAACCCATAAAATAAGCATTTTTTAAAAAAAACCTAAAAATATCCATAGTATCTCCTATTAATAAGATAAAAAAGAAAGTTTGATGTTACAGGCAATACAGTCACCTCACTAATCTACCATTAGCTTGAGATCCCCAAGCTTGTTGACATAATCAGATGTTGAAGGGCTTGCAGAATGATGTCAAGACTGGGGCTAGCCTTGCCCCAGGGGGAAGGATGAGTTGGGAGTGGGGACCACAGCAGAAAAGGCCCACTGGGTCCTACTAGATATAAGTCCTTTGAAGAAAAGGCCCACAATACATTTTTTCAGCCAGATTATGACAGGATAGGAAGATGTAATTAGACAGAAATGGTGCCTCAAATAACCTAGGCCGATACCATGAAGGTTTTTAAAACTAACACTGAAAGTCTTCAAAACCAGCACTGTGAATTGAACTTGCAAGTAAACTGGCAACCAAAATCAATTCATGGAGCAGAAGTGTAATGTGTGCCACTGTAGAAGTGAGTCTTCTGAAGTTTACAGATGCTCTTTGCAGGAAGCTCCATGTACAATTCATTACAGTAGTCAACCCAAAGGTAACCAGGATATGAGTGACTGTGAGAAGAGAAGAGACTATGAGGAGGAACTTCTATGCTTTTTCCTTTTCCCATATTTTTGTTACCTGTTCGTTATGGTATACAATTTGATTTCTCTTCACTGATAGTGAGAACAATTAATCAGTGGAATGGCTTGCCATCAGAAGTTGTGGGTGTTCCAACACTGGAGGTTTTAAAGAAGAGATTGGACAACCATTTGTCTGAAATGGTATAAGGTTTCCTGCTTGGGCAAGGAGTTGGATTAAAAGTTGTCCAAGATCCCTTCTTATTCTGTTATTCTGTTATTTTGATAGCTAGGAAAAAAAGTCTGTCTATAAGAGCAGGATAGAGCAAGAGAAGAGACTATTAACTCATATCATATCTTTTTTATAATCTTCCAGTTGTTTGGGCTTCCAAGCACAATGCCCACTATTTCATGTGAGTGAGTATCTCTGTTTTAATAGTGCTCAAGAATCCAGTGCTTACACAAAAAAGGCAATTTCTTTTAGTCCCTACTGTTTATGCCATAGCAGAATTGCAAAATTGTAAGTCCTCCATAAGTCATCCTGCTTTGAGAGAAAAGAACAGCGAAAGTGCTTTATGCAAACATACAGTATTTAGTAACATAATGACTACTTACATTCCAAATCTCAACTGTATGTTTGATGCATCGATGTGGAACAGTAATTATTCTGTACTAAGTGGCAAAAGTTTCTAGTAACTAAATTCCATTCCAATGAAAAAACAGATTTAATGTTCATGAAGACCTAATATGTTTAATGTTTGTTCTGTGTGCTTATAGGAAAAGCAGAGTTACCCCCTTGTGAAACATAAAACCTCAGAAGCAATTCCTTGCTTTTAAGTGGAATTCTCTTGTGACCAGGATGGCATCAGTTTATTGTCAAAGAATGAACCATGCTGCTCTTGTTGCCTTTGGCAATGATGTTGGAAATACCCAGTGATGTGAGAAGATGGAAATAATAAAGTATTTGAAAAGGTGCTAAAATTCATGATGATCTGTAAGAGCCGTGTATGCAAAATTAGGAAAGCTAGATATTCTTATTTCTTTATACTTATTCATATTATTAATTGTAAAAACAAGTTGATGTCCTGGTGGGAATATTTCAGCAAAAGGAAAATCAATTTGCTTTGTTGATTATAAAGTAATGTAACATATTGTGATAATAGAAATGTAAGACATCTGGGGATATTTTCCCCATTGGATTATGCTAATATCTAATTAGAAATAAACATGCATTGCACTGCTAGCACAGTGAGCTTCTGAACTTGAACTCATAAAGAACCTGAACATATTTATCAAAGACCAGTAGTGAGAAGCAATAGAGTGAAGTAGTAAAAATAGCCATTTCCTTCCCTCCAACTCTATCTTTTAAAGGATTTACTTTGAATAAGAATTGAACAAGTTCTTTAAAATGGGCTTAACAAATCTGGGAATTTGAAGATGGTATGGAAGAAAAGCAGGAAGAGATCTTATTTTATTTTTATTTATTTATTTGATTTGTCAATCGCTTACAAGATAATAGGAATAAGTATAAACATAAGTAAGAATACAGGAAATAGGTACGAATAAATGGGGACAATAGGACACGAACAGTAGGCACGTTTGTGCACTTATGCACGCCCCTTACAGACCTCTTAGGAATGGGGTGAGGTCAATAGTTGATAGTTTAAGGGTAAAGGAGTGGGGGTTTGAGGATTTAACAACAGAGTCAGGTAGTGCATTCCAGGCATTGACCACTCTTTGCTGAAGTCATACTTTTTGCAATCAAGTTTGGAGTGGTTTACATTGAGTTTGTATATGTTGTGTGCTCTTGTATAGTTGCGGTTAAAACTGAAGTAGTCATTCACTGGTAAAACATTGTAGCAGATAATTTTGTGTATTATGCTTAAGTCCAACCATAGGCGGCATAGTTCTAGGTTGTCCAAGCCCAAAATTTCCAGCTTAGTGGTGTAGAGTATTCTGTTGCGAGCAGAGGAGTGTAGTGCTCTTCTCATGAAATACTTCTGTACTCACTCAATTGTATTAATGTCCAGTCCAGATTCCATACAGATGAGCTATATTCGAGTATTGGTCTAGCAAAGATTTTGTATGCCCTAGTTAGCAATTCAGTTTTACCAGAGGTGAAGCTTCATAAGATTAGATTTATAACTCTTAATGCCTTTTTGGCAATACTGTTGCAGTGAGCTCTGGCACTTAGGTCATTTGATATGAGTACTCCAAGGTCGTTGACAGAGTGAGAGTTTTTAACAAGTCATATCCGCCTAGCTTCTATTTGGTGTACTGATTTTTTTTTTACCAATGTGTAAGACAGAGCATTTGTTGGTTGAGATTTGGAGTTGCCAATTGTTTGACCATTCAGACACATAAAGGTCACTTTGAAGGACGGTAGCATTGTCAGTAGTTTTATGTCATCAGCAAAGAGGATGCAGTTGTTATAAGGTGAGTGCAAAGGTCATTTATGTAGAGTATAAAGAATGTGGATCCTAGAGCATTGCCTTGGGGGACACGGCTGTTAATTCTGGGAAAACCCCAGGAATACAGTATATCTAGTGGAAAAGAATGTTGGCAATATTAGTAATAGTGAAAGAGCATCAACAGCTATGGTGAAAATCACTGCAAGCAACAGTGAGCTTCCAAAGATGTGGATTGAATGTGATAGCAATGCAGCAAAGTAAAGGAGAGTCAAACCAAGAAAAAAAGAGTTGGCACTTGCTACAGCAAAATCTTGGACAGTGGTGATGGCACACCAAGGCTTAGAGTGCTGTCAACAAGGCTACGTAACCCATAATCCTGGAAACTGTAGATGACCCAGAATACTGTAAGCAATAAAATAAGAACATAAGGACCCAGTCAAAAGCTTGGTCTCTGGCCAGCAATTTTAAAAAGTGGGAACAATCAGAACATTAATATTTCCTTCCAGCAGCAAGCCCAAGCAGCAGCTTTAGCAGAGAAGTGAACCTGAAAGCAACTAAGGCTAGGCTTAGAGGAGTTTATAACAAAGTTAGTAGAAAATAGTAGAAGATGCAGTATACAAGTATTATATGCAGTATACAAAACTTAAAACTACAATTGAGTCTAAAATTTCTGTTCCTAAGTGAGACATTTGTTAAATGAATTTTGCCCCATTTAACAAACTTTCTAGCCACAGTTGTTAAGTGAATCACTGCAGTTGTTAAATTAGTAACATAGTTGTTAAGTGAATTTGGCTTCCTCAATGAATTTGCTTGTCAGAAGTTTTCAAAAGATGGTTACCCCGGAACACTGTGATCGTCATAAATATGAATCAGTTGCCAAGCATCTGAATTTTGATCACATAACCATGGGGATGCTGTAATAGTCATCTGTGTGAAAAACAGTAATAAATCACTTTTTTCACTGCTGTTATAATTAAGTGAACTGTTGTAAGTTGAGGCCTACCTGTATAAGATATGGAATGCTACTGGAGACAAAACAGAGCTATAAAACAGAATGTTGTACTATACAAAACATAGTATAAGAGTAAGTAATAGGCTAGGATATTAACTTGATCAAAAAAGGCTTAAACCATAGCTTAAATATATGGCAAAATAGTAATAAAAAGACATGGATATAGGATTTGTTCTTTCTTTTGCTACATAATTGCAATTTGGGGTACTGTTGAAGGTTTGGTCAAGGACATTTACAAAGGATTTTCAAAAAGGCTTTAAAACTTTTTTTAATTTTTCAAGGCAGCAGCTAAAAGATCATAGACTGAAATATGTTAGAATTGCTGCAGTTAAATAATTGTATAGACTTAATGTGTTTAGTTATCTTGACAGTTTACATATTGCTGTCCTAGCCTGAGTACATCTGAGCTGGTGTGTTGATTTACTTTACCTCATCCACTTCAGCAGTTGAGAAAGTCCAGAAATATTTCACAAGAAGAGTTCTCCACTCCTCTACTCATTGCAGAATACCTTATGGCACCAGACTTGAAATTCTAGACCTAGAAAATCTAGAACTATGCCACCTTCAGTCTGATCTAAGTATAGTATATAAAATCATACATTGCAATGTCCTACCTGTCAATGAATACTTCAGCTTCAACCATAACAATACAAGAGCACACAATAGATACAAACTCAAGGTAAACTGCACCAAACTTGATTGCAGGAAATACGACTTCAGCAACAGAGTGGTCAATGTCTGGAATACTCTACCTGACTCTGTGGTTTCTTCCCCAAACCCCCAAAACTTTAACCTTAGACTGTCTACTATTGACTCACCCCTTTCCTAAGAGGTCTGTAGGGGGCGTGCATAAGCGCACCAACGTGCCTACCATCCCTATCCTATTGACTCTTTTTATTTTTCTTATATGTATCCATTTCATGTATTCATATCTATGTTTATACTTATACCTATTATCTTGTAAGCAATTGACAAATCAAATAAATAAATAAATAAAATAAACTTTAAGCTATCCTCAATGAGAAATTATAGCCTAGACACTTTTGGAGAAAGCCAGTGTAGAAAAACATTGTATGAAGGAGTAATAACAGTTTCACTTCTTATACGAAAGCAATAATAGCATTTTGACAATTATCGGGCACAACTGCCTATGTGAAGGAGATATAATTCAATACAGACTATTTCATATATTTTAACACAGGCTTTATTTATAGTATTCTTCTTGCATTCTCAAAAGTCCCATCATTTTTTTAAAATCTGTCCACCCAATAAAAACACATCTGAGAGTAATTTCTGTCCCATGAAACAAATACATTCAGTATGTTATACAATATATTTCTTATTCTTCTGTTATCAGAATTTATTGGATCATAAAAAGAACTATTACAATGTATGAATTCATACTTTCATCCTTACCCTTAACAACCCAAGATGACATACTTTCTAACCTGTATTTTACCCCTTTCATTATGATACCCAGTATATGTGCGGATCTAATTAGAATGATCTTTGGTAATTGATAGATGGAAATTTTGTCAATATGCATGTTTTGGGGTAAGGCACTTAATGAGCTGATCACCACTGGGACCACTGGTTTTCAGAGCTTGATATTTTGGAATCTTCTTAATTCTTTATCTTCTATTCTAATCTGCCTTAGTGTTGCCACATCAATTTCCACATTTTCTTCTATTGAACTATAGTTAAATCTGATGTGTTATGAGCCAAGTCTTATCCCACAATATTTAAACCTGTTCATTTTCAACTACTTTCTCAATTATATACTCCCACCAATTTTTTATTACTGGCACACGATGTTTTTTTTTCAGAATCATTTTGGTGATTTATTATTTTATTTATTCATTTATTTATTTATTGGACTTGTATGCTGCCCCATCTCCGAAGACAATTATGTATTATGTTAGACTTATTATGTTGTTATTTATTATTTTATTTTATTTTATTTTATTTTATTTTTTTATTTTTATTACATTTATATGCTGCCCTTCTCTGAAGACTCAGGATAGCTTACAATTTTTGGGATACAACCCAGTGCGCTCAGCAATAGCCTTCATTCCATTGTATATGCCTGCTTATTACTAAGCGGCATTTTTACAAAGTCAGCTTATTGCCCCCAACAATCTTGGGTCCTCAATTTACCTACCCCGAGAGGATGGAAGGCTGAGTCAACCTTGAGCCTGGTGGGATTCGAGCCTGCACTAATTTCAGGCAGCTGGAACTTAAGTGCTAGGCATTTAACAGCCTGCACCACCAAGGCTCTTTATAATCTTGGATAAGCTAAATATATGGTCTAATGTTTCATCTGCTCCTTTGCACAATGTATACTTTAAATCAGATAACTGACAAATGTGTGGGACCGGAGTAGAATAAGCCTTGGTACAAAGCTCAAAGTCTACCGAGCAGTAGTGCTAACTAACTTGATATAATCCAGTGAGACTTGGACTGCATACAGGAGGCACACTAGGTAATTGAACCACTTCAACACGATCTGCCTCCACAGACTTCTGAGAATCCGGTGGCAGGACATTCCGTGCCCGTATAGGCATTACCATCCACCTACAGACACACAGTGGACAGCCCGCTGTCGTTATATTGTTTCAATATATCTATATTTTTCTTCCTATACATTCACAATAACTTCCAATTTTAATTTGCAAATGCTTGTTTTTTTACATATGCAGCCAATGAATGGCTTTCATTGAATTGAAAATAATTATTGTTGTTGTTTGACTGGAAAATCATTATCATTTCATCAAATCTACTCCATCAGGTCAGATAATTCATATCTGTTATATCCTTTCACAGACAGAAAACGCATATGTTTTATTTATTTCATCAATATTTATTTCCTAAATAAATAAACAATAAATATAATCAATATATTTTATTATAATAAAATTAATAAATAATTAATAATAAAAATATAAATTTAATCCATGCCTTCCTCTTACATTCCAGATAGCCAGGTTTTATGCCATCTGCAATCATCAGGTGGCTCCCATAAATATTGACCTCTGCCAATCACCATAGTTTAGATCACTTAACATTTTATTATTTATTTATTTATTTATTCGACTTATATGCGCCCTCCGAAGGACTCGGCGCTTACAAAATAAAAACCACACAACAATAAGTTAAATAAAACCAGATTAAACAAATCAAGCCGAATTAATACTAAAATCGCAGCATTAAAACTCTAAAAACCACCCCACCCCAGGGTCACAGCCCGGGTTGATTAAACAACCAGGTCTTCAGGTCGCGACGGAAAGTGCGGAGGTCAGGGGCCAGGCGGAGCTCCAGGGGAAGTTGATTCCAGAGGTCAGGGGCCGCGACAGAGTAGGCCCATCGTCGGGGGACCACCAGCCGGCACTGTCCGGCTGACGGGACCCCAAGGAGCCCCTGTCTGTGAGATCGCGACAGGGCGTTAGTGTTCGATGTCGGCAACAGTCGCTCCCTTAAATAATAGGGACCCATGTCATGAAGGACTTTGTATGTTAAAGTTAGAACCTTGAACCTCACTCGGAGTGCAACCGCAACCAATGCAGGCCGCAGAAGGGGGCAACATGGGAGAACCGGAAACTCCCATCACCACCCGCGCCGCGATTTTGCACCAGCTGCAATCTCCGGATGGTGTGCAAGGGCAGTCCTAGGTAGAGAGCGTTGCAGTAGTCAAGTCGCTGGTAACAAGGGCATGAGTGACCGCGCAGGGCATCGCGGTCCAGAAACGGGCGGCTGGCGAACCAGCCGACCTGGGCAAAGCCCCTGGTGACGGCTCCCACCTGCTCCTCCAACCGAGCCGTGCATCCAGGAGGACCCCAGGTTCCTAGCCCTATCCACAGGGGCAGCACCACTCCCCTATGGTCAACGATGGACATTCCAAACTGGACCGCGATGCCGGTATGTACAGCCACTCAGTCTTGGCCGGGTTGAGTCGAAGCATATTTCCGCCCATCCAGATCCGTACCGCATCCAGACAGCGAGTCATCACAGAGAGGGCATCACTGATCTGGCCTGGGGTGGAGATATATAGCTGTGTATCATCAGCATATTGATGATACCTCACCCCAAAACCACGAATGATCTCACCCAGCGGTTTCATGTAGATATTAAATAAAAGGGGAGAGAGGACCGACCCCTGAGGGACCCCACAAGTGAGTGCCCTCGGGGCCGATCTCTGCCCCCTGCTAACACCGATTGCACCGCCCACGAGGTAGGAGGAGAGCCACCAAAAACAGTGCCCCCACCCCCAACCCGAAAAGATACCATGGTCAATGGTATCGAAAGCCGCTGAGAGGTCTAACAGGACCAGGACAGAGGAAAAACCCCTGTCCCGCGCCCTCCAGAGATCATCCATCAGTGCGACCAATGCTGTCTCCGTGCTGAAACCAGGCCGGAAGCCCGATTGGCACGGATCTAGGTAGTCCGTTTCATCCAGGAAAAGCGGAAATTGTCTGGCCACCACACTCTCAACAACCTTCGCCAAAAAACTTTTTAAAGAAAGTTAATACTTGGCTACTGGTTTCAATCATTTCTCTCCATGTGAAACATTCCTTACTAACAATCAGATCATAATACCAATAAACCTGGCACATTTTGCCCAGTATGCCATAAGCACAAACAAGACATAGTTTTACTCCTGCTATTCAAGGTAAGTCAACAAGCACTGCATTCCACCAACTCCGGATGAATATGAATATATACTCCCCCTGCTCACAAATTTTGCTACATGCATTTTGTCTGTGTAAATATTCCTTTTAGATCATATATTCACATATAATAATTCTTAGTTTTAGCAATCTACCTACTTGTTTCATTGGCATTTCAGTGTTTCCAATTTATACAGTCCTGAGCTTTCTGTTGCCAATTTGGCCCACAATACTTGCTGGTGTGTGTGTGTGTGTGTGTGTGTGTGTGTGTGTGTGGATATATATGAATGGATAGATAGATATAGGTGTAGATGGATATAGATAGATATAGATGGATATAGATAGATAAAGATAGCTATGGAGCAGGATGTTGGTACTGAACTTTTGCAAATATGAATCAGAAAAAAAACACTGAGAGGAATCAGTCATAAACCATCTTTTCTCATTTTTCTGATAGATAGCTGGAATGTGTTAACTGTGAAATAAGTTTCAGATCTTTATTTATGAATAATATGAGTCAGTATCTTTAAAACTTCTGTTAGGCCATTTGATCTTACTGTAGTGTTTGAACATGCTATAGACACTACAGCAAAACAAGATTATAATCCCAGTATAAAGGAACTTTTGAAAGGGCTATTAGATTGCACATATAGTGTTTCCTATATGCATATGAATTCTTTGAAATAATTCAAATATGAACTATTTGTACAATCAAACTCTTTTATGGCTGATGTTCATACTGTTTTGGTCCACTATGGTTGGTTAGTTAATAATATGACCATATTATTTGAATAAAAGGTACTGTAAATCACAAATTAGTATTACTTAACAAGCCCTCAAATGTGTTATAAGGAAAGAGCACCCTCTGGTGGAATCATTTTAAGAAGTGACATCATGGCAAATAATATGGAGAAAATATTGTTTTAACAATAATCTTGACTATACAATCATTATTATATTAATAATCTTAACTATAATAATCTTGACTACTAAAATCTTGTTGTATTTATAACTTGTGCATCAAATTTTGTATTAAACTTGCATTGTCAACATTTTTAATGTCTAGGTAATATTCTGTTTTTGTTCATAGTGCCAATATGTCACATCAGGAGTATATCACATTGTGTTTTGACTTTTTGCATCATAATAATATCTCATTCTTTTCTGAATTTTATCCAATCATTATTATGAATAGTGTTTTATTTAAAGTAATAGAGAAATGTGGATAATATGACTATTATTTCATGATAAAAGATTTCAGGTCAATTCTTTTGAATTGATTTCTTTGGCATGAAAGTTTTTATTATTTAAAGTAAAATTATTCCAGGTGTTTGTCCCTTAAAACATGATATTTTATCTTCTTTGCAAAGTTAATAATTACAACAGCTAGAGAAAGTGGAAAACAAGCACATAAAGCTATACTTTATATTTTACATATCTGTTTAAAAAGCCTATTACTGAATCACATCACAGTGTCTAATTCTCTTCTTACTAATAACATCTGTAAATTACAAAAAAGAGAATTAAATAAATTCCAACCAATGTATTGTACTAGATGAATTACATAAACAATTAAAATCACTTAATATGTTTATAATACATATTCATTATTTATGGTGCTATGTAAAATAAAACTATATAGACGAGTAATATTAAGTGAATATATTAAACTGCCGAATAAAAAATAATAATTTAGTCTTGGCAAGAAAAATATTCAGTCCTGTGAAATGAAAAAGTGGTTTTTAATATACATGATAGCATATAGATTTTAGCCAGATTTGACTGACAGTAAACGGATAGGAGAAAATTACTGTACTATAAATATTAATGTGACCTGAAAGTAAGGTCTTCTGTATAGATCCATTATTTGTGGCCCATTATTTGTGAATGTATTGCCATGGGACTTGCCTTGCTCCTTTTCTGGTTCAAATGCTCAGTAATAAATTACTGCTTTTCTCTGCAGCTCCAGAGATACTTTTTACAACAGCAGAAACTCCATCACTTTTTCCAACTGCCCTGTCAAAAATGATATGTAGAGATTACTTCCCCTAACAGTTGTAAAAGGCATGAATTAAATGATATTTGGTTTGTAAAAAGAGAGAGATACAAGCACCAATGCACACTTTCCTACAGCTTACCAAAAGGGACAGCAGAAATATATTTTCAAAAAAGTCAGAAAAATGACCAAGAACATTTCCATATATTATCTTCTGTCTTTATGGGAAAAAAATAAGAAGTGATCATTTTAATTTCCTATTGCTGAACTATGAAGCTTTATCTATTGATAGAAATAAAGAATATATATTATAAAACTATCTGGTTAGCCTAAAATCAGATGGAAACTATAAATATATGAAAATCTTACAAGCTTGACAATTAGGTTATTGAGTAAGTACTGTATTGTTTCCTTGCATATGTACTCATATACTGTAGGATTGTTAGAACAAGACAATTTTCTTTTTTGAGATTTGAGCATTGCAAAGTCAAAACTTCAGGGCTAAAGATCCAACCCAACCTGGATCTCTGAGTATGATAGACAAGCAGGGCCGAAGAAAGAAGAAGCCATATTTGCTGGAATGATGAATGTGATAATTGACCTTCTTAATTATTTTTACCTATCTTAGGGTTATATCCTGTTTTGGATAAGGTCTACTGAATGGCTTTAATTTTAAAAAAGAAACTGATGCCAACTTTTTAGCACACTGAAGATAATCAAAATGTATAAATATTAAATAATTTCTATAAAATAAATAAGCTTTATCCATACAGTTATGTAACCACAGTATGATAGATCCCAAGAGCCATTGGTAAGATGAAGTCTGT
Organism: Naja naja; assembly: GCA_009733165.1. Classification (NCBI taxonomy): domain Eukaryota; kingdom Metazoa; phylum Chordata; class Lepidosauria; order Squamata; family Elapidae; genus Naja; species Naja naja. The sequence goes on along the minus strand of CM019151.1, from coordinate 131,755,652 downwards.
TCTTAAGTCTAGTTGTCCTTAAATTTATTGTTTCCTCTTCATTTCAGTGAATCACTTTCATCATGTTCTTTGGAGAACCAGAACAATAAACTTTTGATCAATTCACAAGAGAAAGAAGACAACAGTAATTAAAAAAATCTCTGTTATCATTGTCTATGATAATGCAACTCTGAAAATGTTTTAAACTCTTTGCTCTTACACCTGCCATAGCAGGAAAAATATCATAAGGTAAAATTTTCAAATAAAAAATTCTATTTGTTTTTTCCTTTTTATGTTATAAGGCCAGAATAAGTTGGAGTAAATTGAAGAAAAGAAAAATGCTCCCTTGTTTCATATTAATGTGTTTTTGTTGTGAAATTCACTTAGAAATTTGACTATTGGTATGGAGCATTTATCTCATTAACATTTTGAGAAAAGTGCTGTACACACACACACACACACACACACAAATCTAATATTTTAAAAGTAAAACAAGGTTCTGCAGATTAAAGATCTCATAATAGCAACATAAGTCATGTAAACTACCAGTTACATCTCTTGCAGTGAGATATATTTCCATGAAATATACATAAGTCTACAGTTACTCTGTAATTCTCTCACTAATCCTTCTCTTCATATCCTACTTTTCAAATATGGTATTGGTATCTCTTAAAAGTTTGCTTCCAAACTGTTTACAAGATAGTGTTTTGTTTTAGAGAGAAACAAAGTTCTGCTAAAATGTATTTATGTGGATTTCAATATCTAAACCCACAGAATCAAATGCTTCAACTAATATTGCATTATTTCTTCTGTAATACAAGAGCCTCCCAAAATGTAAGAGCACCTCATTCCACAGAACTTTAAAAAAATCCAACTGAACACAATAAAATGATGTTATTTCTCTCTCCTTCCAAATATCATTATAACCTTATTTCTGAAATATAAATGAAGAAAATAAATTATTTTAAAGCAAGATAAATTTGCTGAGAATAGATGCTGATAATTCAGAATAGCCTGAGCATTAAATCTCCCACTCTAGTGAAGGTTATTATTAAGGATCCAAAGGAATGAGGAAAAAATGGTAACAACTTTATCTTTGGTTCTGCACTCAGTATACCATAGATCTAAATCTTTATAGAATATAACTAGTATCCAAAAAGGGTTATATAAATTATTGTAAAATGGCTTTCACTGTACTCAGTTTTCTTTCTTCCACTGTCCACCCTGTGATACACATTTATAAATAAAATAAAGCATCTCTTCAAATCTGAGGGTTATATAACACCTGGGCATTATTGTGGCTACTTCAATCTTTGGCATTGCACAGCCAATAATCCCAATACATTCTGATTTTTAGCTGTGACATTCGGATTAAATAAATCATGAAATAATATTTCTTCTTAACCTTGAGTTGAACTCAGACCTGAAAGGCAGCACAGCATGAGTGAAAAATAACCTTGAACAGCTCGAGGGGGAGGGGGGAGATATCTCAGCAATAAGAGCAGCATAGTTAATGGATTTTTGTCACAAAGCCACAGAGCAAAAATAACAACCCAATACCAATACATAGTCAACTTAAAAATAGTCAACTTAAAAAATAAAGCAATAGCGTTATAAATGGAACATTAAAGTGTCAGTGCTTTTTCAGAAAAAGGTCTTCACGGGATCAAATGTCACAGACTTTGATAACAGAATAAATAGAAAAAATGTATAGTTCTAAAATGATTCAGAAGCATTTTGAATTTCCAGTAACTCTCTGCTATTCATTAAAGCAGCAGCACAATTTGTCCAAGGTTTTATGCAAATATGTATGTGTGGGTAAATACCTTTACTTTAAGATATTAACATTAACCAGTATGAAGTAGCAACATCTATGGCTCTAGCAGTGAGAAAGTTTCTGAATTCTATTAAACGATTATTCTGGTTGGATATTAATGAAAATAAGTAATAATGAAAATAATGACAATTAGGTGTATGAATTATTACTTATTAATCATTAGATTATGTGTATTGATTTTAACTGCTCTTATAGATTTAATGGACTCTGTGTAATCAGTGTTATATAAGTGCTGTTAAATAAGGAAGAAAAAAAGAAGATATAACTCAAAAGTTGCACAGTTGGTAGTTGGTAACAACATTAAGAGGCAGTGCAAATGTCTTATCCATTTAAAACTTTAAGCGGTTAATAGAAAATAAGCTCATGGTTATTTATTTAAATATACGGTTATGTATATTCAAGAATGGTAAATGTGTTCAATTGTGAATTGTGTATGACTATATGTAAAGCTACCTTAACATCCCTATCTATATCAGTTGCCATGAATATCAGCAGATCTTATTATGTCAGAGTTCTATTACCAAATTTTCTAACTCATGCAGCCAATAGACTACTATATTTAACAAACATTTATTCTTGCAATTATTAATTTAATGAAATTTTACAATGCAGCAATGCTATTTTATATTTTAGCACTTATTTGCATATTGTGCCTAATATCAATTTAAAAAGATAATAGTTACCTTCATAAGTGAGCTTGCCAAGTAGAGTAAGGAAATGTGGGGCTCAATAATATATAAATATATTAAAATTCTGGCCTACCTACCACTCCTTCCCCCAAATTCTGCCAGTTTCATTATACTTGACTGCAGCTGGTTATGTACAAAACATTTTCTAATTAATAAGTTGTGCTAAACGCTACAATGGGAAACAAATATATGGCTTAAACAGGCAGTTTTTGACTGCTGTGGCATCTTAATGAAGTGAAGTGCCCCAAAGCAATAATATCCATTTCCAGAATAGCTTTAGCTATAAGGCAGCTCAGGTTCAATTACTTATGTAAGCTGCTTAGCTCCTGACATAAGATACAATACTCTTCTTTTGTCACTCTGCCAGCTCATGTTTACTTAAATAATAGCTACCGGTAAATGATATGTATAAATTTCTCCCTACAGATAGCACTTTGTACAAAGTTAGAATGTAATCTAAAAATTTAAGTAGCAGAACTTTTTTGCTAAGAAGCCAACTACTCAGAGGGACAGTTTGGATGGATTTTATACACTAAAATGATATAAATGAATGTCATTATTGCATATGATACCAAAATGAGCATATACTTTCTGACTTTTTGGAGATATGGTGATAATGAAACCTACTCTTTTCGATATAATCTCACTAATGAGGTATTATGTTGAAAGGCTGGGAAAGGGACATATAAAAGTAGTAATCTCTTATGATAGTTACATTTATAGAATGGCTTAGATACCCGAAGAGGCAGAAGTATTTTAAATTATTATAAAGGATTGGAAGTTAACATAATCCTTAATGTTCTTCCTTTTAGCACAATAGGAAAGCTACTTGTTGTTAACATGAATTTCATTCTTGAAGAAGTGATTGTTAGGAAGTGGGAAGCACGTCATATTTTCAGTATAGTTTTAGGAAAAAAATTAAAAAGACAAGTGAGGTTATGATATTTAATTATTTGGCTTAAATGGATGAATTAGTAAAAATATTGGCTGGTTTAGTCAAAGAAAACTCTCAACAAACATTTACAAACATATATTCTAGAATATAGCAAAATATTATGAAGAAGAAAATCCTTTCAACCAGTCACCAGTCAAAGATATTTTAAGAGGGAAGGTAACAACATTAAATGGACTGAAGTACTTTTTTAAAAAGCCCTGTTTAGAGTATATCAGAAATGCATGTACTTGATAAGTCTGAGACATATTTTAAAATATAGGCAATATTCATACAAGTGATGCAGTCAGTTTGCATATACAAACTGTCTTCCACCTCAAATATTTCTTTCATTTCAATAGCCTTTGGTTGCTGCTTTACCATAGTCTAAATTTTCCTTCAGGAGACTGATTTTAAGCTTGTTTCTGAGAAAATTTGAATTTTGAATATATTCATGTGGGGATTTATTAGGATTAATTTTATATTTTAAGAAATTTTCCCCATATCAAACAATGTTGAAATGTAATAGAATTTCTTTGTCCTTTTACCATATGATTCTTCTGTATTCATCAGTCTTATTGGACAATTATCAAGCTTGAACTTATATGATGGGCTGAAAATGATTTACAAGACAGCTTTGCGATAACTTTTTGGACTGTGGTTCTAAAAAAAGAATCAAAATCTTTCAACTGAAAGTCAAAGTTACAGTGTTGACCATGCAGTGTTGGGCTTTACTCCTGAGCACATTAAGCCATACTTCAGCAGCAGAACAAATGCATTCCATTCAAACAGTTGTCTCTGAAACCACAAAGAGCTGCTGCACATCATTTAAAACAATACTCATTTAGATGAAACCATACTCTAACAAAATACACAAATGCTGTTTCTGTCTGAGTTCCAAAAACTCATTACTCAAAAATTGCCTGGCTTAGGTCATGACCAAAGATAAGTGAAAAAGAAAGTACTTTTGGATTTTCACATCCACTCCTTTATCTTTCTAGTATTATGAAAAGTAGGAACATTTCAGGGTTGAAAATAATAAGAAAGAGATCACCAGCTACCAACCTTGATGTTTTTAATGGACAACAAAGGAGAAAAGAAGTGATTTTTCCCTATCTTTCCAAAATTCCATGAAGGGTAGATGCCCTATCAGAAAAGATGCAAGTATTTGAATGGCTTTGGCAATGCAGATTGCAGGTAAAAGGCATTGAATAAAATGTACAAATTGAATAGGGTTTGGAATATGTAAGGAGCACCTAGGAAGAGGATTACTTCTGCTTCAATAGACTGACGATTTATTGGATTTTAATGTTAAATTTTTAAACCAAGAATTGTTAAGCAAGTTTTGAACTTCACAGGGCCTAGAATGTATAAGACTGTCATCAGCAATTTGCTCTTTGCTTATTGTTGTTATAAACTTCAACCAATGTGACCAGTGATCAGGACCATCTGGAAGAACTTTGGAATACTTTTTCTGCATTTTCAGCTTTATTTTAAATGAAAAACAGTAAAATAGTTCACTGAATATTTACATTTACAGGTATACCTTGAAGATACAAATGGGTTTTTTTTTTTGGTATGTTTGGTAAAGTAGAACTTACCTGCTGCAGCAGCAAATATTTTTTACATAATATAGTTTTTTTGTGAAAACTTTTATTGCATTTTCTGATATCAAGTAAAAGTAAAAAATAATTCTACTTGTTTGGGAAGGTTGTGTGTACAAGTTGTGACTTGTTTGCTTCTGGGTTAAAATGATTACAAAACCTTGGTTCCTTAAAAGGGAAATTATAAAAAGTGGAATAATCTATAACTCAGAAATGGTCTGAATTTGATCGACAAGCTTCAACTTGTAACTATATTTATCAGATATCATCTGAATTTCACTTTCATGTATTTTTGCTCATAACTAATTTTCGAACAGGAAAACATATACAGAGTTTTACAAACAGGAAATATTCTTTTTCATTCTATAAGACATTTCAAAGCTCAAGAAAGTTCAAAGAAGGAATTTATCTATTATTTTTATTTATTTTATTTATCAATTGTTTATTTTATTTGTTAATGCAGGAGGGGTTTCAAGCAAAGGAAGTTAACCAGAGCAAGAAACATTTACTTTGCTCTGAACAGGGTTCATTACATTACTGTGAAGCCCAGTTGGATGCTGCATGGCATTGCCAGATGTACTTATAAGGTCTTTATTTGACTGGAGTCAAATTCATAAAGTTTTGCTTAGTGTATTACAAAGGTTTGTTTATTTCCATTCTGTAATTCTGGCATTTCCAGAATATAGGAAATTTAAATATCAATACAGCCCTGTTAAAGACCTATAAAAATATGTCAACTACATGCAACCAACACGGCTTACAAAAAGGATAACTAATCCTAATTATGACTATGAATGAGTGAGTGACCATAAGCCAAACTTGGGAACATGCATGTAATAATAGATTGTTCTCCAGTAGATGAATGGAAAGTCAGTGTACGAGTATGAGGAAACTGTTTGGAACAAAGTTAAAAGCACCGTGTTTTAGACAGCAATAAAATTATGCTGCATTACATTCCTGAAAAGTTAGAAAAAGAATGCCTGCTTAGTTTGTTTGTTATATTTATGTCCCTAACCTTCCTTTTGTTAAAGACTTTATTTTAATTCATAGAATCACCTTTCTTCTTTTTTATTCTATGACATTAATGAAAGTTGTCCTGAGAAACAGGATTACCCTGGGAGCTTCAACGCTGAGGAATGATCTTGCAAAAGAGAATTTTCTAGATATTTTTTTAAAGTCACTTATAGTTTAAGGCAGTTGCTAAAGATCCCATTAGTGATATAATAAAGAATGCAATTGAAATAAATACCAAGAAAGTTGGTATCAACTGAAAGAAATGATGAAAAGGAAATGATAAATGATATATGATTGTGAAAAAATGTAAAAAAAATGTAAGTTTGCAGTTGTAGATGGCATAACTTGAGAAATGATAAAATATGGATAACATTTGCTTCAACTTGTTTAAGGTATGTGCATATCTGTTTTTAAGGAATAAAATGAAATGTATGAAGCAGCATATGAAAGTCCAGGATAGAAAGACATGAAGCAAGATAGTGAATGATATTGATGTAAAATAGATTTACTGAACATATAATTTTAATTATTAGATATTAAAAGCATATGCTACCCAATTCTTTTCTATTTCTTATTTCAAGTCTTAATTTCTCTGTTTTAATATTTCTTACTTCTTTCCTGGTCTCTGACATTATGGATGAAAAATATTTCCATTCCATTCCATTGGTTAGGGTTGTACATTGGAAATATAAAATCAAAAATGAAAAAGAAAAGCAAATTTCTGCTTAGAATGTTTATTTCTGCTGGAGAAGCCAGCAGATAAACCTTCAGCTATAAAATAAGGAATTAAAAAACATCCAACAACATTTATCTTTCAGACAATACATGCTTTGTATACAAATATCTTGACATTCTAGCTACAGTTTAAGATTCTGTCGATATTGACAAAGCTCAACATTTACTGAAGCATGGTGATTTTAATTAGTTGCTGGCTTAGAATACAAATAATCACACTAGGCCTGGCCAGCATATTAGAAATGTCTGGATTTTGGTATAACAAAATATTAAATATATAACAAATCATTAAGTATGTTGTGTTCATACAAAGACATCATGATAACAACGGAATTAATATCCTTCTTAAAAGGTGGGGAGAGAATGAAACTTTAATTCTTTCATTATGTACATACTACTTTTTACATTGTGGCAACCAAAACTGGATGCAGTATTCCAAGTATGGTCTTACCAAGGTATTATAGGTATTATAAAGTGGTGTTAACACGTGATCTTGATTCTATCCCTCTGTTAATGCAGCCTAGGACTGTGTTGGCTTTTTTGACTTCTGCTGGCTCATATTTAAGTGAATGTTCACTAGGCTTCAAGATCCCTCTTGCAGTTACTACTATTGAGCCAGATGCCACATATTCTATATCTTTCCTTTTTCCTCTGTAATTTTTAAATTACAGAGCTTTTTACTATGTATGCTATTGCATTTTGCATTATATACTGCATCTTTTCAGTCTAGGGCTGAATAATAATAAGTACCTTAGGTCAGGGGTGCAATTCAACCTGTGTACCAGTGTACCAGTTTGGTGAGCATGTGCAAAGCACGTTCAGAGCATTTGCTACTGACCTTCTCCAACAATCTCTGTGTTTTAAACAGCTGATGCATGAATCAGCTGAGCTTGAAAACCAGAATGTAAAGCACAGACTAGAGCTGGGGTGGGCAAGTGGCCCAATAGCTGATTGTCAGAGTGAACTTGTTCACTCACAGCTGATCTACCAGTTCTACCCCAAGGTGGTATTCAGCAGGTTCTGACCAGTTCTGGAGAACTGGCAGCGGAAATTTTGAGTAGTTCGAAGAACTGGCAAATACCACTTCCGACTGGAGATTTTACAGAACCGGTAGTAAAAAAATTTGAATCCCACCACTGGTTCACCCGAACCGGTAGAATCCCACCCCTGCCTTAGGTGCAATTCCAACATATCTGAAGCACCATTTGATGTTTCAGCATTGATCGACATTAATAAAATCACCATTAGTCAATTGCACCAACTGTAATGATACCTTTAATATTATTAAACAACAACTATCTATCATAGCTCTTTGGGAAGAGCTTAAAATGACTCAAAAGACAGACAAAAATGCCAAATTTAATTTAAATATCCAGCTGACAGCGGACCCAAACATAATAATTTCAATCAAACCTTTCTATTTTTTCTTCTCTTTCTCTTCAAGACAGAGCCTCAGCTAAAAATAATAGATATATAGTTTTAGTGCATGTCAAATTTTACCGTACTTAGAAAATAAGCACTAAATATATATAGAACTTAGTCTGTTTGGTTCTGTGATCATATATTTGACATTTATGTATGACTATGGCAAACACTGTAATTTATCATTTTTTGACACCTGATAATCAGTTCTTTATTTCTGTTAATATTTCTTCATTTCAATGTTACATAGAAGACCACTAAATCATTAACATTTAGGAGTGTGAGGTACAACTTATTAGATAGATGTAAATCCAGGTTGGAACCCTTTTAGCATTGGTGGTTAATCTGAAAGTTATACAATAAGGGTATTTATGAAGACCAGTGCAATATGTAATATATTATACTTCTTATTTAGGGTGAGCTACAGGTGGCATAGGCTGAAAGAAAATTGAAATATGATGTATCTGATTTTTTTTAACGTGGTGGAGATGCTTAAATACTATTTGTTAGATTTGCATGAAGAGTCAGACACGGAGTGCTTCAGTGAAGAGTTTATTAGTGACTACAGCTCATAACAGACCCAATTTGGCTGGTCTGCGCTGCTACTTATAGCCAGCAGCCGCAGTTGCCAGCCAATCAGAGTGCAGGGTTTTCCCACACTTTTTAAACCAATCATTTCTGACATTTTACAAGAACAGTTCAAACTTAACCAATGACATTCAAACCTGCATACATAACACTATTGACCTTAAGGCAGGGACAGAAACTCTGTGACAGTCCATAAATTGAAGCATCTTGAGATGCCTGGAACTACCAGAACAATATTTGAAAATCCATGGGTGTACCCACTCCTGCTATAAGGGCAAAACATCTTACATTTGTTCACTCATGTCAGTCAAGGTTATACTGCTAGTGCTCAAGCATAAACAGGGAAATATAATACAGCAAATATATTTTGAAAAGGTGACCCTGTGAATATAACTTGGCATCCATAATTGCTTCTCTGGGTACTAAACAAAAATGGCAGTAAATGAAAATTTTCCTATAGAATGTGCTGTTGGTAAGGTAATGCACAACATGAGATCTGAATGTAATTACAGATGCCCTTACTATGCTGGCAATAACTGAATTATAAGTATGTGTGACAGCATAAAATTATGAATATGTGTGACAGCATAGTTGTTATACCTGGTAGTCAAAACAGTGATTGCTGAATTGATCCCCTTTATTTTGAAAGTGTAACAATTATTTTTTAAAAAAAAACCTATACATTTTCTTAAAAAATCCAATAGCATATCTGCATCGGGGTGGGATTCTACCGGTTCTATCTGGTTCTATAGAACCCCTTGTTAACTTTCTAAGCAGTTCGGAGAACCTAGACAGCCTAGACTTACTGTTTTTGGAACTTTTGGGGCTTGGCTTTCTTAAAGGGGAAGGGTTGTTTTAAGATTTTTATACTGCTGTTGGGAGGAAATCCCTGGACAATCAGCACTTTGAAGAAATAATTGAATAAAGAAGCAAAGCTTTTAGTGACAGGGAACCAAGATGAGTGACATTCAACAAGGCTTCTTGGCTAACTAGAAAGATTAACATTTATAGGTCAGCTGGTGCTGACCTATAAAGCCCTACATGGCTTAGGACTGGGGTATTTGAGGGACACCCTGCTGCCAATAATGGCTTCCCAACGTCCCGTGCACTCTCACAGACAGGGCCTCCTTGGGGTGCCATCGGGCAGATAATGTCGGCTGGTGACCCCCAGGGTAGGGCCTTCTCTGTGGGAGCACCCACCCTATGGAACCAGCTGCCCCTGGAGCTTCAGGTGGCTCCTGACCTCCGGTCCTTCTGGCGGGGCCTGAAAACATGGTTGTTCCAACTCGCCGACCTGGACTGAGGAGGAGGATGGGGGGGTTTAATGAATAGTGCTATTTTTAATTCGGATTATTGGGTTTCATGTTTGATCTCTTTTTAAATTGTATAGTATTTATATTGTTTTTATGATTGTACGCTGCCCTGAGTCCCTTGGGAGATGGGGTGGCATAGAAATCCAACAAACAAACAAACAAACAAACAAACAAACAAACAAACAAAAATTCAAACGTGAGTTTACATACCCTTTCTGAGTTTTGGTCTAAAACTGGTTTTTGGTGAAGGTTAATTCTGTGCTTGGGGACATTTAGTCCTGTGTTTATTGATGGGATAATTTTCCATATTCCATATTTTCCATGCTTCAACAAGCAACAGCTACTGTTGTGATTTAATTATTTGTATTGTGTTTGAATTTTTTCTTGCCTCATGGTTTCTTTTTCTATCTGGGGAGTGGGTCTTTCTCACTGCTTTAGTACTATCTGGCACTGTCCTTTTGGGCTATACTTCCAAGAGGCAGGATGCAAGCTTGGCACTGATTTTTTTTAACTGCCTTTCTGTGACCTTTCCTTAAATCTGGATAATTTCCTTAGGATATCTTGTGAGGTGAGTGAGACCAGCTGGTATTTTTAAGTGATGCAAATGGATCTAAGGATTGCTTTTCCTGGGTCTGCTTTTTCTGGAGAACTTAAATGACCTCTCTGCTAAAGGGTTTCACTTTATGAGCAAGAGTTGGCTGCTTGATAGTATCACTGCATTTTAACTATTTTCATTCCTCAAGGTGCTCTGGCACCCTGCCTGATTTGTAACTCTAGCTTGCAGGTATTTTAATCTAATGATTGGTATTTAGGGCAGTTTTTTGCAAGCAAAGAAGCTTTTTGTATTTTTGTACAGGTAATCCTTGACTTACAACAGTTCATTTAGTGACCATTCAAAGTTACAATGGCACTGAAAAAAGTGACTTATGACCATTTTTCACACTTATGACCATTACAGCATCCCCACTGTCATGGAGGCCAGGCAAGGAGAAGCGCCCCTTGACATGAGTGATGTCGAGTTGGCCTCACCCACCCAGCCACATGACCACCAAGCCACACCCACTAAATAAGCCACGCCCACAGAACCAGTTGTTAAAAAAACTGAATCCCACCCATGATCTGCATGTAGATTTAGCCTATATGCATGTAGATTTCTGTGCTTGCTAGATTACATGCTCTTTTTCATGCTCTTTTTTTTCATGGGAATTGGCTATCCTTCACCCCACATTATTCCCTAAATAGATTTCTATAATGGACTCCAAACCTTTGTATGCCAATATATTGAACTGTGGCATAAGGATGCTTGATTTTTACTAGTTTTTAGCTCTGGCAGAATGAAAAAGAGCAGGGGAAGACTGGCTATGCCTTGGCCTGCAGCCTCATGGAAATGGGATTAAAAATGGTTTATCAGCTTTTCCAGTGACATTGTAAATACTTCAAGAAATGGCTATTATCTTATTGAGATAATGAAAAACACAAAACTGGATCCCAAAATATGCATTTTTTGTTACTGTTGTTATTCAAATGGAAAACATAATGCAAAATTCATTAGTAGATTCATGTAGATAGTAGTTATACCAAATATTGCTCAAGAGTTTGTATCACAGCTTAAACACTAGCGACTATTAGCTCCTGAGGACTTAACTGGAAATTATCAAAAGCAAATCAACCTCTGTTTTATAATACACCTAATATGCATTAAATGTGATATTGGATTAAATTATAACCCTCATCACCATTATGCCATGTGTTAGACAGAATATAAGGAGCAATAGAAATTTTTGGCCAATTATATGAGCTGAACATATGGACCACTTTTACCACCAGTAATACAGTCCCAATATTGGCTCACTACAAAATTCAGTTATGAGAATTTCTCTTAAGGAAGTGAATCACAAAAAGTACTACAAATTATAATCTAAAATGTCATTAAAATTATGAACAAAATTGAAAATATCAAAGTAGCCATGTTTCCCATCAACTTATTCCAACTGGATATCTTCCAGTAAAATCTTAAGAACAGTTTGAGAGTGCATCAACAATACGTTCAAGCAGATGTTGGTCATCCAGCATCATATAAGTTTTAATTTAAAATTCTTAAAAGTTGTTGGGCTCTTTGTGTGTCACTTTGGATGGATGATGAGATAAATTTAATAAATAAAATAAAATGTTTATGAATTCTATGAAGGCAAAACACTATCCATGGATGGTAACATTCTTTCCTAGCCTTCACAACCAGGAATTAATTTCCGGTTATAATAATATGATAGCTTTTAATAAGAAAATTGTAGAAACAGTAGTAGGAGAAACTGGCAATCAAATAGCAGATTCAACATGCAATCTTTCTTTCTAAATTCTAAAAGCCTAGAAAGGAAAAGTTTTCCAGTTCCAGAAAACCCTAATTTCAATCTCCGAGTGTTCAGTAAGATTGGTCAATCCAAGAAAGTGGTTTCACGTGTATTCAAAAGATAAGCTATGTTATGGACACAATACTTTCAAACTTCCTTCTTTTAACTCGGCCTGTGTAATGGAGAAAACAAAGTCATACTAACCCAGAAGCCTAGGACTTTTGGCTTTATAATCAATATTTATATATTGTTGAAAACTTTCATCTACAGTTAGGATAAAATTCTATCAAAATTCTTAGAGAATTGAAAAATAATATCAATTCCACCTTATATTGTATTTTAGAGAGCTTGAGTGAGATATTAGACAAGCTGCTAAAAATGATGGACCCAGAACACTTCTTTTTGCATTGAAAGCAATCAATTTTTATTTGAAAAGCAAGAATTATAGCCCTTGCATGGTAAATTACAAATTCAGGATGTATTAGAGAACATGGAAAACATTAACTCAGTTAAAGGGAATTCGTTCATTTACAAAATAGCAAAAGAGCTGCTTTAATTAGCCCTCAACCAATTAAAGAATATAATACAAAATACCCAGAAACATAACAGATGACATAACATGGAAAAGGCTTCTCTGCAAATGGAGCACAAAGTACACTTGAGGTCACTTTGGCAAAGGGTGGAGAAGCAATGGAGGAAAGATATCATTGGTTGTGGCCTCCAAAAATGACTTTCAGCCCATTCTAGTGATTAAGTATTCAGAGAACATGGATAAATCCTAAGATACATAAAGCTAAGAAAATCAAATGAAAATAAATAAAAAATCAGAATGCATTTGAAAGCTGCTTAATGAAAAGTGTAGATTATTTCTAAATAAGGATTATTTCTTAAACTTGTGGGTATTAAAAATAGCCTTGAAAATGGTATCTGTGGTAAGTAGATCTCAAGAACATTTGAATAATTATTAGATATGAGATCTCTCACAGGGTTTTAATAAATTGTAATAAATAATGATCCATTGATTGCCAGGCCAATTTACAAAGATTATATACTGTAATAGAATGTCAGCCAACATTATTTTGTTGGAAAGAAGATGCATGCCATTTGAATATGGTTCCATCTCAGCCTATTTAAATATGGCAAAGTACCAACCACAGCAATTGTCATTTATTTTGAAGAAATAAAAATAATTAGAATTGGAATGAGACCATATCCAGCCTATTAAACGAATGCCTTTTCCTCAGCAAACAGTATTGACTGACTGATTGACTACTTATAATTATGGTCACTGAGTTTTTTATGGGTTCCCTAAACAAATGATGGATTATTAACTTTGTATCAAGTCTATTTGACATCCTCAACCTGGGCACTTTCCAAATATGTGGATGTTAACATGCCATTAGATCAGGATGATCCCTGAGAAGACAGGCTTGCTGCTTCCTAAAGTATTAGGCCACTGGACAAAAAATAAGAAAATTGCAGAAGCAAACAGTGACAATAAGAAGCAGCAGGAAATTCAATTTACTATTACATTAACAAGCACTGGCCTTGTCAATCAAGAGTTAAACTATGGAAAATAATACAATATATTTGATATCTGATATTCCAATCCCCGTGTCAATTCATGAAGCTTCCTTGACCCACTCCTGAGTTGTTATAGGTAGGTGGATGGAAAACCACGCTCCACAGCTGCACCAAGGAATTTACTACTCAGTCATAACATGACGCAGTCTGTCCGAGCAAGTCAAGGCCATCTCCAATGGATACCAGCAATACCTGGAGGGAGTGACTTCTACAACCCATGAAATTACTTTGTTGGGGAATGTGACGGATGACACATTTTGGGGGGAGCGAGAAACAGGGTCAGAAGCGAGGCGTGAAGAGGGTGAATGTTGGCTTCATCTAGGTAATGCTGACATGGTGCCCTAATAAAAGACTGGTTTTTTTACTGCCAGATGGCTTGAAACTCTTTAATTGCACTAGGACACTGGTTGGAACACTGATTAGCTTAGCAACTGCTTGCTTCCAAATGGTAAAAAAGTGTTAGCTTTGTGGACTCCGCCCGGAGTCTTTTGGGAGTTGGGAGGCATATAAGTTTAAATAAATAAATAAATAATAGAGTTACAGACATGATCTAGAATAGGAGATGAGTTCCAAAGACCAATAGGAGTTTTATCAGTTTTGATAAGGGGACCAAGATACATTAATTAGAACATTTTGACATGGAATAATCTATTATGTAGATTCCTTATCTTCGCTAGAAAATAAAGATAGATATTAACTTACCTCTCCCAAAGGAAAAAAAATCTGTGTTGTATAGTCAGATCTTCCAAAGTTGCCCATTGTAGTAAAACTTAAAGCTAAACTTATTTTTATTAAGTATAAAATGGATACATTTGTGATACTTCAATTTTGAAGTAGTAGATTTCTAATTTTTATTGATTTTTTAGGTATTTAGATTTTATGCAGTATAGAGGGCTCATAAACACTTTTCACAATTTCTAAAGAAATAGCAGGGGATATGGTAAAAAGAATTCAAGCAATAGGATGGGTGGGAAAGCAACAATTTAATGAAGCAGAATAAATAGCTTGTTCCTACAATATGATTAGAAAACCAATTTTCACAGCAGCAGACTATGAGAGGTAAAACATTCCCAATAGGGAGGGGGAAAAACATATTTTCAGAGTAAATTTGCTGAAATGAGACCATATTTATTCATGATCATAGGACATTGACAGAAAAAAATAGTTTCAAAATTCTTTCATTGCTGGTTCATCTTCTTAAAATTTCTAAACAAATTATCAATAAGAATCTCTAGGCAACCTGAAGGGCTTGTATAACTCCAGGCAGGTAATTACTTGCAATGATTGGATGTAGAATTGATTCACAAGGGACAGTGGTGCTTCAGTATTCTCACAGTGCCCTTTTATACCCTTTTAGCTGCATCCATTTTTCAGTAACTAAATAGCTGAATGTTTAACCATGGAAAAAAGAAATTCTATGAAATCTCTCTTTCACAGGCAGAATGTCAGAGGATATATTTAGCATATTGCATATTTATCATAGTTGGTATGTGTTAAGTTTGCATGAAGAGTCAGACATGGAGTGCTTCAGTGAAGAGTTTATTAGTGACTACAGCTCATAACAGACCCGATTTGGCTGGGCTGAGGCTGCTACTTATAGCCAGCAGCCGCAGTTGCCAGCCAATCAGAGTGCAAAATTTTCCCGCACTTTTTAAACCAATCATTTCTGACATTTTACAAAAACAGTTCAAACTAAACCAATCACATTCAAACCTGCATACATAACACCCCTCCCCACTAGGTTCAGTCCATACTCAAACCCTAACCTATCTAATGTATTCTTTTAAATAGGTGGGGCTCTTACGTGTACATTGAGACCTTCATGGTTCAGAAGTTCCAATGTTCTCACCCAGTGAGAGAGGAAATGTGTCTGTTGACATTTCCCTACTCGGGCTTCCAGTGGAAGAAGACCCTGTTTGATTGTTGCAATCTGGTCTCTCCTCCCAACCCATCTCCAACCCAATGTCAGCACCCAAGTCAGGTAGTGATGTGCAATCTTCCACTTGTAAGGATGGATTTTGGCATTGTGACAGGTTTTGGGATGGTTCCTGTCGTAATGGCTCATTACATGGGGTTGATTCTTGTTTGCTGATTATCCTCATGCTCCTTCCCTCCCCTAGAAAAGGCATTAGGTATGGGAACTAGAGAGGAACAATGCGATGTTCCTGAGGTAACCTGGATCTAAGCTGATCAATGTGCCTGCTCCAGAGGACTCCATCCTCTGTTTGCACCCTGTAAGAATGAGGGCCTGTGATTTGAGTTATTTCAGCAGGAATCCATGAAGGTTCACCCATAAGGTTCTTAGCATAAACAGAATCACCCACACTGAGCATGCGAACTTTGCTAGTGGAATCTAGTGGTGCGTTGGGTGCGTAATGGGATGAAGGCGGTCAAGAGGACGAGTTTCCTACCCATCAACAACTCTGCTGGGGATAAGTTAGTTGATGGGTTAGGAGTGAGGTGCTGAACACCGAGAAGTTTTTCAACTTTCTCAGTGATGTCCCCAGAGCCCAATTGCTGAAGCTTTTCTTTGGTAAAACGTACTATGCGTTCAGCCCGGCCGTTAGTTGAAGGGTGCCCAGGGGCAGTCAGAGCATGTCTGATACCCTGTTGTGCTAGATAGGATTCAAAAAGGTTGGATGTAAATTGAGGGCCATTGTCAGAGACAAGAACATCAGGTAACCCATAGGTTACAAAAGCTTTTAAGCTGCTTGACAGCATCAGTTGTGGTGGATGTCATAGGGATGACCTCTAGCCATTTGGAATATGCATCTACTATAATAAGGAATGTGTGCCCTCTGGTAGGGCCAGTGAAATCAATGTGGATCCTAGACCATGGGCCCCTAGGACATTCCCATTCCTGTGTGGGGACGAGAGGTGGGGCAGGCCTGACTACCTGACAGTTGGGACAAGATGCAACCCAGTTTTCAACCATTTTGTCAATACCTGCCACCATACATCTGGCCAATCCCTTCATCCTTACAATACATGGATGACCCTCATGTAACATTTCCAAAACCTCTTTGCAGTTTTGCAGGAATAACCACCCTGTTACCCCACAAATACATCCTCTTAATACAGATAATTCAGTTTGCCTGGATTTAAAAGGTTGGTAGAGTAGAAAAGGCCAACCTTTCTTAATCCAGCCTATAATAAAGAGCCAATAAAATGTCTTTGGCAGTCTCTCTGGCAATTTCAGCAGTGTACTGGAAGCTTGGCAACAGTTTCTAGGAAAAAGGTGTGCCCTCAGGTTCAAAGTCCTCAGTGTGAAAGGAAGTGGGCAACTCAAAGCATCAGCATGGCCAATGTCTTTGCCAGGCTTGTGGATGAGCTTGTATGAATAAGCAGCAAGAAATTCAGTCCACCTCAGCATTCTTGGTGACAGGATAGTGGGTGTAGGTTTGTCTCCTGCCACAATGCCTAAAGGTTTGTGATCTGTGACAATGGTAAATGTTCTCCCATATAGATACTCATGGAATTTCTTGACAGCTGCAACAATTGCCAATGCTTCCTTGTCCAATTGGCTGTAATTCCTCTCTGCTTTGGTCAAGGTGCGAGAATAGAATGCAATAGGGGCTTCCCTCCCGATGGGAAGCCTGTGGCTCAAACCCCACTCAAAGGGGGATGCATCACAAGTCAGTACAACAGGCAAATTCTCAGAGAACTGTATCACTACAGCATCAGATGTGATTAGTCTTTTAATATGGTTAAATGCTGATTGTTCCTTCCTGCCCCAGACCCAAGCAGATTTTTGTCCAGTAATCTGTGTAATGGTTCTGCAATGGTTGCCTTCTGAGGTAGACATGTGATAAAAGTTAATAAGTCCAAGGAAGGCTTGCAAATCTGTTTTACATTTTGGTCTAGGGGCTTCTTTGATTGCTTGAACCTTGGCATCTGTAGGGTGGATGCCATGCTTGTCAATCATATAGCCCAAGAACTCAACCTTGTCAGTTCTAAGAGTGCATTTTTCTTCCTTGACTTTTAACCCGCTTTCTTGAATCTGGTAAGGACTTCTCTGAGTCTCTCTTGTAATGAGTGTCATTTTCAGCAGAGATTAACACATCATCAAAGTAAGGCACTACCCTGGCAGTCCTTGGAGCATCCTTTCCATAAGGCTTTGGAAGATGGGTGCCACGCTTACTCCAAATTCCTTTTTTGAAGGCACCTCTATGAGTCACAATGGTTTGGGCCTCTGCAGTGGCATCATCAACTGTTAGTTGTTGATATGCCTGGGCCAGATCCAATTTGTCAGACTGTACCCCTGCCAAGTGAATGTAATAAATGATGCACCACTGGAACTGGATATGCGCTCTGTTGAAGCACATGGTTCAATGTCCCTTATAGTCCCCACAGATTCTCACTGACCCATCAGCCTTGACTGGCTTGACTATGGGTGTCTCCCATCTGGAGTGGTCAGTGGGCTCTGAAACTCCTTGAGCTATTAGTTTATCTAATTGTGCATCAATTTTTCCTTTAAGGCAAATGGGACCCTTCTGGGCTTTAAGCGAATTGGGGGCAGCTTGGGATCTAGGTTGAAAGTGATAGGGGTCCCCATACTTGCCCAATCCATGAAGACCTCTGGAAACTCAGACTTGGGCCTCCTCCCATTCAGTGTTGCTCACGTGATTGATGCCAGTCACCTCGATGCCTAGTGGATTGAACCACTCAAGTCCCAGCAAGCTTGGTGATCCTTCCCGATGGTCAGGGGCAAACATTTGGTGTGGCCTTTGAACTTCACATTGAATTGTCTTGTTCCAACTACTGGAATCTTGTTCCCTTGGTAGTCTTTAAGAGTCAGTGCTTGCTTCTGGAAATGTTTCTTTTGAATGTTAGGGAGTAGTCTGTGAATAGTGTCCCATGACACCATAGATAAATAGGAGCCTGAGTCCACTTCCATTTGGCAAGACCTTCCTTCAGTTAGTACCTTGACATGCACTTTTCTGCTTCTTAAGGGAGGAGAGTGACCAATAGTGACTGTTTGATAAGTTTCATTCTTCCCATTTGCTTCTGTATTTTCTCACTGTCTGGTTGAGCTTGAATTCTTTGTCAGAAACTTTCTTCTGTGGGTGGAGTTCTGGATGATTTGCAGACTCTTGCTAGGTGACCTCTTTTTTACAGGAGGCAGATGGTATCAAGAAACTTGCATTCAGTGCAGGGTGGCTTCCCCACAACCTCTGCAGTAGAAATCTTGCCTCTTTCTTCCCAGGTCTTTCTTTTCTCTCCATTCTGAGTCTATAAATTCCTTCCTCCACCTCGCTAGTCACTCAGAATCTATCTGCTCAATGAGTTGTTGTGGACTTTTCCACATCAGGATGGCTTGAGGCCTTGTTAATTTTCTTCATGGCTGCTGCTGGGGACTTGGTGGCTTCTGCTGAGGAGGCCTCTTCTATTTCCTTCAACGTGATCTTAGGTTTAATAATAATTTGCTCTGAAGCACCTTGTCTTTGAGGCCTAGAACAAATCGATCCATGGCCTCTTCCAAGTTGTTAAAGCATGCACCAATGTCTCTTAAACTTGCCATGAAGTCGTTAAGTTTTCGCTTTCCCCTTGATCCCGACGGTAAAACTGTGTCTCTTAATGAAATTTGATACTATAATGGGCTCTTAAAAGCTTTTAAATCAGGCCATTCCATTACCTTCATGTCTGCAGCTCCCGCCAATGCCTTCATCATCTTGAAAACTGCGGACCGCTGGGTGAGACGCCCTCTTCCTTCTTGAAAATGCGGCAAGATCGTTTCCTCCAAATACATTTGGAAGCGATCTGCATATAGTCCCAGTCTTCTGCCATCGGATCGAATGGGGCTGGGGGTGTTCAGTACAGCCATCTCTCAGCTTGTTTTCGTCGTCTTCTCTTCAGGAAGGATCCCACCTTCATCCAGTGTTAAGTTTGCACAAGAAGAGTCAATAGTGCTTCAGTGAAGTTTATTAGTGACTACAGCTCATAACAGACCTGATTTGGCTGGTCTGTGGCTGCTACTTATAGCCAGCAGCCGCAGTTGCCAGCCAATCAGAATGCAATTTTCCCTTTTTAAACCAATCATTTCTGACATTTTACAAGAACAGTTCAAACTAAACCAATCACATTCAAACCTGCATACATAACAGTATGGAACAGGCCTATTTTACTAGAATGGTTCCTGGTTAACTGTACAACTACTGTATTAATATCCAGAAACAAATGTTGTGTAGTCTCTAAGCTTGATGAATTATACATAAATCTCATTGCCTTCTTTCATCTACTCAAACTTGGTATACAAGAAGGGCTACAAAATCTCGTTCAGTTCTAAGTACAGAATATTCCTACCAGTGGTGGGATTCAAAAATTTTTACTACCAGTTCTGTGGACATGGCTTGGTGGACGTGGCAGGGAAGGACACTGTAAAATCTCCAGTCAGAGGTGGTATTTGCTGGTTCTCTGGACTACTCAAAATTTCCGCTACCAGTTCTCCAGAACTGGTCAGAACCTGCTGAATACCACCTCTGATTCCTACCCATGAATTCATCTGCTCCTATGGAGATGAAGCATTCTCAGATCTGTTGTTTATAATTCAACTGACAGTCAAGAATAAGACATTTATTTATTTATTTATTTTTTAATTACATTTATATGCCTTTCTCGAAGACTCAGGGCTGACTTATTCTGGGATACAACCCAGTGTGCTCAGCAATAGCCTTCATTCCATTGTATATGCCTGCTTATTACTAAGCGGCATTTTTACAAGGTCAGCTAATTGCCCCCAACAATCTTGGGTCCTCAATTTACCTACCCAGAGAGGATGGAAGGCTGAGTCAACCTTGAGCCTGGTGGGATTCGAGCCTACAATAATTGTAGACAGCTGGATCTTAAGAGCAGGCATTTAACAGCCTGAGCTACCAAGGCTCTTATTTAAGTATATTTTGTATATAAAATGTCAGGTTTAAAAAGTTACCACTAAATATTCTTCTATTTTAGTTAATTCCACTTTTTCTTGTTTATATAAGTCCTCAAAGTATTCTCTTACAATTTCTTTCTTTTTTCCTGGGTCTGCTTCTATTTCCCCCTAATTCCCCCCTATTTCTGTTGATTAGATCCTTTCTAAAATGTAACTATATCATTAGGAATGCATTATAATAAATTGTGCAAGTATGGATTTGGACAGAAAATTAGAAACAAGCTCTACATAGGCAAAATATAACTTTGAGCAGTTTGGAAGAAGGAAATGATTTTTTTTTAATTTCCAGTGGAAATTTGCTGTATTTCTATGCTCAAAAGTGGAAAGATTTACAAATATCTAAAATAGATGGTAAGGCTGGTGGAATTGGAGGTGAAACGGATAGGCCTGATGGAAGAAGAAAAGACTTTGATAAATTTTATATCTATTTCAAAACCATTTTTGGTTTTCCAAGACACTGAAAAAAAATGAGAAGCTGATTTGGGAATTTGATGATTATATGGGTTTATAGAAATAAAGTAGATACATTTCAATTTCTGAGTAAGAGTGATTTTTTTTACTTATATCTGTATCAAATAAAGTTAGAAGTCATTCTTTTTTATTTTCTTTCTTTTCTTCTTTCTTTCTTTCTTTCATTTCCACTTTTTTCTTTTCTGAACAGGGTTGGGATTCAAAAATCCCAGCAACTGGTTTGCTGCTGGGTGGACGTGGCCATGGTAGGCATGGCCTACTGGAACTCTTGGAAGTGCTGTTTTTCACCTCTCCAAGGATCCGGACACCTTCCCTGGGCTGCCCCTGGGCTCTGGAGGCCCACCGGAAGCCAGAAACAGTGGGCCGTTTTTCCTCTTCCCAAGCGTCCTGAGTCCTCCTCCGGGCCTCTGGAGGCAAAAATGCCCTCCCCTATGTTCTGGAGGCCCACTGGAAGCCGGAAACAGGCCCAGTTCCAGACTTCTGGAAGGCCCCCTTTCCCCCCTCCCAGAGCATCTACGTAGACCCTGTACTTACCTGCATGGAAAATGGGCCAAGCGGAGATCCCTGCGAGGGGCAGGGTGGGGTGGGTGGGACCAGTTGGTCATTGAAATACTGGTTCGATGAAATAGATGGAAACTTAACATCCAGTTTGCCCAAACCAGTCTGAACTGGTAGAATCCCACCCCTGTTTATACATATATAAAGTGTGCAATGCAGTGGCACTGTACTATCTACAAAGCATTCATGCCTTTTGAATAATTATTGCAGTGCTATGCTATTATGTTTCTGACTTGCTACCCTTTATGTTTTATAACAAAGACTACATTGCTTCAATAATGATTATACATCCTGCTGCTGTTATTTTACGCATGCAATACTAGTTGCTGGCATGAAAATTTGTGTTTAGCGTCCATAAGCTCAAAGCTCATCTATTAACCTTTTCTCTCAGTAACACACTTTGTCTTTGTGTGTACTGCCTATAATTGATCTGAATGCTTGATGTTGCCTCTTAGTAATTTTCTTGCTCAATCACTTTCTATGTGATACAGTAGTCAGCCTCAAGTAGAAATTAAAGTACAATTGCATGTGAAATATTCTTCTTTCCCCCACTCTTGCATTGAAGATTTAATGCTGAGCTGTTTTCAGATGAAAAATATTGGCTCAATTTGGGGACTTCCGGTGACGCCTCGGTGTGGCGAGGTTGGGAGAAATATTTCTCCTTCTCCCACCTCGGGTTTTCGGCTCTAGAACAGCCGTTCGTGGCAGGTGAGTCTAATCGAACACCCTCGTGAGGAAGAAAACTTGGAGCTGGTTTGGGAAGTGCGATCCCAAACAGCGAAGAAGAGTTCCAGTTCAGAAGCGGAAAAGCCAGCGCTGTCAGAGCTGGCCCGAGGCAGGCGTGGCGCCATTAGTGGGAAGCTGAAAGTGAAAGTTGCCGATCGGAAAAATTAGGAAGCTGGAAGTCAAATCAAAAAACTTTGTGGACAAAGGTTAGGAACTCGGGCACCTGTGACACCTAAAAAATATATATAAAGTGGGCAAGTCACTCGCTCAAAACAAAAGAATCCCAAGAAAGAGAAGTGAAAAGAATCTATCTTTCGGAAAATCTAATGAAAGGGGTCGGGAAACAGGCAGTGGATCAGCTGAGCTCTGGACAGCATAGAAACAATCAGAAAATCAAAAGAAATGCTCCAGAAGAAATCAACAGAAAAGAAAAAAGAATCGTTTGAGAATTTGAAAAAAAGAAGGACTTTAGGACAGGAAAAATAGTGTGTGAACATAACTTTTACTTTGAAAAAAGAAAGCAGCCTCTGAATAATCAACAAAACCGCAGAAAAGGAAAGTTACAAAACTAATTCAAATCAATCAACATTTGGAAACTTTATGCTTAAACTTTCTTTAAAAGAAAGGAAAACAGAACTTTGAAGCAAGGATCGTGGTTTAAATTAATGGAGGAAGACCAAGGGAAGTTCCACCATTGTGACATTGCACTTTTCTTTTGGCTGACATTGACATCTGGACAATTGGACAACCAGAGAAGAAGCAACAAAGATGGAAGGAGCCTGATTCATTACTATCATATTATTGTTTTAATTTGTATTCCATTCCATATACTTTAAACGACTTTATATTACTTAATATTATACTTATATATAGACATAGATAGATTTATAGTATAATTTGGGAAAATCTTATAGGGTTGTTATATTATTATAGATTGCTATAAGTTAAGAACTTTGAAACATTGTTATTTACAAACCTAATACTTACTTATTTAATTATATTTACTAACTTATTCATAAGATAATACTACTGATTTAAACTTCTTAGTATAAGAATACTGTGGACAGATAAGTTGTGATTTATATTAAGTATCTACTTTTTACAGAACAATAAGAATTGATAGCTTCTGTCCTTTGCTTCTTTCTATATTTATAGACATATATTATATATATATATCATTCCTTGACTTGAGCATAATATCTAGTTATCTCTCTTTTCCTTTCTTTTTCCTTATATTTCTCCTTCCTCAGATTCCTTTTCAGACTATCAAAAGTATATGCTAGAAATGTAATGTGATTTTACTCTCTGTCCCCCTCCAAGATTATTAAGAGAAATATTGGACTTTAAAATCAAGGAAAAAAAAAAAAGTTAAGTAGTTCCTCTGCTCTTCACTTTTGATTAGATTTGATTGTGTGAAAACATTGGAATAGAGGGACCTTTAGTAGATGATAATTGGAAATAAGGCGTGGGGAAATATAAACAGAATCATTAAAGCAGCAAAATTATAAAAGAAATGTCAACAGTAACTTCCACTATTACAAAACAGGGAAAAAGGAGCAACTGTACCCCCATCTACACCCACGGCGACTTCCTCCCAAAAACTATAGAAGGGATGTTGGCACCGAGAAATCTAGTACTCAGACCCCTCCCAAACAATACAAAACACATTACAGGCGTTACAAAACATGATGTTAACGATGCAAGAATCAATGATGAATAACCATGTGGAAAGTAAGAAGGAAAAGAGATGAGAGCAGAATTAAAAAGCGAATGGGAGAGATGAAAAATGAATTAAAACTTTAGAGGGGAAAATAGGACAGCTGCAGGAGACAACAAAGACAAATGAGGAGAAAATTATAACGATCACGAAAGAACAGATCAAACAGGGAAGAAGGTGGAAGCTATGGAACAGAAAATTAAAGATCAGTATAGGGAAGCGAGCGAGGCTTTGACATTTTAGAATTAGATAGAGCCTCATATTATTTAAGGTTCCAGAATATACAAGAGGAAAGAGGGGAAAATTTGACTCTTGTAATGGCAGAATTATTGGCAGCTATTCTGCAAAAGAAAGGGATCAGATGGTATTAGAGATCGATGAGGCTTATAGAGTTTATACATCCTATGCCAGAAGACATGGACTCCCAAGGGAGGTTCATGTCAGATTCTAGAAAAGAGTTAGAGATAATTTATAGATTGACCAGGGAAGAGAGATAAAACACAATGGTAGACAAGTTATAATATTGAAGCAGATCCCAAGGAGAGTGAGAGACCAAAGAAAGGAATATAGATTCCTCACAAATCATTTAAATAAAAAAAATTTATTCAGATGGAACGACCCAGAAGGAATATTAAACATGGGAAGGTAGAAGAACTAGAATTGATAACCATGAAGGCTCAAAGATTTTATGAACAAACAGGAGGACTAGTGGAGGTTGAGCAGTAGAAAGAGTCGAGGAATGCAAGTCAGGAAGATCTAAGAGTATGGGAGAGGAGGAAAGGAGGGGAAGGAGGGGACAGAGAACTATAATTGTGAAGAAGGAAGGAGAGGAGGCGGGAGTGAAGACCAGAAGTCAGACAGCAGGCAAAACGTAATATTAGCTAGAAGAGGAGACCAAATGGGAAGAATAAAATTAATATCAATGAATAATGGACTAAATAGTCAAATAAAAGAAAAAATATTGGTGGATTGGAAAGACAAAAATGGGATATAATATGTCTGCAAGAAGTCCACATAAGAACAGGACAAAAGGTATCTTGAGAATAGAAAACTTGGAAAAGCATTTATGGCTTTAGCAGTGGAAAAAAAAAGAGGAGTAGTACTATATATAAAAGAGGATTTGAATGCAAAATTGATATATAATGATACAGAGGAAGAATATTAATGGTGGAAATAGAGATACATAATAAGAAAACCTTAGCTGTTGGAATCTATCAAACAAAAATCAAAAATTTTATAAAAATTATATAGAAATTGATAGAAATTGGCAATCAAGGATTTGTCTGATGGGGATTACAATAATAACTGATAATAGGCAAGATTATGAATCGGAATGCAAACAATATCAAAAGAAATCGTTACCAAAATATTTTTGAAATGGTAGAGGAATTTGGATTGGAAGATATATGGAGAAAAAGGAATCCACAAATTATACAGTATACTTTCCACTCCAGCCCACAAATCCTGGTCTAGAATAGACATGATTTGGATAAATAGTGAATTAAATAAAGAAATTTTTGATACAAAAATTTTAACAAATATATGGGCTGATCATAACAATGTCTTTAATTTGGAAAAGAAGGGAAAGAAAGAAGAAGATGGTCACTAAATTCTCAGATCCTGAAAGAAGAAAAATATTTGCAAAAAATTAGAGAAATTAACAAACTTTTATAATTTTAACAAAAATACATCCCTACAAAACATGTGGGATACAATAAAAGCTTATATTAGGGGAATATCAATGCATATTTGTCAAATAGAAACAGGGAAAGATGGAAGAAACAAGATGAATTAATAAAAGAAATTGCAAAATTAGAGAGCAAACAAAAGAGAGGGCCAGATAGTGAGCAAACCAAAGACATTAATCAAAAAACATGAACTTAATATACTTAGCAAGAGGAACTCCTTAGAAAGTTACAATATACAAAACAAAACTACTTTGAATATGCAAACAAACCGGGAGATGGCTAGCATACAAATTGAGAAAAGAGGAACAGAAAAGCGATACAAATATTTAGAGAATGAAAATGGAGATCTTGAGGTTGATTTGGAAAAAAAAGAACAAGAAAATATTTTGAGGAATTATATAAACAAGAAAATGTAGAAGTGTCTAAAATAAAACAATACTTAGAGGAAGGAAATATACAGAAACTTACTGATGAAGAAAGAGATCTGTTAAACAAAAGACAATAGATGAATTAAAGAAAGCAATTCAAGAAGCAAAAAATAATAAAACACCAGGTCCAGATGGATATCCAAGTGAATTCTATAAAAGATGGGGGACATATTAAATAATACACTTTTAGAAGTATGTAATGAAGCACTGGGTAAAGCAAAATCCCAATACTTGGAAGGAGGCATATATAACACTCATACCTAAAGAAGATACAAATAGTAATCAAATCAAAATTATAGACCAATATCGCTTTTAAATACTGACTATAAAATCTTCATGACAATTATGGCACAAAGATTAAAAGGAATTATTAGTGGGAAAATTAGCACAGATCAAAATGGATTTTTGCAGAAGACAGATTAGACATAATATAAGAATAATAATAAATATATTAGAATATTATGAAAGCCACCGAGCAATCAAATGGCCCTAATCTTTTTAGATGCACAGAAGGCATTTGATAATTTGAATTGGGACTTTATGAAACAAATTTAATAAAATGAAATTTGGACAAAATTTTGAAGGAATGATAAATGCAATATATGACACCCAAAAAGCAAATATATTAGTAAATGTGAGACCACTAAAATGTTTAAAATAGAAAAGGGGTCAGACAAGGTTGCCCACTATCACCACTACTATTTATTACAGTATTAGAAACACTAATTAGAATTAGGGAAATGAAAATATAAAAGGAAAATGAAAATCAGAAATCAAGAATACAAAACGCAAGCATTTGCAGACGATAATAGAAGAACCTTTAGAGACAGGCCCGATTTTAATGAAAGAAATAAATGATTTGGGAATTAGCAGGCTTAAAGGTAAATAGGGGAAAAACCAAATTACTAGTTAAAAATATAATAATCTCTAAACAAAAGAGGCTCGAAGAGATTATGGGGTTACAAATAGTAAATAAAATAAGATATCTAGGAATTTGGATAAGGGCAAAACAATAATGTTGTGGGAAGATAATTATATAAAAATTTTAGAACAAATCAAAAAGGATCTGGAAATCTGGAACAAATTGCAAATATCCTTCCTAGGGAGGATTGCAACAATTAAAATGAACATTCTTCCCAAAGTTTTATTCCTTTTCCAGACAATTCCAATATTAACAAATAGAAGTTTTTATGGAATTGAATAAGATGACAATGAAGTTTATCTGGATTGGAAAAAGGGCAAGGATAAAGAGAGAATATCTTCAAGACGATAGAAGTAGAGGAGGATTGGGACTGCCAGATTGGGAAATTTACTACAAAGCCATGAGTTTGCTATGGACAAAAGAATGGGTCAGATTAGAAAATAGGAGAATATTAACACTAGAGGGGCATGACTTACAAATAGGATGGCATGCACTTCTATGGAACCCGACGGACAAAAGACAAAAACATACTACAAAACATATAATACGTAACGCATTGATTAAAAATTGGGCTGAGATAAGAAAGAAAAATTATACAAAAATACCAAGGTGGTTCTCAGCAATGGAAGCAACCTTCAATCCAAATACAATGGATTTGAATAAAAAACTTAAATATTATCAGATACTGGATACAGATGGAAAATTAAAAACAAAACAAGACTTGGAAACACAAGGCATATTAATAGATAGTTGGGTCTACTTACAAATTAAATCAAGATATAATAAAGATATAAAGGAATATGGGATAGAAACAAAAAATACAAATCTGGACAAAATACTCTTGGGATTAGAGGAAAAGTTGATATCCAAATTATATAAATTACTATTAGAACAGGAAAGAGCAGGACAATTAGCAAAAGGATCAATGGTAGCCTGGGAGCGAAATATAGGATACAAATTAGATTTAAATGATTGGGAAGATATCTGGGAAGAAAATTTAAAATATACAAAGTCAGTGGCGCAAAGGAAAACCAATATAAAATGATGTACAGGTGGCACTTGGCCCCGGCTAGACTAGCAAAAATATTCCCCCAGGCAAATCCAAACTGTTGGAAATGTCAGGATAAAATAGGAACCTACTACCATGTGTGGTGGACATGCCCTAAAATTAAAAAATATTGGACAGGAATCAAAAATTGGATTGAGGATGTGATGAACTGTGAGCTGGAGTGGAAACCAGAATTGTTCCTACTTGGAATGATAAAGAAAAAGTTTCCTCCAAAAGACAAATACCTGATTGCACATCTTCTAACAGCGGCTCGAATCGTTTTAGCGCAAAAATGGAAAGAACCTACAACTCCGCCTATACAAACAGTAATAAACAAAATGTATGAATGTGTTGAAATGGAGAGACTAACTCTCAAATTAAATGGAAAAGAAGATACAGATTATTACAAGATATGGGAAAAGTGGTATAATTGGATGGAACATAAAAATGAAGGGAATGAGAATGTTGGAAAATAGAGTGCTATTTGAAACATTAGAACATTAGAATTCATAGAAAGCAGGAGATAGTGATGTAAGGTGATGTAAGAATTTGAAAGATGTGATAAAAGGAAACTTTACAATAGAGGTTAAACCAAGCGAATATTACTAGAAGAAATATTTATGATTATATATGACTGTAACTTCACATGGAAAAAGCATTTCTGATCTGCAACTAAAAAAAAGAAATGAAAATGTGTGATGTATTTATGTTTATATGTGACTGTATGTTTGTATGTTGTTGTGTCTTTTTTATATTGTAAATAAACTTTTCTAATAAAAAAAAAAAAGAAAAATATTGGCTCAATTTTGTGGAATGGAGATACAGGCACAAAGGTTTTCACCATCAGACCTTATGCTAGAGGCTGATGTTACAATTTTCCTTTACAAAATACCCACCTCCATGTTATATTACCACAACATAATTTAGCAGCAATCCTATAGAAATTTCTAGGGATTTCAGCTAAAATAGAAATAAAATAATTAAAAATAATGTTCACATAATAATGTTCATATATATTTGCATTATATATGTTTTTATATCAAATACATGTTTTCTATAAGCATGAGCAATTATTATTTTGGAATCTCTAGGGTGGTGTAAGTTGTGTGGTCTTCAGCTTCCAGAAGGCCTCAGCCAAATATGCCAACGCACTCTGGGACCTGAAGTCCACCCATCTTAAAGTTGTTGAGGTTGAAAACACTGTTCTAGGGAACAGAGCCAACTTAGTTTGTGGGCTATAGGTCAAAGAATCTGAAAACAAACAGCTGCTGTATTATCTCAGTGCTTGCCTGGAATAAAAAGCAGAGGCCAGCTATCCAATGTGGAAAAAAAAGAATAAAAAGTTTCTGTCCTGAATAACAGCAACAACAACAACAACACCAAAGTTTGTGCAAAACCTCCAAGTTTATCCATGATTTATGCATGTGATTTATTGGTTTAATGTAAGTTCAAAATAATTCTTATTACTGAAAGACAAAAAAATCTTTTCATAATGGCGAAGACCCAGTGGTTATTGAAGCTGTTTCAGACATGTTTACACATCATTTGCTGAAAGATGTCATAAACAACCCTACTTCTTTCATCTTACAAAGTTGGAGTTAGCAGCCTTTAAATAGAATTTTTTTCAACGGAGGACCAGCATTGTAAAACAGCAAAAAAAGATATTTATTAGACAAAATATACTCTTGAAGCCTTCGTATTCCCAGAATATACTCCTGAAGCCTTTGTATTTCCAAGACTTTAATTCTCAAAATTCCTCAGGCAGATGCATTACTGAAAATTCTAAAAGTTGAAGTTCACACTTCTTCTAAGACCAAATGTCTGAGACAGCTACCACACCTTAGACATACTTCCAGTCATGGAGAGTCTATTTTTAGTCAACTCTTTCTGAAGTAGGTCCAGCTTTTTAAATGCATTTGCAATGAATGTTATTTAAACTTCTGTGTACATATATGCCATTAATAAATGGCAAATGCCATTGTTGAAATTTTGAAGGTGCATCAACGGGCCTGTGAAAACCTATTGCTATCCATGGCTCTCTCCTAAAGATAAACTGACTACTGGAGACATGGCATACGTTCTCACAAAGTTCCAGTGGGAACCTTTTTTGAGAAAAAAACTGCTGAACTTACAAAAAAGATGGTAATGGGTAGCAAATAAATTTAATAATAATAATTTAATAATAAGTCTGTGAAAAAAGAAGTCTGGGTAATCAAGATGGATCTAGAGAGGATTAGTTTGTTGTTTCTAGGAGAGCTCAAATGCAATGGATTTTGTGGGAAGCTGAGAAGATGGAGGAGAGATCACATCCTGACAATGTGATTGAGAAAGAATGAAAACCAATGCAATTATTCCTTACTTTTCTCTAAAAAGGAATAGAATATAGGAATAACAATTTTCATATTTAGGCAGCATCTAGGCTACCTGTAATAAGAATACTGTACTATAGCAGGAAGATTAGTTTGCTAGTAAGAAAAAAATAACTTAAAATGCCTATGAAGTTGCTTCTGTCCCAGCAGCTTCTGGTTGCGTTATTTGTGCTGTCATATGTGCCCAGAAGGAGACAGAATGAGAAACTGTAAAAGACCAAATTAATGTGTAGTATTTCTTTACTGTATAAAAAGAGCAAAAAATAAAAATCACAAGCAGTATCAGATGTGTAGTATCTTAGATCAATGTCCCAGGCTTCACAAAAGTCTATGTTATCCCTTGAGAAAAAATTAACTTCACTGATTTATTTTTCCTTTGTTTTTCCACCAGTTGTCTTTCATATGTATTGACACAGAGGTAGCTGTGAGTTATATGATTTATATTCTCAACACACCTGATTGGGAAAAATTCTTTTATATATTCTTTAAATCATGCAAAACATGTCATGTTACAATAATCCTATTTGCAGTTGTCATCAAGAACAAAGAAGAAAGCAGATTAATATCCAACTGAAATTAACTGCCTGTCAGTTCTGTTCTTAACCTCTTTTGCATGAATGAAACACAAAGAGAATTGATGAAAAAATGGATCCTAAAACTGCATTAAATCAGTTCTAAAGTTCATTGTTCTCATATCTTTCTGAATTCAGCACAAATGGCTAGAAAGGGATTACTATATAAATAATTTTACCTAACTGCAGTTATAGACATTGGTTTTATCATTCCTACATAATGTTTTCCAAATCTTGAAAAGAATTGTTGGCAAAGATCTGAAAAGTGCTAAGGTCAGTAAGATATTCTAAATATTCTAAACATATTTGAAGATACAAAAAGGGAATTTTCCAAAGAATTGAGTTTCTATGATTGGGCAAATTCATATACAAATATGAACTTCACCTTTATTAACAATATTATTAATACTCTTTTCCATAAGTTTGTAGTTTATCGAATTTAATGGTGATTAAATGCAGAATATTATTTTTAATAATATAAGAAATATGATAAAGAATATTAATGACTCCACTTGCTAAAAATCTGCTGCTGGTAAAAGAGGTATGGAATGGAGAACAATTCTCCTAAAGAAAGCATTAAAAAATTATTAAGATATCATGAACAAATTGTTCAGTACAAGTTATGAGCACTGAGGCAGGCATGTGCTGGGAAAATAGGCAAGAGGTATTAGGCAATCATAATCTGTTCTTAGCACTTAATTACAAGAACACAATGAGATAGTCCATTATGTTTTCTAGAGCTCAGAGAAATTATAATTTATATGAAAAGGACAGATGTGACCTAGAAGTGGTGAATTTTAAGAAACACAAATAAAAGGACCATAGAAAAATATAGCCAAGAAGGATGCAATATAAATCATGTGACTGCTTTATTTATTAGGAGAAAAAGAACGTGATTTTTTCTTTCCTAAAAAATTTAAGAATTATACATCTTGAAATAAGAGAATGCTGATAAGTAGAATCTGTAATAACTGCTGTATTGATAAATATAAACATGGAATCAAGATGATTCCAAAGAACAGATAACAAATTGTTACTTCAGAAATAGATTCAGAGTATGTCACAAAAGCATATAAGATATTTTTTTCAGGTTTCTATTTACACAAAGATCAAAATATACTCTTTTACAATTCAATTACAATTCTAAATTGCAATAGAAGAAAATATATGTAACTCAGGATCGAACTATGGAGTCCTTGATACTCTGAATTTGGTTGCTTACTTGCAGATTTGTTGTTTTGTGTGATGACAAATGGTTATAATAGACTATTGGTTGTTTCTGAGATATTTTTGATAGAAGACAATGTTAATTTTTCATAGCTTGTGTTAATTGTGCTATAGTAGGTTGAGCTGTCTGGCATAGGTATCCATTTTGTTAGAAGATCAATAGTCCTTTTTTGTTGTTCTGGGTTGCTGTGGTGCATTTTGTGCTCATCTGAATATTGTTTTTATACAGATCCTATTATGAGAGATTGAGTTATGACTTTGGTAATGGAGCATTTAGTGTGGGTGGGTTGTTGTTGTTTTTTATAGACTTGTCTTTCTAATTTGCCATTGTTTTCTCTGTTAAAGAAGGTATCCAGGAAGGAAGGTGTATTCTTGTTTTCTTCTTTCCTTGTGAATTTTTTTTCCTTTGAAGATGTTGTGTTTCAATTTCCTGTGTTTTCTTTAGTTCTTCCTTTTTGCTCTAGACAAAGGTATCATCTAGATATTGGATTCATACTTTTGGTTGTACATGAAGGAGTGTTATAGTTTTTAGATGCTGCATTTCAGTCTCTGGTATGAGTTCTGAGAGTGGCCTCCCATGGGTGTTCCTCTGATTTATTATTATATTTGTCCATCAAACAGAATATAGATAGTGAGGCAAAGGTTGTTATTGTCCATGATTCTAGGTATTTCAATCTGAGTCTATTTGGTTAGGTTAAGTGTATTTCTGCCAGGGATTATTTTGCTTGTTCTGGATCCACAGCCATAAAGAATTCTTGACATTGAATGAAACCATAATTTCATTTTCATCTAATTTTAGATCTTTAATTTCTAGCCAAACAATTCTAAACAATTTAGATAGAAATAGGGCTTATTGGGCTTATTCTTATTGGACTTATTCTGCTAGTGGCATTCCTATGAACATTACAATAGTCTTGTTTCTCTGCAGCTGCCCCTATAGGGGATCGGTACAGCATTAAACCTCAGTGTAAGATGGCAGGTTTTGTTAAAAAAAGAAAAGACTGCAAGAAATCCTTTCAGTGATTAAAAAGGCTACTTTGTTTTTGCAAATGGCTGCTGTGTGGGAGCAATAGGAAATTGTTGCTTGGGGGAGGAAGGTCAGCACCAGCTCATGCTTACAAGTTTGTTTATTCTCACAGTACCTCAGCAATTAGCATTTAGCAGCTGTTGTTTTCCTTTCATTGGAAAGCTAGATCTGTCATTTCTGCCTCTGAGAGAATGCATCCAAAACAGGAACCAGCAGTGGGCAAGGAATAGCTATTGAACAAATAAGACCATACATAATAGTCCGCCTGTTGGCTGCTGTTTGACTTTTTGTGTGTTACCTAACTGTTCTGCATAACTGAAGTACAGGATTATTATTAAACTGGAATGTTTCAGTAGAGACTGGAATGGATTTTATGCCATTTGTAACAGACACAGTAAAGTAAAATGAAATATCAGTGTTAGAAATATCCACTGAACAGGGGCTCCCTACAGAAACAGAACCATGAGTTTAAAAGATGCTGAGTGGGATTATGCTCAAGTTTACAAGTATTGTCGATACTATAACTTTTATGGATATTCTAAATTTTGAAGTTTCTAAAGTCTGAATCAGCCTTACAAGCATTGCAGTCTCCATCTATTAGACTATGACAAATTGTGCATCTTTCCTGAGTAATTCTTCCAATGATGCATCAAGTGCATCAATTCCTGTAGCTATTTTCTTCTTCTTCTTCTTCTTCTTCTTCTTCTTCTTCTTCTTCTTCTTCTTCTTCTTCTTCTTCTTCTTCTTCTTCTTCTTCTTCTTCTTCTTCTTCTTCTCCTCTTCCTCCTCCTCCTCCTCCTCTTCCTCCTCCTTTGTTAGTTGGACAGTTAAGTCACTTTGTTCCTTTACTTTGCTGGCAGACAAGATGGCCAAATAACCAGTCTGCTTTTCTTCTGTCAAGTGTTTTTCTTCTGATTAAATAGATCCCTCATCTTCTAGATGGAAACATTCGGGAAATTGGCTAGAAGGCAATTAAACAATTTAGAATGTTTTCAAATCAAAGAGCAGGTTTAAACAAGTTTAGGAAGCAGTTATGTCTTTGTATTTCTAATAGCATCAATATAACACATGCTAACAACAGCCCAAAAGAATTTGTTAATAGAATGACAACAGAAAAAATATAAACATACTTCTTTTCTAAAATAAATTATCTGACATACAAAATAACTTTAATTGAGGTAATAAAAGCCAAAATTACCTATGTAACTTGTTGAGCAACTATCTAACAGTTTTTAATTGGTGCTTTACAGTTTGATATGATTTACTTTATGTGGTTTTATTTTGTAATTGATTTTGCTGGACACATTTGCTGGGTTATCTGGAACCTGGTATTAGGTTTTTAAAGTGTCATATTTTAGAAAAATACGAACTAATTATATTCTATGATTTTCAGCAGATTTAATATCAAATGTATAGTCCCCATCCTCTTGAAATAATAGCTTTTATGAGCAAGAAAATATTCACAAGATGAACGAGTTTTGCAAACATTTTTTTCCTAAACAGGCAATCCGTACTTTCAGCCTCTACAATACAGAATATAATTTGAACTAACTTTTAGGATTGTTGGAAAGATTACAACTAGATGATGCATGTAAAATGCTTTGAACACTTGAAACATCTCTGCAAGTCATATAATTGCTGCTACCATTGTAAATCTTTTTTAAATATGAAGGATGCATCCTCAAAAAATAGGCTTCTGTAAATACAGCTTGAGCTTGGTAAAGAAATGTCTTCTTTCATTTCCCCAATGAAAAATTAAATTTCCACCTTCAATATTACAATGAAAATGAATAATAGTTTAACAAATCTGGGATATTTCAAAAACAACTCTACAGTCTAATGTTACTTTAATCAAATTTAAGTGTCATAATGTTGGGGGTACTCTGCACTAAATTTAGATAATTTGCAAATTTAATTTTGTTCTCTTCCTGTTTAGCAAAAAATATCATTTTGCCCTGTGTTAATGACTATGCCTTTTAATAGCCAGAAATGATAGAAAATATGGTGACAAAAACACAGCTGATGGAAATGTAACTCCTTTTTATATAACAGGTAACAGAAAACAGATAACAGATAATCAGAGTTGGAAGGGACCTTGTAGGTCATCTAGTCCAACCCCTGCCCAAGCAGGAGACCCTACACCATTTCTGACAGATGGGAGTCTCAAGTGATGGCACTCCCACAACTTCCAAGGGCAAGCTGTTCCATTGGTTGATTGTTCTCACTGTCAGAAAGTTTCTCCTTATTTCCAGGTTAAATCTCTCCTTGTTCAGTTTCCATCCATTATTCCTTGTCTGGCCTACAGGCTCTTTAGAAAATAGCTTGACACCTTTCTCTCTGTGGCAACCCCTCAAATATTGGAAGACTGCTATCATGTCTCCCTGGTCCTTCTCTTCACTAGACTAGCCAAGCCCAGTTCCTGTAACTGTTCTTCATATGTTTTAGTCTCCAGTCCCCTAAACATCCTGGTTGATCTTCTCTGTACTTTTTCTAGAGTCTCGACATCCTTTTTAACAGTGTGGTGACCAAAACTGGATGCAGTACTCTAGATGTGGTCTTACTAAGGCTTTATAGAGTGGTATTAGTATCTCACTTGATCTTAATTGTATCCCTGTGTTAATGCAACTTAGGATTGTGTTATGTATGCAGAGTTTAAAATGACTGGTTATTGTTGTAAAGTGTTTGAATTCATTGGTTGTAAAAGTGCGGGAAAACCCTGCACTCTGATTGGCTGGCAGGAAAACCCTGCACTCTGATTGGCTGGCAGCCGCGGCAGCCAGCTATAAATAGCTGCCGCGGCTGAGCCAGTCAGGTTCGTTCTGAGCTGAAGTCACAATAAACTTTGAGCTGAAGCACTCCGCGTCCTGCCTCTCTATGCGAACTTAACAGATTGCATTAGCTTTTTTGGCTACTGTTGCACACTGCTGGCTCATATTTAGCTGGTTGTCCACTAAGACTCCAAGATCCCTCTCACAGTTACTGCTATTGAGCCTGGTTTTACCCAGTCTATATGTGTACTTTTGGTTTTTCTTGCCTAAGTGTAGGACTTTACTTTTCTCTACATTGAATTTCATTTTGTTAATTATGGCCCAGTGTTCTAGTCTGTCAAGATCCATCTGGATCTTAAGCCTATCTTCTTAGCTATTCCTGCCAGCTTAGTATCACCTGCAAATTTGGTAAGTTCCCCTTCTATGTTATTAATGAAGATATTGAAGAGTACTGGGCCTAAGACAGAAACTTGTGGCACTCCACTGCTTACTTCCCTCCATGTAGACTTAGACCCATTAAGGACTACTCGTTGAGTACAGTTTGTCAGCCAGTTTCGAATCCATCTGGTGGTGGTGCTATCTATCCCACTTTTTTCTAGCTTGCTTTTAGCTCTATCCTAAAAATTTACCTCTATCCTAAAATATCAAATAAGGCCTAACAAAGCTTCAAATAATGTACAGTAGATCAATACTAGAAATCATGGTTTGCAAGACCAAAAAATGTGACCTCTGAAATAAGCCTTTGTGTCTCATAACCTAATTCTAATTCAATATTTGAAAGCAAGAATTATCTATCAGGGCCTAGTCCACAGAAGACTCACCATCTTCGCCATAGAAGATTCACTATCTTTATTTCAGGGGATGAATTAAGATGACATCAGAACTCTTAGCCAGAACAGAATCTGTCTTATGGTCAATACTGGTAAATAAAACACTCGGGTACATAACATTAATACTGATTAGCCATATTTCTTAATCAGCTGAGGTGAGCTATGTGATTACTCATATCTCTGTCTCCTGTAATACCATATTCCTGGAATACATTGCTCTTCTGAAAAAAATGATGTGTGTGTGTATGTGTGTGTGTGTGTGTGTGTGTTTTCATCTATACTCTTACAATATTTCATGAATGTTAAATCTCTGTTTAAATCAGGGGTGTCAAACTTGATTGGGAACTGCATCAGTTTTGTGTTTGACCTCAGGGGGCAGGACTAGGTGTGGTCATAGTGGCTGTGGCCAGCTTGACAGCACTGGTGGCCCCAGTTCTCTTCCAGCAAAAACAGGCTCCCAACTCTGTTACTGGCTGCAATGGCCTCTTACAACCTTCTGCCAGTGAAAACGGAACTCAGGAAGGCCAAGTGCGGCATTCCCGACTCGGTTTTCACCGGCAGAGGCACTGCAGGCCAGTCCCTCACTGTTTCCAGGGTGAACCCGTGGGCCAGATCTAAGCACCCCACAGGCTGGATCCAGCCATGAGTTTGACAGAACTGGTTTAATTTCTTTTTCAGTAATTTATTCTTGTTGATTTGTATCAAGAACAAAACACAGTCCCTTTTTCCTATGGATACTAAACAAGTTGCCATTCTTTATTGCTTGGAATTTGTTTTCAATCCATGTTTTGCAGAAATAATCTGTGCAGGAGAGAAGAAAAAGAAAATAGCAAAGGAAAGGAAGAACAAAGTTCATACGAAGACAGTGCCTATGGCTGAGATGTAAGTACCTGTAGAAGCTAATACACAATATATAAACTTAATGATATTATATGAATCTTTTGAAGTCTAAGTCACCAGGCCAAAAAAAAGCACTGTATTTGTTTTATAGGATTATTATTGCTGCTATAGCTAATGCTTTTAAAGCTTTTATAGTTTTCCCAAGAACAAATCACTATTCGTTCTGTTCCTTTGGAATTGTACTTAGATGGCACACTGCAATATTCATAATCCCTTTTTTCAATATAGGAGAGAAACAAACTACAACTCTTGATAGTTTATGTTTAGCCACAATAATTTTAATATCTTTGGGCTTCTGGTCCGAGTACACACAGGACTTGGATAGACACTGTATTTGAAGATGACCATAGTAAAATAGTTCATCATCTGGAAAATATAAAGGCAAATCCATATTTCTACTGACCCATGACCAATCAATTCTGATTTTTTCTTGTTCTTAGAGAGAGGTTGGTATTTGTTGAACAGCTTCAAAAGAAGGAATCAGCCTATGTGTTTTACTGTGCAATTTTTTAAAAAGAAACTTGTAAGCTTCCTTTGCATAATACGAATGAAAACTGTAATCCTTTTTATAACTAGTTTTGTAAAGCAATAAGTCCAGTCCATATAAATCTATGATAGCTATCCTACTTGCCAAGCTAAAGGGATTTGTGAGACTGCATAAATCGTGTGTGTTCAGAAACCCAAGGATATTAAATTATTGTGGCCAAACATAAACTAGTTAAGAGTTATAGTTCGTTTCTCCACTATATTGAAAAAGAATTATGAATATTTCCAGTGCATCATGTAAGTACAGTGACTTCAAGTGGAATGGATTTGCTTTTAACCAATATCTATTTAGAGTCCAGGCTTTGGCAAGATATGTTAGCATTTTTAATGGTCCTGGATAAATAGTTGGTAATGAGGGTTGATAGTTACAGGGGCCTCAGCTGAATGTGTTAAATTTGCATGAGAAGTCAGATGCGAAGTGCTTTAGTGAAGAGTTTATTAGTGACTACAGCTCATAACAGACCCTATTTGGCTGGTCTGTGGCTGCTACTTATAGCCAGCAGCCACAGTTGCCAGCCAATCAGAGTGCAGGGTTTTCCCGCACTTTTTAAAACAATCATTTCTGACATTTTACAAGAACAGTTCAAACTTAACCAATGACATTCAAACCTGCATACATAACACCCCTCCCCACTAGGTTCAGTCCATACTTAAACCCCAACCTATCTAATGTATTCTTTTAAATAGGTGGGGCTCTTATGTGTACGTTGAGACCTTCGTGGTTCAGAAGTTTTAATGTTCTCACCCAGTGAGAGGGGAAATGTGTCTGTTGACATTTCCCTAGTTAGACTTCCTGTTAAAGAAGACCCTGTTTGATTGTTAGAATCTGGTCTCTCCTCCCAACCCATCTCCAGCCCAATGTCAGCACCCAAGTCAGGTAGTGATGTGCAATCTTCCACTTGTAAGGATGGATTTTGGCATTGTGACAGGTTTTGGGATGGTTCCTGTCATAATGGCTCGTTACACATGGGGTTGATTCTTGCTTGCTGATTATCCTCATGTTCCTCCCCCTCCTCCCTAGAAAAAGCATTAGGTATGGGAACTAGAGAGGAACAATTGCGATGTTCCTGAGGGAACCTGGATCTAAGCTGATCAATGTGCCTGCTCCAGAGGACTTCATCCTCTGTTTGTACCCTGTAAGAACGAGGGCCTGTGATTTGAGTTATTTCAGCAGGAATCCATGAAGTCTCACCCATAAGGTTCTTAGCATAAACAGAATCACCCACACTAAACATGCAAACTTTGCTAGTGGAATCTAGTGGTGCGTAAATGGGATGAAGGCGGTCAAGAGACCCACCCATCAACAACTCTGCTGGGGATAAGTTAGTTGATGGGTTAGGAGTGATGTGCTGAACACTAAGAAGTTTTTCAACTTTCTCAGTGATGTCCCCAGGACCCAATTGCTGAAGCATTTCCTTGGTAAAAGGTAGCATTCGTTCAGCCCGGACGTTAGCCAAAGGGTGCCCAGGGGCTGTCAGGGCATGTCTGATACCCAGTTGTGCTAGATAGGATTCAAAAGGGTTGGATGTAAATTGAGGGCCATTGTCAGAGACAAGAACATCAGGTAACCCGTGGTTACAAAAAGCTTTTTGAGCTGCTTGATAACAGCATCAGTTGTGGTGGATGCCATAGGGATTACCTCTAGCCATTTGGAATATGCATCTACTATAATAAGGAAGGTGTGCCCTCTGGTAGGGCCAGCGAAATCAATGTGAATCCTAGACCATGGACCCCTAGGACATTCCCATTCCTGTTTGGGGGCGAGAGGTGGGGCAGGCCTGACTACCTGACAGTTGGGACAATATGCAACCCAGTTTTCAACCATTTTGTCAATACCTGGCCACCATACATAACTCCTGGCCAATCCCTTCATCCTTACAATACCAGGATGACCCTCATGTAGCATTTCCAAAACCTCCCTTTGCAGTTTTGCAGGAATAACCACCCTGTTACCCCACAAAATACATCCTCTTAATACAGATAATTCAGTTTGCCTGGATTTAAAAGGTTGGGCAAGGTGAGGTAGATCTTGAAGAGGCCAACCTTTCTTAATCCAGCCTATAATAGGAGCCAATAAAGTGTCTTTGGCAGTCTCTCTGGCAATTTCAGCAGTGTGTACTGGAAGCTTGGCAACAGTTTCTAGGAAAAAGGTGTGTGCCTCAGGTTCAAAGTTCTCCTTGTGACAAGGAAGTGGGCAACGACTCAAGGCATCAGCATGTCCAATGTCCTTGCCAGGCTTGTGGATAAGGTTGTATGAATAAGCAGCAAGAAATTCAGTCCACCTCAGCATTCTTGGTGACAGGATAACGGGTGTAGGTTTGTCTCCTGCCACAATGCCTAACAAAGGTTTGTGATCTGTAACAATGGTAAATGTTCTCCCATATAAATACTCATGAAATTTCTTGATAGCTGCAACAATTGCCAATGCTTCCTTGTCCAATTGGCTGTAATTCTTCTCTGCTTTGGTCAAGGTGAGTAAATGCAATAGGGGCTTCCCTCCCGCTGGGAAGCCTGTGGCTCAACCCCCCCACACTCCAAAAGGGGATGCATCACAAGTCAGTACAACAGGTAAATTCTCAGAGAACTGTATGAGTACAGCATCAGATGTGATTAGTCTTTTAATACTGTTAAATGCTGATTGTTCTTTCCTGCCCCAGACCCAAACAGACTTTTTGTCAAGCAATCTGTGTAATGGTTCTGCAATGGTTGCCTTCTGAGGTAGGAACATGTGGTAAAAGTTAATAAGTCCAAGGAGGGCTTGCAAATCTGTTTTACATTTGGTCTAGGGGCTTCTTTGATTGCTTGAACCTTGGCATCTGTAGGGTGGATGCCATGCTTGTCAATCATATAGCCCAAGAACTCAACCTTGTCAGTTCTAAGAGTGCATTTTTCTTCCTTGACTTTTAACCCCGCTTTCTTGAATCTGGTAAGGACTTCTCTGAGTCTCTCTTGTAATTGAGTGTCATTTTCAGCAGAGATTAACACATCATCAAAGTAAGGCACTACCCCTGGCAGTCCTTGGAGCATCCTTTCCATAAGGCTTTGGAAAATGCCTGGTGCCACGCTTACTTCAAACTGTAACCTTTTACATTTGAAGGCACCTCTATGAGTCACAATGGTTTGGGCCTCTGCAGTGGCATCATCAACTGTTAGTTGTTGATATGCCTGGGCCAGATCCAATTTGGCAAAGACTGTACCCCTGCCAAGTGAATGTAATAAATGATGCACCACTGGAACTGGATATGCGCTCTGTTAAAGTGCATGGTTCAATGTCCCCTTATAGTCTCCACAGATTCTCACTGACCCATCAGTCTTGACTGGTGTGACTATGGGTGTCTCCCATCTGGAGTGGTCAGTGGGCTCTAAAACTCCTTGAGCTATTAGTTTATCTAATTGTGCATCAATTTTTTCCTTTAAGGCAAATGGGACCCTTCTGGGCTTTAAGCGAATTGGGGGCACCTTGGGATCTAGGTTGAAAGTGATAGGGGTCCCCATATACTTGCCCAATCCGTCGCTGAAGACCTCTGAAAACTCAGACTTCAGGGCCTCCTCCCATTCAGTGTTGCTCACATGATTGATGCCAGTCACCTCGATGCCTAGTGGATTGAACCACTCAAGTCCCAGCAAGCTTGGGTGGTCCTTGTCCACGATGGTCAGGGGCAAACGTTTGAAGAATTCATGATGAATTCTCTTGTTCCAACTACTGGAATCTTGTTCCCTTGGTAGTCTTTAAGAGTCAGTGCTTGCTTCTGGAAA
This sequence comes from Naja naja, assembly GCA_009733165.1. Lineage (NCBI taxonomy): Eukaryota > Metazoa > Chordata > Lepidosauria > Squamata > Elapidae > Naja > Naja naja. The sequence goes on along the minus strand of CM019151.1, from coordinate 131,713,124 downwards.
TGCTTCTTCTGAATGTTGGGAAGTAGCCTGTGAATAGTGTCCCATGACACCATAGATAAATAGGAGCCTGAGTCCACTTCCATTTGGCAAGGCCTTCCTTCAATTAGTACCTTCACATGTACTTTTCTGCTTCTTAAGGGTGAAGAATGACCAATGGTGACTGTTTGATGAGTTTCATTCTTCCCATTTGCTTCTGTGTTGCGCCCCATTTTCTCACTGAAGTTGTTAGGCTTGAAATCTTTGTCAGGAAACCTCTTTCTGCCTGGTGGAGTTCTGGATAATTTGCAGACTGTTGCTAGGTGACCTCTTTTTTCACAACGGAGACAGATGGTATCAAAAAACTTGCATTCAGTGCGGGGGTGCCCCCCCCCAACCTCTGCAATAAAAGTCTTGCCTATTTCTTCAAAGGTCTTTCCTTTTCTTCTCCATTCTGAGTCTATAAATTCCTTCCTCTACCTCGCTACAGTCTGAATCAGAATCTATTTGCTCACAATGGGTTGTTGTGGATTTTTCCACATCAGGATGGCTTGCAGCCTTGTTAATTTTCTTCATGGCTGCTGCTGAGGACTTGGTAGCTTCTGCTGAAGAAGCTTCTTCTATGGCCTCCTTAAGCGTGATCTTAGGTTTCATTAATAATTTGCTCTGCAACACCTTGCCTTTTAGGCCTAGAACAAATTGATCGTGCATGGCCTCTTCTAAGTTGATAAATTCACATGCACCCCCAATGTCCCTTAAACTTGCCACTAAGTCATTAACGTTTTGCTTTCCCTTGATCCCAACGGTAGAATTCGTGTCTCTTAATGAGGCACGATACTTGTGGCACGTAATGGGCTCTTAATAACTTTTCAAAATCGGGCCAGTCCATTACCTTCACGTCTGCAGCTCCCGCCAATGCCTTCGCCATCTTGAAAACGGCCGGATAGCAGTGGGTGAGAAAGACCCTCCTCTTCCGCTTGTCGGAAATGTCGGCAAGATCGTTTCCCTCCAAATAGATTTGTAAACGATCAACATACGAGTCCCAGTCTTCTGCCGTTGGATCGAACAGGGCTGGGGGGGTGTTCAGCGCAGCCATCTCTCTCGGCTTGTTTTCCGCGTCGTCTTCTCTTCAGGAAGGATCCCACCTTTGTCACCAGTGTTAAATTTGCATGAAGAGTCAGACGCGAAGTGCTTCAGTGAAGAGTTTATTAGTGACTACAGCTCATAACAGACCCGATTTGGCTGGTCTGTGGCTGCTACTTATAGCCAGCAGTCGCAGTTGCCAGCCAATCAGAGTGCAGGGTTTTCCGCACTTTTAATCATTTCTGACATTTTACAAGAACAGTTCAAACTTAACCAATGACGTTTAAACCTGCATACGTAACAGAATGATTGAAATCAGTGGCGGGATTCAAATTTTTTTTACTACCGGTTCTGCGGGTATGGTTGGTGGGCGTGGCAGGGGAAGGATACTGTAAAATCTCCAGTCAGAGGTAGTATTTGCCAGTTCTCCGAACTACTTAAAATTTCCACTACCGGTTCTCCAGAACTGGTCAGAACTTGTTGACCTCTGATTGAAATGTGAAAATTACTAGACTGAGAGAAAGAATACTCATTAACTTCTGGAAAAAGAAAAACATGCTGAAAAGAAGATCCAGACTTTGATTTTTAATATTCCAAACATTCTGAAACTTAAAGTTAAATGAGTCCTGTAAAATATTAGTAACAACAAAACCTACTGATGAAATATTACCTAAAATGTTTTAAATCCTGCAAAACGATGCAGTTAAAGTGCTACATATGGATAGTAACAAGGTATAACAATGACAGTGATGGTCAAGGCACTGGAAAATACCAAGTAGTATTCCAACATTTTTAAAATGCTAAAGAATGCTCAAAATTCTGAATAATTGTATCTAATTTAGTAGGATAATTAGTAATTAGTTAGTAGAATAATACAATATATGACAAGAAAACTGCCAGATGTGCATGCTAGATTCAAAAGAGGCAGGAGCCCTTGAAATCTCACTGCTGCCTACTTTTCCAAAGGTAGTTTCTCTGCAGTAGAATGGCTAAATGGTTCAAATTTGAGAAAGGATTGTGGAAAAGTTGTCCAGTGTCATCTTCTTTAATTTATCTGAAGATATATTATTATAAATACTGAACTAGAATAAAGAAAGAAAGAAAGAAAGAAAGAAAGAAAGAAAGAAAGAAAGAAAGAAAGAAAGAAAGAGAGAGAGAAACTGAAATGAAAATTCATGGGATAAAAATTAACTTCTTCAAACATGATAATGATATACCTCTGATGGATGGAAGTAAGAGACCTTTGTTGAAAGTGCACTATAATAGTGACAAACTTGCATTCAGCTGAATCTTCTTGCTTGTCATGGATCTAGTCTTTATGAAGACACTGAAAAAAAGTCTGTGTTGGTTTGCTTTAGGTTTTCTGACAATGAGTGTAGAAATAGTTTGGTTCTTATAAAAAAGCTATTTATAGGAAATAGAATGAAAGGTTACAGATGTTGAGTTGGCAACAGAAATAGTTTTAAAATTTATCAGAAAGGAGTCTGGAAAAAATAAAAGGGGAGAACTGGAATAGAGATGATGAATATAACTAAGGCTAATATAGCTCTGACTCTTGAGATTATTTGGTATTAATAAATAACAACATAGGCTAGTAAAAGTGAATTGAATTTGGGCAGATTTTAATTGGTTGAAGGTTTGTTGTTTCTGGGAAAAATATAAAAAGGTTGCTGAACAAAGTTTTTGGGCATGACCTGCAGAAAAGTGCCGAAGATCCAAAGATCAGGAGTGGTCTACCAATGCAAAATGCTGTTGGCAGAGCCAAGGTTTCATTAGCCAGAAGAAAGCCTGCAGCTGGCTGATTCAAAGAGAATATTGTTACCGATCTCTGTAAGCCCTTCCTGAACTCTAAACTTAGTAAGTATGTAGGTCTGAAAATATAGTAAACATATAAGTTAAACTTACATTGTAGGTTGCAAAGATTAGAGAAGATTTAGATATCTCTACCCTGAGTACAAAAAAAAAGAGTAGGGTTACAGGTCAAGCTATAGGCAGAAATAGAAAAAGACAACCTGTTAAAGAATGTAATTGGAAACTAATGCTGAACAAAAATGTCTTGCTTGTTTTAATTTTTGTTTGGTGGAATGAAGAACTGTTATGCACTGAATTTTATCAAATTCTGTGAATCTAGAGGTCACTTCAATCACAAAATGGTAGGATCAATCAAACAGAATTTGATTGCTATCACAGTGCAATTATTCTCTTAGCTTACAAGACTATGAAACCCTGAAGTAAAAAAGAAAGACCCTGTACTTATACTGTATAAGTACTTAATAGAAGTGCTAGTTAGCAGAAGTTAATAGAAGTGCTGATATCTTTATCAGTGAAGGAATGCAGCTGGTGTTGTCCCTTCTGTATCTTGTCAGATTAATATTCAATTGTTTACAGGAGAAAAATAACATAGAAAACATTTTTGTAAAATGTGAAAGAGTTGCCATAAAATAACAGTAAATATCTCAATACTAGATGAAGTAAAAATAGTGTGCTCATTAGATGCAATAATAATGAAACTAACATTTAAATTGGAATTGATTTAATGAATAGGCCAACAGAAGATATAGTTAATAGATACCATCTCTGATGATATAAGTGTGACCTTGAAAGAAGCAGAGAAGGCAACAGAGAAGCAGTTATTGTCTTGTCAAAATTATGACTAGTGCATCACAAAGAATCAGAAGTAATTGAGAAACACTAAATTGAATTTATGGAATTTTCATGTTCGATTTAATTCCTTTCTCTTGAAAATTTCCTAGAAGCTGCTCCTAAGTTGCATTTTTAAATCTATTGACACATGTATCTTCATATCTTCCATTTTAGTAATTTGTGCATCACTCTGTAAATTTGCCTGTGAAGGTGGTTTATAAAACTATTTGGAGTGTAAGTTCATATATTTGGCAATACACTCTGTTTCTTACTTAACAAGCTCCTAAGCATTATGTCCAGGACAGAATGTAATATTCTCTCCCTCAATGTTTTATCATGTCTTTATGTACAGGGTCATGTGCAACTTCCCACTTAATTGGGTTTTTGGATTTTAACTTCAGTTTGAGTTCAGTTCCTGTTGCCTTTATCAGCATGTTCATATAATTTTGCACACAGAAATACAAGTGTCAGTTGAAGTTGTCTGTAGTTGGGAAAGAGAGAGAGGGAGAGAGAGAGGGAGGGAGGGAGGGGGGAGAGAGCTTGTCATATTTTGAGGGGGGGTTCTCTTCTTTGAACTAATCTACAGCTCTTTCTCCTGCATTAATTAGATTCAACCCTGCTTATTTATTTATTTTTAAATGAAAACTGTTGTCAGTTAGCATAGATGTTTAGATTTTTATGATTCCTCATGAATATTTTATTTGATTCTAAATTTGCTTTCTTTCCTTATTCCATCAATGAGGATTGTCTAATAGCTTTGTTTAAGGTGCTCCTTTCCATGTTAATGAAGAGCCTGAATGTAGATGTCTCATCTAATGGCCAGTTTAGATAACATTTTATTGATAATGTCATTCAGATTTTCCAGAATCTTGACTCCTCATGAGCAGGGACAGTGTGGTAGCAGGGATAACATCTGATCATGTTATCTGGAACATGAACAAACAAGTGGATAAGATACTCTCTCAGATAAACAGCAGATGTCACTCAGACCTTTCCTGCCTACATCAGGTAAGCAAAGTGGCCTGGATAACTGGGTTAGAATAGTTGTAGAAAATTTTCTGGTGACAAGGTCTTGGTGTTGCAGAATGAAGAGGACTAGCTCCATCTTTTAACTCTGATTTTTCCATGATCAGGGACCCCTCGAAGGCGCAGAAAGCTTGGAGAGCAATGCAAAGCAGAGGGGATACCAAGGGTGTGGTGGGGAGGGAGCCAGCCTCCCACTGCACTGAAGGATTTCCCTTGATCCCAGTGCAAAGAGTGTCCTGCCTTATCATTTTGACATGGTGGACTCAAAACCGTGACTAGTCACAATTGAAGAGCAAGGAACAACTGTAAAGAATGGACTGTGATATTTTGGAAAGAATCCCATATTGCAATAGACTGGAATGAACTTTTAAAGTCAGTAATTTCCAGATATTTTCAGCAGAGGAGGAAGCTCCAAGGAGAGGGTTTTAACCCTGAAAAGCGGCGTCCTGAAAGAAAGACCTGTAATTTAAAAAAAAAAAACTTAAAGCCGATGAAAGTTGAAAAAGAGATAATAGAAGACTTTAAAGCTGAGACAGAGGAAAAGGAAAATCCAGTGAATCAGCTTGACTGGCACTGAAAGCAACGAAGTATCAGCTGCGTGGCTGTGTGGAATGAAATTGAGAGAACTCGAAAATGTGAAGCAGAAAGAGGAGATAAGAAGAGAGCTTCGGAGGTGACTGGGAATTTGTTAGAGGAATAATTGTAAAATAATTGGTTCAATATATTAAGTGTTTTGAAATATTGATTACAATATTTATATACAATTTATAATATTTATTAAGTTTAAAGATTGAAATACTTTTAGAAAAGATCTAAAATACAGATAAGCTTTATTATATTAATAGGATTAATCTATTATTAGTTTATATTAATTTATATTTGTACTGAATGCCAAATATTAATTGTAGTTATACATATTATTGATTATTTAATAGATTATAATTTTTGATATAAATATAGATATTGTTCTATTTAAAGTATAATTAGGATTTATATACTTAGATTAATACCTACATTAATTACATATTAAGCATCAATTATACTATACTGTATATTATATATTATATAATATTTATTAGAGTGTATATGAATGGAAATTAATTATTGAAATATTGAATAAGAAACATAGAAACATAATGTTGATTACACAGTTTTACTATCCTGAAATAGGAATTGGTCCTTAGAGAGATTAAGATAGTGAGTGATACTAACATTGATAACATAAAAAGGAATAGAAACAGAACATCAGTGATTTAATTCAAACTAATATATTGGATATAAAAGAAACAAGAAAGATAAGATTTAATATTGCTAACCATAAAGTGATTGTATGATAATTTGGGAAAGTATCTATAAAATTCTAGGAGAGCAAAAAAAAAATCTGAAAGAGATGACCAGCATAACAATGATCACTTTGAGGACAGTGAAGAAAATATCCTCAAACCCATCAGTAGCAACAGAATCTCCGTCAACCCAGAGATCAATAGATGGGATGGTAAATGCAGAAAAATCAAGTCAATCACAGAATACGCCAACAATGCAATCTACACTGATATTGATTCAAGAAACAATGGTGAAGTTACAGGAGACAATGTCCAAAAACCATGGGGAACTGACTAATAACATTCAAAAGCTGGACAACAAGGTTGATTCTAAACAAGAGACAATTCAGAAAAATAGCAAAAAATTAAAACAGTAGAAACAAAAGCAGAAAGAACAGAGAAAAAATTAGAGCAGGTTGACCAACACATGATGGAAATAAATTAGAATTTGGAAGGTTCCCTGATCTATTTGGAGATGGACCGCACCTCTTTCTATTTACGATTTCAGAATATAACAGAAGCTAAAGATGAAGACCTGGGAACATTGATGGTGGAACTGATAGCAGAAACCCTGGAAAGAGATACCCAAGTGATTATAAAAGGGATAGACAACTATGAGAAAAGACATTGGCTACCTAGAGAAGTGCACGTCAGATTCACCCAGAAGATTGTCAGGGACATAATAATATATAAAATAACAAGGGAGGAGCCCATAGTGTATAAGGACAAAGAAATTATCACTCTCAAATACCAAGGCGAGTTAGAGAATGATGCAAAGATTATCAATACTTGGCAGTACAGTTAAGTAAATGGAACATCTTGTTTCGATGGATCATCCCAGAAAGCATGCTGGTTTCATGCTAAGGAAAAAAGATAAAAATAGACAACCTGGACAAAGCCCAAGAATTTCATGACCAACTGATAGGAATGGAAGAAAACGACAGCAGTAGAGAGAAGTTATAATAAGGAAGCTAGGAAGAAGACCAGTTAAAATGAGAGATAAAGACCAGGAAGACAAAGCAAAAGAAACACAAGAAACCCAAAAGGAAGAAGGCATTAGAACTAGAACTCAAAGGAATAAAAAGGCCAATAGAAATTAGAAACAGATAGGCTAACAAGAACATAGAAAAAGAACTAAAACTATTGTCAATAAATGTAAATGGGTTAACTTAAATGCTGTAGTCAAGAGAAAACAAATACTGTCAAAACTGGTTAAGTAAAACATAGATATTGTGTGCCTTCAAGAGGTACACATCAAGAACTAAGATAAAAAGTACTTCGAATTCAATAAACTGGGGAAACTCCATACTGCACTGTAGGTGGAAAAAGGGGGTGGTGATATACATTAGGGAAGAAATAAAAGCAAAGCAGACATCAAAGGAAGAATATAATATTAGATAAAAAGATAGGACAAACACAGATGCTACTACTAAATATTTATCCAACTAATAAAAACCAAAAAGAATTCTACAAAAAGCTCCATGAAAAAATTGTTGAGATAGGTCAAAAAGATATATGCATAGTTGGGGACTATAATGCAATAGAAGAGACTACAAAAGATTATGTTTGCGATAATAAGAAATTAAAAAAAGGAATATACTGCCACAAACATTCTTTGATATGATGGACAAATTGAATCTAATTGATGTATGGAAAACATTAAATCCCTCAGAACTAAAAACTACATTTTACTTGAACCCACATAAATCATACTCAAGGATTGACATGGTATGGACAAATATTGATTTAGGTAAAGAAATAGAGAAAATTGAAATTTCCCCAAACACCTGGGCTGACCATAACCCCATTAAAGTAAGTTGGAAAGGCCAGAAAAAGAAAAGAAAAAGATGGACACTGAACCCCCAGATACTATTAGAAGAAGAATATATTCAAAAAATTTCAAATGAATTGACACTATTTTTCGATATAAACAAAAAACAACATACATCATTGCAAACCCTATGGGATACGATGAAAGCATACACAAGGGGTTAACAATATCCTACATGGCAAAAGGGAACAAGAAGAAATGGGGGCAACAAAACACATTACAATTAGAAATAGGGGACCTAGAAAAACAAATGCAAAAAAAACCTGGAGAGCAATCAAATTAAAGAACAATTGAATTTGGCCAAACACAAATTAAATCTATTACGACAGGAAGACATTGCAAGATATCTTAAATTTATGAAGCAAAATTATTCTGAAAATGCAAATAAGCCAGGGAGATTGCTAGCCTATAAATTGAAAAAAGAAAAAGAAAAAAGAATAATATACCAGCTTCAAGATGAATTAGGAATATTACAAAATAATGAAGAAGAAAAAAAAAGGATTGCTCTAAAATACTTTGAAGATCTTTATAGTCAAAAAATAATAGCAACAGAAAAAATGCTCTCAGTATACATAAAAGATACATTCATCAAGAGTCAAGAATCATAAGGTACAACACTTAATGATAGTCAGAGGGTACAATAAGCAATCATACTAGGAAACAGTCAATATAAATCGTAAGGATACAAGCGACAAAGTTACAGTCATACAGTCACAAGTGGGAGGGGATGGGTGATAAGGAGTGATGAGAAGATTAATAGTAATAGTGCAGTCTTTGTAAATAGTTGAACAATGTTGAGGGAATTATTTGTTTAGCAGAGTGATGGCTTTCAGGAAAAAACTGTCCTTGTGTCTAGTTGTTCTGGTGTGCAGTGCTCTATAGCATCATTTTGGGGAAGGAGTTGAAACAGTTTATATCCAGGATATGAAGGGTCTGTAAATATTTTCACAGCCCTCTTTTTGACTCAGGTCCTCGATTGAAGGCAGGTTGGTAGTAATTGTTTTTTCTGCATCCTAATTATCCTCTGAAGTCTGTGTCTGTCCTGTTGGGTTTCAGAACCAAACCAGACAGTTATAGAGGTGCAGATGATAGACTCAATAATTTCTCTGTAGAACTGGATCAGCAGCACCTTGGGCAGTTTGAGCTTTCTGAGTTGGCGCAGAAAGAACATTCTTTGTTGTGCTTTTTTGATGACTTTTTGATGTTAGGTGTCCATTTTAGGTCATGTGATATAATAGAACCTAGAAATTTGAAGGTCTCTACTGTTGATACTGTGTTGTCTAGTATTGTAAGAGGTGGTAGTATGGGAGGGTTTCTTCTAAAGTCTACCACTATTTCTACAGTTTTGAGTGTGTTCAGTTCCAGATTGTTCTGGTTAAAACACGAGGCAAGTTGTTGAATCTGTATGCAGATTTGTCATTTTCTCGAATGAGACTAATCACTGTTGTATCATCTCCAAACTTCAGTATTTTAACAGATGGATTGTTTGAGATGCAGTCATTGGTATATAGGGAGAAAAGAAGTGGAGAAAGCACACAGCCTTGGGGGGAGGCTGTATTAATTGTACAGGTATCAGATGTGATTCTGCCTAGCTTCACCTGCTGCTTCCTGACTCTTAGGAAGCTTATGATCCACTTACAAGTGTGTTCAAGTGTGTGTACCACTAGCTGGTTTAGTTTAGTTAGAAGAATGTCTGGAATGATGGTATTGAATGCTGAACTGAAGTCTACAAAGAAGTCCCTTGCACAGGTATTTGGAGATTCAAGGTGTTGTAGGATGTAGCACAGAGCCATATTAACAGTATCATCTGTTGATCTATTTGTTCGGTATGCAAACTGCATGGAATCTAACAGTGGATCTGTGATGGTTTTCAGGTGGGACAGCACAAGCCTTTCAAAGATTTTCATAACTACAGATGTTAGAGCAACTGGTCTGTAGTCATTCAGTTCCTTGATGGAGGGCTTCTTTGGCACTGGTATGATAGTAGAGCATTTGAAGCAAGAAGGAACATAGCACATCTCTAGTGATCTATTGAAGATTTGGGTGAAGATGGGGGCCAACTGGTCAGCACAGACTTTTAAGCAAGGAGGAGTTATCTTGTCTGGCCCTGGTGCTTTTCCTGGCTTTTGTCTGTGAAATAGATCTTGCACTTCTTTTTTCTGTGATCACCAGAGGTTATGAGCCCAATGTGTTGGGGCCAGTTGTAGGAGGCTTGGCTGATGTTGGTATGTTTGAAATGGGGGTTGTGGAGATAGGTGGCTGTAGTTTCCTTGCAAACTTGCAGTAAAACACATTCAGGTCATCTGCAAGTTGTTGATTTCCTTCTGCCTGGGAAGGCGGTTTGCTGTAGCCTGTGATGTTTCTAAGAGTTTTCCACATGTTTGCTGGTTCATTTGTTGAGAACTGATTCGTTAACTTTTCAGAGTAGCTTCTTTTTGCTACTCTGACCTCTCTTGTTAATATGTTTCTGGCCTGATTGTATAGTATTCTGTCATCTTTTCTGTAGGCTTCCTCTTTGGAATGACGTAGCTGCTTAAGTTTAGCTGTGAACCAAGGTTTATTTTTACTATATATTTGCAGGTTCCTTGTTGGTACACATAAGTCTTCGCAGAAGCTGACATATGATGTTACAGTATATGTGAGCTCATATAGGTCTGCAGAGGTATCTTCAAAAACATTCCAATCAGTGCAACCAAGGCAAGCCTGGAGCTTCAGCTTTGCCTCATCAGACCAAGTCCTCACTGATTTAATTGTTGGTTTCATGGTTTTAAGTCTTTGTCTGTAGTCATGTACAAGGTGAATCATGCAGTGATCAGAGTGTCCCACAGCTGCTCATGGTAAAGACCTATAAGCAGCTTTTACTATTATGTAACAGTGGTCTAAAGTATTTTTGGTGGGACAATTTACATGCTGAAAATATTTTGAGAGCTCTTTCCTTAAATTTGCTTCATTGAAATCCCCTAAAATGATGGGAAGGGAATCTGGGTGTTTGGCTTCAGCCTCCATAATTTGATCAGCAAGAGTTCATAATGCCTTGTTTACACAAGCTTGTGGAGGAACATACACAGCTATTAGGAGAACTCACGTGGAGAATAAAATGGCTTGCAGTTGATAGGTAAAGATTCTAAATTTTCACCACATAATTTATATGTTATAGTTATATCCTGAGATCAGCTGTTGTTGATATATAAACATAATCTTCCACCCTTTGTTTTACCTAATGTCTCTTCAATTCTGTCTGATCTAAATATCTGAAATCCTGGGATGTATATGGTGTTGTCATCATGAATTTGTGCATTAAGCCAGGTTTCAGTAAAACAGAGAACTGCTGAATTGTAAAAATCAGAATTCCATCTATTTAAAAGATGTATTTCATCTATCTTATTAGCAAGTGAGTGTAAATTAGAAAGATTGAAGGGAGAGGGGTTCCCCCCTTATTTCTTAGTCTGTTTAAAATTTCTACTCATTTACCTCCTCTCCTTTTTCGGTGCTGCCACTTAGGAGTTAGGAATAGTTGAGCAAAATCAACCCCAAGATAGGTTTTGGTAAACCTAGTTATGCTACAGGTCTAAAAGGGGCAATTGCTTGCCAACAATAGACAAAAGACTGAAGGACAGATAGAGGGAAAAGGTCTTAAAGAAAGGAAATGAGGCATTAAGAAGCTTGTGGGCTCATGGTTAAATCTTACATGTGGCCTCCTTCTTGGTAATGATAAAACACAATTCATTTGGAAAATATATTATTAGCAAATATTAGGCTGCCAGAATCTCTAGGATATTGTAGGTTTTCTTCTATCAAAGACAGAGGGAAGGATCTGCTTTGAGGAAGACTTTGATCTAGTCAGCAGCCTCTTGGAAAACCTCTACTCCATATTTATATATTGAAAATCTTCAGGACTCAAGATGGTATATATACCACTTCTTCCTTCAGAAAACTGAAAAAAGGAAGAAGTGCTATATATGCCATTTTGAGTCCTGAATAAAATTTTATGAGATAGGTTGGGAGGGAGAGAGAGAGAGAGAGAGAGAGAGAGAGAGAGAGAGAGATCAGCCAAAATCACTCAATAATAATAACAATAACAGTAACAATAATAATAATACTTCATTGTCATTGTATGTATATATACAGTATACACATACAACGAAATTCACATAACATCCAGAGACCAGACCCAACACACACACCCATATGACAATCCCCAAACACACCCCGACTCGCCAAATTCCCCACCCCCTAAAACCACACAAGCATTCACACGATAGACCAAGTAATACTCTCCAACAGCTCACTGATGGTGGTCCTTAAGTTCATTGTTAAGTGTAATTATAGCTCTGGGATTAAAACTGTTCAGAAAATGTGTGGTCCGAGTTTTAATTGTTCTGTATCTTCTACCAGAAGGCAACAGTTCACAAAGATTATAAGCAGGATGGGAAGATTCTCTGAGAATGTTGTGCAACTTCCTCAAACAGCGAGATGAGAAGATGCCATCCAGGGCTGGTAGCTGGAGCCCAATGATATTCTGAGCAATTTAATGATTCTCTGTAGAACATTTTTGCCTGCTACAGAGCTGCTCCCATACCATGCAAGAATGCCGTATGTCAGGACACTCTCAATGGTGCTGTGGTAGTAGGACAGAAGTAGATGCTGAGATATATTTATCTTCCTTAGCACTCAGTGAGTTTCTCTGACTGAATACAGATTTTAAACTGGATATCATCCCATAACTTGACCACTATTACACACTGGGTCCCTTATTGAATCCTGGAATAAAAAGGTACAAAAAAAATTAGACTGGCTATATTCACTGTTGATAGAACATCATATGATGGAACAGAATCAGCAGACTTTTTGGTTCATTTTCCACAGTTTGAAATGTAATTGTCATCTCCTTCCATTAGCATTGGCATAATCAATAACAACAACATGCTGTCTATGACTCATTCACTGTCCTATTATTTATAACATTTATAAAATGGTATATTTTATAATCTTGAAATAATAAATACAGAATTTAAAGGCAAAATTTAACAGAAAGAAATGAAATGTCTGTTTGCACACAGAAAACTCTACATCATGAAAATTTGATGCAATATTAACTTACTACCAGGAAAAAAATGTAGCTTATTGGATGCATCCTTGAAAGTTATTTTAAAAAAAAACCTAGAATCTTCTTTGGCTTGCAGGATATCCAAACTCTCCAGATGCTTCTAGCCAAAATTTGAAACAAAGTAATTACCATACATTGTAAAATGAAAGGCATGCATAATGATATCTGCTCAAGGAAACATAACACACCACAAGTCAATTACTGACACATTTGCATATGCCTTTATTGCTTATTACTTGGCCAGGATTCAAGTGTAAGTTGTACTCACGGGCAGGAAATAAATGTCAATAAGCAAGAATGCAACAGTATTACTGGGGCAGGTTGCTAGACGGCATTCATGTTCCCTGGCTAAATCAACTCTTTGCTTTCAACTTGTATAACTCAAATATAGAGCTTTAGTCATGTCTTTCGTTTATTTTGGTTTAATCAGAGCTCTTTGACTTTCTTCTGCTTTGTTGCTAAGATACCAGCAGACAAGAGTAAGAAGAACAGAGAATAAGTTACAAAGCTAATAACTGTCAAGGGGAGTTGTTTTTGTTTTTGAAGTTTTATTATATAACCCATAGGGTAACTTCACAAATGACTTTGCTGAGGTTAATAGACCCATATTAGTAGGACTTAATTGAGATTCCCAGAGACTGTTGTTCCCCCCCCCACTCTCTCTCTCTCTCCTCTCTCTCTCTCTCTCTCCTGCTTTTCCTATCCAAACTCAGCATGTAATAACATGGCCACTGTCCTTGGAATTTGATTAAAGAAATTTAAAATACCCTACTTACTTTGCATTTGGGAATGCTTTCAGCACACTTTTTAAATGTACTGTAAGATGTTTAGACTCTTGTATCCAAATACTTTATAATGCATGAATAAACTTATAAAGAACTTTAAAAAACATATATTTCACATATACAGCTTTAGTTACTAGAGAGCCATGAACAGTAGAAGAAAGTTGACCAGACTCAATGGGAGGCTGAATTTATTAGGAACTGTCTATAACAGTGGTTCCCAAAGTGGGCGGTTCCGTCCCCTGGGGGGGTGCTAAGAGGCAAGGGGGCCAGCAGGGGGGGCGCTAAGAGGCAACAGGGGGACGTTCAAGGTGCCGGCCCCGCAGGCTCACTGACTGCTGGCCACGCAGCCCATTGACTGTTTCATTGCTCTGTAGCCGGCGCCTTGAATGCGGAACCCACATGTGGCGAGCCTTGCCAAGCCTGGGGGGGAGAGGTGGGAGGTGGTGGAAAGGGGGCACCTTAGCTTGCAGACTTCCCTCTATGGTGGAAGTGGTGGAGGTGCGCCAGAAGGCCCGAAAGCAAAACCCTCCCAAAGCACGCAGTGGAAGACGTGGGTGGTCTGGCATTAGGGCCCCCTTCCCCAGAGGAGAACAAGGGAGCATGCAGCACCCACCCGGCCTCCACCTTTCCAGCCAGCCGGGCTTGCGTGCAGGATGCAGGTGGATGCAGCTGCAGCTTTCCAAGGCACGTGGCTCGGTTTGATTCGGTTCTACGTGGCTGGCCCAGACCTGGAACCTAGCCTCCCACTGCACTTGCTTGCTTGCTTACTTTCCAAGTGATGGTTCCCTCCACCTATGCTGGTCTGGGCTGCTTCCACATGCCTTCCTCCTCCCGGATGGAGCATTGCAAAATTGGATGTCAAAGAAAGAACTGGGGCAGGGGGCTGGAGAAGCTGCATTAAGCAGCAGGAAGATCTTAGTCATGGTTTATTGACTAAGCCGGAATCAAACAGCATGCTAAACTCTAACCAGAATGGCTGGGTTGATATATTCAGCCCGTGTTTCTCAACCTTGGCAACTTGTGTGGACTTCAATTCCCACTCTGGCTTTGCTCTACTTTCCCAAAGTGCCGCCACTGTCGCAGTCTGTCTGTCTGTCTGTCTGTCTGTCCGTCCATCCATCCATCCATCCATCCATCCATCCATCCATCCAAAAGGTCTGTCTGTCTGTCTGCCTTCCTGCCTTCCTGCCTTCCTGCCTTCCTGCCTACCTACCTGCCTGCCTGCCTGTCTTTCTACGTACCTACCTACCTACCTACCTACCAACCAATATAGATCTATCTATCTATCTACCTACCTACTTATCTATCTACCTACCTACCTACCTATCCATACATTAATCCAAAAGGTCTGCTTGCCTGCCTACCTGTCTGCCTACCTATCTATCTATCTACCAATCTGTCTGTCTATCTATCTATCTATCTATCTATCTATCTATCTATCTATCTATCTATCTATCTATCTATCTCTCCCTCCCTCTATCTATCTATCTATCTATCTCTCCCTCCCTCTCTATCTATCTATCTATCTATCTATCTATCTATCTATCTATATATATATCCACCCACCCACCTACCCACACATGTTCGAAGTGCCAGCCCTGCAGGCAAATCAGGAAAGCAGAGCAAAGCCAGTCTGGGAGGAAGGGAGGGAGGGAGAGAGAGAGAGAGAGAGAAAGAGAGAGAGAGAGAGAGAGAGAGAGAGAGAGAGAGAGAGAGAGAGAGACCTGATGCATCAGATTGAATGAGGCCTAGCTTAGACTAAGGCCCTTTTCCACACTGAAACATCTTTGCCAGCACATTGAAACATCTTTGGCTTCTATTAAAGGTTTTGTGGACAAAACATGGTCAAGACTATCAGGAAGCTCTCACATTTTGTTGGGGCTTTAAACAGGATCCATTGGACCAGATCTCCACCCTAAAAATTACTTTTTCCCAATGTATTACAGTGTCAATTTTGAAGAAGGCAAAACCAAAATGTACTGGTAAATTACCAGGAGAACACACACACACACACTCCCTTCTAACCCTGTTGGAGCAGGTGATTGGACTAGAATAGATATCTCATTATCTTTTTCCTCCCTCCCTCCCTCCTTCTTCTTTTTTCTTCTTCCTTCCACCCCCTTTCTTTGTCCCCTTTTCTTTCCCCTTTTCTCTTTCTTTTCTTCCTTCTCTCTCTCTCTCTCTCTCTCTTTCTCTCCCTCATTGACTTGACTTGCTTGGCAGGTCCCTCCGTGCAGCGGACTCAATGGGGTGGACCTGCGGGGCCGGCACCTAGAACGTGGCAGTGGTGGCATGTTTGAAAAGTAGAGCAAAGCCAGAAGTCGGTAATTTTTGCAGCAAAGAATCACAAAAGCTTCTGGGTTGTGCACAACATGTCAATGCAATTCAGCAACATAAAATAAAGAAATACAAATAAAACAAATCAGCAAGAATCAGAAAAGCATCTCTGTTTAGATTCTATTCACTATTAGAATCTAATCAGAGACGCTTTGCCGATTCTAGTCCAATGACCTGCTCCAGCAGGGTTAGAAGGGAGTGTGTGTGTATGTGTGTGCATGGCTGTCAAAACTCCAAAAACAGGTCAAGTATCTCTGGGGAGGCCAGTCATAAATTAAAACACTTGCTAAACAACCGGCCATTAAGAGAGGACCACTTGTTTGCCAGTCACCTGGCCATGCCCACCCAGTCACATGCCCACCAAACCACACCTACCCAGTCATGTGACCAGCAAGCCATGCCCAGCCAGCAAGCCATGCCAGCCAGTCACGTGACCAGCAAGCCACACCCTCAAATTAGGCCCCGTCCACAGAAATTTGAATCCCACCCCTGAGTGGGGGGCACTGAGGATGAGTTTGTAGCACCAAGGGGGCAGTGAACTGAAAAAGTATGGGAACCACATATTCATATGAAGCAGCTTCAGTTTTTCAAGTTTATTATTGCATATAAAATCTCCCTATATCACATATAGTTGTTGAGAATTGTTTTTAAGTGGACCAGCAAAGTTATGAATCTATGAATATTTAGTGTTCAAATTTTCAATAATATTTTTAATTCACAAAAAATGTTGAAGAAAGTGTCCTATGTGAAACAATATGATACATACATTTAGAATGACATTCACATCTATGTCAATTACACCTATTAAGATATAAATCTCAAATATATAGAACAGACATGAAGCATTGTCTTTGCAAAAATCAGATGAAAGATAAATTAAGAAACATCAGAAGAAATGAAAAATGTTATTGCATAGGAAAATATCCACCACTTACTTTATATTAGCCAGTGCAATAAACAAGAGCATAAGGTGTTTTTCGCATTTGCTTCAACTGAAAATCAGTTCTAGTGAATGGCACTTTGTTTCTAACAATTTTTCTAATACATCTTTTGTTTACGAAATATTTTTCTGACAGGCGTTTTTATGAAACAGGAAGGACTGTCCCATTACCTCTTGCAGACAGTTCACTAATCTATATAATAGAATAAAACCTTTATATTGTTCAAAGACCAGCATGAATGATAGAGTCATTTTCTCACATTTCAGTTATAGCATTATATAATGCCATCCAGTGATCACAATGGAGATACATCAGTAATAAAGTTTTACATTGCTATGATTAATTCACACTATGATAGCATAAATCACAAATGTGGAAATGATCAAATAAAATTTCTTCTTAAATTTCTTGCATTACTTAATTTGATATAGATGAGGGGTATGTGACAGGATCCTAGCCTTCACTGTGCAATCATATGTCCATAGAGACGAAGGAAGGAAGAAAGGAAGGACTAGCATTTTTTGTTCATAAGTCTCTGCTTAGTATGTATGTATGTATGTATGTATGTATGTATGTATGTATGTATATAAACGTGGGATAATACTCGAAAAAACCTAAATACCATATATATATATATATATATATATATATATATATATATATATATATACATATATATGTGTGTGTGTGTGTGTGTGTGTGTGTGTGTGTGTGTGTGTATTTAGGTTTTTGTTTTCATAGATTTTCACGGGTAAAGGTATGTAGGTCTTGGTGTATTCGGGTCTTGTCCCATGTAAGATTGAGAATACCTTGGCGACGTTTCAACGAGATCTCACTCTCCATCTTCAGGCTGGTGTCTTCGGCTTTGTGCTTGTGCCAGCAAAGCGTGATCTGAGCTGCCTTCTCTCTATAAATACTGGAGGGCAGGTGTGGTGTGCTGGCTCTGCTGTAAGCGGGTTGGTTGGCTGTGTTGTTGGCTGTGTTGTCACTTCTTGATTGGTTGATGGAATTGGTGTTTGCTGATTGGTTGGCTGTGTTGTTGGCTGTGTTGTTGCTTCTTGATTAGTTGATGGAGTTGATGTCTGCTGATTGGTTGGCTTTTTCGTAAGAGCCTGTGTGGCTGAGGTAGTAGCTGTGTGTCCTTCAGCCTTTTGTGTTGTAGCTACCTGGGTAGTGGGCTGTGTGATGACCTTCTGAGTTTTATTGTTGTGACATCCTGGGTGTGGTGCTGTTATCTCCTGGGTCATTGTCTGTGTTGCAACCTCCTGAGATTTTGTGTTGTAATCTCCTGAGTTCCATGCTGTAGTATCCTGGGTGGACGGCTGTGATGTAACATTCCGGGCCTTGGTTTGGCTTCGAGTTTGAGGTCTGGCTGTGTGTTTATAGCGTGTGTCAGTTTGCTTAGTTTGGGGGTCGGAGGCGGGTGTAGCAGCTGGAGTTGCAGCTATGGTCTGGTTTCTGGACAGTAGTTGCCTTTTGTCTGTGGGGTGGGCTTGGGTTTGAGTCTGGTGAGGGAGATTGGTGGTGGCATCATGTGTTATTTTGGGTCCGGTGTTGGTTTTCGTGTCTGGGACTCATTCGGTGATTAGGGCTAGTTTCCAGATGTCTGGTAGGTGGAAAGTATCATCCCGTTTATTCATGTTATGGGGGTGTTTCTCTATTTCGATGGCTTCCCTAATTATTCTCTTGTTGAAGTGTTCAGTGTTGGAGATAAGTTTGGATTCCTCAAAATCAATTTCATGGCCGGTGGCTTTAAGGTGCTGGAAAAGGGAGGAAGTTTTTTCTTCTTTTCTGACTGCGTTCTTGTGTTCTGCGATGCGAGCATTTATTCGCCTGTTGGTTTGTCCAATGTATGTGGCTGGGCAAATTTTACATGGTATTTCATAAACTCCTTGGTTTTCTAGCTGGATCTTGTCTTTAGGGTTTCTTAAGATGTAGACTATTTTTTTGGTCAGTGCCAAAGGCTGTCCTGATATTGTGTTTGTGGAGAATTTTGCTGATTTTATCTGTGGTGCCTTTGATGTGCTTCTTTGGAATCCATTGGACATTAATACATTAGTGAGGGTGTGTAATTCTGTTCTCAAGTGGTCTTTGTCAGCTAGGCATTTGGTTCTGGAGATGAGGCTCTTGGCTACGGAGTTGATCTGTGCAGGGTGGTGATGGGATTGTGCATTTAAGTAGCGGTTGGTGTGTGTCTTCTTCTGGTAGATGGTGTGTCCTAGAAAACCATTGGGTTTTTTGTAAATTAGGACGTCCAGGAACGGAAGTGGATTGTTGGTTTCTGTTTCCATGGTAAATTGTATTTTGGGGTGTAGGCTGTTGAGATGTGTGAGGAAGTTGTCCAGTTTTTCTTTCCCATGTGGCCAAATTACGAAAATGTCATCTACATATCTAAGCCAGAGTTTGGGTTTGTATTCAGATTTGTCTAGAGCATTGGTTTCAAAATGTTCCATGTATAGGTTAGCGATGACGGGTGAGAGGGGTGATCCCATAGGTGCTCCTTCTATCTGTTTATATCTTTGTCCATTGTGGATGAAGTATGTGTTGGAAAGGCAATGGTTGGTCAGATCTAGGATGTGCTTAGGGGGGTTGTATTTGTTTTGGATAGCTGTCAAGGCTTCTTTAATAGGTACTTGAGTGAAGAGGGATATGACATCGAAGCTCACAAGTAGGTCGCTGGGTTGTAGGTTTTGTTTCTTTATTGTTTCTATGAAGTGGAAAGAATTTTGTACGTGTGAGGTGATGGATTCTGTGTAGGGCTGGAGTTGTTTGGCGAGAAATTTGGCTAGGTTCTGTAGAGGTGAGCCTATGGAGCTGACTATGGGTCTGAGTGGTCAACAAACGAGTCCCAGCCACGAAAACCAACACCGGACCCAAAATAACACAGGATGCCACCACCAATCTCCTTCACCAGACTCAAACCCAAGCCCACGCCACAGATGAAAGGCAACCACCATCCAGAAACCAGACCATGGCTGCAACACCAGCTGCTACACCCCCCTCCAACCCCCAAACTAAGCAAACTGACACACGCTATAAACACATAGCCAGACCTCAAACTCGGAGCCAAACCAAGGCCCAGAATGACACATCACAGCCTTCCACCCAGGATACTACATCACAGAACTCAGGAGATCACAACACAAAACATCAGGAGGTTGCAACACAGACAACAACCCAGGAGATTACAGCACCACACCCAGGATGTCACAACAATAGAACTCAGAAGGTCATCACACAGCCCATTACCCAGGTCGTTACAACACAAAAGGCTGAGAGACACACAGCCAGCACCTCAGCCACACAGGATCTCAGGAAAAAGCCATCCAATCTGCATACATCAACTCCACAAACCAATCAAAAAGTAACAACACATCCAACTCTAGAGTTTAAAAGGGAAAAACAGCCACGATCACACACTTCTCCCAGGAGAACGAAGCTGAAGACACCAGCCTGAAGGTGACGGATGAGATTTCAAACGCTTGCCAAGGTATTCTCAATCTTACACGGGACAAGACCGAATACACCAAGACCTACATATATATATATATATATTTTTTTCGTAGATTTTCACGGGTAAAGGTATGTAGGTCTTGGTGTATGGTCTTGTCCTACACGGACAAGACCGAATACACCAAGACCTACATATATATATATATATATATATATATATATATATATATATATATATATAATATATCTATAACTAGTACTTCAATTTTAGATGTACTACTTGAATTTGAAAAATTGAAAATATGTTTCATTTCCGATATTTCTACTTGCATTAATCTCTGGACCATATTCTTACATTCTTTGTGAGGTGCTTATATTAGGGGCACAAAATCCATAGAGACATTACTTCAAAAAGTTTTATAACTGCTGCAAGGGTTTTTTTATGATGATGATTAAAAGATAATTATAAACCAAGAAAGAAAGCAAAACATATTCAATATATGCCTATTCACATTCTTAGATGGATGGAATAAAACTCCTTACATGCAAATTAGCTTTTACTCTATGCAGGATACATTTTGTTCCAAAGATCTCACCAGAATTTGTACTGAAGCAAAAGCCATTTTTACATTAGAAAATTTATCCAGATCCTTTAGTTGTAGAAAATAAGCACATGTAGTTCTTAATTTGCCTGACTTTTTTTTACTGTACTATTTTAGGTAGGTGATATGTCAAGGATACATGTTACTGATTATTTTTAACTCAACTTTTAATGAAATAATAATCTGAAAAAACTATGCTCATAAACATTAGATTGCTGAAAAAGTGGAAGTGAATGGTAAAGATTACAATCTTTGATTTTCGCCTCCAACATATAGGGAACAATTGCCACAGTAGAGCCAATGAAAAGAAATAACCAAAGTTGAGGCCTTTGCAATATCAAACAGATCATTGTAAAGAAGAAAATAAAGATATAAAAATTTAACTTTTGATTTTAAATCAGATGTTATTTATTTAAATCAAAGGGTATGGCATATGCTATGGGCCTATGAATGCATGATTTTAAGTTTTGTAATTTACTCTGTTTGCTGTTAAGATATAAAGCCTTCTTTTATAAATTTTAGTTGGTAATTACTGCTTTTGGACAATTGCTAGTTTAATTAATATTTAATTTTATACACATAGAACTCACATTTCAGCTTTTGTAATATCAGAGTTGCCTCTGTTGTCATGACATATATTCAGATGACATATCTGTTTATTCAATTATGCTGAGATAATTAGTCCATACTTAAAATTAATCCATTTATAATAGTCTTATGACTGAAGCATTGCAAAAGTAATTTTAGCAACTCTTGTTTTTTAACTGTTGACTACCAATTTTCACAGTAATAAGCAACAATTCCTGAATATTATGAAAGAAGAAAAATAAGAAATGCTAAAAGGTAAACATGAATTCCCATTGTTTTTATTTAGGAAGAACTTCTGGGCACTTTGATGATGGGCACTTTGAATTCAGAAAATGGCTGCCAGCAATCCCAGCATTATCTTTTTCTAAGATTTTGCCCTCAATCCTACTCTGGTTCGATTTATTTGATACTTGTAGCAGATAATGGCATTTTGTAATACAAACACATCTCAAGCAAAAATGGTCTCCAATTCAGAAACAGGATTAAATTGAAATTAAAATTAAATGTCCTCTGAATTAAAAGCAAAACTATCTTAAAATATAACAGGAATGCTTTCTTCAAGTGCAACCATCTGCCAAGTTTCATGAAGTATGTATAAACAAAAATCATTCTTAGCTGTTCAAGAATTCCCAAGGTTTTTTCTATTATTTCTCAACAGTTACTATTTACACCTAAAATGATTGTATGTAAATAAAAAAGAAAAGAAGACAAGGAAAAGAAAAGAGCAAGATGAACAACGATGAAACAAATGAAAGAGGAAAAAATAAAAAGTGAGAGATGAGAAAGCCAGTTTGGTTTACTGGTTAAGGCACCAGGCTAGAAAGCAGGAGACCATGAATTCTAGTCCTGCTTTAGCCATGACAGTCTGCTGGGTGACTTTGGCTCAGTCACTCTCTCTCAGCCCAACTCTGATCACTGGGTTCTTGTTGGGAAAATGTGAAGATGAAGTGTTGGATATGCTTGTCATGTTGAATTATTTGTAAAAATAGTAATGCTGGGATACAACAATAAATAAACAGAGGAGAATAAAAAAGAGGAACAAATAGAGGAAGAAAGTTCAGTAATCCTGAAAGGAAAGAAAGGAATAAAAGTTATGGATGATTGTGACCTAAAGAAAATTATGACAACCACAGTCAGTTCTCAAGAAATGGCATCAGATAAGAGAGATGTATAATCTGTTTTTGGATAAGAACTGCATTTAGTTGTTTCATGAGGTGTCAGGGTTATTTTAGCCTCACTTCTCAGGAACCTCAATCTACTGAAGGAGAAACAAAGACACATTGAAAACGGCTTTAATTTATATGCTGTATGTATTGCATTTAGGTCTTGGCCTATTTGAAGTAGCTATGTTTGTTTCAGTGAAGTACTATCTGCTCAGAAATGACACTCTTCAAGGTACTTCATATCACTCCATTTTCACTGGACATTCTGAAATCTCATTCAACTGTTGAATAACTTTGAAACTTTGTACATACCTTGCAAATTCTGGACATTTCCTTCTCTTTTATACAGTTAGTCCTTTTAATCCTAATATGTTGGATACCATTAGATATTCTTAAGAAGAACTGGAAAGGTCAGCCAGGTGATCAGCAGTTGCTATGAATAAAAGCAATGATTTTCCTCTTGTTGTCAGATTCCAGTGTTTGTTTGTTTTTTGTTTAGCAGATTCACAAATACTATATGCATAAGTGTCTCTACTGTATTTTTCTTTATTCCGCTTCTCTTGGAATGATTTCCCAGGACTGTTAATAATTCAGTATGCATGGTCTTAGTCATTTTTCTTTATATTGTTGGAAAAAGCTGCAAATTAAAAAAAAATACTTTACTGGCATTTTTTCTAAAAAAAAAAAGCTATAGTTGATACCAGTTGTACTATAGGAAGCCATAGAAATATTGTAAACAATCTGTCTTACTCTTCTCTGAAATATCATTATGCACAGCATAAGCTTCCATATTGCACACTAATATGCCAGGTGCAAGGCATCCACTATGGACTTTCATTTTGATTCTAGCAGGAAATTTTTCAATCATCAGAGAAACTACAAAGATTTATAGCCAGAAAGCATAATCAGTTCTGCCTAAAAATGAAATTATTGAATGCATCTCCTAGTTAGTTGATGCTTTGTATTGTTGCCCAGAAGTAGCATCAGGGGAACAAAGACCATACAATACAAGCTACTACTCAAAGTTGATTAAAATATAGTCTGGTTTAGAAATGAACAAATTTTCTTCAGGGTAAGTTTGGCATATATTATAATTTTCCTTTGCCAGCAAGCAGAAATGGCTTATCTGTTTCGGAGACTGTTACTCACAATTGTGAACATTGAAAACAAGCCACCCCCAACCTATAATTTTTCAGTTATATTGGAGTTGCCCTTCCAGAATTTCTAGCCAACATGATTTTTGAAAGATACTTGTCCAATATACCTGAAGGATGGAAGTTTAGAAAAAATTGCTTTGTTATATACCACTTCTGAACTGAAAAGAGGGAACAAATGGGATTGATCTGGGTTAAAGAAGCGTTCAACATCAAGAAACTGATTTCTCCACTGTATAGAGACAAGACTGTCTTCTTGGTTTTATTTTATTCACTTGAGTTGTCATCAAAAAGCCCCTGCATTTTCATTAAGTTTTAAATTGCCCTACAAAATGTCAACAGGTTTTCATCTCAGTTCTGTACACTAATCACAGTGTTCAAAGTCAGCTATGTAAAAACCCTCAAGGGCTCATTTTTAAAATGCTAGAGAACTACAGATCTTGTGCTGGTGCTGGAACAAATGGCTATAATATTTTCCCTTGTTGCTACTAATTCCTGGAAGTCTTTGTCAGAACCCTTGTACAATATTGACAATATATTCACTCCAAATCTTTCCTCAAAATCCAGATTTTCATGAATCTTTTGCCTGTCATATAGTTTTGTTTTGAAACTTAGCCTCACTATGCAATGATCAAAGTTGTATATACTTAAATTTCATTTAATTTAACAGTATTTATTCTTATGGGTATGGATCTATAATTATTTATTTATTTATTAATGAGACTTGTATGCCGCCCCATCTCCGAAGACTCGGGGCGGCTCACAACTAAAACAAGAAAACAATAAATAATTAAAAAAGAATTAAACTAACAAGCCCCATTAAGAGCACCCTTGAGGTGGACCTCTGTCCCCCCGCCAGTACCGACTGCGACCGCCCCGAGAGGTAGGAGGTGAACCACTGGAGTACAGTGCCCCCTATACCCAACCCCAGTGAGAAGGATACCATGGTCGATAATGCCAATAAAAGCCTTTCTGCAGCATGGTTATGCCCTCTTCCAGTCTCTTTTTGCTTTGCTACTGCGCATTATGCTTAATAGGATACTGCAAATGACATATGAATCATCTATTTTGTGGAGTGTTAGGAGTCCAATTATATTGGGAAGAAGGATATGCTATTCTGTTATTCCTCATGCAGGGTTAGGCTCCTGATAATACTACGATGGGTTATGCTGAGAAGGATGATACATGCAGAAAATTATCCTTCCATATCCACTTCCTAAGATTAGCAGAGAGTAGGGGTGAGTAGTGAAGCTTTCTGCTCTTGTTAATATAAAAGTGACTCTTGTTAATATTGAAGAAGGATAACAACTCTGGAGAAAGAAACTTTTCATTTTCTCCAGTAATCTTTAGTCAATCCTTGTCCATCACTAGACATTTAGAAAATACTGCTTCCATCTGTAGACAGAAACTGAGCCAAGTATATGAAAGTGAACTATATGGATCAATTTGCAGATGTACATATCAGTAGAAGTGTAATATACAGGCATATGCACATGTATATATGTATGTTTTACTCCGCTTTTTTCCTTTTGGTTGTCTTATCTTTCCTGATTTTATTAAGCAGAGGTCTCCCAGAAGGTGATCTGTTTTCTAAAGAATGCTGTGAATATCAATAGCTTTCCAGAGAATGTTCTACAATACCCCAAATGGCACAATAAATCAATCTAAAGCAAAAAAAAAGATTCCATTTAGTTGCTGTTAGAGTGCAATTGTGTCTTATCATTCTGCATATACCAATCATATGTAATACACTTTTTCTAATTAAAAAATAGTGTGAATTCCAAGTTAGATTTAGCAATGTAACATATGCAAATTATTTTTTCTGCCACACATTTTTGGAAGGATCAGTACAAGTCTACAAGATAAAATAATCTTAAACCATTGACTTCTTCATACTTACTGGAAGTCATGGAAAGCTAAGGGTTGGTTTTTTGAATTTTTCAGATTTGCCAAAAGAGGGATAGTTATATTTATTTGTATTTCCTATTTCTAAATTGCCTATTTCACTTAGAGATATATTGATAAATTGCCATCAGAAGATGCATATGCTGTCTAATTTGAAACAAGTGCACCTAGCCTATCTTACCGGATAAATAAGAGACCACTACTGAACTTCAGAACTACAGATAGGGAAGTTGAAAAATATCACAGAAAAAAATCAGTCCCCAAATCACTTCTATATTATTGCAAGAAAATGGTATGGATTTGTCAGTGTAGTACTGTAATCTGAATCTTTGTTATTATTTTACAAATATCCATTTCCCTGCATGGAATAACTAGATAGATAGATAGATAGATAGATAGATAGATAGATAGATAGATAGATAGATGAGAGGGAGAGAGGGGGGGGGAGAGAGTGCTTACTTTACCTAACAGGAGTACTTGTTCCACATATAAGTAAACATGAAGTTTACAAGTCACAAACTCTTCAATTTGTAAGTTATTTGCTTTTGTTTTATCGTTCATGAGAATACATTTATCTTATATACATACATTTCATGTTCTTCCTCTAAAACATAAATGGTTTTCTTCATGTCAACAAGACATACATGTTTTTATTATAAAGGATTATTAACATAGCTGGTGGACAAATCTAATAGCAGATCTGAAGTTTTTCTTTCTCTATATTCAATAATGTTTAGTTTAAAACCCATTCTTTTTTTCTAAGGGAAGGTCTTTATCCAGTTCAGAGGATTGTGCAATTTAGTTATAACCTTTTGTGAATCCTAATGGATTTGAGAGATATAGAGACCATTCTACAGAAATTTAGTACAGGTTGCCGGAGGTGAATGGAAAAAATGGATGTACATACTTCACTAATTCACCAATAGCAGAAAAGAAGAAAACATAATAATTGAATGTTGTGGTATAGTTAAAGAGAAAGTCTCCCTTAGCAAATTGACAAGTATATAAGTAAGTATAATATAGCAGTGGTTAGTACTTTCCAAATTATAGTTCACCATTCATTGTCATTAGCCATGCTACGTAGGATTGCTGCCCTTTCCTTTTCTTAGTGTCAACCTGGGAGTACAGGTAATGTTGCTTTGAATTCTTCAGAAATTAATGTTTACTAATATTTTTTTGCAGGGGTTAAACAAGGCATTTTATGTTTTCTAAGCTGCAAGCTGCACAACTCTGACATTAACTTGGGATTATCTCCTACTGTCTATATTAACCACACCTATAGGGCCATTACAGTGAGGAAAAAGACCAGAGAAAATGAGAGTTGCTTAGCTAAATGGAAAAAAATCACCAGAATGATCCACTTAAATAAAGACAGCAAGAGAAGACTCAATGTAGTTTTTAAAGCATACTACTCAATCAATGTGTCTGCCAAACCTATAACATTATAGAAGAAAATTCAGGAAAGCTAAATGCAAACTGGAAGAAATAAAAATATAATAAATATTTTTTTTGCTATATAGAAGGTATGACTGTTTACAAGCTTATATTCTGAGCATTTATAATTGCTTATTTTTAGATTGTGATGGCAAGCTAATTATAAGTTTTGGTTTTTGAAAGGCACCAAGTCCATTTTTAAAATATTGTTATCTCCCATTGTATTCATTCATTTGATAACTAACAGGCAGATAATGTGGATGTGCCACAGTTTTAATTCAAAGGTAACAAGACATTTGTATGTGGAATGCTCACAGCACCCTATCTGCACTCTTTCCTGGGATCATGTAGCTGCCCTCTGTAGATGCCATGCAATCTCATGGGGCTAATTTTTGTTTCAAAAATTATTGCAGGCAATTCTACATTCCTTACACCACACAACCCACTCATCCACCCACCTGAGTACTCAGAAGCGTCGTTTTGCCTCTGATTCTGAAGCACTAAAAGTCCTATCAAAAATCCTTCACTGAGCATCATAAAAATTAAATTGTAAATCAAATTGTTCTTGCGCTA
Source organism: Naja naja (assembly GCA_009733165.1). Taxonomy (NCBI): domain Eukaryota; kingdom Metazoa; phylum Chordata; class Lepidosauria; order Squamata; family Elapidae; genus Naja; species Naja naja. The sequence continues at coordinate 131,685,201 of CM019151.1, read as the reverse complement.
CTGCAATCTTTCTGTGTAGTGCGATTATAAAAGTAACTCTGGGACAAACTTATTGTTGTTGAGACATTAAAAAGGGGGGGTGGGAGGAGAGAAGCCTTGTGTTTTTAAAGTCTGAGTGCTATGCTCCAGATCAACATTTTGTTCTCTCACCATCTTCAATAAAATAAAACGCAGCAGCATTTTAGGGTCACAGAGGTGAAATGTGACATTCTTAATGTCAGAATAAAATATTCAATTGTTGATACAGTCCATGTGATAAATAAATATATTTCCATCATGCTATTCCTTCTTTGGGGGGGAAGGGTGGGGGGGTAATAAACAATGCAATAAAAGGAAGATGAAATGGCCAGTCAAAGAAATTAGAGATATAAGGTAAGAAATATTGTATAAATGAAAACTTAACCCAAACTTGTTTATCCAAATACAGTTCAATATACATTGACTTAACTTTGCATTTTTGCAAACGGTTCTTGCTTTTATCACAATCAGGCACCATTTCATGTGTTACCCTTGTTCATCTCTTCAGGGACACCTTTTTAGACAAAAAGAAATCTGTAGCAGGATAAAATTATCAAAATTATCATTAGTGGAAGGAATATGATTCACTTTGCAAAGACAAATAGTTTCTGGCAAAATGTCCACAATGCCATTTCTTCAATGCAGTACGACAGGGACTAAATAGACCAGTGAGCACTAACAAGAAGGTAGTGAAAAAAAAATGAAAGAGAATTGATGAAGTTAAATGAGATGTTATTGGAACCAGAGTCATACAGCACTCACGTATATGTCCATACATCAATCATAATGATTTTTGTCTAGCATAAGGAATCCTACATTGAAAATGTTCTCCCATGAATGTGGAGAGCAAACTTCTAAAATCATGTAGGCTTCTTTTGTACATCGTGGGAATGAATAGAAGTCTGTGGCAAAGAACTGTGGCCTTTTCTTGTTTTTACCTTTCCTTTGGTATTGCTTTTTATGTCTTACTCTGTTATACCTGCTGAATATTAACTTTTAATGTATACTTTAAATTTAGTAAATATTTTTTTAAATTACAAATTTATTGTAAATCTTTAAAAAAAAGATATATGCTACTGTATTATTGAATGTATTAGACCGTTTGGCCAGCCTACAAAAGTACTATATCGAATATATACACATACAGTGTGGAGTAGAAAAAAGATGCATTGTAGAGGCTACTATGTCATTTAAGGAAATGGAAATAAAATGAATACCAGAGGTGGTATTCAGCAGGTTCTGACCAGTTCTGGAGAACCAGTAGCGGAAATTTTGAGTAGTTCGGAGAACCGGCAAATCCCACCTCTGACTGGAGATTTTACAGTCTCCTTCCCCTGACATGCCCACCAAGCCATGCCCACAGAATCCCACCACTGATGCAAACCTATCCATTTCATAACTACCTTTCCACGGAAATATCATTTTGCAAAATGAAGAAAAGGAATGATGTAAGCATATATTTTTATTATCAGTTTTTTCTTTCTTTTCTTTTCTTTTCTTTTCTTGCTGTTTTTAATTGCTGTGAGAAAAGGAAAGGAAATCTAGATAAATCTAAACATCTTGCTTTTACCACAACCAAAGATATTTTATCCATTGTCTTTTGTTTTGAAACTTCTCAACTTTCTCTTTTCAAGAATCTCAATTTTATATAAAATACAATATTGTTGGTTCTCTTTTCTCTTGATCCATTCATTCATATACCTTATTGCGCATGCCCGAAGATGGCTGCCTGCAGTTGGTGAGCTTCTTGGGGGGAGATGATTTTAGGCCTTGTTGGGGGGGTTGGGGGTCTGTTTTTTGCCCCCTGACCCCTGGTGTGACACAGGAGTTTGCAGGGTGCCTGCTGATGCCAGCCGTTTTGCCCCCTGTCTCGGCTGGGGCGAATGCCAGCAGGGATGGGAGAGCTTGGCAGTAAGTCGCTTGTCGGCCCACGGGCTGGTGGGGGAAGTTGAACTGCTGTGGTCGCATCAGCCTGGCGATTATGCCAGCTGACAGACTGCCACTGTTGCTGCATCCATTGTTGCTGTTATTGCCGTTGCTGCTGGTTTGACCGTCGCATCAGCCTGGTGGCTATGCTGGCTGACGTTATTTGCTGCTGCATCGGCTCGGCGTTAGGTTGGCTGCTGCTGTTGCTGCCGGCTTGACAGATGGCTGCCGCCGTTCCCGGGTGGAATTTGGGCCTGGGGCTGCTGGCACTTGTGCTGGGCAGCCCTGGGGTTTGGCCCGGGGATGGATGGTGACAGCTTGGCTCCTATGGACAGCTATGGAGCCCGGATTGGAGGTGGATGGTGAGAAGCTCCTGTTTTCCCCAGCGGTTGAATGTTGGCTGGCGTGGAGGCCCGGCTGCTTTTATTAAGCTGGCTTGATGCCCATGCTGGCCTAAAGATCTATCCTGCTTTGCCTCCCTTGTGACCTGATGGATTCTTTGACAACTGCTAGCCTGGAAGAATGGAATTGGAGGATGGAAGACCTCATGGCTGATGAGCGGGTTGGAGGGCGTGTTGTCAACTGCCCCACTGCTATGGACATGGACTCCAGGCCCGCTAGGGATGCCTGGTCCCCCCATCTCAGGTTGGTGCGGACTGAAGGGGTTAGCGATCCCCACTGCGGTGAGAGAGCGGTGGTGGATTTGCTGGTTTAGTTTCAGCTTCTGCTGCTGTGGGAGGGTAGCACTGACTGACAAGATCACCTCTCCTGACAGTACCATGCCATCGGTCAGGTGAGCATTTGTGAGCACGTGGTGAGAGGGCAGTGGTTGGACTCTGCTCCTTTTTCATCATCCTGGCTGCCATGAGAGGGTAGCCAGATTGGAGAGCCAGCGCTGCTGATTGTACTGCTGGACTGAATACTTTACCAGCTGTACATTTCACCATCTGGCCTTTTCGCAGCTCCTGTTGTCCCATCTACTGGTTGGCTTGAAGGTTTTATTCAGCTGCAGAATTGCGGGCCCTGGGGAATGTCCCCCTTTCCCTGCTGTGGCCTGCCTGACTGTCTGTGGCCTACCTTAAGAATGGATCCTGGGATCCCAAGAGGTGACATAGCGCAAAAAAGGGTTTTAAATGGGGTTTTAGTTGGGGCAAGAAAGTTTTTAAGGTTTCATTGCTTAATTTTTTAAATAAATTCTTAAGGGGTTCAGGGAGGGGGGTGGGATGTAGGATCCATTCAGAACTTGGGGGAGTCCCACTGGATCAGTTTCAGTCCAGGTTTGGTGAGGGTCGCGATGGGAGGGGAAGGAGCCGGGGGCTAGCCGAGACTCTGGGGGTTGCGATCCCCATGGTGATTGGGAAAGGCAGTAGGTGCATGAACAAAGGGCCGTATTGATATTTTGGGAGCGCGCCCCCGCTGTCTTCAAGCAGTGGCATGTTTCGACCCTTGTGTGTCTGCCTGCTTCCCTGGGGATGTGGGAGAGCAGACCCCTGGGTTCAGGTTGGTCTCCTTAAATGCCAGGTCCATGGTGAACAAAGCTCCCTTCATCCGTGAGCTGATCAAGGAGGAAGACGCGGACCTGGCTTGCATTATGGAGACCTGGTTGGACTCAGAGGGAGGAATTTCTCTGATGGAGATGTGCCCGCCAGGATTCCATGTTCTGCACCAACCTTGGGCCCAGGGTAGGGACGGGGGAGTGACAGTTGTTATTAGGGAGACCCTTTGTCCGCAGGAGGCCACTGTCCCACGGATAGGCGGGTGTGAGTCTCTCCTCCTGAGGTGGGGCCCTGGAGGTCAGTTGGGCCTGTTGCTCATGTACCTCTCTCCTAGCTACATGACAATGGCCCTGCCCTAGCTGCTCAACGCGCTATCCAGGTTGGCAGTGGAATTCCCCAGGCTTATGGTTCTGGGAGATTTCCCAAATCCACTCAATCTATAAACATGTCATAAAGTAGGTATCATACATATTTGTCTTATTATATTATTTAATGTTAAACCATTCACAATTATTTTCATTTATCAAACATGCTATTCATCAAGACTATTCTATAGTAACCTTACTACAATGAACAATTAGTTTCATTTCTACATACATATGAAATATTCATACAGAATAATTTTGAGGCTAAGATAAACTAGGTTCCAACCTAGGGCTGTCATATTTTAGGGGCCACTAAAATTGAAAAGACTTTTGAAAAACACATTTTAAAAAAATGAAAGGCAGTAATGCCAGTTTGCCTGCTACAGGATTAAATTTTACCTTTTTTCCAATGTAAATAGGGAGAAAATATCCAAGAAAATAAAAAAAGTGCTTGGAAGTGAAAATCATATATGTAATCTCAAAAACTCAAGGAAAAAAGAATAAAGTGTACCACTTAGAAACTCCTTCCCAAAGTTGAACCAAACCATAGAGGACACCAGAGTATGACTTTGCCAAGGGCACCCAAATTTCTAGAGCTGGATCTGCATTCATTAATTCATGCCTATTTACTTTTATCCCATGTATTCTCTTCTATACAATAAATGTCCTTACAATCAAACATTTCTTAGTTAATTGCTGCCTGATAGGAAGCTGCAGTGCACTTTTTCATTTGCCTAGTTTTCCTTTTTTCAACTGGAATTGTTCCAAGCTATTCCCCCTGCACTGTTTCGTTCACACTTGGTACCTTTTCCTTTGCAGAAAGGAACAATAATAGCAGACTCAAATATCACATCTACATAAACAAGACAGATAAGCTGCCTAGCAAACATTTCTATTTTAACATTTTCCTAGCTTCATAATTTACATTTGCAATCAATGATTTTCAATATTGTCACCATATTTGTCGCTTCTTTAATCATTTTATAGACACAAACATTTGTTTTAAATTTAATCTTTGATATATCACCATCATTCTCATATATTTTTCTGAAATATTCCCTACAGCATCCTCACTTCAATTTTATCTCAGGTTATTATATTAGATTCATTTTTTTCTTCTTGAGACTCATATTTTAGCACTTTCCACCCATTGCCAAAATATTTTTTTTATTTCTATCAAAATCACTCATCATTTTATCTGCCTGTCTTATCTTACTTTGGAAATATCTTTTTCTCTTGTTATTTATACGATGTTTTCTCTATTCTTCTTCTTCTTCTTTTTTGCTGTCATCATTGTCATTTTCACTCTCTAAAAAGAATCATAGTAAAGGTTAAAGTTCAGGTTTAAGAAAAATTCAGAACAGTTGTAGAGAAAAGTAATATGATGGTCAGGATGCTAGAAACTAAAGATAGATTGGATAGCCTTCTTCAAATGTCTGAGAGGATGCCATAAAGAAGAAGATCAAAACCTCTATTATTCCAAAATGCAGGACATGGAATAATCGATTTAATTTACGAGAGATCCCAATTTAACATTAGGAAAACTTCAGAACAGTTAAAGAAGTTTAACAATGGAACCAACTGCCAGTTCTGAAGTTCCGTTAGCTGAATATATTTTAGACAGCAATTTGTTGGGGATGCTTGAATTTGGATTCTTACACTTAGAAGCAGGTTAGACTTAATGATCTAAGTATAACCTTCCATTTCTATTATTCTAGGTAGACATTCTTTCCTAGACTAGATTTAAAAGGTAATGTGAAATATAATAGAATCCCATTATAGTGCCATATTTGTGATAATTCAGTCACCATTTCTCCCCCTTTCTTGCCTCATGCACATATCTTGCTTTAATTACTAAATGATCAATGTGTAAGTATAAAACCATACATCTATCTAGATTAATACTAACACCCAACAATGAATATATGGTTAAATTCATTATTGGTAATCTCTTTTTAGTAGAACGTCTAAAAAAACATTCATAAACAGTTAAGCAGCTGAAATTATGGAACGTCTCTGCGTGCCTAGGTAATTCTCTTTTATGACAACATAGTTGTGGATGTATTACCAATAATACATCATTCAGTAAAAATAAGAGTAACAATTGTAATGAATAAAGCCATGTTATATTCTAAACAATATTTTCAAGATTAATGTTTATCTGGGACTCTACTGAAATAAAATTAATGGAAAGTCTGATCTCGTATTTCCATACTTATGAAACAAGCCTACTCCATTTCAATTTGCTGCTGACATCTCTATGCATTATTTTTACTAGTGAAACCTTGGGTGTCAAGACCACTTCCACAATTTCCTCTTATTTTTAAAAATGCAAAACATGTACACACTCCTATGAAAATGAAGCATATTTTTTTCCAAGAGCCCACTTGTGTTAAACAATGTAATAATTTACATAAAGGTCACACATTTGCATAACTGCTGCAAATGACCATTTGCATATATATGCTAGAAAATAAACAGACAGATAAAAAGCATATAATTTTATTATGATAATCTGGTTCTTAGGAAACAGCTTGTGACCAATTATTAAACTCTGCTGTTTGCCTTACCAACAAGTAGAAGTATTTGATAGCAGTTTTGAAATCAAAAGTTAAATACTATTTATTCAATACTTGCCTCAAAGATACATTAATTTAAAACTGATGTTAAAACTGAGATATATAAATTATGGTATGCATTCAACCTTCAACTGCCTAAGATTTTACAAACATTGTTTGTCCAATGTGTTCATTTATTGGTTTATTGAATTTCTGCTCCTAAAGACTAGCACTGAAGATAGTTAAAAACAGGACTTCCTCCTGTCATGAATCTGCAAACCTTCACTTCCATATGGGCATTACCCTACTTACAAACAGGTTACATTCTAGAGGTGTTCACAAGTTCATAAGAATTCTTAGTTTACATAAGCAGCAATATTGCCGTAAAATTGGTGGTGATGGCATTGGCTCATCCTTCAGGGTTGATATAGTAAATTTCTCTACCTCCCTGAAGAAGTGGTCCAGTGAATTTTGGGTGGTCTTTGTCTTTTCTTCAAAAATGACACCATAGCAGTGGATTGCAACATAAACAGCTGCAGACACCTTGGTGAAGTACTCAACATTAGGGCCCTGGGTCTCAGCAGGTGTGACAGCACTTTCTCAATCAAGATAAATATCTCTGCCATAAGCTTGGTCTGGAACTGATACAATGGTTCAATGTCTTCCTCTTGTTTCTACTACCTTTACAACTCCAACGAAGTATTCCTTGGAGAGGTCCTCAATCTGTGTAGCTAACAGCTCATCAAAGTCTTCCTCCTCCTCCAGTTTCTTGATAAGGGCAACCAATTGCTTACCTTGACCTGCAACTTCTTTTCCACCAGCTCAAATCATCAGAGGTCATGAACAAATTGAGGTCACAGATGTTTCTACACTCTATTCAAGTTTGCAAAGATAACCTTAAACCAGGCTGCACTGATGTTCTTGACAATGTTGTAGATGTCATAAGTTCACCTAGGCAGATGAAGGCTTCAGTGAAGTCATTTATTCCTCAGCTATCCCACAACAAATGGCACTACAATGGAATGTAAAACCCCACTCAAACTTTCCTGAAGGCAGCCACCCACAGTCAGTGCAACAGAGTCCACAAACTATTTTATTTATTTATTTATTTATTTTTATTTGATTTGTCAATCGCTTACAAGATAATGAGTATAAGGGTAAACATAGTTATGAATACATGAAATAAATACATATAAGAAAAATAAAAGAAACAATAAAAGAAACAATAAAAGAAACAATAGGACAACGACAGTAGGCACACTGGAGTGCTTATGCACGCCCCCTACAGACCTTTTAGGAAAGGGGTCAGGTCAATAGTAGAAAGTCTTAGGTTAAAGTTTTTGGGGTTTGGGGAAGAAACCACAGAGTCAGGTAGAGTATTCCAGACATTGACCACTCTGTTGCTGAAGTCGTATTTCCTGAAAGCAAGATTGGTGCGGTTAACCCTGAGTTTGTATCTATTGTGTGCTCTTGTATTGTTATGGTTGAAGCTGAAGTATTCATTGACAGATTGCAATATATGATTTTATATACTATACTTAGATCGGACCGAAGGCAGCATAGTTCTAGATTTTCTAGGTCTAGAATTTCAAGTCTAGTGGCATAAGGTATTCTGCAACAAGTAGAGGAGTGTACAACTCTTCTTGTGAAGTATTTCTGGACTTTCTCTACTGTGTTAATATCAGATACGTGATATGGGTTCCAGACTGATGAGCTCTATTCGAGTTTTGTTCTGGCAAATGTTTTGTATGCTCTAGTTAGTAGTGTGATATTACCAGAGAAAAAGCTACGTAGGATTAGGTTAACAACTCTTAATGCCTTTTTGGCTATGTAGTTACAGTGAGCTGTAGCACTTAGATCATTAGAGATGAGTATTCCAAGGTTCTTGATGAAGTTTGGATCATCAACAAGGTCTTGACTATTCAGCTTGTATTTTATTTTCTGATTTTTTTTTTGCCAATATGCAAGACCAAGCATTATTTGTTGAGATTTGAAGTTGCCATTTGTTTGACCATTCAGATACATAGTCAAGGTCTTTTTGAAGCGTAGCAGTATTGTCTGTGGTGTTGAATAGCTTTACATCATCAGTGAAGAGAAAGCAGTTGCTCTTAATATGATCACAGAGGTCATTTATGTAGAGTATGAAGAGAGTTGGTCCTAGAACACTGCCTTGGGGGACACCACTGTTGACAGGTACAGAATTTGATAGGACACTCCCAATTTTGACCATTTGTTGTCTGTTTGACAGAAATGCTTCTATCCAGTTGTGCAGTTGTCCAGAGATGCCATAAGATCTTAGTTTTAGTAGTAGTTTGTTGTGTACCACTGAATCAAAGGCTTTACAGAAGTCAATGTAGATTGCGTCTATTGCTTTGCCTTGATCGAGTTGTGTAGTCCATATGTTTTTGCAGCGTAAAAGTTGCAGATTACAGGATAGTTTTTTTCTGAAACCAAATTGTTTATTTGAGAGTAGGTTGTTTGTCTCTAAGTGGAGGATAATGGATTGCTTAATAATTGATTCCATGATTTTACAGGTGACTAATAGGTAACTAATGCCTATAATATATATAATATTTTATATGTAGGTCTTGGTGTATTCGGGTCTTGTCCTGTGTAAGATTGAGAATACCTTGGCAATGTTTCGACGAAATCTCATCCGTCATCTTCAGGCTGGTGTCTTCAGCTTCGTTCTCCTGGGAGAAGTGTGTGATCGTGGCTGTTTTTCCCTTTTAAACTCTAGAGTTGGCTGTGTTGTTACTTCTTGATTGGTTTGTGGAGTTGATGTATGCAGATTGGATGGTTTTTTCCTGAGACCCTGTGTGGCTGAGGTGCTGGCTGTGTGTCTCTCAGCTACAGTTACAACACAAAAGGCTGAGAGACACACAGCCAGCACCTCAGCCACACAGGGTCTCAGGAAAAAGCCATCCAATCTGCATACATCAACTCCACAAACCAATCAAGAAGTAACAACACAGCCAACTCTAGAGTTTAAAAGGGAAAAACAGCCACGATCACACACTTCTCCCAGGAGAACGAAGCTGAAGACACCAGCCTGAAGATGACGGATGAGATTTCGTCGAAACGTTGCCAGGTATTCTTAATCTTACGGGACAAGACCAATACACCAAGATCTACATATATATATATATATATATATATATATATATATATATATATATATAATGTCTTGGTGTATCGGTCTTGTCCCATGTAAGATTGAGAATACCTTGGCAATGTTTCGATGAAATCTCATCCGTCATCTTCAGGCTGGTGTCTTCAGCTTCGTTCTTCTGGGAGAAGGTATTCTCAATCTTACACGGGACAAGACCCGAATACACCAAGACTTACATACATACATATATATATATATATATATATATATATATATATATATATATATATAATATAACTAATAGGTAACTTCAGAGGTAACTAATGTCAATAGTCACTAGAGCCAATTCACAAGGCAGGGAGGAAGATCCAGAAACAAGGTGCAATTCCAAAAGGCAAGGTCTGTAAGTCATAAACAAGGTTCAAGGTTGACAAGGCAAGGTCAAGGTGTTCTTTGTGAGGAGATATGGGCAGCCTCACCAGCAGCCTTGCAGATCTGCTTTGAGTTTGCCTCTACTCCCTTTGCTCATAAATCAAGTGGGGTAACAGCTGCTGATTGTTGTAAATTGGTTGGAATATTTTTAGACGTTGCATGTTTACTTATATTGTATAAGAGAATAATAACATTAAACACAACTTGCTACTCCAGCAATAATTTTCATTCACACCCAATACAAATCAAGCATTTGTGATGGAAGTACAACTCATATTATATAATAGAATCTGAAATCACATGGTGTGCTTCTTTGTTACCAGAACCTTTGTACTAATCCTGCTTACTTTTTAAAGAATCTATACAAAACAAAAAACCTAAACAGATATATTGATCCTCACCAATTTTATCTCTAAAGTTTTAAACAAAATCTTTGTGTAGATTTTGCATCACAAATAATGACATTATCTTAAAGGTTATCTTAAATTAAAACATACAGCTGGCTTCTTAAAATAACTATTAATGATTCTTCACAATCTAAACAATTTGAGTCTACATTTTATAAGCAAAAATTGTATTAAAATACAATTTTTGCTTCTAAAATGGAAAAAAATATTCAGGTCCAGGAAAATAAAAAAGGGTAGTAATACTAATGTTCAGTATTTTCTTCATCAGTTGTAATGTAAATGGTGGTCAAAGAAAGTTTATTTGATTCTTTCCATGAAGTCTTGCCTATTCATTTGTCTTGCAACTGCAACTGTACAAAGTGGCTGGTCCTTTGTTAGGCAGGCAGTTTCATTTCTCCATTGCTTAATTTGTCTTTTTTTATCATTTAGAAGAAAGTTATTACATACTGTCTTAGCATTATTATGAGATCTCATTATTATGAGATCCTTGAAGTTCTTCCAAGGCATTTGACAAGCAACTAATATCTTAAAAAATATTATTCAGTACTTCTGGAATAATAACTTCTGGGGATGCGTGATGGCTCAGTGGTTAAAGACTCAGCTTGTCAGCTGGAAAACTGACAGACTGGGTTCTAGACCTGAGCACTGAACAATGGGTTGAGCTCCAGTTACTTGGCCCAGTTCCTGCCCACCTGGCAGTTCAAAAGCATGCAAATGCAAGTAGATAAATAGGTACCATTTTGGTGGGAAGGTATCAGTATTCCGTAATGCTTAGTGCATAGTTATGCTGGCCACACAATCACAAAAATGTCTACAGACCATTCTGGATTCCCTAGCTAAGAAACAGAAATGAGCATTGCCCCCTAGAGTCAGACACAACTAGATAGGGAAATTTTTTACTTTTACTTTTAATCTGCAGTAGTTAGATGTAACATCAAATAATATTTCACACACTGGGGATAGAGAAAAAGAGGCCAGATTAGCCTTTGCCACATTAAAGCATCTACTACCAGAAGGGATTATGCTGACTGCATTAACTGCATTCTCTTTCAAACCATAGGTTGCCCGATTCCCTACACACATATGTGTGATCTGTTTAAGCTTCCTTTGTAATAAAATATTAGAAGCTGAATTGAGTGGTTACGGGGGGAAGAATCAGATTGGAAGCAGTATCCCAAGAAACTACATTGTTTATATTCATTGACAATATCTCAAAGATAGTATATCATGCTAAGCTAGTAGGAAAGGGTAAATAATAATGTCACTCTGATGAGTTTATCAAAAGCATTCTGGTGTCACATTGTAATTTCCACTGTGCTGCCTTCTTTTTTCTTCTTCTTCTTCTTGTATAGTCTTTGAAATACAGTAGGCCAAAGGTACATGAGCTGTGATTCTGATTTTGCTCAGGGCTGCTCAGCAAGCTATCAATGCTTTGCTCTGTGTACGTTGTAGTTGTTTGCATTCTTAATAAATTTATGTTGTATCTTCAAAGTGATTTGGTTGCTTCAGGGTTTTGGCCAGGACAGAATGTGAGGACAAAAAAGCAAAGATGTCATAAAAGCTGCATCAGTTACCATGTAAGGGGGCTGAGTGAGACCCCAAGTATGTAGTTGTAATTGAATATTAAACACTTAGTACAGCAAAAAAGTTGAGTTATTTTCTTCAATGATATCCACTTTTATTTGTAATTCCAACCACATATCAGCTGATAAAAGTTTACTTGTTTCTGTCATTATACACTTACTGACTGACACTAAGCACGATCTGAGAGGATACATGGGGGTTTCGTAAAGAGCCTTCCTATGAACCTCAGTGTGACCTATCCATCTGAACACATTCAAATGTATTATTTGACATTGGCATAAGTAAATGTCAGATCAAACAGTATGTAGTCAGAAGGCAATTCAAATAGCTGAAGTCAGTTGAATAGGCAGTGCGGTATCTAGAGGTTATTTTAGCAGAACAAAAATATCCAACTTAAGATTCCTTTTCTGTCAAAATATTTGCCTTGGGTAAGTCGCTGTCTCAGAACTTAATAAAATGTGAAGAAAAAGTGAAACAGCAGCAGTGAATAGGAGATAGAATGGAAATACATCAAAAACTCAGACAATGAATTTAAAACATTCTTGATGGCTATGTGAGGAAGATAAAAGAGACAAGTATTTTGTAATCTTTCTGTTACTTCAACAGATTTAGGAAGCCTGAGAGACCCTGTTGATTACCCGATTTGTTATTTTGTGAAAAGGTTGAAATATTTCTCTAAGAAGTGGACCGTGAAGTATTGTCAATCGTGAAAATTAAGTCATCATTTACTAAAGACAGGCACTAGAATCTCTGTGTCTATTATTTGCAGGAACTTCTAACTAACTTTTATTTTCTGTTAAGATTTAGAGATTTTTTTTTATAATGAAGATCACTGGAATATGACAACTGCTTCTGGCTTTTTGCTATTAAGCAATAAATGATAAAATCTAAAACATTATGAATCTATCCATTAAAATTTGAACTTCCAAAATCTGACAAATGTATTTTGTATAGTTTGGATCATGACATTTAATTCTAGACCTTTTCCTTTATTTTCTATGGACATTCTTAGTCATTCAGCATGGTTGCCCCAAAGGTGGTTTTTTAAGAGGCAACTGGACTTTCTTTGTTTTAACTTGATGACATTATGTTTCTCATTTAAGAAGCTTCTTCAGTTCTGGCTGTCTTCTTTGGAAGACAGCAAAGTCCACATTCTAGACAAAGAGGACCACTGGTTTGAAAGAGTGGTCAAAGAGGCCATTTACATTAAAATTGAACAATTTTCTCTCAACAAAGGGCAAGTGATACATGCCACCTATCTCTTGCTTACAACACAGTCATTTCAGCAGTTCCAGCAGGTTACACACCCATTTGCATTATTCAAGTGACCCTGAGAGCAGAGATACGCCTCCAAGTAGCTTCAGTGACTCTCAGAAAGACTGCTAATGACCAGATGATTGCAAGGTATATAAATTCTTCCATTTCCCAGCATTCAGTCAAAACTGAAGAAGGAAAAACCAAAATCCAGTTGCCTCTTTAAAAAGGAAAACCAAAATCCAGTTGCCTCTTTAAAAAGCTCCTTTGGAATTTTTCTTTTATTGTTTTACCTGTTTACCACTTAATATTAATAACTTACAATTCTAGTCATAAAGGCATGTTATGATGAACTCCTGTAAACATTTGGAATGAATCCACTGATGTCAGTTTTATATACCTAAACATCCATAATCTTTTGGATTTACTATGTTTTCATAAAAGATAAATTATTAACAAATATACAAACTACCTTTTCACTTTCAGAATATAGTTTCTTATGAAATGAAAATGACTGAGAGAAATTTACCCCAAGTATAAGAAGCTTTATTCTTTTTTTGGCAATTTCTATGGTTTGCTCTGACAGCGACTTATTTTTGTCTGTTTCTCCATCTTAGGCAGTGTCTTTTCACATTTAACCTTAACACCTTACATTCATTCAATTCATCTGACAGTTCTGCTTCATTATCAATGAGATTCATGACTTCAAAGTGATTCATGTTTCTCTCTTTGAAAATTGCAGGTATATGTTCAATATTATACTGTAGAAACTGATTGGCTTTCTTCTTCTTTAGCTTGACCTGGAATTTGCACAAGACCCAGTCATTATCCGTTCTGTATTGAGCAGCTGGGTATGTCTTTGATACTATAACTGAACTCATCCACTTCCTGTAGGGTGATATCAGCAACTAGATTACTAAAGACTTTAATCCACCCACATAATAAACACCATTAATTACTCAGAATATTTTCAGCTTTTTCTCAGTAGCATTTTGAGTTCTATCAAAACTGGCCCATCATCCAACACTATATATGCAATCATTTTATATTTTCTAGCCATGTGGTTTTCTTAGTAAAAATACAGGAGTAGTTTACTATTAATTTATTTCACATGATATAAACTTATGCTTTTTATCAGTGGTGGGATTCAAATTTTTTTACTACCGGTTCTGTGGACATGGCTTGGTGGGTGTGGCAGGAGAAGGATACTGTAAAATCTCCAGTCAGAGGGTATTTGCCTGTTCTCTGAACTACCAAAAATTTCTGCTACCAGTTCTCCAGAACTGGTCAGAACCTGCTGAATACTACTACTGCTTTTTGCCCATTGTCACACAAGAAGGCATCTGTTTCTAGCATCTTCCTTCCCCAATACCCCACTGTAACAACATTGCCAAAAAAGCATTAAGAGTTGTTAACCTAATCTTGCATAGCTTCTTCTCTGGTAATATTGTACTGTTAACTAGAGTATACAAAACATTTGCTAGACCAATTCTCGAATATAGCTCATCTGTCTGGAACCTGCACTGCATATCAGACATTAATACAATTGACAGAGTTCAGAGATATTTCATAAGAAGAGTCCTCCACTCTTCTGCTCGCAACAGAATACCTTATACCACTAAACTTGAAATTTTGGACTTGTCTAAGTTAGAACTATGCCGCCTTCGATCTGACCTAAGCATAGTACGTAAAATTATCTGCTACAATGTCTTACCTGTCAATGACTACTTCAGCTTAAACCACAACAGTACACAAGCACACAATAGATACAAACTTAAGGTAAACCACTCCAAACTCGATTGCAGAAAATACGACTTTAGCAACAGAGTTGTCAATGCCTGGAATGCACTACCTGACTGTGGTCTCTTCCTCAAACCCCCAAAACTTTAACCTTAGACTCTCTACTGTTGACCTCACCCCATTCTTAAGAGGTCTGTAAGGGGCATGCATAAGCGCACCAACATGCCTACTGTCCCTGTCCTAATGTACCCTTTTATTCATACCCATTCATGTAATCATAATCATGTTCTAATTATATCTGTTATATAATGCATGTGTGATAAATAAATAAATAAATAAATAAATGCTTATTTTTAGATAGGAAGTCTCTGAGAATGTATGCTTTTGGCTCACACTCCCACTTACACTGGCATTCTTTACTCATTGCTCCCAAGAACTCCCTCCCTCTCCCACTATAATGAGGAACTTTGTACTAAACTGATATTACAATTTAATAGGATGCTTTAATTCCTATTCATTCCTGTGTTTAAATTTGTATTTCAATAGGTCAGAAGTTAAATACTTAACTTCCAACTCTATGATTCTATGATTATGCTGATTCCCAGCATCAAATTTGGATCTTGCCACTGCTATAGGATAGAAATCTTCTTCCACAGAGTTCAACAATTAAACCTTTTCAAGTGCCTTTAAAAATATTTCAGACTTTTTTCATGTAAAGTTTATCTCATAACACTAAACTCTAGTCCCTTCAAAAAATCTCAGTTTTAATACAGTGATTTACTGCCC
Organism: Naja naja; assembly: GCA_009733165.1. Lineage (NCBI taxonomy): Eukaryota > Metazoa > Chordata > Lepidosauria > Squamata > Elapidae > Naja > Naja naja. The sequence goes on along the minus strand of CM019151.1, from coordinate 131,669,523 downwards.
AGTTGGGTTTTTGCTTATTAGCTATGATTTTGGTCATCTGGCATTGGTCGCACTGGTGGATGATCTCTGGAGGGCTCGGGACAGGGGCTTTTCCTCTGTCCTGGTCCTATTAGATCTCTCAGCGGCTTTTGATACCATCGACCATGGTATCTTATTGTGACGCCTAGAGGGATTGGGAGTGGGAGGCACTGTTTTATGGTGGTTCTCCTCCTACCTCTCGGTTCGTACGCAGTCAGTGTTGGCAGGAGGACAGAGGTCAATCCCGAGGCCCCTCTCTTGTGGGGTGCCGCAGGGGTCGGTCCTCTTCCCCTTCTGTTCAACATCTATATGAAACCGCTGGGTGAGATTATCTGTGGTTTTGGGGTGAGGTATGCTGATGATACCCAGCTTTTTATCTCCACCCCAAACCAACCCAGTGATGCCCTCGACGTGATGTCCTGGTGCCTGGAAGTGGAATGGATCTGGATGGGGAGGAACAGGCTTCGTCTCAACCCAGCCAAGACTGAGTGGCTGTACATACCGGCATCTCGGATGATCCAGGATATTCCTTCTTTAGCTATGGGGGGTGAGGTGTTACACAACTTGGGTGTCCTCCTGGATTCATGGCTTAGTTTGGAGGAACAGGTGGGAGCCATGACCAGGGGGGCATTTGCTCAGGTTCATCTTGTGTGCCAGTTGCACCCTATCTGGACCGAGATGCCTTGCGTATGGCTACTCAGGCGCTCGTTACCTCCCATGTGGACTACTGCAATGCTCTCTACTTGGGGCTGCCCTTGAGGACCACTTGGAGGCTTTAGCTGGTGCAGAATGAGGCTGCACGGGTTGTGATGGGAGTATCCCAATACTTCCATATTACACCCCTCCTGCGTGAGCTGCATTGGTTGCTGGTTGCCCTCCGGGTGAGATTCAAGGTGCTGGTAATCACCTATAAAGCCCTATATGGCTTAGGGCCAGGGTAGTTACGGGAACTTCTACTGCCAGTAACATCTTCTCAGCATCCCATGCGCTCCCACAGACAGGGCCTCCTCAGGGTGCCGTCAGCTAGACAGTGTCGCCTGGCGACCCCCAGGGGGAGAGCCTTCTCTGTGGGTGCACCCACCTTGTGGAATCAATTGCCCATGGAGCTGTGGGTGGCCCCTGACCTTTGATCCTTCCGTTGCAGCCTGAAGACATGGCTTTTTCAACAGGCCGACCTGGACTGGGGTGGGGGTTACTTTTTATTGTTGTATTTACTTTTAATTTTGAATTATTGGGATTCTGATTTAATAGCTTTTTAAATTTTAAATTTTGTATTGTTCTTTTTTACTGTTGTGAGCTGCCCTGAGTCCTTTGGGAGATAGGGTAGCATATAAATCCCAAAAATAAATAAATAAATAAATAAATAAATAAATAAATAAATAAATAAATAAATAAAATGCAAGCACTGTAGTTAATCCTATATATTATAGTTCTAAATATGAATTTTAATTATTTTGTTCCAAAAAATATTTTTAAAGCTACTTCAAGAGTTAATTATAGAGAAAGTGAAATAATCATACTCAACACTTTTTCTAAATTCAGAATGTCACCCAAGCACTAAGTCATTAACTCTATTCCTTTCTTCTCATGTTCAGTATATTCTTTAAATGCTGAATTCATATCCACAACTGCTACTTTTGTATAAAAGCGATTCCAATTACATCTATAAACTGCATACATAAAAATTCAATTTGTAAAATTGGTACTTGGTTTCATTTTTTAAAAAATCCTAGTGAAAAAATGACTCGGCAGGTCTCAAGCATGAAAATGTAATAACACTGCAGTAAAATAAGTATTTTTGAATAACAAACAGAAAGGGCAAAAGTCATGATGTAATTTGTAGTTTGTCGGGATTTATTAAATATGTAAAAATTATGCATACTTGTAAAAATATATTAAATGCAAATCCCTCCATACACATATTATATAACAAAGTAAAAGTGCAAAACCCATTATGCTTGACTTCAAAAAGGTGATGCCATTTTTATCCATTTCCCATTCCATGTAGAAAAGCAGTTGGAGTGAATGTTCAATCTTGATTCAGCACTATCAATAGGACAGCACTCTCAACTACAGTCTAGGATGGAAGTCTTAGAAGAATGCTTCTTAACTACTGTTTTATGTTAGCAATGGTGATTACAGAAGTAATTTGGAAGAATGTGATCTTATTGAATCAGAAAAGAGCTAGAAAAGCAGAAGAGAAGCAGAAGGCAGTCTCTCCTTTTCAATATGTGGGACAAATAAATTGAATTTCTCAGATGAGCATTTCTTGGAGTTCAGGACAGGTATCACCTCTTAAAGTTTTGGGGTTTAGAGCTAATTAACTTATTCTCTTCAGTTGATTGGCTTAAGAGAATATTCTCACAGTAGAAAACACTAGGACTAAAGTAAATGTTTTCTACTGTGGGAATATTCTCACAGTATTCTTGGACTAAAGTTCATTTTCATTAATTTAGATGTATTGTATGGCTTGCTCAGAGGAAGACTCCTCTTAATCTATGACTATTTTACAGTTACAACAATAACCATTACTGTCAGAAGCATTGTTGAATTTTTATGTCCCTAACAATACTGATAAATATAAACAATAAAATATTGCAATCTTACCTCTCTATCTTCTGGAAAACTAGCGTTTCAGTTTTTATCTTGGCATAATCCATGATAGAGAGAGTAAGTGATGAGATGTGATTAATGAAAGAAATATTGTCTAAGGCCACATGGCATACAGAATTCTGTTTCCAGCACCTCATTGCTGTTTCTGCTTTTCTCTTCCTTCATATTCATCACCTGAGAGACAGCTTATTTTAGTGAGAACCAGGTAAGGTAGAAACTGCTTCCACTCAAAAGAAAGGTTTAGAAAGCTAAGGCTCATTCAACTAAGTAGATTTTACTATCAGGATGATTAATACAAGTTTATGTTTCTCAGTTAATTAAATTAAGCCACTAAATATAAATAGTGATACTGAAAATATGTATTTTATTTTATTTTATTTAGTTAACAGGGGTCTTTAAGGTGGGATGACTGCTCACAGAAGTAACTGAGCAGAGTGGCTTACTTAAAAAATAAAAATGAAAAATATAGCAGGCTATTACTTACAGTATGTAAAGCAAAGATGCTGTCAATTTTGTTTTTACTTTTCAAAAATCAGAACTCTTGCAGGTTTTCACACTTTTGGAGTTGCTGCTGTGACACTTAAGCTTTCTACTCAAAAGTAACTTTTCTCCAGGCTGATGATATTTGCAGTAGAGAGAACCAGAATTCTCCAAGGATTCTTTTGAATAATTAGCTGTGTCTTCCATGAGAAGTATGAGTACTGCAATAAATAACCTTTTTAAATGACCCAATTCATTTTCAGTAAGAGTACATGGTTTGTATAATTAAGAGTAAATTTCAGAAACTGTTGCTTTTTCCACATCTGCATGATAATCTCTCCATTTTGAAATGATAATCTGGGCAGCACGCAAAAATAGATTCTCGCTACAGCAAAAAGGCGTAATGTCAGTCAATATGCATTATTTAGTGGCAAAGAGTAAAAGCAGAGCAGGTGACACTTGGCGAGCCCGGATTCCCTCTTGCCCTTACAGAGTCCTAAAAAGAACTTCACAAAATCTCACACCTTACATTTGGCCCATAGGAATCACAGCAGAAAGGAATGGGGAAAGAGAAAACAAGTGAAGGAAGAGCAGTTGTACTACTATATGTTATCATTTACTCTCTATTGCTGCTCTCTCAAGTTAGCCACTACCTCAACAACCCATGACCATCAGTTCTATCACTTAGAAGAATAAACAGCATGTTCATTTCCTGTTTGGCTTTTTGTCTCTACCACAGACACTGTTCTGCAGACAATAGAATGGAATGGAACAGAATAGAATAGAATAGAATAGAATAGAATAGAATAGAATAGAATAGAATAGAATAGAATAGAATAGAATAGAATTCTTTATTAGAAGTATAGTAGAAGTATTACAAGTATGTAATTGGATACACAAGGAATTTGTTTCCAGTGCATAAGTTCACAGTGTACATATAAACAGCAAGCAATAGGTCAAATGTCATAATCATAATTACAATCATTAATCATAAGTTACAATAACAATTGATAAATCATAAGGAACCACTAGGAAAAGACAGTAGGAAAGATGAGAAAAGACAGTACTCTGGGAATTAAGTGTTCAACAGAGTAATGGCACAGGGGCGGGGGAGAATGATGTTTGGTTGCTTTGGCATGTGGTGTCCTGAGGGCAGAAGTTGAAATAGATTATGTCCAGAATGTGATGTTCTGTAGATATTTTCTCAGCCCTCTTTCTGGTTCATGCAGTATACAGGTCTTCAATGGAAGGCCGGCTGGTTGCAATTGTTTTTCCTGCAGTCCTAACTATCCGTTGAAGTCTGAATAATCTGATCTTAGTATTTCTCCAGACCATTAATAATTATCTCTCTTGTGTAAAGAGGATACCACTTTGGGTCAATAAAAATCCACATTTACCACATAAATTTTCTATAGATGTATTGTGATGAAGAAAATGTGGCAAAATTGCTGACCTAGAAACCTGGATAGTGTTTAGTTCTCTCTTAGGCATGAAAGCCAGCTGGATGACTGGCTAGTGACCTCTCTTGGCTTAACCTACCTTGCATAATAATTGTGGGGAAAATAGAAGGTAGGAGCATTGTGTACTCCATCTTGAATTATACAAATATATAAATCAATAATTAAGCTCTCCAAAGTTTAGTTATCATAGCCCAAGAAAAGGAAAGCTGCCTGATGTGCTTCAGTCAAGGTCTGTTGGGCAGGAAAAAATAATAATTAAGGGAAAGAAAGATTTTAAAATATATCATACTATGTGAATAGTTTTTATACATTTACTGAATAATGACCTACCTTTACAAAAATTGTATCTGATAAATTCCCAGATAAGTTATAGTGAAGATACGGAACTTCTTTACCATTTAAATACTGCAAGATTTCCTTCCACTTTCTTAGCCTAAATAATTTAGTAAGAAGGGAGAGAGGGAGGGAGGGAGGGAAAGAAGGTAATAAAATCAACCATGCTTATTATCCAGCAAATAATGACTATCATCCATTTTTTAAAATGCACACACATAGATACCCTCATAAATTGTTGATATTTAAATCTTCACATAATATTGGCAACACAGTTAAGAAATAAATCAATACTACTGACCTGGTTGTTCTAAAGTTAAAGCATGAGTAAAGTGAGACAAGTTTTTTCATAACACTTCTGCAGAGCTTTCCTTGTGGGCATTTCACATGGAACTGCAGAAAGAATTTGTTTAAATATGAACTGTTCTTTTTAGAAATGTACAGCATCTTTTAAGGGAGCATTCATGAGCTGTGTGTAAATTACTAGTTCTGAATATGCTTCTCTGCAGGATTCAAGCAGGCTCTGTAGGAGAACAGCTGTGTTAATCCATGATAGTCAGAAATCAGGAACACCTTTTATGACCATATGTACATCATCCCAGTTTAAATCTTACATTAGTTTAGCCACATGGATCTGATAAAGTGAGCTTATAGGTCACAAAAACTTATGTCATTTAATGAAGTGGGCTAGTCAAAAAATATGCTCTCTGCCTCCTAATGCAGTACACTAAGACTCATTGATCTGATTGCCTATGTGTTTAAAGTTATTCTTGCATCTATGAAATACATATTTCTATGGCTAGTAGTTTCTACAACCAGAAGAAAAGTTAATCTGCTGTCTGTTCAAACCTCGAGTCTTAATATTTTTTTATTAGATTGGGGTTTGGTATGTGTGGAAGGTGGGGTGGAGCAATCTCTTAGAGATCGCCTTGTTGCTTGGGGAAATTTGGCAGCAAACTTGAAGTCAGTCAAATGAGAGTTGGAGAGTGCCTACTTCTCCATTTCAGATCAGATTTTGTATAAAGCGAAATCTAAAATAGGATCTAACTTTAGAATAGAAAGTTTTAAACTTGGTATGCCCTGATTTTCTTACATATTTGTTGTTATTGTTATACTTATTGTATGAAAAAGTTCTAATTCTTCCATTTGCTACTGGCCATTTTTGCTTCTTACTTAAGCTATGAATAATATGAAACAGGTTTTGTGTTTTAATTTTTAAGATTTAAGATTTTTTAAAGAGAAGAACAGAATAGCAATATTTATAGTATCACAATGCTAACATAGTTATTACAATTGGTGGGGGGAGAGAGAATGGAGAAAGAAAAAAGCCAAGCTGCCTGAAGAATTTACCAAGGAAAGTTTTCTGGAAAAGCTGATTTATTAATATAGAAAAGAGTAGGTGCTAATTAGATACTCTGAATCTCAGCAGGTTAGCTAAGGTTACCAGCTCTGATTTGTGTTAATTATTCCATTCAGTCAGCTGGAGAAATGATCCTGAAATAATTCCCTCCGAAGTGCTTCAGGTGTTAAATTGGATTATAATTTAAAATATGATGCATATAGAGGAAATGATTCAGAGGAAATTCAGAGTGGGCTTTCCACAGAAGGCTTCCAATGTAGATGAGCAGCTTGAGGTATTGATTATATGCTATCAAATCATTTTAAACATCTAGTGACCACATAGAAATATTTTCTCCATGAAAATCTACAAGAAGTCTTTCACTTACAAGTCGTCATTTAATGATCATTCATAGATATGACACATCTTGGGTGCTTGACAGTGAATTAACATTTTCAACCAGTCACATTATGTTAATTAGTTACTTTTTAATGCTTTCTGGCAGAAAACGGCAAAAGAAAACCATCGGAAATACTGGATACACTTAACAACCATTTGTGTCACTTAAAAAAAATCACATGATTTACTTTATGACCATGATGACTTGCTTTACAACCATTGCCAAAATGGTCATAAAATCAAGATTGGCCATGTAGTGCTTTCATTTACAACTGCAACAGCTTACAGTCGCAATTCCAGGCTCCATGGTGGCTCTAGGTCAAAGACTATCTGTATTCCCAAACAGTTTGTTCAAGTCTCTGAACAGTGCCTCAAAACATAACAGAGTCCATCCACTTTGTTGCTGGTCATCCCTTTTTTCCTTTCTTTTCTCCTTTCTCAGCATTAAAGCCTTTGGTCTTTGTCCAAAGTAGAATAGTTTGAACCAGGTTATTTCTGCCACAAATGAAAACTTTGGATTTATTCATTCAGTGAACAATCAGTTTGTTTTCTTGACTGTCCAAGTATCCTAAGGAATCTTCTTCAATACAAAAGCATATTGTAGGTACCCAGCCAAAAAACTATATTTTAAGTTTTCAAAAAAAGGACATTTTTTTAGCCATTGCATCTTTAGCACAAATGTATTAGAGGAATATTGGATTCAGAGTGTCCTTATTTTAAATGTTTGTGCCTGATAATATTTCATAGTTTTAAAAAATAGATCTTGCAGCTTCTTCTTTATGAAATAATCTTGAAAAGAACTGAGATACACTGAGCTTAATAAAATAAATCAATTTTTACTTGGATCCAGTATAGATTAAGTGTCCTATTTTGATGCTTTTTATTTATGAAATACTGCAATTTATATTTATATTGGAGTAAATACTGGAACTAAATTTTGTATAAGGTGGTTGCTATATAAAAAATTTAAATTAAATGAACAGAAGTATAACATTTTGGGACTTTGTTTATCAAAAGCTTTGACTGGGAAAATTATAGTCACTCAAATATTGCCAAATGTCAATGCTCAGGGCACATAACAGTGGATGTTGCAAACAGTGGATATTAAACAATATGGAGAGGTCATCCTTTCTCACATTCCAGTTGTATGTGGCCACTAGGGATCTCTGAAGAAAATTGCAATCAAATCTTATGGCTTACTATCAGGTATTATGTAAATAAGTATAGCATATTGTGCACTTACTTTTCTAGCATCCTTTTATGCATTTTATGATATTTTAACAGAAACTGAACAGGTCAAATATTTTCCCAAACTACACCTCCATATTATTTGCATAAACATGAAAAACATGGGAACCTTTCCAGGAAAAAAGAGTAGCAATTTTATATAGTTGTTTATATGAAAAGAATGGTTCAACTGTGATCATGCCTGATCTGGATATGTCTATCATTTCTTCATTTGGGAGATAAATCGTCACTCTGCCTCCGCTGAGTCCCTCACTAATTAAAGCTACATCTGTTAAAGCCTGCAGTGAAGGGGTTTGGTAATTGTGTGCACAAGGAACTATGTAAGTCTCATTATGTTTAATAGATTGTAATAAACAACTTAGTGCCTATATAAGGTTTGAATTGATATACACTAGTTAGCAAAAAGAAAAAGAAAGAAAAGAAAGAAAAGAAAGATTGAACAAGAGAAGCCAAATAAAGCCACTCAATAAAGAATACTGTAGCACTGAGTTTTGTTCAACTAGCCTTGTTCTCTTTGAACACTTCTATCACTTAAATATTTCTGGGCATGTGCAGAGGGCCTCTCAGCCCTGTAAATTTGGCTATATTAATATGAGGTCTGTGTTAAGTTTGCATGAAGAGACAGACACGGAGTGCTTCAAGCTCTTTGTTTATTAGTGACTACAGCTCAGAACGGACCCACTTTGGCAGGGCTGCGACTGCTACTTATAGCCAGCAGCCGCAGTTGCCAGCCAATCAGAGTGCAGGGTTTTCCCGCACTTTTTAAACCAATCATTTCTTACATTTTACAAGAACAGTTCAAACTAATCCAATGGCTTTAAACCTGCATACATAACAGTCTGAAATCAGAAAGCTGGGTAGGAGACCAGATTCTAAAGAAAACACTATCTTTAATATCAAGAAATGGTTAAGAAAAAGCCTACAGGGTGAAGCAACTCATCTGAGCCTTGTCTTTTAACCTACTGCTACTAAAGAATATGAATATATTTTGTTCCTAAGCTTGACAGTAAGATGGAAGGCATACACATTGATAAATAAAAATAAATAGCATTTAATTGCCATGCCCACATTATGACACCTCAGGACCAGTGATGTGATTTAAAAATTTTTACTACCGGTTCTGTGGGTGTGACTTGGTGGGTGTGGTGTGGCTTGGTGGGTATGGCTTGGTGAGCATGGCAGGGACAGGATACTGTAAAATTCCCATTCCCTCCCCACCCCACTAACCTGCTTTCCAGCTCTGTTCTCCTGTGCAGGGCAACAAAAAAAGACCCAGCCGATCAGCTGGGACTTGGGAGGCAGAGAATAGGTGGGAGAGGGGCCAGTCAGAGGTGGTATTTGCTAGTTCTCCAAACCACTCAAAATTTTCTCTATTGGTTCTCCAGAACTGGTCAGAACCTGCTGAATACCACCTCTGCTCAAGACCAAGATTAGTCCTGACTCCCATTTCCATAGGAGGGAACTCTAGGATTACATCAAAAGCTATTGACCCTCATGAAAAGCTATTAGCTATGAATTAGGTCTCCACTGTTTTTTCCTAGTACCAGAAATATGTACGAGCTCAGATAGACCACTAGTTGATGCAGAACAATGAATCAGCCCAGAAAGTGGGGCAGAATTTGCTAGCAGCTTCTGAATACTCCCACCTACCCCAATACAGCAGTCATAAAAGCAGCAGCTGCAGCAGCTTCCCAGTGCCAAACACCTGCCTCTCTCCCTGACAAATAAGATGGAAATTCTATCAGATATACTACCATCCCATATATTTGTTTTATAACCTTTTAACAGAAAAGCTGAAAAGCTGATAACCTCCTTCTGCCAGGGAACAGTCTGTCCTTCAACAAATGTTCTTACTTCATGAGCCTCTTGAAGTATAATTTTAATGTTCAATCGAACAGTGCTGGCTGACTGTAATATCCGTATGCGTGCTGGTTGAGAGAGCAAGTTGCTGACTTTCAGTTGTTAGTCTGCGATGGAAGCTAGAATCAAAGGTCTAAATCAGTGTTTCTCAAATTTGGCAACATTAAGATGTGTGGGCTCCCAGAATTCATCAGGTTCTGCTTGGCATTGAATGGAAGACCTGGAGAACTGCAGCAACATAGTGGCAAAAGCATTTTCTTTGTTTTTGCTTTCCTATTGGACCTGCGTTCATATTGGAGGGTGACTCAGGATAGGAGTGGATACAAATGCAGATTACTAGCACTTAAACAAATAAGAGGGGGGTTTTTTGGATGCTATTAGCACCATCTCCTCTTGCTAAATGATGAACAATGTGAAAATTAAATTATAACTATAACATTAAATTATAGTTTAATGGTATAAAGCCAATATTTTGTGTTTCCAATTTATGTAGAGTTCAATTTAAGTCTGTTACAGCAAAAGCAATAGGCTCTTTCTGGAAACCCTCTTAAAGTCTAATTATATATTATGCCATAAACATTTAAGATTAAAATTTACTTTACTAGATGTACATCACCTGAACTATGATTCCAAAATAAAATCAGTCCAAAGAAGAACACAAAATAATCTTTATATGTTTTAATATATTCTGATGCTACATTTATACCTGAAAGGACAAAAATTGAACATTAAAAACTGCTAAGAGAAATGGTGAATTTAGAGTGCTAAAATTATTTCCATCATGTATTGTATTTTAATACAATCATTTATAAATCATGTACATTCTTTTTAATAGTCTGCATGAATCATTAAGTAATATGCTTTAGCCTGGCACTATGTTGGCTTGGAATAAATTACATATATAAATTACATTTAAATGTATTTTCTATTTATACACACACACACACACACAATTGTAATTAAAATTTATAAATTATATTTATATCTTGCATTTTTTCCCTAAGAATTAAATGAAGTCTACACAATGCACATAAATTCCATTTTATCCCCCTCTGCAACCATTCTGTGAAATAGGCTGGGCCTATATGACCAGTCACCCACTGAACTTCTGTAGATGACATAGAACGTGGGCCTGAAGGAGGGTGTCCATCATCAAGGCAATGTTCAGTCAAGCTCAGCTTAAACTCATTCCAAGGACCAAACTAGGAAACGCCCCCTTCATTCACATGAAGGTAAAGTGAAGTGGGATAGAAGCACATTCAGACTCACAAGATTCTGTTACTACAGCTGTTTTAGTTTTAGAATACAAACATTTATTTTATAAGACTGACAATTTTCAAGGTTGAGAGAAGGTTGATACTGCTGACCCTAATTCAAGACCTTAAATTCTATATATCCATGTGAATCAGTGTGATGCTGACAATAGAGTTTTACCATCCTATGTTTTCAACTTCATGGCTTTATAGAAGATGAATGGTTTATTCTGCTCTTAATGGCATGAATATATGGCGTGAATATATGGCGTGACCTCCGCACCTTCCGCTGTGAGTTAAAGACCTGGTTATTTGACCAACCCGGGCTGTGACCCCTCCTTGGGGAGGGATGGATTTTAATGTTATTATTGTAATTGGTTTTAGTATTTGGGCTTGTAATTAGTTTAATCGTTTTTTAATGTATTTATTGTCTTTGTTTTTTAGTTGTGAGCCGCCCCGAGTCTTCGGAGATGGGGCGGCATACAAGTTCAAATAATAAATAAATAAATAAATATAGGATAGCTAAATGCATTTAATTTGGTATTTCAGAAACCGATCATATATAAATTCAGTGCAAGAACGCATAAATATGGAAAGAAATCATTTCAATAAAGCACCTGCCCTAATAGGTGATACATGAAGTAGATTAATACTGAACACTGTCATCTACTTTTACTGTTTATAATATAGTGGATTTAAATAGAAGTACATATTTCATTTGTCAAACATTTTTATGACAAATAAATTCTCTTTATTAAAAGCCTTGACAAAACATAGGAATTGGACATTACTTTGCTACTCTAAAATATCCCCTCAAGTACTTCACCCATTTTCACTAATTTATTTTCATCTGTTCTTGGCAGAATTTGTTATTTTAATACAAAGAGCAATTAAGAAATTCAATTTCTTTTCTTTTTAAAAGCATGGAATGAGAAGTTATGATAAGTAATGGAAATTTGCAAATTAAAGCAAGGATTGAATGCCTCGTATGGTGAATATGCTCATTAGAGAAATTATCTGTGTTCTTAACTATATAATGTAAAAGTATTACACAGAAAAAAAATAACTTATAGTAATAGAAGTTGGAGTCCATTTCTAAACTAAATGGCTTTATAATCTTCTGTTTGTAAATTGCTTTAGCTTTCCTTCCTTCCATTCATATTAGGGAAGACTGAGACCACCAACTAATGCTGGGACGAAATGGAAAAATAATGGAGTATTAAGTTTTGTGAAGACCCTAAGTTATTTTTATGCTTTCAGTTATTACAAAAGAAAGTTAAAGAAAGCTTAGATGGTCAATCTAAACAGCTCTTGCATATGGAATAAAAGGAGATAATTAATTCATCACCATTGGCTGTGGTAGCCACTGAGATTCTCTGGATGGCACTAGATGCTAGCAGCAAACTGCAGCCTAGCTAAGGGGGCCTCTTTTGCTACTGCATGATCTCATCCTCTATCTGTTGGGTTGGAAAGTCCCTGATTTTCCAAGTTTATAGGTGATCTCATTTACTAACATCACCACTAATCTTAAGGATTGGTTGAGGGGTTCTACCAATGTGGATGGGAGGTTTCACCCATGTGGGATCTATTCTCCAGTCCAAATGCTGTATCTGTGCTACTCTTTCTTGCTTGTAAAAATGGTATAAAAGTGTTAAGTTTGCATGAAGAGTCAGACGCAAAGAGCTTCAGTGAAGAGTTTATTTAGTGACTACAGCTCGAATGGACCCAACTTGGCTGGGCTACGGCTGCTACTTATAGCCAGCAGCCGTAGTTGCCAGCCAATCAGAGTGCAGGGTTTTCCCACACTTTTTAAACCAATCCTATTTGACATTTTACAAGAACAATTCAAACTAAACCAATGACATTCAAACCTACATACATAACACCCCTCCCCACTAGGTTCAGTCCATACCAAACCCCAACCTATCTAATGTATTCTTTCAAATAGGTGGGGCTCTTGCGTGTATGTTGAGACCTTCGTGGTTCAGAAGTTTTAACATTCTCACCCAGTGAGAGAGGAAATGTGTCTGCTGACATTTCCCCACTGGAACTTCCTATGAAAGAAGATCCTGTTTGATTGTTAGAACCTGGTCTCTCCTCCCAACCCATCTCCAGCCCAATGTCAGCACCCAAGTCAGGTAGTGATGTACAATCTTCCACTTCTAAGGATGGATTTTGGCGTTGTGACAGGTTTCGGAATGGTTCCTGTCATAATGGCTCGTTACACATGGGGTGGATTCTTGCTTGCTGATTATCCTCCTGTTCCTCCCCTTCCCCCCTAGAATTGACATCAGGTGAGGGAACAAGAGAGGAACAAGTGCGATGTTCCTGAGAGAACCTGGATCTAAGTTGATCAATGTGCCTGCTCCAGAGGAGTCCATCCTCTGTTTGCACCCTGTAAGAATGAGGGCCTGTGATTTGAGTTATTTCAGCAGGAATCCACAAAGGTTCACCCATAAGGTTCTTAGCATACACAGAATCACCCACACTGAATGTGCAAACTTTGGAAGTGAAATCTAGTGGTGGGTTGGGTGCGTAAGTGGGATGAAGGCGGTCAAGGGAAGACCTAAGTTTCCTACCCATCAACAACTCTGCTGGGGATAAGTTATTAGATGGGTTAGGAGTGATGTGCTGAACACTAAGAAGTTTTTCAACTTTCTCAGTGATGACCCCAGGACCCAGTTGCTGAAGCTTCTCCTTGGTAAAATGTACCATGTGTTCAGCCCAGCCGTTAGCCGAAGGGTGCCCAGGGGCAGTAAGGGCATGTCTGATACCCTGTTGTGCTAGATATGATTCAAAAAGGTTGGATGTAAATTGAGGGCCATTGTCAGAGACAAGAACATCAGGTAACCCATGTGTTACAAAAAGTTTTCTGAGCTGCTTGATGACAGCATCAGTTGTGGTGGATGCCATGGGGACTACCTCTAGCCATTTGGAATATGCATCTACTATAATAAGAAAGGTGTGCCCTCTGGTAGGGCCAGCAAAATCAATGTGAATCCTGGACCATGGGCCCCTAGGACATTCCCATTCCTGTTTGGGGGTGAGAGGTGGGGCAGGCCTGACTACCTGACAGTTGGGACAAGATGCAACCCAGTTTTCAACCATTTTGTCAATACCTGGCCACCATACATAACTCCTGGCCAATCCCTTCATCCTTACAATCCCAGGATGACCCTCATGTAACATTTCCAAAACCTCTCTTTGCAGTTTTGCAGGAATAACCACCCTGTTACCCCACAAAATACATCCTCTTAATACAGATAATTCAGTTTGCCTGGATTTAAAAGGTTGGGCAAGTTGAGGTAGATCTTGAAGAGGCCAACCTTTCTTAATCCAGCCTATAACAGGAGCCAATAAAGTGTCTTTGGCAGTCTCTCTGGCAATTTCAGCAGCGTGTACTGGAAGCTTGGGAACAGTTTCTAGGAAAAAGGTGTAAGTCTCAGGAGCAGGATCCTAAGTGTGTGAAGGAAGTGGGCAGCGACTCAAAGCATCTGCATGCCCAATGTCCTTGCCAGGCTTGTGGATAAGTTTGTATGAATAAGCAGCAAGAAATTCAGTCCACCTCAGCATTCTTGGTGACAGGATAATAGGTGTAGGTTTGTCTCCTGCCACAATGCCTAACAAAGGTTTGTGATCTGTAACAATGGTAAATGTTCTCCCATACAGATATTCATGAAATTTCTTAACAGCTGCAACAATTGCCAATGCTTCCTTTTCCAATTGGCTGTAATTCCTCTCTGCTTTGGTCAAGGTGCGAGGGTAAAATGCAATAGGGCTTCCCTCCCGCTGGGAAGCCTGTGGCTCAAACCCCCACTCCAAAGGGGATGCATCACAAGTCAGTACAACAGGTAAATTCTCAGAGAACTGTATCAGTACAGCATCAGACATGATTAGTCTTTTAATACTGTTAAATGCTGATTGTTCCTTCCTGCCCCAGACCCAAACAGACTTTTTGTCAAGTAATCTGTGCAATGGTTCAGCAATGGTTGCCTTCTGAGGTAGGAACATGTGATAAAAGTTAATGAGTCCAAGGAAGGCTTGCAAATCTGTTTTGCATTTAGGTCTAGGGGCTTCTTTGATTGCTTGAACCTTGGCATCTGTAGGGTGGATGCCATGCTTGTCAATCATGTAGCCCAGGAACTCAACCTTGTCAGTTCTAAGAGTGCATTTTTCTTCCTTGACTTTTAACCCCGCTTTCCTGAATCTGGTAAGGACTTCTCTGAGTCTTTCTTGTAATTGAGTGTCATTTTCAGCAGAGATTAACACATCATCAAAGTAAGGCACTACCCCTGGCAGTCCTTGAAGCATTCTTTCCATAAGGCTTTGAAAGATGCCTGGTGCCACGCTTACTGCAAATTGTAACTTTTACATTTGAAAGCACCTCTATGAGTCACAATGGTTTGGGCCTCTGCAGTGGCATCATCAACTGTTAATTGTTGATATGCCTGTGCCAGGTCCAACTTGGCAAAAACTGTGCCCCCTCCAAGGGAATGTAATAAATGATGCACCACTGGAACTGGGTATGTGCTCTGCTGCAGCGCATGGTTCAGTGTCCCCTTATAGTCTCCACAGATTCTTACTGACCCATCAGTCTTGACTGGTGTGACTATGGGTGTCTCCCATCTGGAGTGGTCAGTGAGCTCTAAAACCCCTTGAGCTATTAATTTGTCTAATTGTGCATCAATTTTTTCCTTTAAAGCAAATGGGACCCTTCTGGGCTTTAAGCGAATTGGGGGCACCTTGGGATCTAGGTTGAAAGTGATAGGGGTCCCCATATACTTGCCCAATCCTTCGCTGAAGACCTCTGAAAACTCAGACTTCAGGGCCTCCTCCCATTCAGTGTTGCTCACGTGATTGATGCCAGTCACCTCGATGCCTAGTGGATTGAACCACTCAAGTCCCAGCAAACTTGGGTGGTCCTTGTCCACGATGGTCAGGGGCAAACGTTTGAAGAATTCACAATGAATTCTCTTGTTCCAACTACTGGAATCTTGTTCCCTTGGTAGTCTTTAAGAGTCAGTGCTTGCTTCTGGAAATGCTTCTTCTGAATGTTGGGAAGTAGCCTGTGAATAGTGTCCCATGACACCATAGATAAATAGGAGCCTGAGTCCACTTCCATTTGGCAAGGCCTTCCTTCAATTAGTACCTTCACATGTACTTTTCTGCTTCTTAAGGGTGAAGAATGACCAATGGTGACTGTTTGATGAGTTTCATTCTTCCCTTTTCTACTGTATTGCCCCATTTTCTCACTGAAGTTGTTAGGCTTGAAATCTTTGTCAGGAAACTTCTTTCTGCTTGGTGGAGTTCTGGATGATTTGCAGACTCTTGCTAAATGACCTCTTTTTTCACAACGAAGGCAGATGGTATCAAGAAACTTGCATTCAGTGTGGGGTGGCCCCCCAACCTCTGCAATAAAAGTCTTGCCTTTTTCTTCCCAGGTCTTTCTTTTTCTTTTCCATTCTGAGTCTATAAATTCCTTCCTCCACCTCACTGCATTCTGATTCAGAATCTATCTGCTCGCAATGAGTTGTTGTGGACTTTTCCACATCAGAATGGCTTGAGGCCTTGTTAATTTTCTTCATGGCTGCCGCTGAGGACTTAGTGGCTTCTGCTGAGGAGGCCTCTTCTATGGCCTCCTTTAACGTGATCTTAGGTTTTAATAATAATTTGCTCTGAAGCACCTTGTCTTTGAGGCCTAGAACAAACCGATCGTGCATGGCCTCCTCCAAACTGTTAAACTCGCATGCACCCCCAATGTCTCTTAAGCTTGCCATGAAGTCATTAACGTTTTTGCTTTCCCCTTGATCCCGACGGTAAAACTCATGTCTCTTAATGAGGCATGATACTTGTGGGGCGTAATGGGCTCTTAAAAGCTTTTCTAAATCAGGCCATTCCATTACCTTCACATCTGCAGCTCCTGCCAATGCCTTCGCCATCTTGAAGACTGCCGGACCACAGTGCGTAAGGAAGACCGCCTTCTTCCGCTTCTCGGAGATGTCGGCGAGGTTGTTTCCTTCCAAATACATTTGGAAGCGATCCGCATACGATTGCCAGTCTTCTGCCACCGGATCGAACGGGGCTGGCGGGGTGTTCAGTGCAGCCATCTCGCTCTTCTGCTTGTCTTCCACGTTGTCTTCTCTTCAGGGGAATCCCACCTTCATTGCCAGTGTTAAGTTTGCATGAAGAGTCAGACACGAAGAACTTCAGTGAAGAGTTTATTTAGTGACTACAGCTTGAATGGACCCAACTTGGCTGGGCTACGGCTGCTACTTATAGCCAGCAGCCGTAGTTGCCAGCCAATCAGAGTGCAGGGTTTTCCCACACTTTTTAAACCAATCCTATTTGACATTTTACAAGAACAATTCAAACTAAACCAATGACATTCAAACCTACATACATAACAAAAAGAATAAATGTTGCCCAGGCAGTCAGACATCCTTGCATTCTGCACAATGACTGGTCTTTGAAACCCAACAATTGGCCAAAGCTATTTTTGGCCATTAAGAAGTAGTGTCTAGGTTCACACAGTGAGGTAAATAAAAATGTAGTTTGCTTGTTGGAATGTTCTGCTAACACAGAACAATTAATGACTAACATGTTCTAACTTCATAGTTAACTAAAACATGTTTATGAAATTTCCTTATCTAAGTTTACAGAAACTCAGAAAAGAAATTGCCTTGAATAATTAATTATATCATTTAGGCCTGGCAAACATTAAACAAAAGTTTAATTAATTAATTAATTTTATCATTCAGTATTTTGTATGCATACAGTCAATGGATCCTATGAACACAGATGTTGGGGTTTAGTCAGTAAACTTTGGTGAAGTATATCATAGCTGAAAATATTATGTTAATATAATTACTAAATCAAAGGTAATATCAGATTGTGTAAATTATATTTCTTTCATGTCTCTCTCTCAAACTCACCAACCAAATTTCATTTAATTACAAATAAAATCACCTAGATGATGAATTAATGAGCACTCCTGCTGAAAACTTGTGCAATTGAGTAAAATTCATCATAATCAGCACAGTAGGCAGTTTCACAAACAAGTCCACAACTTGTTGCTTGAACATGTTTTTCAGGCAGAACTTGTACTTGAGGTGTAAATTTATACACCCCAGACTATTTTAATCTCTTTTTCATACACAGGAGTGCTAATAGATTTTGGGGGGGAAACTATTTCACACTTTTCTGCAGAAGATGGAAGAGTTAGCTTAAGAAATATAAATGTTGAATGTTGACTGGAGAAATTAAAACAAGGAAGAAATAATTTGTTACAAAAATAAGCCCTAACTGCCTTTGAGCATATGGAATTAACTGAATCTGATTCTACTGGCATTAAATATACTGCAATTAATTTTGAAATTAATTGGTCTAAACTACTCGTTTGAAGTTTTCTATGACTCACCAACTACGTTATTTTATTGTAAATATGTATTGTTATTTTTCAATAAATGTTTATATTTATATATAACATTTTTTTCTTATTTAACTAGCATACATGCACTATTTTACCCCCAAATTCTAATTTTAGATAATTGATGTTTTTTTCAATGTGAAAGACAAATGAACATCTCCACACACTTGGGAATGACATTGTATATGTGTGATTAAAACCCAATATTGCCATGTGTGCCTGGCATTCACTTTTTGTGTATACAAAAATGCAGCTGTCCATTTTTTGTATCTAATCCTTGTGGACTGTTGATGTAGCTATAAGAACATGTGAATATTGTATAAAGCACAAAGCAATTCTCTGTAAACGATTGCAGAAATTCAAAAATTGCTTTCATTAAAGCTGCTGCTGATTGCCCATTGTAGGGATTGGATAATTATTTCCTGCTGAGTAAGCAGAGACTGGAATATAAAGCAGTCAAGTTCCTCAGAACAAGCTCACTGTACAAGTAAATAGGATACTTAGGATGAGTGCCATTGAAGTTCAGAGCAGGATCCCAACATTCCCCTCCCCAGTACTTGGATAAATGAGTAATTGTTGAAGGTGGGCTTTCAGACCAGTGGCTAAGAATATGTTACAGTTGGCTCATGGACAAATAAAAATGTGTAGAGGGATAGAAGAGAATTTTTGTTTAAAGTGGGGGGATTTGGTTGTTTAATTGGTAAGTATGGCCTTTGATGTTGCCAAAAGGAGCCTTTGGAGCACTGTACTAAGCAGTAAGAGAGGCTATGTGGTTCTTTGTTTAGGGACATGTTGATGGGATTATTAGTATTATTGGAATGATTGGAGTCACAGAGTAATTGGCAACAAGCAGTAAAGCAGTGGCTGTAGTAGATCCATCAAGCAGTTGTTTGTCAGCATGAAGCTTCAGACTGGAAGTGCTATCATCTAGTTGCTAAAGGGCTGGTGGTGATGGTGTGGCATCTTTAGAGATCTTCCTTCTGACAGTTATAATGGCAGTAAGTTGTGATCAGTCTGTACCTGACTGTGCAGAGATGAGGCTGATAGCAAGGTATGTGCTCTGCACAGGCCTGCCATTGAAGAACATCCAGAATCTTCAGCTGGTTCATACCATGACAGCAGAAACTTTTATGGTGCACTTTGTTGAACCCATGTTACGCCTCTGCTCTGCAAGCTACACTGACTTTTAGTAGGCTTATGGATAGAAATCAAGCTACATAGTCTTTCATGTTATGGGACAAGGTTATTTGCAGGACCATCTTTCTCTGACTGTTTCTATCCAGACTATTTGTTCCAACAGGAGTGGTAAGCTGGGTCCCATTTATTAGAAAATATCATCTGGCAAGGCATAGGAAGCGGGCCTTTTATGTGGTGACTTGTTTATTTTATTTATTTATATGCTGCCTTTATTTTTATAAATAATTCAAGGCAGAGAACATACGTAATATTCCTTCCTCCTATTTTTCCACACACAACAAAAATTCTGTGAGGTGAATTAGGTTAAGAAAGAGTGACTGGCCCAATCACTCAGAAAAGTAATTAATCTTATTCTGCTTTAATCAGATAACAAACATTGGACTCCATACTTTAAGAAAACTTCAGAAAAACTGAAAAAGATGCAGAAAAGATAATCAAGGACTAGAAATTAAATTCTGTGAAGAAGATTGAAGAGGTATGGTTAGACTTGAAAAGAGTGAAGAGGGATAGAATAACCTTCAAAAAACTGAAGCATTACACAGAAAAAGTGCAGTCTGTTCTCTGTCATTTCAGAATAGGGGGCCAACTAGCAGTTATACATTACAATGAAATATATTTAAATTAAATGTTAGAAAAATGAGAGATTCTAGGGTGTAGCTAAGCCGAACCTCTTTCTCCTTTCCCCATCTAGTGTGGGGTTAATCTGAGCCTTTCTTTGGGATAGCTCTATGTTACCAAAAGCCTCACACACACAAACACACACATCCTTCTGCACCTTTATGTGTACATTCCATCACAAATAGTTTTTTTTTTATTTTACGGAGTATATCTCTATATGATTGTAGTGGGGAAATTACTTTTTTTGTTATTCATTTCTCATTGAATCTTCATAAGACAAGGAACCGAGATGTTCATGAGATAATCCATCTAATGGCTTATGTAAATAGGGGCCTTTATTGTTCACAGCAAGGAGGCAATTAGTTCTCAATTTGACTGCATTATTGTTCACAAAGGCATTTTAATAGATTGGATCTTACAGCGTAATTGTTAAATGTTTGAAAATAATTTGCATTAATGATTAAATCTTCATCTTCAACTTTCAGAGAGGTTATGTAGCTGGACCTGGTTTAAAATAACACATGTCTTTAGCTGCCTGAGCTTTTATACCACAGTGTTGGCGTTATATATTCAAATGTCTTATTTTGTACGAAACAAATTCTCCCCAACCAGAATCAGAAAATTCTAGAGATTAAAAAAATTAGAACATATTAACCATCCCATCATAGTAATTGGCTTTACTCATCACAATTGGCTAAATTAGATGAAGTATAATTTGTTTGGATATTGCCTTATTGTATGATGTGAATCTATCCATTGTTATTTGCAAACAATAGCCTATAATTTAGAATGTTGTCTACACTCAACCAACTGCAATTTATTCAATCAGCATAAGCCAACCTTAATTTCACATCATGTGAGAAATGAAGAGCGTATGCTGTCTCCAGTCACTACCATGCAGTTTATTAAATAGCAGAACAGATCTAAAAAAATAAATTTTAAAATAATCATTGCTATTAAAATATGACTGATAAATCCACCGTGTAAAGCAAGTAAGCCATAGCGAAGGAGAATAATGACATTTCACAGGAAAATGTTTAAATTATTAAAAGGGACTAACTGTTTTAAATTTCACAGGAAATTTGTTATCATACTCTCTTATGTCACTTTAGGAATTGCAGTGGTTCATGAGGATGACCTTGGACATAGGGGAGAACCACAGCTTCATTGGATAGGAGGCAGCTTAGCCCACAGAAGGAAGATGGGCATGGCAAATGTCTCAGAAAGGTCTCTCCTAGTTTCTTGGACTGTAAAGTGATAGGTGAATAATCTGCTTACAGATATGCAAGATTCTGTAAATTTAACTACTGATCTCCTAGCAGATGACTTTCAGAGCATCCATACAGCCATCGAGGCTAATCACCCTTAATCTTCATGACTTCCATGAATTGGTACAACCATTTCTGAAGCCAGTCAAGTTTCATGGTGTTTTTCTTTCCTTCCATAAGGTAAGGTAAGGTAAGGTAGGGGAGGGGAGGGGAGGGGAGGAGAGGACAGGTCAGAGAAGGGGAGGGAAGGGCAGGATAGAATAAAGATCACAATTATTGTCATTTTTTTACACTGGCACACATTAAAAATGAAATTCTGTTGCCTGGTCCCAAAAGTGTACCCATACATAACACAACTAAAGACATGCTATATACATGTATGTACATATGCATGCATGCATGCATCTACACCCTTATATATAAATACATATAATTATTAATCACTGTCCATTTTGAATATGTAGTGGAAAGAGGAAACTTGAGAGTTCACAATTTGATGCTATATGGAAGAAAAATGTGACTGAATCTAGATGTTCTGCTTCATATACCACAAAGCCTCCTCCCAGAAGGTAACAAAGAAAACAGGTCATGGAGAGGATGTGTAGCATCTCTAATAATACTGCACACCCTGATCAAGCAGCGCTTATATGCTATGTCCTGGATGAAAGGGAGCGAACTGCCAATAATCTTTTCTGCAGTCCTCACCACTTGTCTGCACTGCCTTCCTGTCTGAAGCAGTAAGGTGGAGCAGAATGTGGCAAGGAGGGCAGAAAAGATTATTGGCAGTAGTCCCAAAGGTGCTTTTTTCAGAGGCAACTGGGCTTTCTTGTTTTTTATTTTGAAGATGTTTCACTCAGTGATGGGATTGACATTTTTTTACTACCGGTTCTGTGGGCATGGCTTGGTGGGTGTGGCAGGGGAAGGATAGTGTAAAATCTCCAGTCAGAGGTGGTATTTGCCAGTTCTCCAAACTACTCAAAATTTCTGCTACCGATTCTCCAGAACTGGTCAGAACCTGCTGAATACCACCTCTGGTTTCACTTCTCATCCAAGAAGTTTCTTCAACTCTGACAGAATAGTGGGGAATGGAAGGATTTATATTCCTTGCAGAAATCTGGTAATCTGCATCCTTTTATAGAGGACTGTCAAACTCCTGGCCTGTGGGTCAGATACATCACACACTGGCCATGCCCACACCCAATTTAGCAAAGCGGGGGGAATCCCAATACATTACATGATGCTGCCATGACATTGTTAGTTTGACACCCATGTTTTAAAGGGTCATTGAAGCACTTGGAGGTTTATCTGTGTCCTCAGAGTCACCTGAGTAGTGCTACTGGTTCCTGTAGTCTGTAATTTTTCTCTGGAAATCTATTCCTACTCCCACACCATTCAAAGAGTGTTCATCCCAAATTGTATAGCTAAAAGTCTGTAGAGATTCTCAATCATCCAGGTCATGGTTGTCCCAACACTGCTTTTTGAGACAACCATGATGGAAAATACTATTATTGGCAGTATGTATATATACTGTATGTATATATGTGTGTGTGTGTATGTATATATATATGTGTGTGTATGTATGTATGTATGTATGTATGTGTGTATTTAGGACTCCCCTTGCACATCATCCGGAGATTGCAGCTGGTGCAGAATGCGGCGCCGCGGGTGGTGATGGGAGTTACCCGGTTCTCCCATATTACCCCCCTCCTGCGCGGCTTGCATTGGTTGCCGGTTGCGCTCCGGGTGAGGTTCAAGGTTTTAGTGTTAACATATAAAATCCTTCATGACATGGGTCCTCAATATTTAAGGGAGCGTCTTCTTCCAATATCGAATGCCGGCCGCCTGTGCGAGCTCATAGGCAAGGACTCTCGATTCCGTCGGCGGTCAGTGCCGATTGGTAATGCCCGACGACGAGCCTTTTCTGATGCGGCCCCTGACCTCTGGAACCAACTGCCTTTGGAGCTCTGCCTGGCCCCTGACCTCCGCACCTTTCGCCGTGAGCTAAAAACTTGGTTGTTTGATCAACCCGGGCTGTGACCTCCCCCCTGGGTGAGGGATAGTTTTAATGGTTTTTAGTTTTATATTATATTTGGACTTGTAATTTAAATTTAATAGTTTTTTAAGTATTTATTGTTTCATGTTTTAATTGTGAGCCGCTCCGAGTCTTCGGAGATGGGGCGGCATACAAGTGCAAATAATAAATAAATAAATAAATAAATAAATAAATAAATAAATAAATAAATACATATTCGTAGATTGGTTGGCTGTGTTGTTGGCTGTGTTGTCACTTCTTGCCAACAACACAGCCAACCAATCAGCAAACACCAACTCCATCAACCAATCAAGAAGCGACAACACAGCCAACAACACAGCCAACTGACCCGCTTACAACAGAGCCAGCACACCACACCTCCCCTCCAGTATTTATAGAGAGAAGGCAGCTCAGATCACGCTTTGCTGGCACAAGCACAAAGCCGAAGACACTGGCCTGAAGATGGCGAGTGGGATCTCGTCAAAACGTCACCAAGATACTCTCAATCTTACACGGGACAAGACCCGAATACACCAAGACCTACATACCTTTACCCATGAAAATCTACAAATATATATATATATATATATATATATATATATATATATATATATATTTGTTTTCAGATTTTCACGGGTAAGTAGGTGTCTCAAATTGGAACGTTTAAATCTCATCCGTCATGGAGACACCAGCCTGAAGATGACGGATGAGATTTCGTCGAAACGTTGCCAAGGTATTCCCAATCTTACACGGGACAAGACCCGAATACACCAAGACCTATATATATACATCCAGAAACCATCCAGAAACCAGACCATGGCTGCAACACCAGCTGCTACACCCCCCTCCAACCCCCAAACTAAGCAAACTGACACACGCTATAAACACATAGCCAGACCTCAAACTCGGAGCCAAACCAAGGCCCAGAATGCCACATCACAGCCTTCCACCCAGGATACTACATCACAGAACTCAGGAGATCACAACACAAAACATCAGGAGGTTGCAACACAGACAACAACCCAGGAGATTACAGCACCACACCCAGGACGTCACAACAATAGAACTCAGAAGGTCACCACACAGCCCATTACCCAGGTCGTTACAACACAAAGGGCTGAGAGACACACAGCCAGCACCTCAGCCACACAAGGTCTCAGGAAAAAGCCATCCAATCTGCATACATCAACTCCACAAACCAATCAAAAAGCAACAACACATCCAACTCTGGAGTTTAAAAAGGAGAAACAGCCACGGTCACACACTTCTCCCAGGAGAACGAAGCTGAAGACACCAGCCTGAAGATGACGGATGAGATTTCAAACGCGTTGCCAAGGTATTCTCAATCTTACACGGACAAGACCGAATACACCAAGACCTACATATATATATATATATATATATATATATATATATATATATATATATATCCAAATAGTGATATTTTTATTTTATTATGTTTCTATCACAATTCTGGGAAGTGTTCAGAAAGTCATATCATAATTATGATAAAGGCAAAGATAAAATAGAGATTCTAAAGTAAGTAAGGGCATCAACTGAGTACAACTCTCCCAGGCATAATATGCAAGAACATCAACTGCATATTTTCCTGCATATCAGTTGCATTCACCTATCTTTTCATGTCTATTGAGAAATAAGTAAGGGCACTTGCTGAGAAAACTATTATTCTGCAAGAATACATAAGTACACTAGGTTGAAGAAGACATAAGTACACTAGATTGAGTTCAGCTTATTCTCAGGTAAGTTTATATAATACTGCAGAATCCTTGCAAATAAACTCAGATTTTTCCTCTCCTTTATTTCCAACAAATCTAAAACCATTCGTGAAAGACTTCTTTTTTCCTATAGAATTTTTGGGGGAAATGAAAAAAATCTTCTTTTGCTAGTTTTATCTTCATCGGATATATGTGTCCGACTGCAGTGTTATTGGTTCCAGCAACAAGAGAACGATGATAAATCTTTTATTTATAAAATGGAGATCAATGACTATGCCAAAAGGCACTTCTCCTTGGTGTTGAAAAAAAAATTAGAAAATGGAAGCGAGTGCAGAAATAACTTGCAGGTAAGTAAGTTACAAGGGAGGGGTTCAAATAATTGTAAATAAATGAACACCCTTTCCTATGAATAATACTACAAGTATTATTTCAAAATTTTGTTGTCACAAATAGGTTACAATCTGCCATTTCACCCAAATCAATTTAAGTTCTTCTACATATTAATGGCTTATTTCCCTAATCCTTTGCATTTTATAGATCAGTATTTTCATTTACATTGCTAGCACAAATAAAACCCCAGAATAATTATGATTCAAAATAGAAATTTAAAATCAGTAGCTCTAATAGTTCTTTGTATATTAGAATCTACCAATGAAATTTGTTTTAGAAAAAAATGTTTTGTACTGACTCAGTATATTTAGGTGGTTTTGGACCTTTGCTTGAAAGATGTAGATTGTATAAGATGAATATCACAGTTTTGCTTTATGTTTCATCACCTGCCTTGAGCAAATTAAAGTGCCAAAGCCAAATGTACATTATATATTGTGTGGAGTGGCAGCACATCTGTCTCATTTGCTGAAAACCTAAACAGAGTTATATCAAGGGACTGAATAAATAAATCAACTGTGAAACAAAGAAAAATGTCCACAATCCCTGGTTTTACTTTTAGATATACAACAGTAGACTTTATTTATTCCATGCTAGTAAAAGGTTCTTCTCTGCTGCCAGAACAATGTTCCTCATCTTTATGTTTATTTTGAGAGGACTGTCTTAACTTATCAACATTACTTTCCAATTGTTCATCTGAAATCATGATTGTAAATCTCTAAGCAGAATTGGTCAACTGGCAATTATGGTAGCAGCCTTTATTATGTGGTCATTCCATTTCAAAGAACAATTGGACCAAGAGAGATTTCTGACACTTTTATACCAGAACTAAACAATTCATAACTGTCAACTATGTGAACACAATCTATTAACCCTCCCGGCTTTTATTTCTCGCTGTTACTCATAGGATTACTGTTGATTGTCCATAAAATTGAGGGAACATATGTGATGTAGAAAAACCTGATCCAACTGGCAAGTCTCATGAAAATAAAATTGAAAACTTCAAAATCTCATTCTTCAAACAAGTACAGCAGCCACACTCCCTGGCAATTTATTATAATGGACTGTTTTCAGCATCGAGTTTATAGCATAGTCTGAATTGGATATTAGGTATAAGATTCAACTGAGCCCAAAAATAATATTTTGAACTGAATTTTTAATTACTATAGGCAAAATGAGCTGATGCTCAACAAAGTCCACAATCCAATGTATTTCTCTGGAAACCAAATCAAAGAGCGATGCCACAGAAAAACAAAACAAATATTTACTGTGACAGTAAAAATGGCATTCAACCAAAGCAAACTGAATTCTTATTAAATTAAAGCTGAATGTAGTTTGAACCACCATAATGAGCTACTACTCATTCAGTGGGTATCCATTTTTGCAGATCATATTTTACTTAGATTTTAGTTAGGTGATACAAGAGAAAATTAGGGGAGACTGAAGGAAATTGTACCTTAATGTTAATAAGTATCTTTGCTTGAGAAAGAAATGAAATTTATTTTCATTTATTTCAAGAATAAAATTGTCAGAATGACTCTTACCAAGTCAAAATGCAACAATGCCAGAAACAAAATTCACAAAATTCTCAAAATTGTGTAAACATATTCTCCCCAAAGGCATTCCCACAGATCAAACATTCTAAGAATTCAAGTTCAGCCCTCCCATGAAGGGTTCTTGAAGCAGATCTCTACACAAACTTCTTAAATGTTATCAGCTAATTTGCTCCAAGGGCAAACTATTCTATTGAATGAGACTCCAACAAAAGAAATTAATTGTTACACCTCTGTTCCTACATTTCCAGGCATGTGGTTTCTTTCATCATGCATTCCCTAACATGTTGGCCATATTGAACATATTGAACGCACAATCTGGCTTAAACAATCAATATGGTAGCCAGCCATGATGATGTAATGGAAACTCCTACCCTCTTTTTTTAAATGTATCTCATATTGGGAATTGAGAATTGAAATAGAAATACTCTAAATACCACTGTTCTGGTTCTTATGAAATTTATCAGGAGTTGTGCCCTGATAAAGATTTACCATGCCTGAAAATTTTATTCTTCTGTTCTACCTGCACTTTTTACATGATGATCAATGATAAAATGAAACTCCCATTTTCCAGATCTTGTCCTGGATCAGAGTAACAAGCTATGTGAAGGTAATTGTCTTTTTGCTCATCCTCAGTTCTGGTTTTATACCCCTGATATGCACATGCTATTTTAAAACTTGGAACAACAGTAAAACGCTTCCATACCAGTGGTGGGATTCAAATTTTTTACTACCAGTTCTGTAGGTGTGACTTGGTGGGCGTGGCAGGGGAAAGATACTGTAAAATCTCCAGTCAGATGTGATATTTGCCGGTTCTCTGAAGTACTCAAAATTTCCGCTACCAGTTCTCCAGAACTGGTCAGAACCTGCTGAATACCACCTCTGCTCCATACTATTTGCTGAAAGTGGATTGCTACAATGCTTAGGACCTATGTTAACATAAAGTTACAAACAGAAGTGCAACAAGCACTTTTGCACTTAATTCTAAACACATTTTCACATAATGTTTGGATAAGTTTAAAATTTCATTAACTATGAATGGGATGCTAAATGATATGCCACTCTTAACTGAACCATACAAAATTCTTCTTCAGTACAAAATGCAATTGTGTTTCAGTCCTTTGTGAATCACAAAATCAATTAAAGCATTTTTCCCTATGAATTATATGCAACCCCCTATTCCTCCCATAACTATACTTGTTATTCCTGGAGTCATTCCACTTTATTCTTCACGGTCTGTGTTCTTTCTGGCTTTTGTCAAGCCTTGAATGCTTAACAATATGAAGTATGCAAAAGAAGAGGAAAAATGCTGATGTGTCAATGGAAAAAGCTGGCCCTCCTTCTTATATAGATAGCTGAATTCAAATGGTTGAAATGAGGTACTCTATAGAACTATATTTCATCACAAAAGAGCCAACAGATAATCTCTCTCCAAATTTATATGAAAGGCATTTCTTTATAGAGTTCTAAAGCCATCCTTGGTATTATTGATGTTTAACTGACTTCATTTAAAAATCATTCAGCAGACCCATTAAATTATTTCTCCTTTTTGTGTATTTCCTTTCTGCCTTCCAATATCATTAACTCAGGCAGCTGAACCGCTTCTAGGAATTTCCTGTCAAGACAGGGACTAAACTTTACTATACCATTACTGAATGCTTCAATCCCAATATGAGAAATTGTAGGTTTAAATGGACCATCTCTATCCAATGCATTGGAGTTAACTAGAAACTAAACATAGTTTATAAGAGTCTCTAATAAGATTATTGTCTGTAGAGTAGCAAAGGGTTCAGTGTCATTCTAATTCAGTACTGCCATCCTCTCTGTAGAAGACTATGGTAGAATGTTGCCCAGAGTTGCAGGGGATGGGCTTCTCCCTAAAAGTAAAAAGACAACATAGCTTGGAATCTATGGTTATGCAGATAAGTGCCTTAGTCAGGCAAAATTTCTTACACTAGAATTTTTAAAAAACCCTACTCTGAAGTAACTCCTTGTATCATTCTTGGTTCCTTGGGCCTGCCAGTAATCCTCACCTGAATAACTGCCTTCAGTTTGGTACTGCTTCATTTCTAACCCTGCACAGCATTCACAAAGAGACCTGTGATTTTTTTTTTTTTTTTTTTTTAATTACATTTATATGCCGCCCTTCTCCGAAGACTCAGGGCGGCTTACAATTTTTGGAGCACAACCCAATGTGCTCAGCAATAGCCTTCATTCCGTTGTATATGCCTGCTTATTACTAAGCGGCATTTTTACAAGGTCAGCTAATTGCCCCCAACAATCTTGGGTCCTCAATTTACCTACCCGGAGAGGATGGAAGGCTGAGTCAACCTTGAGCCTGGTGGGATTCGAGCCTACAATAATTGTAGGCATCTGGATCTTAAGAGCAGGCATTTAACAGCCTGAGCTACCAAGGCTCCTACCAAGGCTCCATTTGCAATGGAGCTACCAAGGCTCCATTTGAGCTGTTATAGCACTACTTTTCCATGAACATCACCAGGTTTCAGAATACTTCCAGTGTTCATTTGGAAAGCAGAGCCAAATCTAGTCCCATAAATGTATTTCTTTTCCCAGGCAGTTCTTGACTTATTTCTTCAAATATTCTATCCCTTACTTGTTATGTGTATTGTGTTTATGCTTCTTATGTAATGAAACCAACCAACATAATTACTATCCAGAATTTGTGCTGCAAAATCTGCCTTCTGAGCCCATACTAGAATTATATGGGTAGATATGAAAATAAGAATACATAAACTGTATATGGGAACTTCAGAAATAAAAATGGCATAATTATTGTTAGGAGCAGAATATAAATCAAATTTCATTAACTGACTAATAAATTATTGTGTAATGTAAATAATTTAGTACACTTTGGAACATTTTATCAGATAACTTTATTGACTTTTCAAGACACAAGAAGTTTCATTAACTGACTAATAAATTATTATGTAATGTAAATAATTTAGTACACTTTGGAACATTTTATCAGATAACTTTATTGACTTTTCAAGACACAAGAAGTTGTGTCTTGAAAAAAAGTTCAATCCAAGTTAAAATGGAAAATTTTATGGAAAATTTTGTACAAAATGTTATACAAATGGTGATTACCCAGTCAATTGCAAGTACCTGATGTATAATATCAAAGCTATAAATGACTACATGCTGATAACATTATTTATTTATTGTAATGTATTATAATGTAGAATGATGTCCAAGCTCTAAGGAGATTTGAATGAGACACTTAACTACTACAATTGTTGCAGATGATTTCAGACTGGTTATAAGTAGAGATTATTATTATTGCCTTGGTACATTACCTACAGTGGAAACTCAATGGGTGGAGTGTGTTCATTTTTTTAACATTTTATTATTTCTTTAAATACATTTTTGGGTGAACAGTGTGATTCCACATTTTTATATTATAGAACAAACATGACCATAATTATATATTCAGCTTTCTTATCTAATTTAATATCATTACCTATTACCAATTTTCCATTTTATATTCTCATACATTACTTTATAACAGTCTCTATATTCTTAATCAATCTCTATATTCATTGCTCATATTTTTTTGCATTTGTCATATTTGCTAATTTTTATCAAATTACATCATTCCATTAATCATTATAAATTCATCTTAATTTATGTTTTCCTGTAGTTATCCCCTTTTCAATATTAATTTAATTTTGCCACCTTCTTTACATTACACAAATTTTGTTTCTCATCTTATTCCTATTTAACAAATTGTATAAACTAATAACAATGTAGTCATTTTTGTCTATTAACATATTCTATGTTCACATTCATCATTACATTGTATCAATGTTTTCCTTCTTATTTCCCTTTAATATTATATTTATATAATCTAATATCAATATTCTCATTTTTATCTATTGCCATATACTATATACATGTATGTTTTCTATCAGATTCCACATGATATTTTCTTCCTCATATTACATATTAATTTTCTTGTATATTCCAAAAGCATTTATATATCTTTAATAATAATACTATAATAAAATCTTATTTTCATATCTGTTCCAATTAAGTTTTTAATCCTTATTTTGTTCTAATTAATATTTTATCTATTTTTAATGGTAATTCTATAATAAAATATTGGTTCCAAACTCCTCAACATCTATATTTATGTATCTTATCTACTAAAATGCCTTTTTATGTAGAATCCTCATCCTTCCCATCTTTAACCGTTGTCTCTTACTCTCTTGACTATATAAGTTCATCTCATCTTAGCTTGCTTTCCATTTTCTATCATTTTTGTTCCTTTCTCTTAATCATTCTTCCTTTTTCTGTTACTTTACACTGTTCCCTCCCACAATTATTTATTTTTGTCCTTTCCCTCTCCTGAGCTTTTTTCTGTGATTCCCTCTCCCTTTGTTTAACCTTCAAAAGGTTCCCTCCGTTGTTTATTACATCAATCATTAAAATCTTAAATTTAATTCCCTTTTTGTCCTTTTGTGTTATTTGTTGTTCCCTTTGTTCCATTTTGCTGGTTTCTCTTTTATTTAACTCCTCCTCCTTCTACCTTCCTTGTTTTTCTGTAGTTTGTGTCACCATTTCTAGATTTTTTTTTCTATGTTATTCCATAAGTCCAAGCTTCTGTTTATAATTTCATTCACAGTTTGCAACACCAATCTTATTTCTTTGCATATTTCTCTCATTTTACTTTGCTTCTTTATATATATATATATATATATATATATATATATATATATATATATGTAGGTCTTGGTGTATTCGGGTCTTGTCCCGTGTAAGACTGAGAATACCTTGGCAACGTTTCGACGAAATCTCATCCGTCATCTTCAGGCTGGTGTCTTCAGCTTCGTTCTCCTGGGAGAAGTGTGTGATTGTGGCTGTTTTCCCTTTTAAACTCTAGAGTTGGCTGTGTTGTTACTTCTTGATTGGTTTATGGAGTTGATGTATGCAGATTGGATGGCTTTTTCCTGAGACCCTGTGTGGCTGAGGTGCTGGCTGTGTGTCTCTCAGCCTTTTGTGTTGTACGACCTGGGTAATGGGCTGTGTGATGACCTTCTGAGTTCTATTGTTGTGATGTCCTGGGTGTGGTGCTGTAATCTCCTGGGTCGTTGTCTGTGCTGCAACCTCCTGATGTTTTTGTGTTGTGATCTCTTGAGTTCTGTGATGTAGTATCCTGGGTGGAAGGCTGTGATGTGGCATTCTGGGCCTTGGTTTGGCTCCGAGTTTGAGGTCTGGCTATGTGTTTATAGCGTGTGTCAGTTTGCTTAGTTTGGGGGTTGGAGGGGGTGTAGCAGCTGGTGTTGCAGCCATGGTCTGGTTTCTGGATGGTGGTTGCCTTTCATCTGTGGCGTGGGCTTGGGTTTGAGTCTGGTGAAGGAGATTGGTGGTGGCATCATGTGTTATTTTGGGTCCGGTGTTGGTTTTGTGGCTGGGACTCATTTGTTGATTAGGGCTAGTTTCCAGATGTCTGGTAGGCGGGAAGTATCATCCCATTTATTCATGTTATGGGGTGTTTCTCTATTTCGATGGCTTCCTAATTATTCTCTTGTTGAAGTGTTCAGTATTGGAGATAAGTTTGGATCCCGCAAAATCAATTTCATGTCCTGTGGCTTTAAGGTGCTGGAAAAGGGAGGAAGTTTTTCTTCTTTTCTGACTGCGTTCTTGTGTTCTGCGATGCGTGCATTTATTCTCCTGTTGGTTTGTCCAATGTATGTGGCTGGGCAAATTTTGCATGGTATTTTATAAACTCCTTGGTTTTCTAGCTGGATCTTGTCTTTGGGGTTTCTTAAGATGTTGGCTATTTTTTGATCAGTGCCAAAGGCTGTCCTGATATTGTGTTTGTGGAGAATTTTGCTGATTTTATCTGTGGTGCCTTTGATGTAAGGGAGGAGGGCGATGCCATTGTCCTGTTCTGTGTCTTGGTTTTTGGGGAGTCTCCTTGGATTAGGTTGGTGATTGTGCTTCTTTGGAATCCATTGGACATTAATACGTTAGTGAGGGTGTGTAATTCTGTTCTCAAGTGGTCTTTGTCAGCTAGGCGTTTGGTTCTGGAGATGAGGATCTTGGCTACGGAGTTGATCTGTGCAGGGATGATGAGATTGTGCATTTAAGTAGCGGTTAGTGTGTGTCTTTTTCTGGTAGATGGTGTGTCCTAGGGAGCCGTTGGGTTTTTTGTAAATTAGGACGTCCAGGAACGGAAGTTGATTGTTGGTTTCTGTTTCCATGGTAAATTGTATTTTGGGGTGTAGGCTGTTGAGATGTGTGAGGAAGTTGTCCAGTTTTTCTTTCCCGTGTGGCCAAATTACGAAAGTGTCATCTACATATCTAAGCCAGAGTTTGGGTTGGTATTCGGATTTGTCTAGAGCATTGGTTTCAAAATGTTCCATGTATAGGTTAGCTATGACGGGTGAGAGGGGTGATCCCATAGGTGCTCCTTCTATCTGTTTATATCTTTGTCCATTGTGGATGAAGTACGTGTTGGAAAGGCTCCCCCATAACATGAATAAACGGGATGATACTTCCCGCCTACCAGACATCTGGAAACTAGCCCTAATCAACAAACGAGTCCCAGCCACAAAACCAACACCGGACCCAAAATAACACATGATGCCACCACCAATCTCCTTCACCAGACTCAAATCCAAGCCCACGCCACAGATGAAAGGCAACCACCATCCAGAAACCAGACCATGGCTGCAACACCAGCTGCTACACCCCCCCAACCCCAAACTAAGCAAACTGACACACGCTATAAACACATAGCCAGACCTCAAACTCGAGCCAAACCAAGGCCCAGAATGCCACATCACAGCCTTCCACCCAGGATACTACATCACAGAACTCAGGAGATCACAACACAAAACATCAGGAGGTTGCAGCACAGACAACGACCCAGGAGATTACAGCACCACACCCAGGACATCACAACAATAGAACTCAGAAGGTCATCACACAGCCCATTACCCAGGTAGTTACAACACAAAAGGCTGAGAGACACACAGCCAGCACCTCAGCCACACAGGGTCTCAGGAAAAAGCCATCCAATCTGCATACATCAACTCCACAAACCAATCAAGAAGTAACAACACAGCCAACTCTAGAGTTTAAAAGGGGAAAACAGCCACAATCACACACTTCTCCCAGGAGAACGAAGCTGAAGACACCAGCCTGAAGATGACGGATGAGATTTCGTCGAAACGTTGCCAAGGTATTCTCAATCTTACACGGGACAAGACCCGAATACACCAAGACCTACATACCTTTACCCGTGAAAATCTACGAAAACAGATATATATATATATATATATATATATATATACACACACACACAGTTATTCAATTGTCCTCTAGTTTTTATTTGAATCTTTTTTTATTTTTAAAGTCGATGTCCATAACTTTTTATTTCCCAATTTTTATCAGTCTATTTCTTATTGAAGAGTCCCAAGGAAAAAAAACCAATAAATACAGGGGTAGTATCTTCACATACTCCTTCGCTGTTTAATTTTTATAATTCCACTTTCTGGGGTCTTGTACAATTCCTTTTGTTCCTTTTCACACATTAATTAGACCATGTGTTGTAAAGGGGTCTGTAAAATTTTTCTTTTACCAACAGGTGGTGCTCTTAATCCAGTTTTCACTTTCCACCTCCCCCCCATTTTAAAGCTTTTATTAACTTTGCTAATTTTCCAAATATTAGCTATTATTTTCTTTTTTTTACAGTCAATTACAGCATTTTAAATAATGCCTATTTAGTGCTGAATCCCATATAATCACCAATTCCAATTTTATATTCTTTTTGTAAAAGTTTTCTCTCTGAATTATTTCCTTTCCATTTAAGTTTTTTCCAAAAATCAAGTTCTTTGTGTTTTCCAATTTTTCTCTCTCTTTCAAATTGCCACTAGCACAATTCTTAATGAGAACTCTTTTCTGTTATTTTATCAGGGCTACCTTTTAAAAGTTCTAAGTATTTCATCCAGTCCATACACCATTACAACTTCTCCGCTCCAGCACAGTCTTAGTTTTCCAGACTGCCTCCTGTCTTCATGGTAGCCATTTTAGGCTATCACTGCAGTTTGTCTTCGAAGGGGGGTTTCATTGCCAGGGGGAGATGGCAAGGAACCTGGCAGGTGATCCCCCTTTCTTCACCATCCCTCCAGTGTGCTTCCAGTCCCAATTGGGACCCTCCAATGAGTAGAGCTTGGAGCAAAGACATACACAATTGCGGACTTCCCTCCAACTATGATGGAAGTGCAACCAGAAGTCCCAGGTGGAGTGTGTTCATGCAGATTCTACTGAATGTGGAGATAGATATAATAAGACTATGAAAAGGATGCTTTGGGTGTATCTATGTATTCTACCTATAGAGCTCCCTGACATGTTAGGCTAGGTTATCTCTATTTTTGTAATGATTAAATACAACTATTTAATTAAGATAATATTTTAAGGTAGTTAACTGATGTGCAAGTTTATTTAGTTGTTTATGAGGTTTAATTTTGAACAAATAACTAGATATAAATTACATAATTAAATATTTATAATTGAAACAGTTATTCCATGTGATGTTACCAGCTAACCTACACCATCTTACACAACAAATCATACTAAATGAGGCTAATACTATTAGTTTTTAAGTATCTTAAGGATACATTTAGATTTTTTTGACTATAGCAGTCTTATAAACAATAGTAATACAGTGTACAGGAGAAGGAACAGGAGTTCCTTTTATTGTAAGCCACCATTTAATGTAAATCAGGCCATTGGTAAATGAATTAATAAGAAAGCACCATAGAATTTAATCAAAGCAGGACTAAACTTAATTCAAAGTAGCTAAGCTATCCTCAGCTTTCATAGTTGCAGTGTAAAAATTGTATTAGTTGACTTTTTTTAGATGAAGATATCAAAAATCAGAAAAAATGTTGGCCAATTGAAGGAAAGCAACCACAGGATTTCCTCTGACTTGATTTAGCTTTGGATTGTAGCCAAGGATTGTATTTCTCTAGCTTAATATTTACAGGTTCACCTAAAAAATATTCATTTTTTTCTTGCCCTGATTGCTAAAAACAAGCAGACAAAAATGCACTAACTTGTAGCTTAACTACTCAACCCACTACAGCACAACCAATATAAGCTATGAAAAAATAACACTGCTATACAAATTAACACTACTACTGATATTATTATTAAAAAATATCTAGAAAAACAACCAGCCTGTCAGCCTTCAAGATTTTCTTCCTTTG
The DNA here is from genome assembly GCA_009733165.1 of Naja naja. Classification (NCBI taxonomy): domain Eukaryota; kingdom Metazoa; phylum Chordata; class Lepidosauria; order Squamata; family Elapidae; genus Naja; species Naja naja. The sequence goes on along the minus strand of CM019151.1, from coordinate 131,633,064 downwards.
CTTTGCATCTTTTGGCTGTCATAAGTAACAGGGGAGGAGAGGGGACATGGTTATGGGAAGCAAGCTGGAGGTTTTGAAAAAGTATAAGTTGGGGGGGAGTTCCTTGCTTAGGTTTCTATCATGCTATGCACAGCTGCAGCTCTTTATCAAAATATCTCAAGGTCAATGGACAGAGGCCTCATCACCACCTGGAGATGCCCACACGATGTTATACACAACTTTTAATTGGGTGGGAAAATTGAACTATTGTGGGTGGGAACATTGCCATCACTTTGTATATGTGATTTGCGCGCTCTTTCTCTCAGATTCAGAATTCTTTTGTTGCTACCACTTGAATTCCAGTAAAAGATACCTTTTCTCTAATTAATGGAGTCTAAGTATTTCTTTCTTGGATTTTGAATGGAGCACCAGCTGACAAGCCAATGCATTACCATTAGCATATAAAGCAACTAAAGTTCTCTAAAATACCTTAAATCAAAAACCCAGTAGCCCAAGAAGAAAAAACAGGAGTCATTACAATATACAGTACAGTATAAGGACTGTAACAGTCACTATATAAAATAAGCAGAAGATTAGCAGAGCACATTAATGAACACCAAGTAAAAGTCAGAAGGCATGCTGAAAACTTTTTAAATTCACAATACATGGTTTAGATATTATTAGTGGCTCCAAACCATAATTAACTTAATATTAACTAAATGTTACCTTTGGTTTGAGGTTTCCCAAGAGCTCTATATTCCATGCCTGGTTATCACAATCACCTCAAAGCAAGCAGCTCCCACTTAAGGTGTTGTTCTCATCAAATACATAATTGGATTTAAAAGAGAGGACATGACATATAGATCCATCCTTTGGGCTCAACAAGTATTCTTCTATATGATAAAGTTTTGCCTTTTTTGTGTAAAAGGCAACAGCATGTCACCTGGTGTATGAAATTTGAATTATATATTACTTTAGCTGCAGGAATACTTCCTCACTACCAAAACCTTGTTTACTCTTGTCCTATAAAGAAATGAGTAAAAAAAATATTGAGAGAATGGGTAGTGGGGAAATGTGGAGCGTGGCTCTGACTAATGCAGAAGGTTTAAAAGCATATGGTACAATTCAAATATCAGCCTAAGGCGTCCTCCTAACAGAGGATGAATGGTAATGCCACTATGTCACACTTCTCTAAGATTATTCAAAGCAGATTTGTCAAGTGTGAGGTCAAACTTCTTACAGTAGCCAAGTTCCTGCTGTGCAGTTGTAATAAGTAGCACAGTCAATGTGAAGCAGTGGTCTACAGAGAAGAGCTTGTCGGTTTGCCTTTTCTCTTTTTGCTCAAGACAATATGCCTCATGAAAAAGAAAAGTCCTTTGATAGGGAAAGTAAAGTCTTATTTTACAATTCACAGGAGGCTGGTTCTTTGACAACCCTCATACTGAATTCTTAAAACCAACCTTTAACCAGAGTGATTGTCTAGGAGGCAAACTTTTATGATTCCAGCCTTGCTATACATTACAGACTGTCACATAAATCTTCCAGAATAAGAACAGAGTTCCATGCCAAGAACAATCAGAACAAAGCCAACTGTTTGGCAGAGTGAAATGGCTACTTCATCAGTAGAATCAGGAGCACAGCAATAAAGCATTGAAGGGATCGGCTAAGTCTCTGTTAGTCAGCTGCAGTTGCAGTGTGAAGTAAGACACAGCTGGATCTACATCCACACAATGTGAGGGGAGGCATTATTTTCTTCATTGCAAAAGATAGCAAAATGTTCAGCACCAGCTGTGATGACAAATCTCTGGTAGTGTCATAAACTTACTATGTTATTGGGAAGATTTAGATGCCAGTCTTATTTAATTTAGGCAAGGTATTGGTAGTGACTGTGTGTATGTCCTTTTGCAGGAGAGAAAAATATGTTATTGGGGTGGATAAGCTGAATAGGGATGGTACAACACATTTTGCTTGTTATGTATGCAGGTTTAAAGTCATTGGTTTAGTTTGAACTGTTCTTGTAAAATGTAAGAAATGATTGGTTTAAAAAGTGCGGGAAAACCCTGCACTCTGATTGGCTGGCAACTGCGGCTGCTGGCTATAAGTAGCAGCCGCAGCCCAGCCAAAGTGGGTCCGTTCTGAGCTGTAGTCACTAATAAACAAAGAGCTTGAAGCACTCCGCGTCTGTCTCTTCATGCAAACTTAACACTGGTGACGAGGGTGGGATCTCCCTGAAGAAGAAGGCAACGTGGAACAGAAGAAGAGAGAGATGGCTGGGCTGAACACCCCCCCAGCCCCGTTTGATCCAACGGCAGAAGACTGGGAGTCGTATGCAGATCGTTTCCAAATGTATTTGGAAGGAAACGATCTCGCCGACATTTCCGAGAAGAGGAAGAGGGCAGTCTTTCTCACGCACTGCGGTCTGGCAGTTTTCAAGATGGTGAAGGCATTGGCAGGAGCTGCAGATGTGAAGGTAATGGAATGGCCTGACTTAGAAAAGTTGTTAAGAGCCCATTACGCCCCACAAGTATCGTGCCTCATTAAGAGACACGAGTTTTACCGTCGGGATCAAGGGGAAAGCAAAAATGTAAATGACTTCATGGCAAGTTTAAGAGACATTGGGGGTGCATGCGAGTTTAACAACTTGAAGGAGGCCATGCGCGATTGATTTGTTCTGGGCTTAAAGACAAGGTGCTTCAAAGCAAGTTATTACTAAGACCTAAGATCATGCTGAAGGAAGCAATAGAAGAGGCCTCTTCAGCAGAAGCTACCAAGTCCTCAGCAGCGGCCATGAAGAAAATCAACAAGGCCACAAGCCATCCTGATGTGGAAAAGTCCACAATAAATATAAGTAGCATGAGTACCACTGACTTTTTTGTTTCCTGATATTTATTATCTAGTCCAGACCACTAGTTATTTGATCTGTCCGTAAATTCCTATAGATATATTTTACAAAGGAAGGAAACATAAAGGCAAAGAGAGATGTTTTGAAGGCCCTGTTTCTGAAGTGACAGTCTCACAGGAATAAAGATGCAAACATCAATCAACCACTATGTCCTATGACCATACAGTGGGACTAGAATGCAAGAGATTATTTCTGTTAGATTTGCATGAAGAGTCAGACGTGGAGTGCTTCAGTGAAGAGTTTATTAGTGACTACAGCTCATAACAGACCCGATTTGGCTGGGCTGCGGCTGCTACTTATAGCCAGCAGCCGCAGTTGCCAGCCAATCAGAGTGCAGGGTTTTCCCGCACTTTTTAAACCAATCATTTCTGACATTTTACAAGAACAGTTCAAACTTAACCAATGACATTCAAACCTGCATACATAACAATTTCTGTGGTTTCTACCAATTGATTAAAATAGATTAATAAACTCAAATTAAATTGGGAACCAAATATATTTTCTCTGATATTGGGATGAAAAACATAGCATGACTTAAAGTTACACTGGGAGCCAGTTTGCTGTAGTGGTTAAGGCACCAGGCTAGAAACTGGGAAACTGTGAGTTATAGTCCCACCTTAGACACAAAGTGAGCTGTATAACTTTGGGCCAGTTTCAGATCTAGGAAGGACATAATGGCAAACCATTCCTGAAAAAAACCCTGCCAAGTAAATTCCAGGAACTTGTCTAGGCTTTCTCATCTGATAGGATTTAACAGAAGGAGGACAGAGTTACAAAAGTTTTATCCATAGAAATCATTTCTCCACAAAAGAAACAAAAGCACTCTTAAATCCTTATTCTTGCCAATCTTAAATCCTTATTGTAAATCTGCTTGCAGATTATAAATAATTGCAGGTATTTGATCATTAAAATGTTAAAAATATATATTATCTACGGTGCTAAAGTCAAATGTTTCTAAAATAACATCCCACTTCCACAGAATTTACAAAATATGTATATTGTTTTTACTAGAAATATATTATATGGCACGCTACTTGGTCCTACTTTGTAGCTGCTGAGAGACATCTGTGAATGAGCTATGCTTGCCAGCCAAGCAACTGGAGGAAGATACTCAGAGCTCATGATGTAGATGTAGAGATGGGGAGTCAGTTATATTGGTGTGTAGGAGGGAAAGTCATAAACAGCCTCTAATCCTATATGTCACTTCAGTCCTGTTTGAAACAGTGGACACAGGAACTTTTATGGGAAAGCAAGTCCAAATCCAATTATCTCATTCCTCAAACTCTACTACAGATTTGAAGCAAAGAGCATCCTACCCCACAACTCCCACAACGTATAAAATATTGTTTTGTACATATCTTTGTCTTTGGGCTTTAAGGGAAGCACACAAAGGCTCGCCTGCTCTTGCCAAATCTAATTTCCTAATAGCCATTTTCCCACAGATATTATCAGAATTGCTGTTCATTTGCTGCCAGAATTTTTCTCAAATATGCAACATGTAGGCTGCTAAATTTTGCTGTAATATGCTTTATCCTTAGAGTCTAATCTTGCTAGTGTGGGATTATAAACATAATTTAAGATACACCAAAAATAATTTGCATGCCTTTTCACAAAGGAAAAATCAGTGAAAGAAAGTGATATCCTAAAGGATTGCCTGTGTGGGAAAAATGTTTTAGCAATAATTTAATTTTTTTACAACATAGCTTTTGACAAAATTTATTGTCTCAGACTTATTTTCACACCTGTAAAATACGGGAATTGGGAGTGAATTCTACTGTGATATTCCAGATCTGTGATTATTATTTTTTTAAAAGGTGAACTAGAAAAAAAATCTAACCACATCCAGGCAAAAAATTGCTAACTATCACAATCACAATTGGTGAGCGAAAAAAAATTCATTTTCTAAAAGAAACAGTGAGCCCCAAATTTGGGACAACTAGTTCAATGGAGAAGAAAAGGTTAATTAGAGATGTTTTAACCTAGACCCCAAACCAAATCCAGGAAACAGCCAATTTACTTTGTTTGAATGTATAAAGTGCCTGAATACATGATATGTTATTATATGATCATTCCAGAAAATCCCAGTAATGTGAAGTCTGTCTGGCCAGTAGCTCAGGATATCAGCAAGCACACCAGACTTTTTAAAAGTTAGACAGAATTGAAAGGAGCACTTGACTACGGCATACGTTTTTTAAAATGTACTGTAAGTGAAAGGTTCTAGTTTTCATCAGTTTTTGAAGCAGGGTGAAAGGGAGAGGGGAATACTAAATAGTTTCAACCATTCAGTCATGTCTGACTCTTAGTGACTTTATAGGCAAGTGCTGTCCATGCAACTCAGCACAACATCTTTCAATTGTTGGATATTCGCTTTTTTAGCTCTGATTATATCAAGCCAGTGAGATCCTTGCTGGTCCCTTCTTCTTGATCTGCTAAGCATTCCTAACGTAATCGACTTCTTCAATGAATTTGCATGCATGACATGGACAAAGTAAATCAGACGTAGACTTGTAATTTTGGCTTCTAGTGATGTTTCTGGATTTATACATTTCAGCACCTATCTGCTGGTTGTTCTGGCATTGTCTTTCTTTATCAATAGGATGAAAACTGATCTTTTCCAATTCTGAGACTATTGATATATAGATTGTTATGTATGCAGGTTTAAAGTCATTGGTTTAGTTTGAACTGTTCTTGTAAAATGTTAGAAATGATTGGTTTAAAAAGTGCGGGAAAACCCTGCACTCTGATTGGCTGGCAACTGCGGCTGCTAGCTATAAGTAGCAGCCGCAGCCCAGCCAAAGCGGGTACATTCTGAGCTGAAGTCACTAATAAACTCTTGAGCTGAAGCACTCCGTGTTTGACTCTTCATGCAAACTTAACACTGGCGATGAAGGTGGGATTCCCCTGAAGAGAAGACGACGTGGAAGACAAGAAGACCGAGATGGCTGCGCTGAACACCCCCCCAGCCCCATTCGATCTGACGGCAGAAGACTGGGAGTCGTATGCAGATCGTTTCCAAATGTATCTGGAAGGAAACGATCTTGCCGACATTTCCGAGAAGCAGAAGAGGGCGGTCTTTCTCACGCACTGTGGTCCGGCAGTTTTCAAGATGGCAAAGGCATTGGTGGGAGCTGCAGATGTGAAGGTAATGGAATGGCCTGACTTAGAAAAGTTGTTAAGAGCCCATTACGCCCCACAAGTATCGTGCCTCATTAAGAGACACGAGTTTTACCGTCGGGATCAAGGGGAAAGCAAAAATGTAAATGACTTCATGGCAAGTTTAAGAGACATTGGGGGTGCATGCGAGTTTAACAACTTGAAGGAGGCCATGCGCGATTGATTTGTTCTGGGCTTAAAGACAAGGTGCTTCAGAGCAAGTTATTACTAAGACCTAAGATCACGCTGAAGGAAGCAATAGAAGAGGCCTCTTCAGCAGAAGCTACCAAGTCCTCAGCAGCGGCCATGAAGAAAATCAACAAGGCCACAAGCCATCCTGATGTGGAAAAGTTCACAACAACTCATTGGGAGCAAATGGATTCTGAGTCAGACTGTAGTGAGGTGGAGGAAGGAATTTACAGACTCAGAATGGAGAGGAAAAAGAAAGACCTGGGAAGAAAGAGGCAAGATTTCTACTGCAGAGGGTGTGGAGGAAGCCACCCCTGCACTGAATGCAAGTTTTTAGGCACCATTTGCCTCCGTTGTGATAAAAGAGGACATCTAGCAAGAGTCTGCAAAGCATCCAGAACTCCACCCAACAGAAGGAAGTTTTCTACAAGCAAAGAATTCAGGCCCAACAATCTCAGTGAGAAAATGGAGCGCAGCACAGAAGCAAATGGGAAGAATGAAACTCATCAAACAGTGACCATTGGTCATTCTTCACCATTAAGAAGCAGAAAAGTGCATATCAAGGTACTTATTGAAGGAAGGCCTTGCCAAATGGAAGTGGACTCAGGCTCATACCTATCTATGGTGTCATGGGACACTATTCACAGACTTCTTCCCAACATCCAGAAGAAGCATTTCAAAAAGCAAGCATTGACTCTTAAAGACTACCAAGGGAACAAGATTCCAGTAGTTGGAACAAGAGAATTCAACGTGAAGTTCAAAGGTCACACCAAACGCCTTCCACTGACCATCGTGGACAAGGACCACCCAAGTCTGCTGGGCCTTGAGTGGTTCTACCCGCTGGGCATCGAGGTGACTGGCATCAATCACGTGAGCAACACTGAGTGGGAAGAGGCCTTGAAGTCTGAGTTTTCAGAGGTCTTCAGCAACAGATTAGGCAAGTACTTGGGGACCCCTATCTCCTTTAACCTAGATTCCAAGGTACAACCAATCCGTTTAAAACCCAGAAGGGTCCCATTTGCCTTAAAGGAAAAAATTGATGCACAATTAATAAAACTAATAGCCCAAGTGGTTTTAGAGCCCACTGATCACTCCTGGTGGGAGACACCCATAGTCACACCAGTCAAGGCTGATGGGTCAGTGAGAATCTGTGGAGACTACAAGGGGACATTGAACCATGCGCTACAACAGAGTGCATATCCAGTTCCAGTAGTGCATCATTTATTACATTCCCTTGGAGGGGGCACAGTTTTTGCCAAGTTGGACCTGGCACAGGCATATCAACAATTAACAGTTGATGATGCCACTGCTGAAGCCCAAACCATTGTAACCCATAGAGGTGCTTTCAAATGCAAAAGGTTGCAGTTTGGAGTAAGCGTGGCACCAGGCATCTTCCAAAGCCTTATGGAAAGAATGTTACAAGGATTGCCAGGGGTGGTGCCCTATTTTGATGACGTTTTAATTTCTGCTGAAAATGACACGCAGTTACACGAGAGACTCAGGGAAGTCTTAACCAGATTCAAAAAAGCGGGGTTAAAAGTCAAAGAAGAAAAATGCACACCTAGAACAGATAAAGTGGAATTCTTGGTTACATGATTGATAAACATGGCATCCACCCCACAGAAGCAAAGGTTCAGGCAATCAAAGAAGCCCCCAGGCCAAAATGCAAAACAGATCTGCAAGCATTTTTGGGACTCATTAACTTTTATCATATGTTTCTACCTCAGAAGGCAACCCTTGCAGAACCCCTACATAGGTTGCTGGACAAGAAATCTGTTTGGGTCTGGGGGAGGAAGGAACAAGCAGCATTTAACAATATCAAGAGACAAATCACGTCTGATGCTGTGCTGATACAGTTCTCTGAAAATTTTCCTGTTGTTCTGACTTGTGATGCTTCCCCTTTTGGAGTGGGGGGCGTTTTGAGCCGCATGCTTCCCAGCAGGAGGGAAGCTCCTATTGCATTTTACTCTCGCACTTTGACTAAAGCAGAGAGGAACTACAGCCAACTGGACAAGGAAGCCTTGGCAATTGTAGCAGCTGTCAAGAAATTCCATGAGTATTTATATGGGAGAACATTTACCATTGTCACAGATCACAAACCTCTTCTAGGCATTGTGGCAGGAGACAAACCAACACCCACAATCCTGTCACCAAGAATGCTGAGATGGACTGAATTTCTTGCTGCTTATTCATACAAACTGATCCACAGACCTGGTAAAGACATTGGGCATGCAGATGCTTTGAGTCACTGCCCACTTCCTTCACACATTGAGGACCCTGTTCCTGAGACTCACACCTTTTTTCTAGAAACTGTTGCGAAGCTTCCAGTACATACTGCTCAAATTGCCAGAGAGACTGCCAAAGACACTTTATTGGCTCCTGTTATAGGCTTGATTAAGAAGGGTTGGCCACTTCAAGATCTACCTCAACTCACCCAACTTTTCAAATCCAGGCAAACTGAATTATCTGTATTAATAGGATGTATTTTGTGGGGTAACAGGGTGGTTATTCCTGCAAAACTACAAAAAAAGGTTTTGGAAATGTTACATGAGGGTCATCCGGGAATTGTCAGAATGAAGGAATTGGCCAGGAGTTATGTATGGTGGCCAGGTATTGACAAAATGGTTGAAAACTGGGTTGCATCTTGTCCCAACTGTCAGGTAGTCAGGTCTGCCCCACCTCTCACCCCCACACAGGAATGGGAATGTCCTAGGGGCCCATGGTCCAGGATTCACATTGATTTTGCTGGCCCTACCAGAGGGCACACTTTCCTTATTATAGTTGACGATATTCCAAATGGCTAGAGGTTATCCCTATGGCATCCACCACAACTGAAGCTGTCATCAAACAGCTTAAAAGCTTTTTGTAACTCACGGGTTACCTGATGTGCTTGTTTCTGACAATGGCCCTCAATTTACATCCAACCTTTTGAATCATATCTAGCACAACAGGGTATCAGACATGCCCTGACAGCCCCTGGGCATCCTTCGCTAACGGCCGGGCTGAACGTATGGTATGATTTACCAAGGAAAAACTTCAGCAATTGGGTCCAGGGGATATCACTGAGAGAGTTGAAAAACTTCTCAGTGTTCAGCATATCACTCCCAACCCCTCAACTAATTTAACCCCAGCTGAATTGTTGATGGGTAGGAAACTCAGGTCTCCCCTTGACCGCCTTCATCCCACTTACGCACCCAACGCACCATTAGATTCCACTAGTAAAATTCGCACTTTCACTGTGGGTGATTCTGTTTATGCTAAGAACCTTGTGGGTGAACCATTATGGATTCCTGCTGAGATAACCCAAATCACAGGCCCCAGGTCTTACAGGGTACAAACGGAGGATGGTGTCCTCTGGAGCAGGCACATTGATCAATTAAGATCCCGATTATCACAGCAGCATCGCCCTTGCTTCTCTCTGGTTCCCATACCTACTGCCTCTTCTAGGGGGGAAGGGGAGGATTATGAGAATAATCAGCAAGCAAGAATCAACCCTATGTGTAACAAGCTAACACAACAGGAACCATCCCAAAACCTGTTACAATACCAACAACCATTTTCACAAATGGAAGACTGCACATCACTACCTGACTTAGGTGCAGACATTGGGTTGGAGATGGATTGGGAGGAGAGACCAGGTTGTAGTAACCGAACAGGTTCTACCATTACTATAAGTCCAAGTAAGGAAATGTCAGCAGACACATTTCCTCTCTCACAAGGTGAGAACCTTAAAACATCTGAACCACGTAGGTCTCAACGTACACATAAGAGCCCCACCTATTTAAAAGAATACATTAGATAGGCTGGGGTTTGAGTATGGACTGAACCTAGTGGGGAGGGGTGTTATGTATGCAGGTTTAAAGTCATTGGTTTAGTTTGAACTGTTCTTGTAAAATGTTAGAAATGATTGGTTTAAAAAGTGCGGGAAAACCCTGCACTCTGATTGGCTGGCAACTGTGGCTGCTAGCTATAAGTAGCAGCCGCAGCCCAGCCAAAGCGGGTCCGGTCTGAGCTGAAGTCACTAATAAACTCTTGAGCTGAAGCACTCCACGTTTGACTCTTCATGCAAACTTAACATAGATCATATTTCTAACATAGGACAGTGATGATGTTAACTGCCTCTGGTCTTAGTAATTTCACAGGTATTCCATCAGTACCTGGGACTTTCTGATTTGGCAATTTCTCCATGGTCCATTCTACTTCTTTCAAGATTTTTGGTTCATTATTTTGGTTTGATGTTTTATTAATTGTGCTGTCATCATTGTCATCTTGATGGTAAGTCAAACTGCTATAGATTGCTTATTTCCTCCTGTTCTTGATATTCTGCTGGTTACTTGGTACATTCCTGTTGCAATTTTTAACAGTTCCTTGCCATGCTGAAAAAGTGGATTACAACATTTTCACTATGGCAAGCATGACTTTAGTATGTCCCTTCCTGTTAGCTTCTTCCAGATGTTGAGAACTGCTTCTCCCACTGTTTATTTTTGTCTTTCCTGGCTTCACATTAGAAAAATTGCATTCAACCTTTTAAATTTGTCCTTATTACCTTTGGTTTTGGCTACCCTATGCTGATCAGTTATTTTGATGGTGTCACCAGAAACCCACTCAGGAAGTTTCTTAATAGAGCATTGTTGGCTAAAATAAAGTCTATCTGATTTTGGTGTTGCCCATTTGGTAATGTGCATGGGTATAAGCATCACTTGTGTTGAATAAACCACATATTCATTATGCTGGGATGATTTTCCTGGCAAAATTGTACTAGGCAATCACTACCTTCATTCTATTCACCTAGCCCAAATTTACCTATTTTCTTGCAACTTTCTCTTGGCCTACTTTTAAACTGAAATCATCCATAATGTACAAAATATCCCTTTTTGATATTTGCTTGAGAGCACATTAAAGCTCATTTCATCATCATTTGAGTCTACAGTTGGAGTGTAGATTTCTAGCATTGTAGTGTTGAGTGGCTTGCCTCAAATTTAAATAAACATGATGCGATCTCTATATGCTATGCTCTATGTGTTGTGATTCTCAACACATTTAGTCACTTGTATGCTTACACAGAATACAACTCCCTTTCATCTGATGATATCATTTCCAGAAAAATAAACCATAAACCCGTCTGATTTGAATTGACTACTGCCTGCCCAATGTAACTAACTGAGGATGTTTATAGAATAGAAAATACTAACTGTATTTATTCATCATTTGTCTTAAGATAGATTTCTTCACAAGTAAATATTATACTCTAGTGAGCATTTTCCATAAAATTGGTGAGGGATTTCCAAATATTGCAGGCTTCATAACTCTCATAATTACTAATCAGTAAGACCAAACTTACTGAATATTTTCACATGCCAATAAAGGATAGTTCTGAAACCCAAACTGAAGAAGAGACAAGGTTGCAAATAGATATGCATATAAATTATGTTCGGTTTTTCAGGATCTTTTGCATTTTCTAAAAATGAGACTATAGCAAAAGCAATATTTATACAGAATAGGAAAAGCAAAAAACAAACAATGGAGCCTGACTTGCTTATCTGTGCTTTCAATATTATGCATGTTTATACTTGATAATACTTCTCTATGATGTTGTAATCTGACCATTAGTGAAGCAACACCATTTTTTCTCTCTGAACTTGATTTTGGTAGATTAGAGCATGCAGTCTGCTATCTGTGACTCATCATTTCCTCATCTTACACAACCTGTTCCTTTGACTGCTTCCCAGAGATGAGAAAAATTGGTTTCTGTGTGCCACCTCCTTGTCCATTCATAGCTGACCTAACTTATTGACGTCACTGTGTCTGTGGAGGCTCCAGGCCAGATTTTTCAATTCATGAGAATCAATAGTAACTAGCATCTGATCTTGTTCTTCAATTTGCTGCTCTTCAGTTAAGGTGAACAGCTGAGGTAAAAAAAATAGATATCTTCTGGAGTATCTTAACTGTTAGCAAATACACACACACACACAAATTTTACCCAAGTAAAGATTTAAAGAATAAAAAAATATTCATTAGAATTTCAAATACATAGTTTACAATAATATCTGATATTTGTAGAAATAATCTAATACCTGTAATTTATAGAACTTCTGAAATATAAGACAATAGAAAGGGATCTCCTTGTCTATGAAACAGTGTGTGTGTGTGTACGTGTGCGTATGCACACGCGCACGCACATTTTTATGTGTGTATTTATGAGAAAGAGAGGGGGGGAGGGAGGGAAAGGGAAAAGAGATGATACAAATGCTTGTTAATATATCATATACAATCCAAGATTAAAGGTGCTTTTTTAACCATTCCAAAAAGGAAGGCAAGCCTGCACATTATATTAAAATCCTTTAAGGTTTACTTGAATTGGTTGTTCTGTTTAGTTCTATGGAAGGAATGGAAAGGAGTCCCTGTGGATTTGAGTCTACTAGTCATTGCTGACTATAGAGAGTGGCATTCATGAGCCATGAGCCAGCATTATCTGAAGATGTTACTGCAGTCATGTGGCCAGCATAACATTGTGGAATGTTGTTTCCTCCCCACCAAACTAGTACCTATTTATCTACTCATACTTACATGCTTTTGAACAGCCAGGTAGACAGGGGTTAGGTGAAGATGGGTACTCCTCCATCACATGATGGTCAGGTCTCTAAACCAGGCTGTCTGCTTTCCAGCCAACAAATCCAATGTCTTAACTGCTGAGCCATCATGCTGTCCTTTAATTCTATGGAGTACTTGCAAAATAGTGTCCATTGTTCCAAGACACAAGTTCTGTTTGGTTTTGAACTTGTTAGTAAAATTCAATAAGGAGATAACTAAACAAAGAAAAAGAACATTATTAGAAATATAGTCTCTTCTTTCAAGCTATAACATTTTAATTAATTAAATACTTTAATAAAACACTAGTGCACTATTTGTTTAAGATATAAATTAATCCCAACTGCAAAAGTATATCTTGAAAGGAAAACATATACATTACTTTTAAAGTGATCAGCCTAATTTCTTCAAAGCTTTTCTATATTTTCATGTGTTATATTTTGAGATATTTAAAATTATTTGTGTGCAAGTAATCCTCAAGGTATGACCAATCATTTAGTGACTGTTCAAAGTTACAACAGAACTCTAAAGAGTCATATACTACCCGTTTCAAAGTTATGAATTCTACCTGGTCATTCGCCCTATCTCTTCTCCCCATCCTTGCTCTGCTGGGTCCCCAAAGGCACTGGGCTGCTTTGTCTCCCTCTTCCACCCTTCACAACCCCTCACTTTCCTTCTGACGAATTCCAGAACTCAGAATATGGGGGAAGGGAAAGGAAAGAACTTTAGGTCTTTCTTGCGGGACCATTTGGTCTGTCCATTTGAAATCTGATCTACTGGACTGGGCAAAGCAGCTCTTCTCCCTCCCTCTGCATCACCTCTTTAACTGTTAACTCTTCATTGTCTGTTTTTCTTGTGAACATAGTCTGGTTTTTCCAAGTCCATTTTCAAAACATGCTTTTCCATCCAGGCAATATAGAAACTCTGCAATGCATACATTTTGCCTCATTGTGCTATGATGAATTAGAGAGGAAATGCAGATGGAAGGGGAAGTGCTGCTTTGCTCAGTCAAGTAGACCCAGGAAGATTTATTATGCCACAAACACCTGTCTATACCAATGACTGCATCTCTGGGGATCCCTCTGTTAAAGTACTGAAGTTTGCAGATTATTCAACAGTCATTGGTCTCATTTGAGACAGTGATGAGTCTGCATATTGATTGGAAGTTGAACAACTGGGGTGCAGCTGGAACCATTGGAGCTGAGCATGTTTAAAACTGTAGAGATGAGAGTGGGTTTTAGGAAGAGTCCTTCTATTTTGCCACCTTTTACTGTATTTGACAGCACAGTATCAGCAGTAGAATCCTCCAAGTTTGAGGGTTCCATAATCTCCCAGGATTTAAAATGGGCATCTAACATAAGAACCATCATTAAAAAGGCACAACAAAGAGTGTTCACATGCCCCAGGAGCTGTCAATACAGCTCTACAGAAAAATTATTGAGTCTGTCATTTGTATTTCTGTAACCTTCTGGTTTGGTACAACAACCAAACAGGATATATACGAACTCCAACAGATAGTTAGGTCTACAGAAAAAACAATTGCAGCCTGCCCTCCAAAGAAGACTTGTATATTATGTGGGTCAGAAGGAGGGCTGAGAAAATATCTACAGACCTCTCACATCCTGGACATAAACTCCCCTCAGGATGCTGCTATAGGACAACTAGACACAAGAATATTTTTCCCTCATGCCATCACTCTGCTGACCACCTAATTTTCACAGTACTGTCTTATGTCTAAGTATATTTATACCATGCTGTATGGCTGTAGTATTATTATTATCTTCTTTACTTTTCCCTCTTATTGGTATCATTATTATGATTATTATTACTCTATTGCTTTGCACGTATATTGAGAACTTTTGCACCGGGAACAAATTCCTTGTGTATCTTAATCATACTTGGCCTATAAACTCTTCTCTTGTCTTCTCATATCTCATCTCATCTGATAGTACAGATCATTAGAAAAGATGACTAAATCCATCTCTATTCCAAAACTAGGTCTAAATCCAGACTGGAAGATTCTAGAAAAGCCAATTCCTCTATTAATTTCTATGTGACTATATTGGACTCTTGAAGCAGAAGAAAAGAATCATTCTGAAATTGAAATTGTACAGACTTAGTTTCAGGTTTGGGAATAATTTGCATTGGTCTGCAATTGCATGTGATAATTTTACTTTTGTCTCATAAATTTAATAGCAAAAAATAGTTAAATCAGTGAATTAATGGACACAATCATACTAGTTTTTCAACTTTTCTTACATCTACTTCAGTTAATTGCTGGACTTTCTATAATTTGTCAGATAAAGGATGCCAAACTACTTGGAAATAATCAATATCATTTAATATATACCTTTATCTATCTACTCTAACATCTATTTTATCCATGATCAGATAAAAGGGAAAGTGACAGACTTAACAGAGATCACAGGCTGTGAAAAAATGTATCTTAATATATTAATTCAGTGGTTTGTCTCAAGGTGTTTCATTATCTGGTCTTTTGTAATCTTTGCACAAAAATTTTAGCTTTCAGTTCTGGTAAAAGTGTATTCCAGAAGTGTTTTCTCTATGTCCGGGCCATATTTCAAAGCTAGCAGTTTCACAACTGCAATAAAAGCAAACACAACCCTTCTTTATACATGACATTCTATTTATACTTGAGCAATATTTTCCCATAAAAAAATGTAAAAATACATTTTATAACCATGACAGTAGCTTTAGGAAACATAATGTTGTTAGTCTTGATTTAATCAAATGTGAACAGGTTGCTTATCATTCAGTCCACCCCACTAACACATCAGTTTGTTCTTTAGAAGTAACATATTTCTCATTTTGGTGCCCCAGCTTTATAAGAACAGGGATAGAGCAGCTTTACAAGAACACATAGCACAGCATTAGTTATGACTGGACTGTGGGCAGCAATCTCACTTGAGCTAGCAACCAGGAGCCTTAGGATAAGCCAATAAATCAGCTCAAAGAGTAATTCATAGCAATCAATCAATAACCAGGGTCAAGAAATAAATTAAAAACCAAAATGAAACCAATGAAAAACTGAAGGCAGAGAATGAAGAATGAGAGAAAAATAATTGGCATGATAGTGGAATTGTATAAATAATTCAAAAGAAAAATGTCACTACCTACAAAAGCACATACACAGCAACTAGTCCTTTGTTATGAAGCACAGGTATGAACCTGGAAAAAGATGTAGCTGTTTCAATTATTTGAACTGAGGTGCTTCATACATATTGTTGCATATTGTGAAGCATCTCTTTCAAATGATGAGCAAAGTCCTACTGTGTACTTACCATGCATTGTCAAGTTATCAGTATCTATGGGATCTATACCGTCATTATGATATTGTCATTAATGAGAAATTGTCCTTTGTTTCCATTCAACATAAAAACTCCATCACAATCAAACCAGTTTACTGCAAAGACCAATCCAATTAGTATGCGACAGTATTCCTGGCCAGCTATTTATCACCAGCAATAGATGTCTGGCTGTGCAGTGCATCTGAATATAAATATTTTCCATGAACTTGGTTTGCCATCTAAAAAAGATTATAGTGACCAACATGACATGTTAAGTTAATGACTTCCAGAAATATTGTTTTTTTTTAATAGAAATGTCTGTATCTGTTTAGCAACTTACTCTGGAGACAAGTCTTACTTGTTTGTTTATTATTCATTCTAATAGACCTTAGAGGCAACATGACCCTGAGCAGCTTACACATTAAAAGTCATGAATCATTTTTAAAAATCCAAATAAAAATATCATGAACATCTGGAATTTCACAGCACAACACCCCCAAACAGAACTCAAACATTTTCAAACAGAACTATACAAAATTCAAACATTTTCAACTATTGTTAGGATTCTTCCTGGTGTGACTTGCTTAAATTAGTGCCGGCTCAAATCCCACCAGGCTCAAGGTTGAGTCAGCCTTCCATACTCCCGGGGTAGGTAAATTGAGGACCCAAGATTGTTGCGGGCAATAAGCTGACTTTGTAAAAACGCTGCTTGGGGGGGGGGGCAAAAGCCCTAGTAATAAGCAGCATATACAATAGAATGAAGGCTATTGCTGAGCTCATTGGGTTGTGCTCCAAAGATTGTAAGCCGCCCTGAGTCTCCGGAGAAGGGCGGCATATAAATGTGAATTTAAAAAAAAAATAGTAGCCCAGGTAACATTGTTTCTTACTATCATTTTTACTATCATAGGTAGCCTCAGATATCAAAGTCAAGAGACTCAATCAGAACAGGATTCTTTTTAAAGTTACAAATCAAAGATGAAGATTCTAAATCATGGAATCTCATTTAATGGAAACTAGAAAGCAATTCTTTGCTGCCATAGTGTCTGTCTTCAGGAACCAGACTCCCTGAGATGGCCAGAGTCAGAGATGGAAGAAGTTGCTTATAATTCTCTGGGCCACAATAGCAGCCACAAGGTGAGACTAGCAATCAGGCACTTATGGCTGAAATGAACAAGAAACTAGAGTCATGAGAGATTAACTTTTGAATTTTGTTCAAAATAGGCCATATCAAAATACAGAATATAAATGCAGAACATTATTAAAACCTATGGAATAAAGGAAATAGGTTAGATAAAAAGAATAAAGAATATTTCCACATCACCTATACACTTTACTCTATCAGGTGCATGTATACAATGTAACTGATTTATTCAAACAAAGGACCATGATTTGAATTCCAACCATATATAAAATACATTGTTTTAATATGTGTCCCAATAGGTAGTTTGTTTAATACACGGACCAAGATCTTTCTTTCTTGACATAAAATAATATATGTATTATATCTTCTATCTCTGGAATGAATGCAAGTGCATTCACTGAAAGGAACTTGGTTAAATTGATAACTCTTACAAATCTTGCACATATTTGACCAGCTGAATGCAATATATATTTAGAAATCCCTAAGCACCTCAGGATATAAATGTCACCCTAAGATGTTTATGCATTTCTGTGTTTGGATACATGGCAATTTAAAAAATCTTCATTGTCTGCCTTTCTAGTACTGTAGCTAATCCATTACAATGTGCCAGTCTTACTGAGGATGGCTCTAATTTTTTTTGCTCCTATATCCATGGTTCTTTGTGCAGCAAACTTTTTAGCTTGTTCTCCAGTTGTATAAGACATAAGAAAACTACAGCTCCTAATGTAATTTGTCAATTGTACAATATAAGAGGTCTTTAATTGAGATTTTGAATTAAAATTAAGAGACATAAATTTGGGAGTTTGTTCATATCCACAGCATTAATTTTAGATCAATAATTATATGCTCTGATTTTAGACAAAGACCAAATTCTATAAATTCCCAATTCAATTACAGTTGTAGCAGCTGAAGTCCTTTTATCCATATCCAAGATACATCTCAAATGCTGTGATTGTGTTTGTTCTAGCACTGATGTTTGTTTTAAGCTTCAAGCTTCCATTCCATATAAAAGCTAATCTTGATCTTAGAAGATGAGAAACTAGATCTGGCCTTTCTGCTAGCCCTAGATCATGTGGGCTGAAGGTACATAAAAACAGAGGATATATGCAAGATTCTTGCACAACAACAATGTTCTTGATGATTGACATACTTGGTGCAATTTAAGAACTATCGTTGTTCAATAGTTCTCCACTGAAAACAACCACTCCAGTTCCCAGAAATCTGTACGTTTGTCTTCTGATGCTGCTTGTATTTACTAAATCCTGAGTAAAGGTTCTTATATCTAGTCTTCAGTGTCTTTGATCTTGAGATATAGCTCTCACTTGCTGACATTCTAGAAAGCCTTAAAACCCCATTGTTTTCCCAGATATCGGGATTGGAAAGTTAATGGAGTCCATTGGACAGAAAAAAGAAAGGAAAGGAAAGGGAAGGGAAGGGAAGGGAAGGGAAGGGAAGGGAAGGGAAGAGAAGAGAAGAGAAGAGAAGAGAAGAGAAGAGAAGAGACGAGAAGAGAAGAGAAGAGAAGAGAAGAGAAGAGAAGAGAAGAGAAGAGAAGAGAAAGGCAAGTTACTTGCTTTAGGCAGGGTTGAGTTTGAATTTTATGACTGCTCCTTCTTATATTCTTTATGTTTTTTTCTCCAAATACTTTCCTTATTTTCACAAAGCAAGAAATTCTCTATGTTTTTGTGGTCAGCATATAGTCTTACCTCCTTCTCAGGCTTAATATGGAGAAATTCTAGGGAAAATATTATGAAAAACGGATGATCTTTTGTCCTCAACCATCCAAATATGCCTCACTATTACTGATTACATTTGATTTTCTTTTTGATTAGTTCAGCTCCATTTGCCACTGCACAATATAAGTACAATAATTATTCAAATGAAAATTTGTGTTTGTGTGTGAGTATGCATGTGTGTGAGTGTGTGTACATGTATATTTGTTTGTTTATCTTGGTGAAACTGTGGAGTTGGTACCCTTTGCAACCTTATATATTGTACTATAGCATAAGCTCTAGATTTAATCAATCAAAAACAAAAAAACATCAAAACTCTTTTTAATCCCTTTCCTCAAAACTGGAAAAACTGGTATAGCCATGGTTCTGAGCAAATATTAAATTTAAATTTTTCTTTTCCCTTAAGCACAAAGCTGCCTTTGGGTCAGTCACTCACTTATTGTGTCATGCCCCTGGTGGAGACTGACTCTGAGGGAGAGGAGGAACAGCCGACAGGGAGTGGAAATGTGGCTCAGGAGGTTGTGGAGGAGGCTGGGGAAGGGCAGAGGCCGGCTGAGCAGTAAGAGGAGGACCCAGGCCCATCCCCGCTCCATCCTAGGGCACACAGGGAGGAAAGGATAAGGGAGAGACGTGGTCTACTCAGGAGCAGAGGGCGTTGATCCTCTTCGTGGGCTGCAGCTGTGACAATTGAATAAGAGGACAGACCTGCATACAGGCGAACGCTGGAAACAAAGCATGGAAATATCTCTAGTTTATGGTTTCTCTCTGAGTTTGGTGTCCCTCCCAGTGTGTGTTCTGTAGACGTCCTCCAGCCCTTATCTTGCCTGGTTTGTGTTTCTTTTTTCCTTCTTCTTGTAACTGTTTGTGTGGGAGTTTTTTGTCTTCCATCAAGGATATTCTGAGCTTGGAAGCAAAGTGAAGGAATAAAAGGGGCTTCACCTGTTTTCTGTGACTGTGTTTGTTTGTATCCCACCCTGGGTCATCACATATTGATTGAGTAAGGGTAATGGTTGTGAGTGTTGTAGACAAGGTTTGAAGATGCAATACTATGTAGGCTGCCTTGAATTGTACAAGTAAAGGTGAAATATAATTTTAAAAAGAAAGAAATGCTGTCTCTGGCCACCAAAACGTTCTCAGGCCTCATCATGAATATGGCTACAACTATTTCCTTTCTTTCTAGCTAAAGTTGCTTGTTCATATAGCTTTGAAACACAGTTTTTCAATTTTACTCTATATTTTCTGGCAAGGAGCAAAATTAGCAGCAGATAGAAAGTTCTGAGCACCAATTCTATAGGACAACATATTTATTAAAATTGAAATTATAGGAATGTAACTATTATGTCTTTGAGAAAATAGAATAAACTTAACAACTGAGGCAATGCTACAAGCCTGAGTGCAGAAGACAGAGATTAAAATGTTCAGTTAAGAACCTTGAACTTAAATGTCTCATTAAAAACAAGGAAAAGGATCAAAATTTGGCTTTACTGTAACATTTTTATCTTCTGACTTGTCTAGTAAACATAGTGCAAACCGATAGCTGTATGCTTGTTACTGATAGTTGGTTTATTCCACACATGTTAACGTTTCAAGAAGATGGTTTGATTTCTCTTGTCTTCCTCTTAATGGCATACCTGCCAAAATTAATAAAGGCAAGAAAAGCAAGAAAAAAAGGACACATTTTTTAAAAAAGGAATTTACCAGTAAGTGGGACTTTTTTGTCTATAGCTAGTCCTGTTTTGTGGAAGCTAGAACCATGGCTGAGCATGTACTTGCAGTGCCATCTTGTGGTGAAAATAAAACTGAGCTGAAAGTATCAGCAATGCGTTTCCAGAAACTTTCTTGATTGTAAGATCCAGTCTGGGTCAGTCACCAAAACCAGGGTTCATTAAAACATTAAAATATTACAACATTAAAAAGTTTATTAAGTCATCAAACCTCCAATCCCAGGGATTCTTTAATTTCTATGTGTAGCTAATACCACTTATTTAATATTGAAACATTTTCCTCTCTCTTTCTAGTTTGTGTCTGTTTATTCTTTAGTATAGGAGTGCCTCATGTAACCCATGCTCACAGTAAATGATATTAAATACTATATGTTGTAACACTGGAAGGAATCCTGTCTTTAAGACTTCCTGGAGAAAGGATAAAAGGTTGTTTGAACCTAGCAGAAAACAAACTTTTCCCTGAGCCATTACAATAACATTTTATTACAAGTCTAATAGGAATAAAAAGTCCAAAAGTCCTTATTTTACAGCATAATCTCTCATTCCTACCTTGACATGTACAATTCAGATTATTGGTGACAATGTGAGAAACTGATGTTTTCCTTCAGTAGGATTTTATGATTTATTTTTCTCCCATGGAGAAAACCAAGAATTAGATTGCTGAACCGAAGGACAAAACAGCATTTGTTGGTATAGCTGAGGTATCAAGTTATGTTAAGATTATAAAGTAGACCAGAAGGGATATATTGAGCATCATTGATCAGTTGAAAGAAACAGGAAGGATTTCGATATGCAGTAATAGCAAACAAGTTTAGGACCTGGTAATCTCCATACTTAATTGAAATTGAAATTTAATATTGGAAGTCCAAATCCAGTGATCCAGTCTCTTTACCACCTCATAGGTTACCCATCATAAGATGTCACTGGAACATAGAAAAAGATAAGAATTGAATCTGTCTCCCTTCTTTGTTGATCATTTTCACTGTTCTTTATTTAGGACATTACTAATCTCTTAATTCAGTTTTCTCTCCAGGCACACATATACAGAACATGTGTAATAATATATTTATAAGCATATTTTTTTCTGTTATTGTTTTATGGTTTTTCACTATTTTTTTTTCAAATGGATATTCACACATATACATTTAAAACATACAGAATGCACAAAATCGTTTATTTCTAAATTCAGAGGGTTTAATTATATTCTTCCTCCACATTATTCTCTAATGTAAAGTCAGTCCTGCTATTTTTAATACTTGTTCAAAACTTCTTGTTCTTTTCACCACTGTGTTCAAACATATACTAGATTGATTATAAAGTGGTTTATTTCTGAAAACTCAGTTCCATGTTTACATCTTTATTTCTTTAGGCTTCACAGTTCCTCAGCCTGCTCCATTTCCCAAATCTCTCACACAGCTCTAAGCTTCCTGAACCATGGTATCATTGATAGTTCCTGAACCATGGTATCATTGATAGTTCTTCTACCACTTCCCATCTGTGACAGGATTTATTCTTTAAAAAGAACCCTAAAAGACAGTGATTCTCAATTGTGGACCATGGACCCCTGGGGGGCCACAATGGCATCACAGGGGTCAAAAATATCTGATACAGTCTAGTGCTTTAAATCTTGAGTTAAGTATTGGTGGTCCATGGCCATGGTCCGTGGCTTCAAAAGGTATTTAAAGGGAGTCCATGGTGAAGAAAAGATTGAGAACCATTGCTCAAAGAGTTTCTAATTCACTTGATGCTCTTTTTTTAGAAGCCTAACTCTCTCTTATTATTCTCATGTTAAATGTTCCCTAAGAGCCATTATATAATCAGAATTGTGTATGTCATTTTCTGTTTAAGGGTAATTTTCTGCACCTTTGAGCCAGAAACATAATGATAAAATCTGCTACAGAATTTCAATAAGATTTCTTAATAAAGACAGGCACAGAAGTATTAATAAAATGTAGGCAAAGCTTGTAGTACACTGCTGTAACTAATCTTTTAATTGCTGAAAAAGATGGACAAAGTATTATAACATATCCATTAGCATATATGTCTTGCTATGAAATTCTTTTAACTAATTGTGCCTAATATAGCAGATGAACTACCTGTGCTAAATGAAAAGGTCACAAACCACTTTCTTTTCAGCATTATCACTTTTTAGCAATAACTCTAAGTGTCATACCCTTCAAAGCCTATAGTGATATGTCACTTGAAGTATTTCGTTGATGTTGTGGTTAGGCTAGAAACCAGGAGACTGTGAGTTCTAACCCCACCTTAGGCATGAAAGATACGCAGGTGTTTTTAGGCTAGTCACTCTTTCTCAGTCCAGTTGATCTCACAGGACTATTGTTTGAGAAAATGAAGAGAAAGAAGAAAGGAGTGTTAGATATAGAATAGAATAGAATAGAATAGAATAGAATAGAATAGAATAGAATAGAATTCTTTATTGGCCAAATGTGATTGGACACACAAGGAATTTGTCTTTGGTGCATATGCTCTCAGTGGGGTGTGTGTGTGTGTGTGTGTGCGTGTGTGTGTGTAGATAATTAAAATTCTTTTTTTGTAAAGTCTAAAAAAACTCTTTAAAAAAGAACTTTGTTCTTTTTAAGACTCTGTTTATTTATTTATTGCCCAAACCAATAATAGACAGGTGGAACATTTAAATACAGAAAAAAATAAATCAGAAACAATACTGCGATATCAATAAATTTCTACAAGCCATAGCTATTGCTAAAAATTTGCTAATTTTTGTAGTGATTGTCCATGTCAGGCCTTACAGAAGTAAGACTGTAATCTCTTAATCAGAAAGACAGCCAACATTTCTTACAATCGGATTTATAAGAGTCAGTCTGTATGAGTGATACAGTGTTAAGTGTAACATTACATGGGTTACTGACTCAGTGTTTATACAGGAATATGCATATACACAGTTATTATACAACATCACATCATTTGCTTTTGTTTTAAACTCCTAGTTGGTCTAAAAACAGGGGGACAAAGGTTAAGCTATCCTTTCAACCATAACCCTCACTAAATGACTTTGAGCTCAACCAACATTTAACTTAACATATTTTACTGGGAGGAATCTTATAAATTACCCTAAACTCTGCATGGCAGAAGCCATAGAATTAAAAATTAATGCAATAAAAAGGCAATAAATTTAATCCCATTGGCCACAAATTTTCAAGGAGATAAAAAACTGCTATGTATTTACTAAATAGATTGTGCTGTATCACTTGGCAATCCAGTTCAAATGCTAATTTGGCCATTTGGTGCATGAACCACAAAATACAATTATAATTGTTTCCCTGTTTTAACTGGTGCAGAAGTTTGTACTTCTGTCATAAAATCAGTGTTTATAAGTACCACTGAGCTATGCCAGTACTGCTCAGCTATGCTATGTTTTCTCTAGTTTTTTACCAGTTTTTTTCCTTATGAAAAAGCAAAAGCTATTCAGAACAACATAAATCAAAGGAGAAGAAAAAAACAGATAAAGTCAAGCAGGAGATTAAAATAAACCAGCAGGTCAACTTTTAAAGATAAAAAGCAAAAAACAAACAAAAAGCTCCAAAAAGTGAAGTTAAAATCCAGGCATTGCTGAGAGGAAAAATGGATGTCCATGACTTTCCAACCACTCCCAGAGAGAACTGGAAACTTCAAGACTCGCCTGCCCAGGCAGGCCATCTGAAAGCTGTCTTGGATCATTCCGTTCAAAACCAGGAAGCAGCACTGTCAAAGAACCAGCTTTGGCAGAAAAATCGGCAGCTCATCACTTGGAGAAAGAAAAGTTCCTACCGTTCAGCAGCTATCTTGGGGAGAATCAAAGTTCTTACTATGTTACATTTAATCTGCTCAAAGATTATTTACCATCTTTCAAGTTACTAACAAGTTTAAAGGGGCCTTGGTGGTGCAGGCTGTTAATAGCCTAGCACTTAGTTCCAGCTGCCTGTAATTATTGCAGGCTCGAATCCCACCAGGCTCAAGGTTGACTCAGCCTTCCATCCTCTCGGGGTAGGTAAACTGAGGACCCAAGATTGCTGGAGGCAATAAGCTGACTTTGTAAAAATGCCGCTTAGTAATAAGCAGGCATATACAATGGAAGGAAGGCTATTGCTGAGTGCATTGGGTTGTATCCCAAAAATTGTAAGCCGCACTGAGTCTCCGGAGAAGGGCGGGATATAAATATGAATATATATATAATTATGCTTAGAAAATTTTCTATTCTATAGCATATTCATACCAGAGGTGGTATTCAGCAGGTTCTGACCAGTTCTGGAGAATCGGTAGCGGAAATTTTGAATAGTTCAGAGAACCAGCAAATACCACCTCTGACTGGAGATTTTACAGTATCCTTCCCCTCCCACACCCCACCAAGCCACGCCCACAGAACTGGTAGTAAAAATTTTTGAATCCCACCACTGATTCACACATAACATTAATCTGAACTTCTCAAGAGAAAAGTGTCATTTATTTTCAACTTATTTTTGCAAGATTTATTAACAATGAAAAGGAAAGGATATTCTAAACTACTAAGGAAAGGAAAATAACTAATAGTGTCTCTCAGAAATCAGGAGTCAGCTGTAATGCTTATAGTTGTAAGTAAACCAATTTAAGTACCAATGAGCAACTTTTCTTTCTAGATCTATATAGTTATGTCTCCCCTTTAAATTTCTCAGTTCCAGTGAACAAATAATAGGATAAGATTGTCACATAGAAAGCAAATGCAAATCAGCAAAAATATTAACCTCATGAAGCATTAAATAAAAACAATGAATTAAGTTACTTCAAGTGATATTAAGTGGAGATAGAAAAAGGCTGAACAGCTTCACAAAATTTTAGCTGGTTATCTGATTAATTTTTGTAATCTACAAATATATTTGAGTCCTGGTGGAGTACAGAGAAATCAGAAATACAGTTCTATTAAATTTAAGAATGAAAGCAATAATATAGTCCCCTAGGTAGAAGAACATTTTGTTTATTAATTTAAAAGGCTGTAATTATTCAGTAAATGGTTTTATGCTGCCTGCACATTCTTTCTTAAGGAACTTTGGGGAGTATATTTCATTGCCAGCACTAAAGAGAACAACTTTTCAAAATGTCTCTCAAAGAATCTGGAATATTCTATAAGGTAAAACAACCATGTGCAGCATAAACCTGTATATGTTAAAATTTCAGGTAAGCAATGTGATTCAATAAAGGTATAGCAACTCAATAAAAGTATACATAGAAAAAATCATCCACAGCATTCAGCATTGAATAGTTCATTATTATCATTTAATCTGCATTGAAAAGTTATCCTAAATCATTAATTCAGCCATGTGTAATGTTTCCCAGTTTTGAAATTTGGGATATTTTATAGCAACCCTCTCCAATGTAGCCTTTCAGATGCACTAGACTTCAATTTCCATAATCCTTTAGCTACTCCAGATCGGGGAAGGCTGCTTGAAATGCATGTATTGTGGCCAAAGCTGCTGCATAGCTCCTCTGAGACTGTTTTTCTCCAGCAAGTCTACTATGGACTCAGTCTTTTGGACTGTTCTAAATTAATAATTTAAAATAAATAAATAAAGAGTTATTGCTGCCTCAAGAGCAGCCTAGAGGACTTTTGTCAAGCATATAAGAAATTAATGTGATGGTATTCTAACAAAAATAATTCAAATTTCAGGTTTTCAACTTTGCTGTTCTGTCAAGTTTCATGTTACCTCAAAAATCCATTACCCCTTCTCAGTCATAGCAGCTTATTAATTCTGTTAATTCTGTCATATACAGTAACATAGTATCTATCTGTCTCTGTCTCATTCACATATACACTCAGGCTGGATCCAGATGCAAATCACAAAAATGAGAAGGATGATAAATTTTCAGGCAATCAGCATATTTATGTAACGGAAACACACAAAAAGCATAGTCAGTAATAAACCTTGCTGAGAAATAACATTTGGCAGGCACACTAATGGACAGCCAGTGATCTTCCTTCAAGAACAGGTTATTTTGCACCTCATTGGATGTCATTCTTTACATATTCAAGACATATATTTTAAAGCTTATCAGGTAACAATCTTGTATCTTCTCTACACTAGTATTGGCAATCCAACTCCCTGTCTGCTTTCACCTAATAATAGAAAGAATCATCTAAGTTTGCATGTTCCTTGAGGAAAGGATAATAGTTCCAATTTTTAAATCAGCCACTAAGCTTAATGAGAGGTATGGAGTTATAATCTTCTCCTGTGACTTTGAAAACTGTCAGGCATTGTCTTTCCATATGTTTTACAAAAGGTTGATGGTGATTCATACAGTAAATGGCATATCTTCTGTTATAGAAAGACAACCCTATACATAAAGAAATGGGACACACCTCTAAAAGACACTTTCATTTGTTTAAATCACTAGCATTTCAAGTTCCTTTCATCCACTTTGGCTTTAACTGCCTAAAGTTTATATTACAAGATTCTAACCTACTCCTTTTTTATCTTTCGCCACTGATATTTTCAAGATAAATGGATGTTGGCTATTATAATAATACCAAAATTTTAAAAAGTGGATTATTGTACTGCAATACCATCTTTATTTGCATCCCTTCAAAAAGCCAATCTCTATTATTTTCTATATTTCAAAACATAAGTTCTCCCAAAAGTGGTAGGGAATACATTTAGAAAATAGGTGACAAATTTTAATGATTGATTCCCATCTGTGTGATGGAGAAAACAAAGCTTGGCAAGACAGAAAATTTGAAAGCTTTTTAGTTTCTTATGTAGTCCAATAGCAATGGAAGGAAGTTCTACCTTAATCCTTAAAAAGGCAATGTGGGAGTCCTGTTGGAGGTCCAAGCTCTTCTTTACCAAGTAGTTTGGGACTACTTCCAATTAGACAATGACATTCTCATACTTGCCCTTCATAGCTGGCAAGAGGCCAGCAATTCTGACTTGCATTGTTTAATTGCTGGACCAACAATGAATGTTGGTTTATTGGTTTTATATTCCATTTTAATTCTTGCCAGGATTATAACTTCTTATTATAAGTCCCTTAAAAGTTTGTTTTCAATGCTAGATAAGTTCTCGCTTATTTTTTTTGTTTATGTGCTTCTAACATCTCAATATAAAAACCAAAAAATGTAATAGCTTTTGGGGAAATGTGCTTTTATAATTTCCCTGCAACTTTTGATAAAGCATGATTCATAATACCATGAAACCTGTTGGTATGAACATCTGGCACTAAATTTAACCTAATGAAATGTAAAAATTATTTAAATATATTCACTAAATTTGGTGATTATTTATAGGTTTATAATTTCCTGTTCTATCAAAATGGAAATAATAGTGATAATTTTATGAAAGCCAATTCGATGACTTGGGAGGCACATGTGGCTTTAGATCTGTAACTCAAAACTTCTATAGTGTATAGAGTGTATATGCTCGCATCACATTCTTTCAAAGGGACTTTTAAGGAGTATGATGCCTTGCATGATTAGGACACTGGGTTCACAAGCAGCAAACCAGTGTTTGAGACCTGAGTGTTGCCATGGGAGGGGTAAGTTGCTGTTACTTACTCCATTCCTGTTTGGAACATGAAAGGAGCCTTCAACTGGACATTGCGTTGGACTCTGGCAGCTGAGGCGGGGATGCCGTTCCCCAGGACGATCGAACTTGACAGGGGATGGAGAGGCGGGGAGTCATATCGTGTGAAGGGAGCGTGCCGCCACTGTCTAAGAGCTGTGGCGTGCTCCGACTCCCATGCCTCTGCCCACTCCCCCGGGGCTACGGGACTCGGAGGCCCTGGGCTCAGGTTGGTGTATTTTAATGCCAGGTCCGTAGTTAATAAGGCTCCCCTCCTTGGTGAATTGATCAGGGAGGAGGCCGTGGACCTGGCCTGCATCACTGAGTCCTGGTTGGGGCCGGAGGGTGGAGTGCCTCTGGTTAATCTGTGCCCCCCAGGTTTTCAGATTTTGCACCGGCCACGAGCTCAGGGGAGGGGTGGGGGGGTCGCTGTTGTTATTCGGGAGACCCTGATTCCAAGGGAGGTCACCATTCCGCAGATAGGCGGGTGTGAAGCCCTCCTCTTGAGGTTGGGGCCTGGTGGTCAGTTGGGCCTGTTGCTTATATAACTATCCCCCAACTTTGTGGCAATGGCCCTGCCTGGGCTGCTCGATGCTCTCTCGGGAGTGGTGGCGGAGTTCCCAAGCCTTTTGGTTTTGGGTGACTTCAACCTGCCCTCCCTGGGGGGGACATCGGGATTGGCCCAGGAGTTCATGGCTTCCATGGCAGCTATGGACCTGACCCAAATAATACAGGCCCCCACACATGAGGGGGCAACACACTCAACCTTGTTTTTGTCTCGGAACGTTGGCGTAGTGATCTGGGGGTGGGCACCTTGAATGTCCAACCCATAGCATGGTCAGATCACTATCTCCTGCAGCTGGTCTTCCAACAAGTGGCCCCACACTGTTGGGATGAGGAGCCACTGAGATGGTTCTGCCCCAGACGTCTGATGGACCCTGAAAGGTTCCAGACGGAACTGGGGTTTTTGCCCGCCTCCCTTATCCACAGCTCAGCCAAGGTACTGGTGGCCACTTGGCAACAAGCTGCTACTGAGGCCCTCAACTGAGTTGTCCCCTTGCGTCCCCTCACTCACCGCAGATCCTAGATGGCTCCTTGGTTCACGGAGGAGCTTAGGGAGATGAAGCGGCATAGGAGGGGGTTAGAGAGCAGGTGGAGATTGACCCATTCCGAATCCAACCGAGCCCAGCTAAGAGCCTATATTAGGACTTACCTGGTAGCTTTGGGGGTGGCGAAGAGGTCATACCTCTCTGCTCTCATAGCGTCCGCAGACAACCGCCCAGCTGCCCTGTTTAGGGTCACCCGCTCCCTCTTACATCAGGAGAGGGGGTTGGATCCTATGCAGGGTAGGGCTGAGGAATTTGGTCAGTATCTGCTGGATAAGATCACTCGGATTCGGGAGGGGCTAGACTCTAATTTGCAGTGGTCTGAGGAGGGAGGGACAAGAAGTCCAGCCGATATCATCTGGGCTGATATCATCTTGATCCTGTTTCCGAGGATGAAGTGGACAGGATTATGTGACATTTGAGTTCCACCACATGTTTATTGGACCCGTGCCCTTCCTGGATGGAGTATGCCGCCAGGGAGGTCACGTGCAGCTGGCTCCGGGCAGTAGTCAATGCTTCATTAAAGGAGGGCTCTTTCCCCACCACCTTGAAAGAGGCGGTGGTGAAACCCCTCCTGAAGAAGCCTGCCCAGGACCCTGCCGTATTAAACAACTTTCATCTGGTCTCCAACCTTCATTTTTTAGCGAAGGTTGTTGAGAGTGTGGTGGCTCAACAGTTTCCGCTTTTCCTGGATGAAGCGGACTATCTAGATCCCTATCAATCGGGCTTCTGGCCTGGGTTCAGTACAGAGACAGCATTGGTCGCGCTGGTGGATGATCTCTGGAGGGCACAGGACAGAGGTTTTTCCTCTGTCCTGGTCCTATTAGATCTCTCAATGGCTTTCAATACCATCGACCATGGTATCTTATTGCAGCGCCTTGAGGGGTTGGGAGTGGGAGGCACTGTTCTGCAGTGGTTCTCCTCCTACCTCTCGGGGCGTTCGCAATCGGTGTTGGCAGGGGGGGCAGAGGTCGGCCCCAAGGGCTCTCACGTGTGGGGTCCTGCAAGGATTGGTCCTCTCACCCCTCCTGTTCAACATCTATATGAAGCCGCTGGGCAAGATCATCCGAGGTTTTGGGGTGAGGTATCATCAGTATGCTGATGATACCCAGTTATACTTCTCCACCCCAAACCAAATCAGTGATGCCCTCTCTGTGATGTCCCGTTGTTTGGATGCGGTGTGGATCTGGATGGGCAGGAACAGACTACAGCTCAATCCGGCCAAGACTGAGTGGCTGTGCATACAGGCATCTCGCTCCAGTGAATATATTCCACCTTTGGCCATAGGGGGAGAGGTGTTACCCCCTGTGGATAGGGTGCAGAACCTGGGGGTTCTCCTGGACTCACGGCTCAGTTTGGAGGAGCAGGTGGGAGCCGTGGCCAGGGGGGCCTTTGCCCAGGTTCGGCTGGTTCGCCAGCTCCCCCCTTATCTGGATCAAGATGCCCTTCACACGGTCACTCACGCACTTGTTACATCCTGACTCGACTACTGCAATGCTCTCTATGTAGGACTGCCCTTGCATACCATCCGGAGGCTCCAGCTGGTGCAGAATACGGCCGCGTGGGTTGTGATGGGAGTTTCCCGATACTCCCATGTTACGCCCCTCCTGCATGAGCTGCATTGGTTGCCGGTTGCCCTCTGGGTGTGATTCAAGGTTCTGATGTTAACATTCAAGGTCCTTCATGGCATGGGTCCGGGGTACTTGAGGGAGCGTCTCCTGCCGATATCAAATACTGGTTGCCCTGTGTGAGCACACAGGTTGGGATTCCTCGGGTTGCCGTCCGCTTGCAGTGACCCGGGGAAGGGCCTATTCTGTATTGTCCCCCACCTTATGGAACCAGCTACCCGTTGAGCTCCGGCTGGCTCCCAATCTCTTTCCAGCGCGATCTAAAAACCTAGTTGTTTTTACAAGCTGGGCTGGACTGATCTCCTGGGGGAGAGGGTGGGTTTTAAATTCGATTTTAATTTGGTTTTATAGTTGTATTTTGGCTTGTTTAGTTTAATTTCTTTTTAAATAATTTATTGTTCTGTGTTTTTATCTGTGAGCCACCCCGAGTCCTTTTTGGAGAGTGGCGGCATACAAGTCAAAATAATAAATAAAAAAATAAATAACAGTGATGTCACCAACTAATCCTTTCAACTCAGAAGTTCCTTAACACTTCCAACACGAATGTGATGTGAATGTTTCCATTGGAAAAGCCTGCTTACACTTTGAAAACCATTACAATCTGGATATCTAATAAATGGACATGATTTACACTCCAGATGCTTCTCATGCTTCAACAGAAAGCATGAGAAGGTAAGAATGTTCAGCTTAACCTTTATTTAAATTAGTGTGAATAAGGTTGCATGCTTTCAGGCATGACCAAAAATTTAGCATTTCACATATCCCTCATGCACTCCCAGTGGCAAAGATTAATAACTTTAAAGGATAAGTATGACTCTCCATGGCTATAGACAGCCTAATAGCCTTTATATAGATCTCTGAAGGCAATGTAAACAGTCTATTTAGTGTAATGAGCAATGGATTTTTTTCCATTGGAAATAGCATCTTTGAATCTTCAGCTTCATTTTTCAGGCTGATTTGAAGGCAGACAATTCCCATGTGTCCTTTCCCAATGATTATCATATTAAGAGCTTTTCTCTGGGGCTACCACTCTATAGTGGCCGTTTATATGTCCAGCTGTACAACATAAATTCAGATAAGAAAGACCTTTATAGTTGGCAGGCCTGTAATGATTTTTTCCATTTCTACCGCCATTTTTTAAAAAAATGTTATCAGCGCTATTAATTTTTTATTATTTTGTAGTATTTTGTGTTACTTTTACAAACTCTTGATGGCACCTTTGCTTGATGGGCAGTATAAAACATACTTCACCCAGCCTAATGTAGCCTGCAAATGATCATAATTTTCAGTATTCAACATTTTCAATATTGTGCAATTTTTGACATTTCCCAGAATAAAAGTTCCAGTATGATAATGCTACTACTGTATTTCCTTCAATGAGAAACCAAACATAATGCTGGTTAATAAAATGATGTTATGAGACAAATTGAATTTCACAAATACTGAATATTTTTTAAATTTTGACTTCCAATGATTTTGCAAAATGCTAGATATTTACACAGAAGGGAGCCTAGCAGTACTTCTACTATCAATAAAAATTAAGCTTGACCAATACATAGTCAGTAATGGTGCTTTCATTACTGCTTATGTCTCTCTTTTCCAATTAATTATAACATGATGGATCTAGCCAAAGGCTTCCAAATCCAAATCAGTTATTGATAAACAATCACAGTTGGAACAGAAAGAAAATCATGGTTTATGCTTAATCAGACCTTTCAGGGCAGTCTTTAAGCAGTCTTCCCCTCAAAGACTGCCTCATGGCTTATATGTGAAAATGATACAAACGTAATATAAGAATCATCCAAAAATAGCCTGGTGAAAAGATCCAAGGAATTTTTCCACACCAAGCTACTTACAATTTTTGTATGATATTCCAAAACTTGGATGCACCCTCAAAGGTTTTGTAAAAGCAATGACATAATATAAAGCTCAATCTGAACACTAATTTCACCCCAAACTTTCAAAAATATTTCATTTCAAAATATATTTTTTTGCTTTTCCAAGTTAGAATCATCAGACTGACAATATAATCTTCTTAATATAGACTACAAGACAGAGAAAACCTTGTAATCATCTCATCCAAAGCTCTTGCTCAAAATTGGAATTCTATTAAACACTCTATAGAAATGACTCACTGGAGAAGAGTCTAATGCTGGGAAAGGTTGAGGGCAAAAGAAGAGGACGACAGAGAATGAGGTGGTTGGATATAATCACTGAAGCAGCAGGTGTGAGCTTAAATAGACACTGAAGGATGACAGAGGACAAGGCCTGGAGGAATGTTGTCCATGGGGTCACAATGGACACAGACTTTGCAACTAACAACAGTAGTAACTACCCACTTTCCCTTTGAAAACCTCTAGTTTTCATCCGTGAAGAATGACAGGCATTGTTTCTTCCCTAGAAAGCCACACTTCAGCCATACTTCAGCTGAGCTGTAAGTCCATTTTCAACATGCTGACCAAAGTGATACACTTTTGATGTGACTGAAATAGTCTAATTCAAGAACTTTTATTCAATTACCGGACTAATTCATGAACTACCATCTAAACTAATCCATTGGCTTAAGACAGTTTAATGCTAAATTGGTCAGTAAGGCTCTACTCCCATAGACAGATGGAAAGCAATTAGAACAGAATTGCAGGGCACTTGAACTGCTATTCAATTGTATTGTCAGCAATGACCTTAACCTGCCCTAAAGTCTTGGATATTTAGGGCTTATACAGGTCATCCTCGACTTAGACCACAATTAAGCCCCAAATTTCTATTGCTAAAACATTTAAGTGAGTTTTGTCCCATTTTACAACCTTTCTTACCACAGTGAAGTTAGTAACAGTTGTTAAATGAATCTGGCTTCCCCATTGACTTTGCTTGTGGTCATATAACACCAGGATACTGCAACCATCATAAATATGAGTTAGTTGCTAAGTATCTGAATATTGATCATGTCACCATAAGGGTGCTGCAAGAGTCATAAGTGTGAAAAACATTGAATGGTCACTAAGTGAATTGTTATACATCGAGGATTACCTGTACATGAATATCAACTATCATTGAGCAGTGTTGTAGAAAGCATAATGTATTTAAATAGACCGGGGCTGTCAAACTCCCGACCCATGGGCCGGATACATCACGTCTTGATACATCACATGATGCAGCCGTGACGATGTTGAGTTTGAAACCCGAAATAGCTCAATACTTCCCTACTTTACAGTAAAAGAGTGAATGTGATTAACTATTTAGTGAATGGTATTTTCTTGTTCTTCTAACAGATAGCAATTTTTCTAACAGATTATCATCAGCTGTCTCAAGCTTAGATAAGGCACAGAAAACATCAGGAACTGGTAGAGAGCACTCATATTTTTTCTGTTCTCTAAAGACTTAGTCACATTACACCAAAACAGTTTCAATTATTTATTAAAATACAATGGCTGTGCAGCTGTGCTTCTTACATAAGAGACAAAGGGAATGTAAAAGGGCAAAAGTAGTATTAAAAATTTTTGAGACTTGATTAGGTTTCACAAATAGAAATAAGAGATCACCTAATTGTTATTTGCAATTCTACCCCAACCCTTTATTTATTAAAATATTATGCCAAGTTATTTATATATATATGGAGACAATTGGATAAATTACATTTGCTTAAAAATATATTAGTGTTGTTAACAATTGTGTAATCTTAGAAAATCACTGGAGACCTGAAAAGTAACTTTATTCATTCTACACAACAAACAAATATACATAGAATGTTGTCCTTCAAGTCACCATGTTATTTATATTAATGTCAGTAAGTTGTCAACATAATACATTTCAGTATCTATTTTGGATGTTCTAGAACCAGAATTAGGAGCCATACATTATTTTAGGATTGAAAAATTGTAGATTTTGCCTTAGAAGACAAAAATGAAGTTTGAAAATAATATCCTACAAAAGAAGCATTCTATTTAGCAGCTTTCCAGTAAAGAGCTCTGTACTTTACCTTCATGGAAAAGCCAAGCTAGGTGCATTGCTAGGTGCATGCTACATCCATGCCACAGACCTCTGCCAATGAACAACATTCAGATTGATGTTTCTGTACATGCAAAGTCTCTCTGTTTGTAACACTTAAACCCTATTTTCATATTCAGTAGTTATAATACATTGCATATCTCTTTAATTCAAACAACACTGCTACTAGCTAAAGAACATTTTAATGTTAATAAGTTACCCTCATGAAATGATAACTAGCAATTATTTTCTATTGTCCAAACTAATTCCTAGCCCATTTCTTTAAATTAGACACATTTTAATTAAAATGAGCAAAATGTCATTTATAATATATTGCTTGGGTCTATTTTATTAATACACAATCTTAATTCTACTAATACAAAGGATGTTTACTGAACTACAGTGAAACTACAGGAAGTTATCTATTTACAAGCACCTATTATCTAACCTTAATTGGAATCCACCATCAGTCTTTAGAAATTGCTATTCAAAATACATTCAGGTTTCATGAATAGTTCAAACAAGCAGCAAGAAAATAATTGCCCCATATAGTTATGACTAATAGAACAAGTGAATTTCATTTCAGCTGCTATCCTGCCATAAAAGCAACAAATTAAGTCAGGTTTTCTAACTATTGCTGTTATTGATCAGATGCAACTTTGGTTCAAATATTTATCTTAATAGGTTTTAAAGCACCTGTTTTACAAATGTGCATAGTTGTTCCTAGCATTCAGAACTCCAGGATAATACCGAAAAACATTCTAATGTTTTAATTCATAAATACATT
Organism: Naja naja; assembly: GCA_009733165.1. Taxonomy (NCBI): domain Eukaryota; kingdom Metazoa; phylum Chordata; class Lepidosauria; order Squamata; family Elapidae; genus Naja; species Naja naja. The sequence goes on along the minus strand of CM019151.1, from coordinate 131,597,298 downwards.
TATAGAAAATCCAAGCTTCATAAATGTGGAGGAGTACTCAGGCATGTTTTTTTTTTTTAAAGGAAGCAAACATGGATTTTCATAATCAAACTATTTCTCAACTCTAGATAAGAAATGAAAAAATGAAGTTGAGAAATACTATTAACACTGCAGTGCCAAAGTTTCTTCAAGGGCTAAGGCAACAAGCTCTCTCTTAAAAATAAATGTCTTATTATTGCTTTTCCTGATATACCGCGTATGAGTCTGTAGAGCTCATTTTGTAATTCAGTTTGGAATTGCCTTCTATAAGATTACCAAGAATACATTGCTTGCAATTTATTTTATCATCATAATCTCAGAATTCAAATCACTCATGTTTCAGCAGTTTAGCTTGTAAAACTTTATGATAGCAAAACATCTTCCATTCAAAATCAATCAAGATTAGAATGAGATAATGTATTTGTTACGTTATTTCATCAATTTAAGCCAGATGTCTATGGAGATTCTCAATCATCCAGGTCATGGTTGTTTCAAAGGGGCTTTTCCAAAAGGCAACTGGATTTTCTTGGTTTTTCCTTGAAAACATTTTGCTGTTCATTCAAGAAGCTTCTTCAGTTCTTCAGAAGTCCAGCTGCCTTTTGGAAAAGCACCACTGGCATAGCTTAAGCCAAAGTTACATCTGAGTTCCAAGTGCTTGCAAGAAAAACATGAGAACTAAAATTTAAATGCTCATCAAGAAAAGCTTTTAGAACTTTGGGGGATAAATTTGTGTCATCTATTTCTTTAGTGCACCAATTTAATGAATTTTGAATTCTTATATGTTAGAAAGATTGGTACATTTTATATTCATATTTTGTTACTTGGATTTCTTTAGTGCACCAATTTAATGAATTTTGAATTCTTATATGTTAGAAAGATTGGTACATTTTATATTCATATTTTGTTACTTGGATTACACTTTGTGCAGGCTGTTTGCTGTTCAACTAATTTTAATTAGATCCTGGTGACTACTTCACTATTTTTGTTTACTATGTTACCATTATATTAGTAGAATAAAATATTATATGTCCTTTCAGACACCTCCCCCCATTCAATTTTCCTAAAAACCATTCGTTTACAGTACTGAATACAATGAAGTAGTTATGCTGACAGAGCTGTAAAGTTCACATAGTAATCAAAATTATTTTATGCAGTTCAAATCTGGCAGATAGGTGCATTTGTCAGTCATTAGTTTTGAAGTACATGTAGTTTTTTGGAATGTAAAAACTGTAATACTTGATACAGATTTATGGAAAAACTCAGGGGTTTGTGCAAACATTGACTGAACATGTTGGATACTAACAATGTGTTTGAATTCTAAATGTTGTAGTCCCATATGTGCATATGTAAGAAGGCACTTGTCTTCTTATGGCTTGGGTCAGATAAGGCCTGGTCAAAAATGGCACCACTGATACAATGGAAGCAGAACCAAATCCTGAAGCGTTGCATCGCATTGTCCAAGTCTACTAGGAGAAGTTGGGAGATATTCTAAAGTACAATAAAACTCAGAATAAATTCCAGCAGTTTTTGCCGATTACAATGAGGTAGAAAAGTACTGCTTAGTTCCAAAATGTTCTCTCTCTTCTGTTTTGTCTCCTTAAATACCTGCAAGAAAAACAGATTTTCCATAATAACTTTTAGGCACGTTGCATATTTGTTAACAATCATAATATGCATTGATTCTATACAGGAAACATAGACAATGAACGATTCTGATTCAGTTTGAGAGCCAAAGTATCAGCTCTTGTCAAAGGTAAATCAGATAACCGTGACCTGCTCGTGGTCTTGCAAATGAGGAAAAAGATATGTGTCCCAGGATAATGTTGCAGATCTAATCTGAGTTGGTTACTGGGACCAATGGTTTATCCTTCCAAGCTTTCAAATCGTGCTGGAGCCCATCACTGTGGAAATTCTGTTTCTCCAGATAGGTCATATTCTGGAATATGACTATAACATTCTGAAGAGAGAGAACTGCCCTGAGGTTGAGCTCCAGCACAAGCCCGAAGGCTTGGAAGAATAAACCTTGGTCCCAGTGACCGACATAGATTGGATCCTGTTCTTGTTCTGATTGTAATAGCAAAAGAAGTTGTAATTGGAGACAATATTGCATAAGCAAATCCCTATTTTAACAGTTATCATTTAGCTATACATGTTTAAAAGTTTTCTACATTCTATCGTTAAAAAAAAACACTTCATTTTTTATTCTGTTAGATTAATTGCTGAATATTTTCCAAATACATGGCCATTTAATCTAACAAACATATTCACAGACACAGTAATAATTTGACATAGTATAATTTAGATAATTTGAGTTAATTTCTTGAATTAGCAGAGTCCAGAGGTTGGAACATGATGCTCACAGCAACATGTGTCTACATGCTTCAAAATTTATTTTTAAAAAATGAAAAGCACAAAATGTTACAAGATCATCACATTTAATGAGATGTTAGTTTTCCTGCATGAGCTTTTTTAGACAGCAGGCACTCCTATGCAAGATCATGCAAGAGCTCACAAAATTTTCAAATTTCTCAAATGCTGCAAAAATTTGGGGTGGTTTATTTTAGGGGAAACCATACTCTGAAGATTGCTTCCCTTTGATTTTATATTGTAATCTCAGATTAAGAATGAAGAAATTAAAAAACTAAGCAACAAATATTGGATGTGTCTTTTTTTGTTTTTTTCGTTTTGCTTTTTATTCTTGATAAAACTATATAAATACACACACAGAGACACACAGAGACACACTAAACAACAAATTTCTAAAGTTGATCACATACATTGTATTACACACTAAGGACTAATGTTTAGGTTTGCTATAATTATTATGAAGCAATAGGTATCTAGACTTACCCCCATGTCTTTAAACACTTTAACTGAATTTTTTGCAAGACAATAGGTGGCACTCTCAGCTGTGAATATAACAGTAATATTGTTAATTTACAGATTTAAAAAGCCACTGTCTAAAACAATATGATTAAATCATAATTTGAATAATTCTACAGAAATAACTATTTGACATACCATACACTGCAACATTCTTTTCTGTTCTTGATATTAAGTATTTGTGTAATTTTTGAAGACAGTCCGTTTCCCTGACAGGTCCACTGAAATTATGGAGAAAGATGGCGGCTGAACTATATGCCTCCAGTAATGGCCCTAGCAGCTTCTGCAGGAAGGAGATATATTGCTGGTGTTCCTGTGACTGACTCACCTATAATAATAAAAACAACATTCACTAAGAGGATAATGCAACAATATATGTACATAATGCTAAACCCATACACTAAAACCCAGACATTATCAGATTGCAGGAGGGCAGGTCAGGAAATAAATTATGGTTCGTCTCAGGTGGTAAACTATTGTTTAAAACTAGACTTTGTTGTTGGCTTATCTGGTTTAGCACAAGATATAAACAGAAAATATGGTTTGTGAGTTCCTTGTTTATTTCTATGTCTTAATTTTTGTTTTCCTTGGCCAGCATCTATTCAATCCATGGACATATAAAGGAAGAACATTTTTTTAAAAAGGGAAAATCAATTAAAACTCCATTACCGCTTTACTGTTTTGTTTGTTTGTTTCCTTTGTCTTTTGGATTGTTCACCCAGCTATGATTAAAACAATTGTAGCATTGCTATAAATTGTTATTCAGCAACACATCACAGTATCTCAAAATCTGCTTAAAAGAAATCTAGGCTTATTTCTTAGAAACAATCTTTTTCATTTCTTCCAATTTTTTTCTTCCTTCTTTTCTTTTAATCCATTTTATGGTATGTAAAAATTATACACAGACATGCATAGACACACGGGACTTGGTCCTACTAATCTACTTAGTACCTTCAAGTAGCAATCCCGTTGTTCTTCACCAAAGTCACTGTCTTCATCCTCCTCATCACTTTTCCAAGACAATGGCTCCGGAATACTCTTTTCCCAGTTTTGCTCTGTAAGCCTAGAACTAATATCTTCCTGTTCTTCCTGCTTAGAATAGAAAAATAGAACTATAAGAATTATGGTTTTTTTTCATTGTGAATTACTGCTTTTCATTCTAGGGTTTTTCTGTAGTCATTTCAGGTGTTAGCAAAGGAAGAGCCAACTATTCATTTCCAAAGAAATCCTGTGTCTCATTTATAAACCAAAGATGCTGGATTAACATTGCACAATTAATGACAAAGATTGGCTTGCATTATTGTCACTATTATGCTTTACACTGAAAATAAAGCTGATTGCTAAAGACACTTCCCTTAAAATTAAAATCTAGGTGTTATCTATCACTGCAAACTTTCAGTTTGCAGAAAGTCTCTGCTACTGAATTTCACAGAAATGGAACCAATTCAACTTCAAGTCTATAGAAACATTATTCAAGCATATTTCATGTGTTAGGTTATAAAAACACCTGAGGCATTTTCAGATTTTTCAGAATTCCAGAGTTTAAATAATTTCCTCTACAGCAATTTGCACAAATATAAACATTAGTGTTTGAGTTTCTTAGTTTGATAGTTTCATCTCCTGGAGAATTCTGTATTGCACACACAAGGAATGCTTTAAATTTGAACCTATATAATTAATACTTAATAAATATAATTAATAAATCAGGAACAGACTTCATATATGCTTTTCTTTTAACCTTTTGAGGATTTCTTGCCTAAGCTTTTTATCCTTTTCCAAAATTAGTTTAGTTACTTCCAGTGTGCTGACTATTACATTTTTTATTGTTGAACTTTTAGTTGTCTATCTGTACACAGAAAGAAACATATATGCATGCATACACATACTTAATCTAATATATAATAATATTTCTTCATTCTGAAAGTATAAGTAAATACAACTTGAAAAAAAAGAAAATGGTACCTATCTACTTACTGAGATGTCTTTAAGAATAGTTTCTTTAAAAATCAGCAAGATACAAAACTATATTCAAATTTCAGTTCCAAATTTCATCTAAACTAGGAATATTGGTAGATGATGTACTGGGGCCAAATAAAAGTATGAACGTTAGAAGATGCTGAGAAGGTTCATCAGGCAGTCATCAGGATATATACTGTGAAAGCAAAAATAATCTTCCTCCTGCTTCAACACTTGCTTATTAACCAAGCATTAGGAGCAGGGGTGGGATTCTACCAGTTCTGTCCACTTCTGTAGAACTGGTTGCTATGAAAAGCAGCAAACAGGGAGCATACATAGAACCAGTTCTATGTCTGCTGCTGTTTTGGCCCACATGCCCGCCTGGGCTCTTACCTGACCTTTATTTCTTCCGTTTTCAACCGCAGCTGCTTTGCGCGACACAGCTACGGTTGAAAAAGCAGGAAAAAAGTGCTTTTTCAACTACTGTGCACTTGCACGCAGCGTTGCTTAGCTGTCCAGGCAGCTCATCAGGTCGTAAATTGTACTCATGCGACTCACACGACTCGCGCATGCGTGCACAACGCAGAGCGACAGAACCGGTAGTTATACCAGTCGGATCCCATCCCTGATTAGGAGAGAAAGAGGTCTTTCAACACTGCCACCAAAAATTATGTTATTCATAAAATTGTCTTGCTAAATAACTATAGCTGATCCCCAGGAAGGGAAAGAAAATCTTTAATGTTTAACCTTTATGTTTAACAATTTCTCCTTCACGCAAAAGTAATTTATGTCTAGTTTTTTTTTCTATCAGTATAAGGATAGTGTCCTTAAACTAGAAAAGTGGAATGCTTTAATCTAAATAATAGTAATAATGAAGTTAATTAACTTTTTTCATTATGCATGCTGAAGTTAATGAACAAATAAAAATATGCAATGCAACAATTTAACAATAATCAATCAAAAAGTAAACGTCTGATTTCAACTCCTGAGTCTAAAGGAACTGAGTCAAACAAGAATGTTGGGAAAAAAGTGATAGATTTAACAGCCAACTAAATTTTTAATTCCTTGCAGATATATGATGATATTTATGTAACTATTAATAAATATTAATTAATAAGCAGTACTTTTACTAAAATAGTAGCATGCTGAACATTCTAACTACCAAAAATTCTGAATACACTGATAGATTTTAAAAATCAATATTCAATTGAAACCAGAATTTTTCTTTTTTTCTTTTCTTAACCCATCCAATTCCATCTTATTTTTTATATTTATAACCAATGTGAAGAATATTATGTTCTCCATTTTTCTTCAATTTTATTTCCTTGCATTTTTGCTCTTTTATTTCCTCAATTTTTTTATTCCTTTATATTATTTTTATTAGAATTGATTTTCTTGATGACAATAAAATTATATATACAAAACTAAGCATCAAAACTTATTTTGGCCTGAAGAATTCTTAAAAGATTTTCTGCAGTGAAATGAGTATAAAAAGTTGGCAAATATTATAGTTCAAGGCCCATGAATAATTATCTAGATACATAAAAAACATCATCAAAATCTTACCTCTGCTACTAAAAGAACTCCATATTGTATGAACTGTTCAATTGCTTCATGACACACTTGACCTAACAGCTGACAGGGCTCAATAGGGAAACAAATTTGATCAGTCATGACTATTATCTTTCATTGTGCTATTTTTCTCTATTAATTGCTGCTTTTGAATACTCTTGCATAAAATGAACAATTTCTTATAAAAAAAGATGATTTCAAGAAAAGAAATTGTTGATTTCCTCTGCAGCTACTTCAAGTCAATAATAACTATTTGTGTGAAACAGGTAGTAAAGTAAATGCGTAAATCATATTGAGGATGTATTTGCAAGTATTTTCCTATTTCAGAGGAAACACAGGTAATACATTTGTTTTAATTCCACCATAATTGAAAACTGAAAGGAGGAAAATAAACAATTACAGAACTAGAAAGAACCTTTCTCCCATATTTGAAAATTTCTTTGTCAACGTTTCATCCCAAAAGCTATTCCAGAAAAATTGAAAAATTATTAGTCATACATACTTCAATATGTGTCATTATGTATTATTTCAATTAGTGCTGTATATTGTTTTACACAGCTTGTTCCAATCTGCCTTGTGTTATATTATCAGCTTTAATGCTTGATATATCCTTCACACTTCAAATTCCAACATGGTTAAAAATTCTAATGCAAAATGGATTAGTTTTTAACTTTGTAGACCATTAAGTCTAAATTGCCTCGAGTCTGCTGGAAGATCATTCATTGAACAGTTCTCTGTTAGGAATTAATAACCATAGTTTGCTGAACAGGGTAAGGTGTTACTTTTTTTAAAAAATCCACTTGGTACTTCTCCATGTCATACAGGAAGCAATAGTACTGGATTCAGAATACAACAGAATCATTATCAAATCTAAAGAATCTTATTTATTATTATGAGCTTTTTATTTTAAAGGATGTACATTTTATATATAATAATTGTATGTAAGAATGAGAAACAAATGCTTTGAAATATTTTCTAGCTTCATTTTAAGTGCCATTTTAAGTGCCATTTAAAATGGTTTAAGCTGTAAAATAAATTGTTCTATATTTATTGCCATTGTCGACAATGTTCCTTTTTCTGGTCACATTTTAGACATAATGTGTGTGTGTGATATACAGAGAGAACTTGCCTGCCACTTCTTTATGTAAAGGCAAACTGCAACAAATTGCAGCTACCTGTTTCTTTTCCCTTCTTCATTTCTTCTTTTTAAGAACTCGAGTACACCTCCATTTGACCCACAGTACTGTAGCATAATACAAATGATATGATGGTAGCAATAGAATATGTGTCAAACGAATCTGCACCCAAACACTTACCAATGAAACAGTTCCTTCATAACACAGCAAATAACAGAGGCTGGCAGCTTTTCGGACCAGTTGTTCTTGACTAACTACATTGGGCAGAATCCCACTGATAACATTTCTATGCCTTTTGTTCAGTAAAGCATGAAGACTACATGCTGAAGCAAAAGAGAAGATAAATTCAAAGTTATTCCTAAGTTACTGCATTATATGTCAAACTCAACCTCTTAAATAGTAACAGCGATATTAGGCAGAGTATTTCAGGCATCAGAGTAAGGACAGTTTTAGAACATACCAATGACAGCCTCTTTGAAGAAGACATGCAGTATCCCATTGCTATAAAAGCTGAGTTCAAAGACAGCAGGAACAGTTGTGCTGGGAGTGATGAAGAACTCATTATTCCGACTGGTGTTTGTGATGGTTATGCAGTTTCCCAACAAATGGATAGCGTGCATGACAACATCTTCAGAATTTCCTGAAAATCCCAAGTCATAGCCCCGAGCCAAGACCTCCTCCTTCATGGAAAAGAAATCTTCCACCAGTTTAGAAAGATCAATTCCCTAAACAAAGTATTGAAGTAAATAAATGACAGCTCTCCAATTATATAAGTCAGAAAAAAGCTTGTTTGCCCACATTTTTTTTTCAGAACCAGTGAAGATATTCCTATTTGCTAAGGTCAGAAGAGCAAGAAATATTGTGTTATACACCATTTAAATTGGCGTATTTGTTTTAGTTTTGTTTTCTTAAAATAAACAGTGTTTTTAGAGTATGTATTTATTGTTTTTAGCTGAACGCTGTGGGGGCCTAGAGATGGAACTCTTTCCTCAATGTCAGGAGGCTGTGAGTTTAGCAGCAGATATTTCTCTTTCTCTGGGCATAAAGAAATCTGTTGCAAGCTCCAGTGGTCAGGAAGGGCATCCAGCCAGGAAATGCTCAGCTTCATTCAGTCTCCCTGACTCCACTCCAATGCAAGGAATTACAGGGTCATTAAAAGAAAAAAAAAGTATTGTATGAGCCACGATGGCACAGTGGTTGGAGTGCAGTACTTCAGGCTACTTCTGCTGGCTGCCTGCAATTTGGCAGTTCAAATCTCACTAGGCTCAAGGTTGACTCAGCCTTCCATCCTTCCGAGATAGGTAAAATGAGGACCCAAAATTGTTGGAGGCAATATGCTAACTCTGTTAACCACTCAGGGAAGGCTGTAAAGCACTGTAAAGTGGTATATAAGTCTAAATGCTATTGCTATTGTTTTAGCCACTGATTTTTATGATAGTTTTATTTAAGATCTCTCACTTCCACCCATAATTTATTTATAAATCATTTGAAAAGGAAGAGAAATATGCAGCAGACAATAGATAGATAGATAGATAGATAGATAGATAGATAGATAGATGGATGGATGGATGGATGGATGGATTGATTCAGTATAATGGAAAAGCCCTAGTAAACACAAAGAAAGATTCAACAGTATGCATATATTAATTACATTGATGTATTTATTACAACTTAGTAGGATTGGTTAGAATAATTTCCAAGGAATAAGGATTATAATCTTAGGAAATACTGAAATCACATCTATGATACTTAAGAATTATGGCCTGAAGCAATATACTGAGGGGACGGGGATGTTATATTTTGTTGGTTTGTGTGAGAGATGATGCCCACAGATGTGATGGACTACAATGAACCAGCAGTTTTTTCAGGAAGGAGATATATATTCATCTGGTGCAGTACAGCTTGGAGATGGATAAGGGATGTCTCTAAATATGTGTAGTTTCCTTCCTTATTTCTGAGAATACAAATAAATTAACAAAGTCAGTTTACCCATAGCTTTTGAATGCACCCTATTCCTCAACAAACTAAATAAGATAAAATAGGGAAAACGAAAGTATAGAGCATGTTTTAAGCACTGCTGACCCTTTGCAAGTCTATTCAGTGAATGCAGAAGCACAGTAGCCTTACCTGTCTGTGTCGGTAGAGCAGCAAACAGGCAACAATGTGTGTTGACATCACAGCACATGATTTGTTGGCAGCTAAAAGCAAACAAAACAGAATAAAGCTATACTGGCACTTTGGATTGCAACTGAAAGGCTCAGAAAACAACAGTTATAAAATGTCAGTCATGGCTGAATTAAGTATTATTGTTATACAGAAAGACTTTCCATTTTCATTAAGGCAGCACAAAAAAATCATCTATTGATCAAAAATAAACATTAAGTTTTATCACACAAAAATATTTTAATCCATTGTAATATTAAAATATGTGGCATTCTGAAAGAGTGAATAGTGGAAGGAAATGAAGAGTGGAGGTAAAAACAGGCAGCAAAGTTTGGCTGTCAACTCTGAAGGCAGTGAAAAATAGTGGCCTTATGGTAGAGAATGAAGGCAGCAACCATATATGAATTCTTGGATATAATTATCTTAAGATGAAGACTAGAAAATCAGATGGGTCTGTGAGAGACTGAAGAAAGCCCCATTCTAGAGTAAGAGAGCAATGGTGTATATCTAAGTGTGATGGGGCTGTTGAAGAGTTTTAAGACATCTGCTTACTCAGTGGATATACAATGGTTGTTTTAAAGACTATTAAGGTTATGACTGAATTGGGGGGGGGGAGCCAAAGGGAAAAGGGAGAAAAAATGGAGTTAAATGATAATGGGTAGATATGTAGGTAGGAATAAGAGTTCAGCATATTCTTATTGAGAAGGAAATCAATCCAAGTGGAATTGGCCAGCCCGTATTATATGTGCCTGTGTCTCAACATTATCTCAAACAGACATGTACCCTAAGATAGTATTTTTCCATGATGGCTTCTATGCTGCACACTTGTGTACACTTAGGTATTTCTTTTCCATGTTTCACTATGTGTTAAAAATTGTGCCATTTAAATAGGCCGCTTGTGCTTGATTTTTGAGGTTTTCTAATAATGTTATAAGCGGCCAGCAGTTATTATTTGAATAGTAAATTATATACTATACTGTACTTCTGTTGTTGATGTGATTGTTATGTTTTGACTTTGTAAACTCCCTGGAGTTGTTTGAATTAGTCAGGATATAAATTCCTATAAACAAATAAGCAGAGTTTTTTAACCCGACAAAGTTCTCACCGCCAGGAGCTTCTTAACAACACTGAAGAATGAGCATTTGATCAAATCACTCACAAAACAGAATTTGGGCATTGTTTTGGTTTCGTTCTCAGATATACAATAGTGCTGATAGTCAAAAAGACACATTTATGAATTGTGGCAAAATATGGAGGGGGAGGAATGGGAACAAGCTGACAAACCAACCCCAGTTTTTGCTTTTTCCTCAACTGCTGCCTAACAGCAGTTAGTTATCATGCAAATTATCACTTTAAGAACTAATTCCTAGTTTTGTTTTTCTCCTTGTTTTTCCTCCTATTCCTTTTGTGAATAATATCTGACACTTAAGGAGAAGACTGGATCCTATCCTATTTTAAAAATCAACTTTAGTTAAATTATTTCATCTTCGGCAAAAACAGAAAGTTCCAAAATATTTTCAGCTAAGTGGTTTGGGTTTGCCTCCATGAAAACCACAGAACTAAAGTATTACAGTTTTAAGAATATATTAAATATGGAAAGTTAGTCAAAAGTTTTAATTGTGCTTCTTTTATATCATACAAATCTAGATACTGTAGACTTCACTTGAATGAGCTGAACTCTGAAATATTAGGTTAAATAGTTCAAGAAAAGTAAGATTACGCTATTCACCCATTAACCTTTTATAAGTAGATATGACATGATGCCTATATTGGTGCAATCCAGAAGGCATTACACCACTCTAGGAAAGGCAAACTATAATTTTATGTAAAATTCTAAAATCCAGTAAATACACTGACTGTAATGAAGAGACTTATTCAAAATGACATATCTCAGATTAAAAACTGTGCAATTTTAAGACAAAAAAAGAAGGATGCAGAAAGAGGAAAGCCCTGTTATTTAGAAAGTTGAATGTGACAGAGAAAATGCAGAATGAAATCCACAATGAATACTTACTGAACATTACGTGCTCTGCCAAGTTAGCTATTAATTGTCTTCTCAGTGGCTCACAAGATAAATCCTTGGAATCAGGAAGGGCAGTTTCTGAACTTTCTTCCACTATGTAGTTAGGCCTGAAGTAACAGAATGGATGTACTATATAAACTGTACTTACGAATTATGTCATCATAAGACATAAAAATATTTAAGAGTTGCAGTTCCCAGTGCTGCAGACTATATTTCTGAGGCAGACAGCACTGAGCTTGCAGATAAGAACAGATTTTGTCTTACAAGAACAGATTTTGAAAATTACTTTAGGGTAAGTCTATTACTGTCCTTTGTCAAAACATCAACCACACTTCCCTGATTATATTATAGATCTAAGTCTGACAGAGTTTTCCTACAACTGCTTGCTTCATGGAATCACACTGTATTAACAAAGAAACTGCCTGGACGCCCAAGGTAGTATCCAGGCTGTATTGCAAAATAGTAACTCATGCTTTATCTTAAAATTTTCATATCCTGAAGAAATAATTACTTTGAAGTAATGATACATTTTACAACTTTCATATCTTACAACAATTCTTCAAAATCTTTTTTTTTATCATATGAAAAAAAATACATAAACTCCCCAAGTTTTAAGCTGTTAAGTAGCTGATACATAATCCCAGAAAATCAATTACTTAAGTTTCCCCCCCCAAAATTCAATAGGCTAGCTCAAACTTAGTCAAATCAGATAAAACACCCAAAATTCAAGATATATTTACATTATAATTGCTAAACGTACAGCTAGAATTCAAAGTATTAACTACTTTGACTGCATGTTTTTGAAATATACTACTTAATTGTATGCATAATTAAGTATTATAATATTCAATTGAAAATGATGGATTTGTTATTTAAGTAGATTTCTAACTTATTCAAAGGAAATTCATAGAAAACATTTTCATCATGAATCCTTTGGTATGTGTTAAAGCTTGATGAACTGGAATTTGGAAAAGAACTTCCTCAACATTTATAATTTATTCTGTAGATTTAACAGTATATTTGATTGTTCCTTGTTCATCATTGATAGAAAAACCTCAGTTCCATCTTACCTTGAAGGCAGTACAGATGGTAACAGAGTATGCTCCAAAGAAAGAGGAACAGGCAAAGGTTTTTGATTTTGGCAATCTAAATATTCCTGTAAAAACATAACATTTATAACAACTATCTTACTGATTAGCAAAAGGATTTTCAGAGACCAGCATAATAGCAAATACTGACAATTAGCCAATAATATAATATACTAAAAACATGTAATTTTTAAAGTGCATTAATTACCTCTAGAATCTAAAGCAGGGGTGTCAAACTCGCATCGTCATGGTGGCATCACATGACGCATCCCAACTTTTTTCCCCTTAGCTAAACCGGGTGTAGGTGTGGCCAGTGTGTGATGCCTCCGGCCCGCAGGCCACGAGTTTGATATCCCTGATCTAAAATAAATGACAACCAAACTGAAAAGATAATAATGAATTTCTTAGATATTTCTAAGTGAAATTTCTTGCATCATTGCTTCAAAAAAAAAAGCTATACTAGCTTTTTCCAACCTTGATCTCTCAGTCTTTGGTCAGTCAGATGTTGCTGTTTAATAATATTAATGTATCATCAAAGAATGTAAGCTGTTCCAAGTATATTATTGTTGTTGTTTTTGTTGTTGGTTGAAATCAGCCAGATGTTTGCACTGAATTAGCTAATTTCATCCACTTATCAAGTCCTTCCCAAGGATCAGATATTGATCCTTGGGAAGATATTGTTTGATGGTCTTAAAGATATCGTGAAGGATGTAAAGTGATCCAGATAAAGCTGCCTTTTACAATTGACTAACAATAAGTAAAACTGTCAATGCTGAAGGGGTTCAAGGTGCTCAAGTGATGCTCCATTTGCTCCAGTTATTATTGGTACTACTATTGTTTTCTTTTGATTAATAGCTTCAAGCCATAGCATTTCATATTCAGCACTTTGTTAATGTGTAAGAATCCATTTTCTAGCATGAGATTTCAGCTACAAAACTCTTTTGTTTGAGCAATACCATTGTGCATGAAGTAAAAACTTGAAATATTGTTTCTACTGAAATATGAATAGTTTAAAATATCTTTTTCACAATTTCTCAATGGAATTTTAGTCTTAAAAGATAAGCTTACTTTTAAAGAAAATGGCTGAGCAAAATCTACTCTAACACATCCATAATTCTTTCGTAACATTCGAAAGACCCCTCGGGCTACACTCCATAGGCTTTCATTCTTCTTGGGCTTTCCCTGAAAGACATTGAAAAGAAAAAGAGAGGGGAAAATCATATTACCTTCCTTTCTTTCTTTCTTTCTTTCTTTCTTTCTTTCTTTCTTTCTTTCTTTCTTTCTTTCTTTCTTTCTTTCTTTCTTTCTTTCTTTCTTAGACTTATATGCCACCCTATCTCCCTAAGGACTCAGGGCGGCTTACAAAGTAAAAACGATAATACAGAAATACAAATATTAAAAAACAATTATACTCAAGGTCTCATAAACAATTCCAATTAAAACTATACTAAAACTATACTAAAAACCCTCTCCCCCATCAGTCCGGGTAGGCTAGTTGGAATAGCCATGTCTTTAGATCACGGCGGAAGGAGCGGAGGTCAGGGGCACCCGGAGCTCTAGGGGGAGCTGGTTCCATAGGATGGGTGCTCCCACCAAGAAGGCCCTACTCCTGGGAACCGCCAGCCGACATTGCCTGGTCAACGGCACCCGGAGAAGGCCCTGTTGGTGAAAGCACACGGGACATCGGGAAAGTGTTAGCGGCACATACCCTGCATATACCCTGGTCCAATGCCACGAAGGGCTTTATAGCTCAACAGCAGCACCTTGAATCTCACCCGGAGGGCAACCGGTAACCAGTGCAGCTCACGCAGGAGGGGTGTAACATGGGAGTATCGGGATCCTCCCATCACAACCCACGCCGCTGCATTCTGGACAAGTTGAAGCCTCCGAGTGGTCTTCAAGGGCAACCCCATGTAAAGAGCATTGCAGTAGTCCAGACAGGAGATGAGTGCTTGAGTGACTGTACGTAGGGCATCCCAGTCCAGATAGGGACGCAACTGGTGCACCAGGCGAACCTGGGCAAATGCCCCCCTGGCCACGGCCCCCACCTGCTCCTCCAAACTGAGCTGTGTGTCCAGGAGGACACCCAAGTTGCGTACCCTATCTATGGGGGGTAACACCTCTCCCCCCATAGCTAAAGATGGAATGTCCTGGCTAACTCGAGATGCCGGTACGTACAGCCACTCGGTCTTAGCTGGGTTGAGTCGGAGCCTGTTCCTCCCCATCCAAACCCACACCGACTCCAGGCACCGGGACATCACTTCGAGGGCGTCACTGGGTTGCTTAGGGGTGGAGATGAAAAGCTGGGTATCATCAGCATATTGATGATACCTCACCCCAAAACCACGGATGATCTCGCCCAGCAGCTCCATGTAGATTTTGAACAGGAGGAGCGAGAGGACCGACCCCTGGGGCACCCCACAAAGGAGGTGGGGCCGATCTCTGCCCCCTGCTAACACTACCTGCATATGACCTGAGAGGTAGGAGAACCACCGTAGAATGGTGGCCCCCACTCCCAACTCCCTGAGGCAGCGCAGTAAGATACCATGGTTGATGGTATCAAAAGCCGCTGAGAGATCTAACAGGACCAGGACAGAGGAATAACCTCTGTCCCGCGCCGTCCAGAGATCATCCACCAGCGCGACCAATGCCGTCTCCGTGCTGTACCCAGGCCTGAAGCCCAATTGACACGGGTCCAGATAGTCAGTTTCCTCCAGGAACAATGGGAGCTGTCGGGCCACCACGCTCTCAACAACCTTTGCAATAAAGTGAAGGTTGGAGACCGGATGAAAGTTGTTTAAATTAACCGGGTCCAGAGCAGGCTGATACATCATTAATACATCAATTGTGTCTGTTCTTATTCAAAAATAAAACTAAATCTAATTCATTGGTCCTCCAAATCGTGTGAAGTTGTTATATAGTTGCTTTCACTAAATGAACATATAGTTTTAAACATTTTTCCCTGATTTTTTTTCTGCATGATTTTATTTTGTGGCATATTAAGTACAGATGAAAGTTAACCTGTCTTAAAACTATAGTTTATTAGAAGAATTGTAAATAGTAACTCCAAATTTATAAATACGTTAAGCATACAATAGCACCTCTTACCAGCTGCTCACCAGTATAGTGACCTTCAATTATTCTGTCATAGGAGATTCCCACAGGTATAATTAGTACGTCAGGAGCAGCATTTGAATACAGAGCATCCACCACTACTGATAAAAGACCTGCCCTTGCACAGGCTACTTTGCCACTCCTGGACCGTGTCCCCTCCAGAAATATCTCTAAGAATTGCTGCTGTCGAAGCAACTCTTCAACATGCTGAAAAGAGAATAGCAACAAGATCAGACGCAAGTTCTTTGCATTGTTTCAAATCAGTAATTTATAAGGTGGGCAACTACCATGAGCACTGTTCAAATTTGGAACTCGAACCCTGAGTGGGAACAAGATTTCTAATCATTTAAGCAACAACACACCCACATCTATAAAATACAATTCTACTTTTTTTGGAATGACACAAAGTTGCATGGGATAATTACTACTGAAAGATCACAAGTAACTTGGTATCTACTAACAATAGTGCCCACAATTAAGAGCACATAGTTGCATAGATATTAGAGATATGGTTTCAACTTTTAACTAAAGTACATAAATTTCTTCAGGGCACACATATAGACCATACCACCACTGACATGCATAGAACATTACAGTGATCCATGAAGTCATCACAGTTTCCAGAAATACATAAAAGTACAAGTTTCCCACTTTTCTTGGCAGAAGCCTTTCTACCATAGTGAATCTTTTGTATTATCTGGACTTAGCCCTGAAAGGAACTATACCTCATTTACCATGTAAGTGAAATGATACTGATTTAAATTTTGAACTTTGCTACAAATTTAAATATGCATTGTGCACTGAAATGGTACACAGGTCTTATTATCAAATTTGCAGAAATAAACAGTTTTTTTTAAATGTACTTACCACATGCAGTAATATTCTGTACAAAATATCTTTTCGGCCATCAGGTCTCTCATCTAATTTTCTTCTAATAAAAAAACCCCCAAGTTTGTGGATTAAGGTGCTAAGGATAGGAAATAAAATATGCATGCCTCTTTAATTAAAAGGGAAAGGAGGCAAATTTAACAAAGGTTATATCAGATTTAAAAAATATAAATGCATATTATTTTCATAATATGAAAGAAAAAACCTAATAAATATTAGTTGAGCATGTGATTATAAACTCTTTAGATGCATTCAAATAAATTGCTCCTAGCATTATGCATCAAAAACATTTACAAGTGTTCACTTTTTTCTTGATATGTTTTTTCTTAATGTTTTTATTGAGGAAAATGTGGTTACATTATAAATATATGTTAAAACATTTTTAAATGCAAGTGTTGATTCCTATAGTTCTGAAGAAACATTTCATTTGAAGATACATGTTAAGTATACAAAATATATCTTAAGTTTGTTTTTAAAAAAACTTTTCTTTAGGAGTATTACAGTTCTATTTAGCTAGGAATAGTCGATTATTTTTTTAAACATGAGATAAATGAGAGAGAGTTCAATAGTGAAGAACTGGTAATTATAATATACAACTTTATGCTGTGCAAATATTTTTATATATTCAACTTCTATTTTATATATTCCTATATTAGAAGTCGACTATTCTATCATGGAAGAATTTACTAGTTCCTGAAGTACAGATACATTTTTTCATTCTATTTGTAAAAATAAATTCTCATTCCTTTCTGACACAGGAATTTCATGTACAGTAACAACTTGTCATGTGAATATGGACAATGTTAAAATTCAGGATTTTTTATATGTTAAAATGTTATCAGAATTTCAGAATAAGACCACTACAATTGAAATCTCAGTTCTATTTATTTACCAAATTAAGGTAAAAGTTGTTGACTATGTATAATATGTCATACAACAATGCACTTATAGTCAATGCATGCTACATATTTAGGTAGCTTCTTGATGATAGTTCACCTTGGTCAGGTAAGGGAATAAAATTGGCTGACATTAACATAGTAAAAGAACTAATACTGTTTACCTGAAAATAGGAATGTTCAGATTATTTCCGGCTGCAATGTACGGTGCCTTGATATTGTGGCAGAAAAGAATGAATGTGAGAAGTAGGTAGTCAATGTGAGATTTGTGAACCGGTAAGAAGACAAGAGGCAAATTTAGCTGTATGAAGAAGAAAAAAAGAGTTCAATATTAAAATATAATTTTAACATATCGAACTACTTACACTGTCACTATGTTTCTTTTTTTCTCTTGGTAATACGTGCATTGCCAATAGCAGAGAAAGGAGGATGGACTGAATGAAATAGAAAGGATATATATTTCACAGGCAATAGATACAGCAATTAAATATAACTGCTTTATTTGTATCATACTATGGGTAATCTAAGGTGGACTTGAAACATGTACTGTAGTTCGTATTTTGATTATATAGCAATGTAAACTTTGAACAATACTTTGTTCAATACTTTTAAAATTAAATCATCTGGAAATTAATGGCAAAAATATATTAAATAAAAAATAGATAACTACTTGATAGTAAACTATCACTAAAATAGTCCATAATTACTGAAATTTCAAGTGGATGTTACTCCAAACATACATCATTCATTGACAATATACTACAATATATCTTGGCCAGTAATTCAGATTCAGCCCCAATAATAAATTCAAGAGTCTTCAGAAACCAAAATGATACTGGAAATTAAAAAAAAGATGATAAAACCTAGTTTTTGCATTTCTCCTTACAAACATTGAGGAAGATATAGAATGCATTAACACAATTTACTATACAAAAAATCTTCTGGCAGCAACATTTAAATCATTATTTGTATTTATTAAACAAGCAATTAAGTGATTATGTACTGAAATTTAAGACTAATACTTTAAATCAGATTCTGCTGGATATGACTGAATTTTACTTTTTATACCCTTTTATAGGAAAGAAAAATAAAGATAATTTTTTCCTGAATATTTTACAGATTGAATCTGATAATAACTAGATATTTAGTATAGTATAAAAATAAAAATGCTGTAGTACCATTGCATACATTGCCTTAATTATTTTTATTACCTCAGTTGCTGCTTTCACCATCTCTAGTTGGCCTTTATGAATCTGAATATTCCAAAAAAAGCTGTTAAATAATTTCAATAAAACCCAACCTGTTAACCTGAAAGAAAAATATAAGTTAAGTCACCATGTAATCAGTTTTATACAAAAAATTGATAGATATAAATATATTAGTCACTGTTCATGTTCCAAACAGAAACAATGACATCATTCATGATGAACCAAAAGAGTATTAAATGAGTGTGAAAATTTTATTAAGATAGTTTAAACAATAGTTGATAGACGACTATCAGCTGTAAAAAATGTAACATACGAAGAAATTTTAATTCCAAATAATTCTGAATAGAGTGTAATGTTGGGCTGATAAAATGACACTTACTGAGAACATATTCCCTTGTCCCATTGAAAAAACAGTTTTGATACATTAATATATGAAAGAATTCTTCAAGGGCAGGGAATGAGTTTTATTCATTTTGCAACAATGACAATGGAAAAACAATGAGATAAGAAATAACGAATATCTCTGTGGCTATAAGCACCGAGTATACGCAGACCTCACAAACAAAACTTAGTATCATTACCTAATCAGAGAAGGAGAGACATTTGCTACCATTTCTTGAAGGATCCTTTTAGCTTTCTTCTTGATTCTGTTAATATTTCTAGATTCCAGCTGATCAGCACCATTTACAGCTAATTCTGAAGCCTCCTGTATAATAGCATTCTGCACTCTAAATGTTACAAATATAAAGTGAATTGAAGATTTATTGTAGATTTCAACTACTTCAGATCATATATCTTCAATTTAAACATACCCAAAACTCAGATATTAAAAATATCCCCATCATTGTTCTAATTAACTATACACTGCAGTACTTTGTAATTGGAATATTCATGATTTTTTCACTTAAAAATACAGCTAGTCAAGTTACAACAGTTCATTTAGTGACTGTTCAAAGTTACAATGGCACCAAAAAAAGTTATTACGTTTTTCAGAGTTACGACGTTTGCTGCATCCCCATGATCATGCTTGCCAGTTGTTTCATATTTATGACCGTTGCTGTGTTCCAGGGTCATGTGATCACCTTTTGCAACCTTTGGACAAGCAAAATCAATGGGGAAGCCAGATTCACTTAACAACTGGATTACTAACTTATCAACTACAGTGATTCACTTTAACAACTGTGGCAAGAAAGGTCATAAAATGATGCAAAACTCACTTAACAAATGTTCCACTTAACAACAGAAATGTTGGGCTCAATTGTGGTTCATAAGTTGAAGACTTCTGATATTATATAGATGTCATTTCAAGGTTATAATGTATAAGACTGTGCATATATTTACATATGCTGAATCCACATAATCATACAATCTTTACAATTTGTAGATGAGAATTATACAACCCAACTTCCCTTACAGCCTTAGGTGCAGAAACCAGACTTCTGTTTGTTATTACACAATTGCGATATTTAATCTTAAGGCAAAATTAAACAATAATTTTATGACTAAAGAGGAATCATATTTATACTTTATTTTAATTAAATGTACGTGTAAATAAAATGAATTTTAGCCTTTATTCTTATTCCATTGAATTCTACTCATTTCTTTTTGAAATATAACCTGCACAACGCTAGACAAAAGTGTGGCTGCATTCCCAAAAAGTTGCATGCTACTGAAGATGCCTCTAAATAATTGATGGCCCACAGCCAGACACAAGAATATAATGAAGACTCTTTGTAAACAGGATTTCAAGGTATTATAGCTTGTACACATACATAGGAAGAAATTCAAGATAATTGCTTTTAAAATCCAGAATTCCTGCTGTATAAGCAAAAAAAAAACATTTTGGGGACTTCCCATAAGTTGAACATTTATTATTTATAAATAAGAACTTTTCAATTATAATAATCACTATTATCTTCATCTTACCTGCTATTATTCAGTACATTTTCCACCACATTATTTGCAAACATGCTCTTATGAACATCCCGCTCTTGCACAAAAAGAGTATAACAAAACCGCCGAGCAAGCCAACCTCTATACCTATAAATATTGTGTAGGAATTTAAAGAGACCAATTATTAGAAAGTTATCCTTCAAATGACTACCAAAATACCATATCGTATCATATCATATTATATTATATCGTACCATTCCCACTAATAAAATTAGTAGAAGTCACTTCGAGTTGATCTGGTTCTGGTTTAACAGTATCATAGCAGAAGGAAAAAACAGATAGAAATGCAGTAGATGAGGCAAATAATTGGCTTAAATATGTTCATCTTAAATCCTTGTTAATATTAATTACTTGTTAATTCAGCCTTGCACACAAATATAGGTAGAACATACTAAACGAAGAGTTTTGTTTATTTTAGTTCTTTTCTTTCTTAACTGGGCCATCTTGCTCAGAACAAATCTGCAAGCAAAATGAAATTTAACTCAAGATTTTCACAGCCTAAGAAACCAAAATAAATGTAAACAGAGAATAATACTTGAGTTTTTCTGCAACTCTAAATTCAAAACTATTTGGCACTTGTGCGGATAATAATAGAAACTGTTTAAGAGTTCTACGGAACCAAATAAAATTGATTCATCCCTTCATCTTGATCTAACATGGTTTGGCTGATTAGTTCAAATACACATGATGTAAATTTCATAAAGCTAGCAAATCATTTGGGTGAGCATTTGAAGTGCAGGACACCAACAATGTCAACAATGAATTTATAGAGGAAATAGCAATTCTGACATCAAATGGGAAAGGAATGCCAATTTGCATCTTTATTTATCAGGCAACTTTAAGTGGCATATAAAGAATAAAGAAAAACAACATTATACAATGCAATAGTATAAAGTAGCAGATAAGTCAAGCCGTGGTGAGAGAACGGCAGTGGGGACTCACTTTCTCTTTAGATAGCCATTTAACATCTGTTTACCAACTGTCCAATTGGTGCCCATGGGGGATACCCGCAGTGAGAGTGCGGGACTTGATCTGGAGGAGGGTCTTAAACATCGACCACAGGTCTGTTGTGAGAGGGCAGCCTGGTTCCTGGACCCCCCCGACAGGCAGTACCTAGGACTTTACCAAGTTCCTATATTCCGGACTTTATTGTTTCCACCTACAGACCCTTGTGCCGGTTCCTTGACATCCCTGGATCTGTAGTATTCGAACTTTTACAGCAGCAGAGCTTCAGGCCTTCAGGAGGCTCCCTCCCTCCAGGACATGGCCTGCTACACTATCACCGCCTACCTCGAGGATGGGTTATGGAACCCGGAGAGATGGCATGGCGGGGAGTTGGGTTGGGGCTCTAAGAAGGCAAAAAGGAGGGTCACTAGGGCCCCTTTAATTAAATTTTTAAATAAATTTTTAAGTAGGCTAGGGAGGAGGGTGGGAAATGATGTCCGGGGGGTGGATTGCAGCCCGGCCCGTGGCGGGGGGGCGGGATTGGGGGCCGGTGGGGGCCCAGAGTGTGGGCCAGGGACCACAATCCCTAGGGTGGTTGGGATCGGTGGGAGACAACGAGGCATAGGGCCAGATCATGTGTTGGGAGCGCGCCCTCGCTATCTTTGAGCGGTGCCGCGTTCCGACCCTATGACTTCCTCCCCTGGGGGCAGGGGAATGGGGACCCCTGGGCTCAAGCTGGTGTATTTTAATGCCAGGTCCGTGGCTAATAAATCTTCCCTCTTCCGCGAGGTGATTGAGGAGGAGGCTGCGGACCTGGCTTGCATCACCGAGACCTGGTTGGGCCCAGAGGGAGGAGTCCCTCTGGTTGATTTATGCCCCCCAGGTTTCCAGATTTTGCACCGGGCACGGGCTCAGGGGAGGGGTGGTAGAGTGGCTGTGGTTATTCGGGAGACCCTGGTTCCAAGGGAGGTCGCTGTTCCTGAGATAGGCGGAAGTGAGACCCTCCTCCTGAGGTGGGGGCCTGGTGGCCGGGTGGGTTTGCTGCTGACATCTTTCCCCCAGCTGTGTGGCAGCAACCCTGCCTGGGTTTCTCAACGTTCTCTCGGGGGTGGCGGTGGATCTCCCGGGGCTTATGGTCCTGGGTGATTTTAATCTGCCTTCCCTTGGGGGGGTGTCGGGTTTGGCCCAGGAATTCATGGACTCCATGGGGACCATGGGCTTAACCCAGTTAATTCAAGGCCCGACTCATGAGGGGGGAAACACTCTCAACTTGGTTTTTGTCTCGGAACAGTGGCGTAGTGATATAGGGCAGGTGAGTTGTACAACACTGCCCGTCCCATGGTCTGATCACTATCTCCTGTGGCTGGTCTTCCAACAGGCTGCTCCCCACTGCTGGGATGAGGAGCCACTTAGATGGTTCCACCCCAGACGCCTAATGGACCCTGAAAGGTTCCAGGCAGAACTGGGGTTTTTCCCCATTTCCCTTGCCCACAACTCTGCCGAGGACTTGGCGGCTGCTTGGCAGCAGGCTGCTGAGGCTGCCCTTGACAGGGTTGTCCCCATGCGTCCCCTCACACACCGTGGATCCTGGGTAGCTCCTTGGTATACTGAGGAGCTCCAGGAGATGAAGCGCAGTCGGAGGGATTTAGAGAGCAGGTGGAGGGCCACCCGCTCCCAACCCGATCGAGCCCAGTTAAGAGCCCATATAAGGACTTAACTGGTAGCTATGGGGGTGGTGAGAAGGTCTTATCTCTCCACCCTCATAGCGTCTGCAGATAACCGCCCAGCCGCCCTGTTTAGGGCCACCCGCTCCCTCTTACATCCGGGGGAGGTGGTGGACCCTCTCCGGGGAAGGGCTGAGGAATTTGGTCAATATCTGTCGGATAAGATTGCGCGGGTTCGGGGTGGGTTGTGCTGCACCTTGCAGTGGTCTGAGGATCGTGGTGCAAGTAGTCTGGCTGATGTGATCTGGGCTGAGTTCGATCCTGTTTCCGAGGATGAAGTGGACAGGATTATGCGGCGTTTGAGTTCCACCACATGTTTGTTGGACCCGTGCCCTTCCTGGCTGGCTTATGCCGCCAGGGAGGTCACCTGCGGTTGGCTCCGGGCAGTGGTCAACTCTTCGTTAAAGGAGGGTGTCTTTCCCTCCGCCTTGAAAGAGGCGGCGGTGAGGCCCCTCCTGAAGAAGCCTGCCCTGGACCCGACCGTGTTAGACAACTTCCGTCCAGTCTCCAACCTTCGTTTTTGGCGGTTGTTGAGAGTGTGGTGGCTCAGCAGTTTCCACTTTTCCTGGATGAAGCAGACTACCTAGATCCGTACCAATCGGGCTTCCAGCCTGGTTTCAGCACGGAGACAGCATTGGTCGCACTGATGGATGATCTCTGGAGGGCCCGGGACAGGGGTTTTTCCTATTAGACCTCTCAGCGGCTTTCGATACCATCGACCATGGTATCCTTTTGCCTCGAGGGGCTGGGAGTGGGGGCACTGTTCTTGGTGGCTCTCCTCCTACCTCTCTGGGCAGTCGCAATCGGTGTTGACAGGGGACAGAGGTTGGCCCGAGGTGCTCACTTGTGGGGTCCCTCAGGGTCGGTCCTCTCCCCTTTTATTTAATATCTACATGAAACCGCTGGGTGAGATCATTCGTGGTTTTGGGGTGAGGTATCACCAGTATGCTGATGATACCCAGTTATACATCTCCACCCCAAACCAAATCAGTGATGCCCTCTCCGTGATGACTCGCTGTCTGGATGCGTACGGATCTGGATGGACGGAAACATGCTTCGGCTCAACCCGCCAAGACTGAGTGGCTGTACATACCGGCATCTCGTCCAGTCAAGAGTGTCCATCGTTGACCATAGGGGAGTGGTGTTGCCCCCGTGGATAGGGCACGGAACCTGGGGGTCCTCCTGGACGCGGCTCCAGTTGGAGGAGCAGGTGGGGCCGCCGCCAGGGGCCTTTGCCCAGGTCCGGCTGGTTCGTCAGCCGCTGGACCGAGATGCCCTGCGTACAGTCACTCATGCCCTTGTTACCTCGCACTCGACTACTGCAATGCTCTCTATTTAGGACTGCCCTTGCACACCATCCGGAGGTTGCAGCTGGTGCAGAATGCTGCCGCTGGGTTGTGATGGGAGTTACCCGATTCTCCCATATTACCCCCTCCTGCTGCTTGCATTGGTTGCGGTTGCTCTGGGTGAGGTTCAAGGTTTTGGCTTTAACATTCAAAGTCCTACACGACATGGGTCCACAATATTTAAGGGAGTGCCTCCTACCGATATCGAGGACCAACTGCCCTGTACGGGCACACAGGCAGGGGCTCCTCGGGGTCCCGTCGGCAAGCCAATGTCGGCTGGCGGTCCCCTGACGGCGAGCCTACTCTGTGGCGGCCCCCGACTTATGGAATCAACTGCCTCTGGACCTCCGCCTGGCCCCTGACCTCCGCACCTTCCGCTGCGATTTGAAGACCTGGCTATTTGACCAAGTCGGGCTGTGATTACCTTACCGGGGGTATGGGACGGTTTTAATTTTTAATTCGGTTTTATTGGACCTTATAGTGATTTAATTTCTTTTAATTATTTATTGTATTTGTATGTTTTGATTGTGAGCCGCCCCGAGTCTTCGGAGATGGGGCGGCATATAAGTCCAACAAAATAAATAAATAAAATAAATGTCAGGAAAGAACAATACTAGAAAAACAAAAGTTAACAAGATCTCTTCTTTAGGTATATATGGCTTTCTATATCCATGTCTATGTCTGCTTCTAAGTTAAAAACATTGTTTAAAAGTATTCTACTAAACTATGAGGTATTAAAGCACCAAAAGAAGTAATGAGAATAAATTAGTTGTTCTTTGGAGTTCCAATATTTCTGTTAATATTTTAAAATGACAAATGTATTTTGTAATACAGATTAACAGAATTGCAAAGGTTGCATTGCAACATCATTAAACTGTTGTGCAATCCATCACATGCCTGGTCAGAATTAAGCTGCGCTAAACAAATTATAGTCTTTGAAAGTTATAATCAGGAGTCAGTCTGTAAACAGAATTTGGGAGTTCTATACATGCAGCATGAAGCTTACTTTCTTTGGCTAAGAAATGTAGGAGCTTTGATAGAAAGACATTAAGATAGATTAGATAAAACATATGAATGATGTTCTCTTTTTTGTCTTAATTTACTATGTGCATATATTTACATAAGACACTTAATGCAGAATAGTATCTGTTCTTTTATGTGCTGCCAAAGGAATACAGGTAGTCCTAGATTTACATTAGTCACTTAGCAACTAGTCAAAGTAAAAAGACCTTCCTGGGTGTACTTACAATATGGTCCTGAAGTTCCGACAACCGCACCCCTTTGAGATCATGTGACCACATATGAGATACTGGACATCCAGCTAATTCATGACTGTTACATCCCACTGTCACCTGATCATGTTTTATTAGTTTTTACTTCTGGTTTTTGGCAAAACCAGCCCCTACTTTAATGACCGTGGCAGTCATTTAATGACTCTTGCACAAAAAAAGGTTATAAAATTGTTTGGAGACATGGGTTTCATTTTGACCATCATGATTTACAATCATAATGGCAGGCTCCATTACAGTTATAAGTTGAGGACTATCTGTACATTAACTATCCTTTATCAATCTGAAGTTTATAAGTATCTGCTATTTAATATCTACTTTCAGCATGAATTATGTAAAAAAATAAACTTGAAATTAGCTTTACAAATGTGCATCTGACAAGTAAATTCTTGTTCATTCAAATTCATGCCTAATGTAATAGACTTAAAGGTGCCAAAGGACTTTCTATCCCTGACAAACTTGAAATTCTCCTTGCCCTTTTGCATTTTTTAAATATGAAAATTAAGGTAGACAGATGACAACACAAAATTCTGGCTTGTGCCAGAAAATATGTTACATAATATGTACATTTATTTTGACTCTCATGCATATGTTTTATTAGGCGCAAATAAGGAACAACTAGAACAACTCCTTGAATAGGCGAAGGCATTTATTTTATTGTCAAACACCTATTTACAAGAATCTCGCCAGATCGAGTACCTTCCCTTGGGAAATGGCAAATACAGTATTAAAGATCTGATCTCAGGTATTTCCTCCTCTAAATTAGCTCCATCCTTGAAATGTCTCCTTATTCCCCGTCTCCTTTACCACTGATTCCACCACAGTTTTACGAGGAAATATTATTATGTAGCTTCATTCTGCTCAATGAAACTAGTACCTGTTTTCATGAGTACTTATACAAATCGGTGCACTACCATGTTGCAGAATTAGTTTTTTTTTAAAGTAATATTTTTTTTAAAAGGTGACCTCCAAGCTCAGCCAGTGTACAGTTTTCAATTTTTTGGTTGAAAGCTAGCCTCACTATTCATATTAATACTATTAGTAGAACTAGTTTTCTAAGAACACAGTTGATGAATAATGAAGCCTTGAATAAAGTCCTTTGCGCTGAAAACCAAAATGTCATTGCTCTTCAGGTTCAATTCAGCAAAACCAATGTTAATATTTAACCTTTTTACCCATTTTCCAGATAACTACAACATCCTTTTTAATAAATCACAATATTAACTATACTGAAAAAAAGTATTTACCGTGTATGTGTCTCATTAATATAGATGACATTTCGCAGACCCAAAGAAGGGATACTAGTATTAAAAAGCTTGTCCTGAAAGTGAAAAATATATCCATATATTAATTTATTACTAATAGCAGTTCACAATAACTATTGAATTTTCCTGTATATTTCTTCTAAAGGGGAGAAACCTGCCCCCTCTCCATATAAATCATCTATAGCTCAAAATTTGCCAAAGTTTAGACTTGCCAAAGTCTCACAAAAAATCTCAGCTATCTGAAAAACATATGCCTTATTTGTTAAATTTGTACACCAGCAATTCTGGGCAGTCTATACAGAAAAACAACAGTACAACAATGAAGAAAAATCTATGCATCGTCATTTTTCCTGAACAAATCACTGGGCCCTGTTTTATAGTATTTCATTAATACAGAAGCATCAAATATTATTCTACTTCCACAAGGCAAAATCTGAAACTAAGCTATACAAGGTAAGTACATAGCTACTTCTTAATTTAATTGCCTTCTGGCTATTTAATTACCATTACATGAAAAGTACAGTTCAGTTTGTTACTAATATAATTCCATTCACCCAGCTTTGAGGTGTGCATACGTAACAACAGCGTCCCACAAATGGCCTATTCCTGCCCAGAAGAGTCTCTTTCCATTTTAAAGTGGCTGATCGGAAAACAGTAGGCCTAGAATTGGATTCTCCCTGGAAAAAAGTGACAATAAAGAAAATATAAATATAGCACATAAAAACTGACAGTTCTGAATTTCTTTCAGGTTACTTTCTATAAATGAACTAGCTAAAGTTAAGAACAATTGATTTATTTGTTCTGCTTAAACAAATAACCAAATTCAGTTATTGAAAGTAATTAAACACATTCATGGACTCACAAATATACAAATGTTTACCTAAAGTAATCTAGATCAATTATACTGTCAAAATATTTTCCTCCTTTAAATTATATGAAATCTGTATATTTGATACTGAATCATTCCAATATGACAGCCCCCCAGAAAGTACTTATGATCCAGTTCTGGAGTTCCACCAGCTGTACTCACCTGCACTCATGACTGTATTTTGGGTGCTTGGCAACCAGTTCGCATTTATGGCCATTGCGATTTATGGCCATTGTGATTATGTGATTGTGATGTTTGATGGGATTTTTTGCCAGAATTTATTTCTGGTAAAAATACGCGTTGGGTAAAATGGATGGTAAAATAGTAAAATAGATTCATTTAACAACCACATGTTTGCTTAATGACTACATTCATTTAATTAGCGCAGCATTCACTTAATGGCCACTGCAAAAAGGGTCACAAAATCGGGTATGGACTACTTAATGACTGCCATGACTTATGATCATAAATCTGGCCATAATTGCAGTCATAAGTTGAGGGTTACCTGTACACTTTTGGAACTGCTATAGGAATAAATCTGAAATAATATAATCTTGTACTATTTATTATAATATGAATCTGAACTTTTTCTATAGTTATGTTTTGAATGAAAGTGATGCTAGGTTACAGTACTGTATTATTTTTTATCAATTTTATCCTGCCCTATGAACTGTGTACAGAACTATCTAAATGTATTACAGATAGTCCTTGGGTTAAAATGGCAATTGAGACCAGGATTGCTGTTGCTAAGGGATACGGTCATAAAACACAATATCATGTGGCTGCATTGCTTAGCAATTGCAGTCCCAGCTATCCCAGCTGCATCGTAATCTCAAGATACAGGGGTCATTAAGGTGGAAGTAGCAGAAGTCCCAGGTAAGAAGCCTAGGGGTGCTCCGAGGAATTGCAGGGGAGTGAAGAAACCCTAGAAGAACTGGCAAAGGCTGTAAGTTGGGGACCAAGGGATAATTTGTGAGGCCCAGCACAAGTCGTACCCAAGCACAGAAAGTTGCAGGGCTGGATAGTGAAGGGAGGTACACATGCAGGAAGGCTTCAAGATAGATGGTACAGAAGGGTGAGAGCATAGGGAGCTTGAAGGAACTTACTGGACTATTAGAGAAACTTGTAACCTTCTCTGTCAGCTTCCCCACTGACTTTGCTTGTGTAAGCCAATTGGGAAAATCAGTTAAATACCAGTTAAGTGACTGCAGGATGATGCAACATCAAGTGAACTGTTTGCCAAGCAACTGTTTGCCAAGCACAATCATGTGACATAGGTGTGCTGAAGTGGTCAGAACTTGGAAGACCAGTCACAAGTACCAGTTCTTCAGCACTGTGGCAACTTTGAATAATTGCTGAACAAGTGTTTGGTAAGCAATGACTACCCGTACATAACATTCTTAATTTTTTAAAGTATAACCCTACGTTACTTTTTCACCTTTCAAAAGGACACTAGCATTTTATCTTAAGAAACCAGAAGCACTGAACAAACATGCATTTTGCTTACCCATTCTTCACTGGAATGTTTACATCTTGTGACAGTGCATTCTGCTGAAGATGACAAATAGGAAACATCTATTGTTCCAAGTGACAATGCGGTATCGTCCATGATCTACAACATAAATTCAGGCTCATGAGCTAAAAGAAGAAAATAATTTCAATATTAAAGAATTAATTGTATTAGTAAATAACCAAATTCACTTATCCTAAATGTCGTTCTAAAGCTGAAATCCTTGGCACATTCATAGACTTTACTTCCAAATTAAGAAAGTACATGGTACAACTACAATTGGCAATTTAAAAGATGCAACTATATAACTATATAGTATAGCATATAACTATAACTTGCTCTCTTTAAGGATATGGTAACTCATTACAGAAAAAATTATAATACTTCAAATTTATCTACAGGTTGCTCATAATTACCAGAATTGGTTTTGATCAGAGCGAATTAAATTTTTGCTCCATTGATACCCAGAAAGTAAATACATGTTTATAAGATAAGAATGAGATGAATTTAGACCAGTTTCTTTCTAATATACACTTCTTTGTTGCATAAGCTTCTAGGAAAATACAGTTGAAGTCAATCAGGCTTCCGAAAGCTGGAACAGACACTATGTTCCCAAATCAAGCAAGGATAAAATGTCTGGTTAGCCACTCAGTGTGTTTTGCACACCCAAATTATTTCAGCACATTGTGTGAGTCTACAATCAGAAGGAATGTAGTAGCACCTTTTTTGACTACCAAATTTTTTGAAAGGCAAAAGTTTTCATGAGCAGCTCTCTTTATAAAATGCATAGAGTAGCAAGACTGATGTAAGACTTAAATTGGAATAAACCATAGGAAGGGTGGGGGAGAAGAGAAGGCAGATTAGTTATACAGATGAGATGTGAAAGTCTACAAGTCCTTAATCAATGAACAACTGCAGTATGCTTAAAAATCATTGTAAATGTTAAGGGTTTTTTTAGATTGTATGAATGTAGGCAAATAAAGGTAGTTAAACATGGGTTAGTACGCTATACAAACAGTCAGTAAAACAAGTTTAGAAAAAATACGGGTTTTTTTCCTAACTATAAGCATTTTTTGTTAAAAACGAATGAGCTTCTCCTCTACACTATCCATATATAAAAAATACGAAGACATGAACAAATATATTTGTTCAGAGTGGGAAAGCTCAATAACATGCATTTTCCCAAGATACAGCCAGAAGTTTCTTCAGGGACCCAGGAAATTATAGGGAACAGTTTTCAGGAAAGAATGATTTTGTTCCTTGACGTTCTAATTACACTGAATATACTATGATAGCTGAAAGCAACTGCAAAATACAAAAATACA
Organism: Naja naja; assembly: GCA_009733165.1. Taxonomy (NCBI): domain Eukaryota; kingdom Metazoa; phylum Chordata; class Lepidosauria; order Squamata; family Elapidae; genus Naja; species Naja naja. The sequence goes on along the minus strand of CM019151.1, from coordinate 131,566,128 downwards.
AACACAAGGATTTTAAAGCTTCACGAATGAGAGGTATTTTAAAAGAAGTGATGAATCCTGGCTGCTCTTCAAAGAGCTTTAAGCATAACCTCCTAAGAAAACTAATGTGATATTGTGACTAAGATGTTAGACTAAGAATGAAGAGATGAAGACTTGGCATTCCATAGCTTGGGACTGATGAGGAAGAAAGCCCTCTTCTGTTTGTCTAATATAGAGACCTCTAATTCCCAAACTGTGATGCTGTTTTTTTTAACAAACTTACAGGGGTACTATGAAATACTTAATATTTGAAAGTAAAATATTATACAAAAACATTATGAGATATAAGTACTCCATGAACTGAAAAACTTTGAGAATCTTTGGTACAGACTATGGAAAGCTGTAGATCATATTTATTGTAAATCAAAGCATTCAAACAGTTTTCTAGCAAAAGACATAGTTTTTCAGATAATCATGCTGTACAGTATGTAGAGTTTTGAACACTTTTGACAACTAATGCAATATTTCAACAGTCATATTTACATCAATTAGTGATTCAAAACATTTTCAAAAGTAGTCCCACATAAATTTAAATTGTTAAGAAAGGGTGTAACCACCATATGGACAACTACTGTCAAATCCAATTGGCTAAGGAGAATCATAGCTGGCATATAAACATGTTCTTTTTCACCTGGGAATCCAGCAACAACTGAAAATCGAAGAATTATCCCAGGCTGTACTTTAATGAGAAACTTCATCTAGAATAGGATGAATTCATGGTCTAGTTTCCTACTGAACAACACCATATTTACTTTTTCTACAGCAAGTATTACCTTGTCACCTTTGGGACAAATCATAACTAACATCTACCAGAATCTCTGATGGTGATTTGACCAAGTCTAACTGCTATAGAATGTAAACTTGAATCTTTAAAATCTTATTTTGAACTGTTCCAGAAACTGGAGATAGGAAACTAGAAAAAGATACAGATATAGAAACAGATATGGGAAAATTTAAAACCATGATATTACTGCAGTACTTACACTGGAATCCCTAAACATTTTTGTTATTGCCGGATTTTGTAACTGAATGCTTTGATTATTTGGAGCATTCAAGTATTCTGGCAATGAAATATCATGCAACTCAAGCATATTCAATTCTATGCTTTTTAGATATCAGGGATTAAAATTTCCAAACCACCCAGACAGCATATTCATTGCTTATCTGATAACATACATTCATACCTCAACCACTGAAAGATAAAATAGAACAAAGTGTCCATAGAAGCAATAGCCTGTAAGACTGGATCTTTGGATAAACTTACCTGGGAGTAAATGTCACTGAATTAATTAGATTTATTTCCAATTATATGAACACGAGACTGGGCTGCAAATTGCTGAAGTTTCAATTTTTACAAAATACTGGAAGAAAAAAAGGCATCTCCTTCAGAATGTGCTTAGATTATTTATATGCAACAGCATGAACAAGCAGTGCTAGGAAAGTATATAGTCACTTTAAACTTTCTTCTATAAATAACAGATCAACTACTGTATTAAACACCAGTATCAAATGTTGGGTGTCCCTATACAGAGAAGGCTACTGCCAAAGAGATTTTGCTCAAACTAATCACCAAAGGAACATTAGCAATCTAAGCCAAATTGGCTGAATGACAGAAGGGACTTTCACACAGAGTTAGTTAAGTACATCAATGGAATGCAAGTGAAAGACTGAAAGAAAAAGGGAAAAATAAGCAGCCTATCTAAAAAAGGAAAATGGGTATTTATTCAGGATCCACTTTGAATTTAATCCAGATTTGTCAGCCAGATTGCTATAGTTAAGAGAATGATAAAGTATTTCCATATACTAGCTTGCTTCACACAACATATACAAATAACTGCACAATTGCTTTTCACCATGTAGGAACTTTCCACCATGCAGTGACTTCTTCTAATTGTCCATGGGCTCAGGGATAACTCTGAAAAATACTTTTTGTAGTACCATGCTGTTTCTCTATATTCCCATTTACCTCTTCACAATATTTTGCAAAAGAAAGGAGGGAAGGGACATGTTTATCAATCAGCTTATTCTGCATTTCTTTCATGCTGCGTTCATTTCACTTGCTATCTCATTCAAGCATGGGCCTAGTGCCAAGCTCAGTGTGCTATGCGCTCCTTTTTTCAAAAGCTAATTCCTAAAATACTTCCATTGTAATTAGTGCGTACAAGGGTTTGTTACGGTTGATTTATAAGTTGTTCAGCCAAGACTGCAGCAACAAAAATACTTACGGACGGCTACTTATGGACAACGACCGACTGCAACCTCTTTTTTTTGCCTCAAAATAATTCCCGTCTAAACATTTTATAAACAGCCTAGTTCTCCTAGAGCCACCATCAATACAGCAGTCCCAATCTCCGCCGCCCCGCAATTACTTTCTTTTTTTGCCAGCGACGATACCAGCGGAGGATCAACTTCGGGAAAGGCTTTGAAGATGTCCTTTCGAAATATCTAGCCGAAACCTCTCCAAAAACTCCCGATGCACCGGATCCTCTATCCCTTGACCTTCCGATCTCCGACCCTTTGGAGAAAACAGGCAGACGCGGCGCGGGCACACGCGCGCCCTACATCAAGGCGCCTACGACGCCAGCTACAGCCCAGCGAGACCTTGCCGGCAAACTAGCGGGCAGGCTGACTTTTTCACGCCGCCCCAACAAGGAGGGCAGATGCTGACGCGATTTCCTGAGCGCCAGGCGCCGGTGAGCAGGGAAGAGGCCGGGCTGTGCTCTCGTCAGCGGACGCTGGAGCGCCTCTGCATGCTGTGGAAAGGTGCCCCGTGGCCACCTGGCTGCTGTCTTCTAGGTGTTCACCAGCCCTGGCTGGTGAAATCAAGTGGGTTGGGGAGATTGGGAGATGAGCCCGACTTGAAGGGAAACTCGGAAATCATCAGATTTTTCCGCTGTGCAGAGCCGTGGTCAATTTTAGGTGTAAAAGCAATTGGAGAACTTGCTTTATTCCAAGACAAAGGCAGTCTCCCAATATTCTACAAAGTTGTGTTAGAAGGGCACCATAGTGAGTGCTGAAGCAAAAAAACAAGTGTATAGGTGTATGCACATTTTAAAGATTTTTAAAAATTGTGCCTAATGTGTCTAATGTGCCTAATGATAATATGTATTAAGTTAACTGTCGTTTAGCAGCTCTTGGTGGAAAGAGGTCAGATAATAATCTGATCTTTCTCTGCCCTGCAACAAAACCTGAAAGGCTCAAGTTGAAAAGGCTCATCAAACCAAGATTCCCTGGACAATCCCAGGCACCTCCAATAACAACTAATATGAACCAGGGAAAAGAGAGAGAAGCAAAAGACAAGGGCTGCTTTGATGTCTCTTTGGACTTATCTTGCTACTTGTACTGTTAACTTGTAATTTCTCTGATTTGTGTACTGAGTTGTCTAGGAAAGGACAAAAAACGTTGCCCTGTTATTTGTTTAGGTGGAAGTTTGGTGCTCTTTTGCTGAGAATGCAATAAATGCAAAGAGTGATTGTTGTATATTAATTTTCATTTTAGCTGTTTTTGCATACATCACTAAGCCACAAACTGCTTATCAACAGTTCTAGTTGGGTTTCTACATCATGCTAAACCATAAACAGACAAACCACATTTCACTTTTCACTTTCGGTTGTAAGTTCTATCAAATAGCTTTTGCTGCTGGATTCGCAGATACAGTATATGCACATCCATACTCAGCAGATCATTGTCCAATCAGTTCTGACAGACTAATCACCTCATTGAAGTTTATGTATTCCCATCACCCTCTTTCCTTTTGAGGGAAGCAATATTGTTTTAAACACAAAAAAGGAAGAAGCAATAGTAAGCAAATAAAATAAAGATAAAAAGATTTTTTAAAAGGAAATGCAGCACCATATACCAACACCATCCACAATTTCTCTCCATATTTCTCTGTGTTTGCAAACCATCTTTCCTTCCATAGAGCAGTTTCTGCATTCTCTTTATTTTCTAAATGTCTTGCCTCACTCTTTTAATGATCTAAGTCTAACATTGCTTTCTCAGGTTTCCTTTTCCTTTTCAGAAGTATTGTTTTTTTCATTGTGATAGATAATACAAAAATTCGAATGAACTAATCCTCAAGTTAAACCCAGCTCAAAGATGTGTGTGAAACATCCTTGTGAAAGTATTTCTTGTTTCAGTGTCTGTACTTAATATGTTTACTTATGCATGTGAATGGGTCCTACTGGGAAAATGGATTTTCTAGTACCATTTTTATATCTGTCATGCAGGATATGCACTATTATGCAGAATTGCAGAAAATGGTACCACCCAACTTTGTTTCACTTCCCACTTAACGTTGAACTATTTGCTGAGTGTTCCTCTTACTTTACGACATTGTTATTTCCATCAGTGAATTTAGCATACAGCATTCAAGTCATATTTTCTATTTACAAAATCTAGCATAATTCAGACCTGCTTACTTATCATGCACTTTCTCTATACAAACGTACATACAAAGTATGACTTTTTTTTGCAGTAATACTTTTCCCAGTGACCCAAAGAGCAGAAATCTGGTCTGTGTACCTTCTATCTAGCCAAAGTCCAAATGTTGCTCAATCTCTCATAACCTTTCATTTGGAAGCCAAACACCTTCCCAGATACACTTAAAATGTTTTGAAAGAAGGGTCAAAGAGGCCATCTATGTCAAAATTGAACAGCCCTCTCTCAACAGATCGGAAGGGATACAATATCATCTATCTGCAGTCTACAACACAGTCCTTTCAACAGTTGCAAGAAGGCTCCACACCCATTTGCACTATTCAGGTGACCCTGAGGACACAGATAAACTTCCAGGTGCCTCAACGACTTTCTAAAAGAATGCAAATGACCAGTATCTGCAAGGAATATAAATCCTTCCATTCCCCACCATCCAATGAGATCTGAAGAAGCTTGGATGAGAAGCGAAATGTCTTCAAGGAAAAACCAGAAGTCCAGTTGCCTCTTGAAAAAAACACCTTTGGGATAACAGTTTTTGCATTCCTTCTTGCTACTTTTGTATAGGGAAGCAATAACAGCACTCTTTCTGTCATCAGACATATTAATTATATACTACCTTTTGCTCCTTAGGTACATTAGATGGTACCTTTCTACCATTAATCATTCTGTAATTTTTTCATTCAGACACATTTCATTTTATCAAATATCCCTTTCACGTTTACCAGAAGCATAGCTCCATAGACTGGCATTTTTCATCATTATTTTCACTCAGTTCCAAGTAGCTTCCATATTTTTCTTCCAGGTCTTGTAAGTTAGAAAGATCACTTATCTGCAAATGGCTATATGTGAGCTGACTCTAAGGGACATGTTGGGAGTGCTGTTACTGTACCATTTCTCACAAATGCATGGCAACATCCTTAACTCAAGCTGTTTAGTATTGCTGAATGGGCAGTTATAAATTCACCTAAGCTAGTTCTAGATTATTTATCATCCCCTACTTGGGAATCAGTCTCATAATCACCATTTCAATTTTTAATTTCTTTTAGATCATGTTGGACTTGGCATTAATGTCAGAGCAGAGCATATACAATCTGATATTAGGGAATATTTCCATGTGTCCCTTGTCATGGACTGATCAGTTCTCTATGATGATGGTGTTGACCATCATCCACATTCTATAAGAATGATGGGCCCATTCAGAGGTCCATTCTAGGCACCTAGTATATCATGATATTTGAGGGATTTCCGAAAATGCCAGAGTATTTTTGTTGAAAACCAAGTTGGTCTGAAATATAAGCAAGTCAGACATTACAGACTCTATACCACACCCAATCCAAGTTTAAGTGTGGATAAATTCATTATTTCACCTAATTACACATTTTACTCTTTCCTCTTGTAATCTCATAAAGCAGATATTTCTTTCACTTCCAATTTCAGTGAATCCTGGTGTGGTCACATAAATAACAAGAAACACAGAAATTTGAATTCTTCCAAAATTGTTGGCCGTTAATAAGAGACAGAATAATGGGCTTTAGAAAAAGATATAGCCATATTAGAATATGATTCAAATTACATATTAAAAGTGTAATGAATAATTATACAAAAACAAATCAACTTCATTTCCTTAGGGATTGGGCTTATCTGAACTAGTAATCAACGAAGTTCCCACAAATACTACTTTCTTAAAGACTCCTTAGATGCTGACAGACTTCCTGCTGCACCGGATTTTAAAGTTCAAAGTTTAAATTCATATTTATTGTTATTATGAAAATAATGTTATTCTGCTCATTTTGAGGACTCTGAACGATTGCTTTTTTATGTTTTCCAGGACTCTGGTTTTGTTATGTTGAATTCCTTTTGGTAGCTTAAAAAAATCTTGGGAGAATGTTTTTACTTTGAAGTGGTTTGCCAGAAATGCCGTACTTCAAAACAAATGAAATCAACTAAAGCATTGGACAAGTGATTCCTTATTGTATATAGAAAGCTCTCAATTTTGTATTCTAAGATAGTTTCTTGTGTGTGATGTTGCTATGGTATCAAACAAATGAGTACGGTTTTAGAGTATTCCTAAAGGGATGTCTGCTTCAACTGTATAATTTCTTTTTTAAGAAATTCAGCTGCATTGTCCTTTGATGCTATTTAGCAGAGGCTATAATCTGTTTGTATTGGAATTAATAGCAAGGTTTCCATTACTGGCATAGTGAGCAATAGAAGCAATTCTAATATATTGATGCATAAACATATGGACCACAAAATATAAAGATTCTTTTTGTAGAATGTTTTCAGTTAAGATTTTTACTTATATCTTTCCTGTATCTCTATTAAACCCTTCTACAAATTAGCAATTTGTGTTTGGAATTGCAACAGAACTGTTGCTACATGGGGAAAAGAAGTATGGATTTATAGAGCTATGGGATATAACAGAAATTTTTAAAAAAACCATACAGTGAAGGAAAATAAAGAATGCTGAGCTAATCAACAAAGGCATTTTTGTTCTCATTGTATCCTTGCTAAAGTACAAACAGTCCCATTTATGCAACCAAAAGTTCCAACATCAACATAGTTGTTTGTAGACCTTTGTGGATTGTCAAATATTTTATTGCCTGATAAGGCTGTTCGGTATTTCTTTGGTTATAAGTACATATTATAATGGTTCAATTATTTCATTATCCTTCTTGTAACTGCAAAATGAAACAAAACAAAAAGAAGGAGATCACTTCTACTAAGTTCTAGATGATTTACTTATTAGTGATTTGCCCCACAATCAGAACCTTGTGTTAACAGAAAGTACTACTAGATTGTACTATGAAATTGTCACTCACTTACTTAAGTACAGCATCCTTTTTGTTTATTTATGCATTCATACTGTATTTTTAATTAATGTAGTACTTTAAAGTACATGTAGTACTTTGTATTGAATAAACAGCTTCGCTTTTATAAACATAGGAGTGAACAACAGAACAGTAATGTAAATTTAACACCACTTTTGTTAATTTGGTTAAGTTATGGTAAATATATCTATTATTTCATAATCTAATCTGTTAGATTGAATAGCATTGGGCCAGTGCATAAACATTTATAAACACAATAGGTATGTTTATATATGTCTAGAATTTAAATACTATTATTGTAAAAAACAAAACAAAAATGCCGTAATAAATTCATCTACACAGGTATACAAAATAAATCAACTTCGTTCTTTTCCATTGAGCTCATCTGAAAAAGGAATCAACAAACCTTACTATCTTAAAAAGTAACTCCCTGGAGGCTGCCAGACTTCCTGCTGCACTTGATTTTAATGTTTGTTTAGATTTTTTTTCTTTTCAGATCATGTGAATCTAGGGCCAATTCCCAAAACAGATTTTAAAAAGAAAAAACATAAATTCCTCCTGATTCTCCTGATATTCTATAGCAGTATTTTCAATGTTAAGATGTGCTGACTAAACTCCCAGAATTTCTCATGCTGTCCAGGGAATTCTAGAAATTGGAGTCCATATATCTTAAAGTTGGAAGTTTAAAAAACATTGTTCTATAGCATGGATGTTAAACTTGATTTCATTGAGGGCTGCATCAGGATTGTATTTGACCTCAGGGGGCTGGGGTGGGCATGGCCAAGGTGGGCATGGCCGACTTGGCATCACTGGTGTTGGGGGTACCTGTGGGGACCCGAGCACTCTTATCAGTGAAAACAGGCTCCCGAGCTCCATTTTCAGCTAGGACAGCTCGTGCAACTCTCTGCCAGCAAAATGGAGCTCAGGAGGGCTACATTCTGAGCTCCGATTTCATTGGCAGAGGTACCATGGGCAGATCCTTTGCTGTTTCCAGGGCAGCCCTGGAGGCCAGATCTAAGCACCCCATTTTCCTTCCTAAAGCTCTCCAATAAAACACCTGCTGAATGAATGCCTGATTCATGATGATTAGAGATCAGTCCAGGTCAGCAGGAACCGTAAATTCATAAGAGATTACTTAAATTTTCAAACTAATTGTGACTAATAAACTAGGCTTGTTTGTTTCCTCCAATGTATGGCTTGGCTTCTATTTAATATTTAATATTTTTCTATTTAATATTAAAATTGTATTTAATATTTCCATCATTGTAGAAGGTATACATCATTGAACTTGACTTTAAAAACAGAATGAACAAGGATAGACAATTATTGCAGAGTTGAAGGCCAAATTCAAAAAGTAGATAGTGAAGAGAAAATGTTACTGTACTTGCAGCATCATGTTGTCATGACGTGACGTATCACAACTTTTTTCCCCTTTGTAAAATGGTGGTGGGTGTGGCCAGCACATGATGCATCCATCCCATGGGCCGCGAGTTTGACACCCCATTATAGACCCTGCTGGCCAGTTTTCTTGACTCTAGTGGCTACAATAGAATTCTTTATTGGCCAAGTGTGAATGGACGCATAAAGAATTTGTCTTGGTGCAAATGTTCTCAGCATACATTAAAAAAAAAGATACATTCGTCAAGAATCAAGAATCATCAGGTACAACACTTAATAATAGTCATAGGGTACAATAAGCAATCAAATCATACTAGGAAATAGTCAATATAAATCATAAGGATACAAGCGACAAAGTTATAGTCATACAGTCACAAGTGGGAGGAGATGGGTGATAAGGAGTGATGAGAAGATTAGTAGTAATAGTAATGCAGACTTTGTAAATAGTTGACAGTGTTGAGGGAATTATTTGTTTAGCAGAGTGATGGCATTCGGGAAAAAACTGTCCTTGTGTCTAGTTGTTCTGATGTGCAGTGCTCTATAGCATCGTTTTGAGGGTAGGAGTTGAAACAGTTTATGTCCAGGATGTGAGGGGTCTCTAAATATTTTTACAGCCCTCTTTTTGACTCGTGCGGTATACAGGTCCTCGATTGAAGGCAGGTTGGTAGTAATTGTTTTTTCTGCAGTCCTAATTATCCTCTGAAGTCTTGTCTGTCCTGTTAGGTTGCAGAACCAAACTACACAGTTATAGAGGTGCAGATGACAGACTCCATAATTCCTCTGTAGAACTGTATCAGCAGCTCCTTGGGCAGTTTGAGCTTTCTGAGTTGGTGCAGAAAGAACATTCTTCGTTGTGCTTTTTTGATGACATTTTTGAAGTTAGGTGTCCATTTTAGGTCTTGTGATATGATAGAACCTAGAAATGTCTCTACTGTTGATACTGCGTTGTCTGGTATTGTAAGAGTTGGTAGTATGGGAGGGTTTCTCCTAAAGTCTACCACCATTTCTACGGTTTTGAGCGTGTTCAGTTCCAGATTGTTCCTGTTACACCACGAGGCAAATTGTGCAACTTCCCATCTATAATGGGACTCAATAACTCTCTTGGAATATTCACCTAGTTTAACCTGTCTTTCTCATAAAATGTTTAATGTGAATTATATATCACAGTCACTCCAAACTATTCAGAAAAAGGGAAAACTTTAAATCATGGTGACTAATCAAATTAACAGTAAAGAATTGGCATTTTATCCTGGCCTCACTAATTTCTTTGCCTAGTCCTCATCTATTTTTTAATGATTTTAATGCATTGGCTTTTCTTGTAAGCCACTAAAAACCAGCCTGAAATGGAACAGCATAGAAATCTTAGTAAGAAATCAATAAATCAAAAATTATTTTAAGTAATGAAAATAACAGTGAAATTAATATATTTTGGAAGAAATGAAATAAGGAAGTATCTCTGGTCTTCATGTGGTAATATCAGATATATGATACATATTGCTGTAGCATTCTAGTCAAGTAAGTAATATTTGATAAATGTCCCTAGTCTTAGCAAAATGCAGCTCTTTTATAATCTATATCATTCTTGCTATCTCTCTAAAGTGCCAATTTTCAGTTAAAAGGCATTTTAGTGGATAAAAGGAGGAAAAATGGACCCTTTGTGCTATTCATTCATTTGACAGATTTTCTCAGACTGGCAACCAGCCTGCACATTAAAGCCTGTTTGCTCTTGTTGAATGTCTTTGCTGGACAGGATTCCTGTAGGACTGGAAAGCTGCCATAGATATGGAGTTAGCAAGCAGCAGCAGCTTCATAACAGCTTATCTTTACAGTATTTTGATAAACTGGCTGCTGGTAATTGCGTTTGAATAAATTATCCTTACTCAGTGGCTTTCAGGTAAATAAGTGGTTTATGTCTGTTCTATGGAAAGGACGCTAGCCAATCTGATCGCTATATAATTATTTTTTTTTCCAAAAAGTTTTTTATTTTTAATCTTTTACATCGCTTTTAGTGAACAGTGTGTTTCCAGGTTTTTACATTTCCATACAAATATGACCATAATTACATATCTATCTCACATATTCAATTTCTTATCATATCATTACATTTTCCATTTTCTATAAATTTTCAAAAATATTCTTATATTTTAACTTTTATTTTATCCAATTTTAATTTATATAACTTATTCTATTTTTCTTTATACTCTAATCTTCTTTATATAATATCTTAAAATTATTTATTTCTTGTTCTGTATTCACTATATTCTTATGCTTTTATCTGTCATTTGCCATTTCATCACATTTTCTTATTTCCTTAAGAAATTCCATCTTAATATTAATAATTCCAAAGATTTCCTCCTTAATTACCCATTTGAGTGCACCACCTTTTTATCTTATATATCCTTCAATTTACTCCCCTTTACCTCATGCTAAGAATTACCATAACATAATCATTCTTAGTTATCAGCTAAATACTACATATCACTTATACATTTTAGGTTGGATTCCACATGGTATTCTTTTCTTTGTTCTAAAACATTTATTTTTTCTAATACATTAATTAAGTACATTAAGCTATGTATAGGAACTGATATTTATCTTTTTAGTACCATGATTCATTTTAACTATATATTTTTTCATTTAATATAATTAACATTCTTATTGTATTAGCAATAATTTTTGGAAAATAATCAAATGAAACAATTAAAATAAAAAATGAAAACATCAGTTCAAATCATTCCATTTTTTACAATCTGTATTCTTATAACTCTTTATAATACATTAATCTTTCCAGCTGAGTAAACGAACTGATATTTATCATTTTAGTACAACGGTTCATTTTAGCTATCTTTTCCTTTTCCTTTTCATTTAATGTAACTAATATTCTTATTATATTAGCAATAATTCTTGGAAAATAAAACAATTACAATCTATATTCTTATACCTCTTTATCTATTACCTCTTTATCTATTACCTTTTGCCCCCCAATTCACCCATTATCTCTAGATCTTTTAGCCGTATGTCTTCTTTTCATTCTTTTTAGCTTTCTATATCCCCTTCTTTTCTGGTCCTTTCCCTTATTTCAGCTTCCCTTTGCTTCTTTGTTTTTTATTTTTCCCCTCCCTTTCTGACTCCATTTTTTATCCCCTTCCTCTTTTGAACCTTCTTCTGTGTTTCCCCTTTCTGTTGTTTTTTTTACTTACTTTCCTAACCCTTACCTCTTTAATTATCTCCTCCAACCTCCAATTTTTAGTTTTCATGCTTCCCTCCCCTGTTTCAATGTTCGTTGTTCCATTTGTTTATTTAAGCTGGCCTCTTCTTTAATCAACTCCTCCCCTTCTGGTTCTCCTTGCTCGTCTTTGTTCTCCAATGATGCCATTTCTAGCATTTGCAAAGCAATACTACACAATTCTATTTTTTCCCATATCATTTCCCTTATGCTTCTTAAGTCCGATTTTAACTCCACAAAGTATTCTGCCATTTTTGTGCATCTCTTTCAAATTTAATTTTTCTTTTACCTCTTTCAATAATTAAATCCAGCCCAGTTATCCAATAGTTAGTTTAGTCCAGCTTCTAGCTATCCGCTTCTGTTAAAACCTGTTTCAGGTTTCTAGGGTCAAAATAGTCAAGTGTTCATGTATTTTGTTGTTAAATTCCTTCTGTTGAGTTTTAAATTTTCTTCAAAGTCACCAAATATTCCCAGAATTCAAACTTCTTTCTTCTTTTTCTATAGTATGATAAAATTCACTTTTCAGGGTTTTTGTCATATTGTTTCAAAAATCTTCTTACTTCGTAGCAAGATTCAGTCTTTATGGAACCAAACACTTTTAAAAAAAAAGTTATCGAAAGCTTTCCTTTACCATTAGGCGGCACTCTCTATGTCCAAGTTCCACCTTTTCTTTCCATTTTCCTTTCCCTTTTAAGACTTTTAAATTAAAAAAGAATCTAGTAGATCCAAATATTGTATTTTTTTCCTTTTGGCACCTTCACGTTCAGCTTTTAAATGTGCCTATTTAGTGCCAATTGTATAATTTAATATAATCCAGTGTACACAGATATTTCACTCTTTCAATTTGCTTCTTTTACTGTTCAAAGCATTTTCACTTGTCTCCAGTTTTTTCCCCCACTTCCTCTGGTCGCCGCTGTTCCAATCTTTTTTTTTTAAGTCTCTTTATATTTTAAAATCTTTATAATATAAAGATTATAAAATATTTATATTTTAAAATTAAAAAATATTAAAATTAATGTTTTAATATTTAAAACATTATATTCAAATGTTGTGCCCACTTTGCCTGGTCTCCAACAATGTCCACTTCTTCAGCGTTCCTGCACAATCTTTGTCCCGGGTAGCTCTCCTTCTTCAGGGTGGCTATATTTAACCACCATTGCAGCCTGTCTTCAGGGGGAATTTACCTAGCCAATGAGGGGAGATGCGGCTCCCCTCAACTTGACAAGCAGTCTCACCCTTCTTCCCCACCCCTCCAAGGTGGTTCTAGCCCCATTTGGAGCCCTGAAGTGCAACATGGATCGAAGCCGTACACAATCACGGTCTTCGGTTCATCCTCGAAGCAGATGCAACCGGAAGTCCAGATCACTACATAATTATTAAAGTAGTGAATATTTATTGAACAGGAGAAATAAACATGTAATAATGCATCACCAACTATCTTCTTTTACCCAAAATACCAGTGTACAAATATCATTAAATAAATGTCTTAATAATATTGCTGTCTTAACAATATTGCTAATAGTAACAATCTCTTCATGCAGATATTCAAACAAGTAGTTTGTACTGTAACTCGCAATCTGTGTGACATTCATGATTTAAACATATGCATGGAGAGTTTTCTTCAGGAAATTATTGTCCACCAGTCTGGTGCCTTCCAATATTATTTCCTCTCCATGATATTTATTAGATAATTCAAAACATCTGAAAGTCCTACTGCAGACCCCCAATGCAGATCATCTCGTAAGTATTCTCCTGAATAGGAGAATAAACGCACGCATCGCAGAACACAAGAACGCAGTCAGAAAAGAAGAAAAAACTTCCTCCCTTTTCCAGCACCTTAAAGCCACAGGACATGAAATTGATTTTGAGGGATCCAAACTTATCTCCAATACTGAACACTTCAACAAGAGAATAATTAGGGAAGCCATCGAAATAGAGAAACACCCCCATAACATGAATAAACGGAATGATACTTCCCACCTACCAGACATCTGGAAACTAGCCCTAATCAACAAACGAGTCCCAGCCACGAAAACCAACACCGGACCCAAAATAACACATGATGCCACCACCAATCTCCTTCACCAGGCTCAAACCCAAGCCCACGCCACAGATGAAAGGCAACCACCATCCAGAAACCAGACCATGGCTGCAACACCAGCTGCTACACCCACCTCCAACCCCCAAACTAAGCAAACTGACACACGCTATAAACACATAGCCAGACCTCAAACTCGGAGCCAAACCAAGGCCCAGGATGTCACATCACAGCCTTCCACCCAGGATACTACATCACAGAACTCAGGAGATCACAACACAAAACATCAGGAGGTTGCAACACAGACAACGACCCAGGAGATTACAGCACCACACCCAGGACGTCACAACAATAGAACTCAGAAGGTCATCACACAGCCCATTACCCAGGTCTTTACAACACAAAAGGCTGAGAGACACACAGCCAGCACCTCAGCCACACAGGGTCTCAGGAAAAAGCCATCCAATCTGCATACATCAATTCCACAAACCAATCAAGAAGTAACAACACAGCCAACTCTAGAGTTTAAAAGGGAAAAACAGCCACGATCACACACTTCTCCCAGGAGAACGAAGCTGAAGACACCAGCCTGAAGATGACGGATGAGATTTCGTCGAAACATTGCCAAGGTATTCTCAATCTTACATGGGACAAGACCCGAATACGCCAAGACCTACATACCTTTACCCGTGAAAATCAAATATATATATATATATACGAAAACAAATATATATATATATATATATATATATATATATATATATATGTAGGTCTTGGTGTATTCGGGTCTTGTCCCGTGTAAGATTGAGAATATATATATATATACACATACGTACATACATACATACATACACATACACATACACATACATATATATTGCCTTATCATGATTATGGAGTCATAACAACTATGCTTTGTGCTAGCTATAAGACAATTTGATACCATATTTACAGAAAAGAGTAATCAATTTTCTTCAAAATGGAAGGATTGTCTTAGATTCAATGAGAACATGGATATAGAAGAAAACAAATAATATCCTAGGACGTTTTTTTGCAGATGTGCAGAATAGTGTCCAAAATTCGGGATTGCTTTCTTTGTGAAAAACTAATTTCATGCTTTAGAATGTTATCCTGCAAAAATGTTACAACATAATTTGTCTTTTCCCTGGACAAACTGCCAGCTCGTAACACATGAACAGCAAATACTGTAATAAAACAATGCTTTTGATAACAGCAGACAGAACAAGGAGAAACTAAAGAACTATTTCTCAAAAAAGCTTTTGAGGCTGGGATGACAAGAAGCCATTGATTCACTTTTTGTAGAGGCCATTACTCCCATCATTAAGGTTGTGCTATCTACTTAATCAAGAGGGAGCTCTCTTATGAGGTGCAATTAGCATTTGAAGTATAATTTGCTATTTAATGAATACTCTTTTTTATCTGCAATTACTTCGAGCAATACAAGCCTCCCTTGGGCCTCCACCTTTTATCACTACAGAGATCAAATACTGTTCACCCAACTATATTTTGTGGAGTCTTCTTTTCTTATGCAAATAAATACATCATCAGATAGCTGATGTACAAAGTACAAACTGTACTTTGGATTACTGCTAAAGGCCCAAGTAGGGGACATTGTGTCCCTAAAAATTGCTTACATATTATAAAAGGCTGGCATATTTCTTTCCCTCATTAGTTGTACTATACTAGTTGTATCTTAAAATGGATGACAGTCATTTCAAAAAAATACTAAAGAACTTAGCAGGTTGAAATTAAGAATAGGTAGGAATACATCATGGAAACAACCAATCATTCAAAATATAAATGTTTAGTTTTGCCATGAAATTATCTGAAGATTTCATATATATTGCTTAGTATTATGGCTGTAGCCAGACAGGCTACTAGTTACTTTCTAAAAAGGTAATGGCTCAACTTTGAGCTATGTCCCATAAGGTTTTCTTAAGAAGAAGAGTTCTGTCAGTATCAAAACTCACAATGTGATATGGAAAATGATACATGTTCTTCTGGTCCAATCATCAGAATTTTTCTTAATCATAAGAAAAAATATGCTTTCTTTTTTTTAAGTAAAATCCATCTCAGCATTAGAAAAGTGAAGTTAAATTCATGAACTGAAAATTGAAATTAATTTCTTGTAATGAAAATAAATGATTTAACCTTTTTTCTACCTAACCGACTTTTTCCACATAGAGTAATGAAGACTGAAAAGCAGAGGGTCCGTTTACAAGATGGCACATATAAAGCAAAGGTAATGCCAGACAGTGTTACTTGAAAAAGAAACCTGGTGGAAAACAGGCTTAACATTTTGAACAAGAAGAACTAATAGTCTGGTCTGCAAACTCTTTCTTATGCTGTATGTATGATTATTTTAAAAAGATCTTTTGGAATATGATATAGATTTAAGCATAAATGCATAGCTAATGAAAAAATATAAATTATTTTAGAATAACTATGTGCTATAGATTCAGAACTGAATGCTGAAGTGGCTCTCATAGATCAGATCAATGTGGAATTTATATAACAATTGTAATTAACATCTGATATGAAACAATAGCTGTGCAAGTAATATAAACTCATTTGCATAATCTGCAGCAAGTGACATAATTATTTTTGTACAAAAGTACTGGTGCAGTTTCTTTTTAATGAGAATTATACTTTATTAGTAGAATAATATTAATATTCATAGCAGAACAAAAATTCATGGAAACAAAATGAGAAATCATGGATACTTTGGTTGTAAGTGATTTAAGTATGATAAATTTAAGCATATAGTGAATAAGAAAATTAATTTCAGAAATTGCAATTGCACTCTGTGAATACATGAGATTTTTTAAAAATCTTGCTGATTTACTCTATCTCCTCTCCTTCTTCTTCGATGGCTAGGATATTGCATTTACTTTAAAAGGAAATACTCATTTTTTTAAAAAAAGTTTAAATATGAACATTACATTTTTGCTTTTTATTAGGAACCAAAATAAAGTTTCAGAGTGAAAGATTTCTTTCTTTCTTTCTTTTGTATATTGTGCTGGGTTACTTACAGGCACTTGATACATATGCAAAAGTGAATTCCTGAGATCTACAGCATTATAGAAAAGCAAATTCTTTTACTAATATTTACTTATCTTTGGGAGAATGATGATGCTGGTTTTTCTACTGTGGATCATCTTGGCTCGAGGTTTTGCAGTTCCTTGTAGTCCAAATAAAGCAGGTAAAATAACTGATTTTAAAAAAAATAATCTAGGTGTCTCTATGACATGCCTGTTCATATTTGATTTAATAGCAAAAATGGTTAACAGAAACATATACCGTATCTTATGTTTAGAGTTATTCATGTAAAATGATAATGATGTGTGACATTTAATAGCATTTTATAAAGGATACAAACCACCCCAAATTTAAATTCAGTTAATTTTATTGTTTAAATGTCCCAGTGAAGTCAATGGGATCTTACATGAAGGACCTAAGTTTGAGTAGAAGCCATTGTAACCACAATTTGCCAGTGGGTAGTTTATTGCTATTATTCAGTACCTGATACATTAAACAGAACTTTGTACATAAAGGAATGGTTAGTTTGTTTCTTTTCAACTACATGTGAAAACAAGTCCTAACCATTAAAAAAAAAGCCGAGAATAATTTCCAGAGCAATAAATGGGATGAATTTTGAGGCACTTAAACGTTTATTGTATTGTAAGTCTGTACATCATGTAATGAGAGAACACACAATTGACATTGGCCCAAATTTGTCATGTTTTATGTCCATATGGCTGTTCTACTGATTTTATTCCACTTGGGATATATTGCCTTCCTTACCGTCAAGATTCCCACATAAGGAATAGCAACATAATAATCCCCTAAATGAGGCAAAGACGTATCACAGATGATACATTCCTTCTGGTCTTTTTCTGCTGATGGAAATTACTTGGTTATTAACGCTTTTGCATGGTGTGCTGTATAGTTCAACTTGCAATTTAAGGTAACTGTAAGATGTGGCTAATCGTTTGCCATAAAAAGAACTCATAAATTGTAGATATTGCTATTCCTATTTTCATGTTTATGTTTCTTTAATTTCTAAGCATGAGAGAAGACTAGTAAAGATATGCAGACTCTGTTGGTGCCTTTAGCTCCCGTATTTGCAATAATATTGCCTTATTCAATGCCCAAAGGCATTAGAATGCAACTTGAATTGCTTATTGTGATATTAATTGTGGAAGCTAATAGTGGAAGATACTGAAAACGTAATTTGAATTAAAGCTCAAGCTTGTAATCATGGAAAGAGCATTACATCCCTTGATTTTGTAAGTAGAACTTGGCTGCATAAATGTGTTGTTTTTCTTTTTTTTTGCTTTAGATGTGATTTTGGTATATTGTTATCCTAAAACAATTATTACAAAAATCCCAGAATGTCCATATGGATGGGAAGTTAATCAGCTGGCACTTGGAGGGATTTGCTATAATGGAATTCACGATGCAGGGTACTATCAATTTACCATCCCAGATTTGTCACCCCAAAACAAATCATATTGTGGAACACAGTCAGATGTACGTAGCTAATGTATTAATATTCAATTTTCCACGCATGTTTATAATTGTGCAAGGTATGTTAGAAGTGAAATGTATTTCATAAGATTTTATCAAAGTACTGTATTATACATTTGAAAAAGAATTGATACAAATTTTCTAGCATTTTTATATTTTCAGCACTGTTAAAGGTAACTAATTTATTTGCATTTATATTAAGATCAAAGTCACTTCTTGTCACACCTTCCAGTGACATTTTAGCCACACTCAGGATTTGAACATCCAATGCCTGGTAAAAGAAGGAAAGGGACTAAACATATATTGTAGGCGTGAACAAATTCTTTTTTTTATCTGGCAAATACTAAAAAGCTATATCAATTTCACAACTATGGTAGTTTGTTGCATTGCTGTTAGTAGTACCATTGTTACTACTTGTAGTAGTACTATTTAATACTACTAATGAATGTGTTTAATGCAAATTCTACTTTTTCCTATTGCACATATATTAATGCACATTTTATTTTATTTATTTCCAATGTACAATTAAGATGTCAGAAGCAGGGTGCTTAAACATGTGTAATGTACGCACATACCAGAATTAAGGCTAGAATATATCCTTGGTTTCCATACCATCTAGGAACAATCGAGAGGCAAGGAAATAGGAGGTCCAATTCTATGTTACAATATTTTATGTAGTTCAAAATGGATATGTTTAATGTTACATTATCCAAACTGGAAATATAACTTACAGTGTTGGATTCACAATAAATGTTTATACTATATTGACATGCCATTCCTTGCGGTCAAGGTTTATCACTATGCTTACAAATATGTGTTTTATTCACATTTTTTCAGTGTTTTTGTTTAATTTTGTTTTGTCTCTGTTTAATTATTTTTTTCTGTTGGATTTTGGATTTTAATCTATTGAATAAAATAAAATTGTTAAAAAAAATAAATTTAACACATTTTTCCATGGGTTTACTAATGATTTTTTTCTAATTTTCCTTATTGTTCTCTGTATTTTTTTTAATTTTATGTGGACTTTGTTTTTCATGAAAGTGAAGAAATATCTATTAAACAAAATAAACATACAAAAGTCCAAACAACCAATACAGGCAGCAAAATATTAGTTTTCTGTGTCGCTTTGCTGCCATCTGGCAGACACCAGATACATGTGATAACTATATAAGTGGCCTCTCACTCAACAGTCCTGGGAAGCTTAAAAAACAATACATCATTAAAATAGGAAGTACAAAATAATAAACATATATTATTGCAACACTAAATTGTTAAAAAAACTTGGCTGAATAAGTTCTTCTTGCCTTGTGTTCTGTATTTTCTCACCTTTTGTCTCACTCTCAGTGGTATTGATTGAGTCTAAGAGACTGTCCATTATCATTTTATTGTTTATTTTATTTTTATATTTAATAAAAAGCTTTACTGTATAATTTCTGCTGGTTGTGTTTAACTTACTGCTTGCTTTCTAGTTTTATGATCAACTGCTTCAAAAATTTTAATCAAAATTGATGTACAAATGATTTAAAATAAATGCATTTATTTAAAATAGATCTTAAATTTTAAAATATATTTTAAATAAGTGGATTTTTGAAGCATGGGCTTTAGAAGGCAAACTTCTGTTTATTTCTTCTATCTTCATGGGCTTGTGAAATGATTCTGTATGGTTAGAAACTCAACAGATTTAGAACTGAATATGTTAGAACCATTTAAACTAAAATTGCATTTGTATCTTTTTCTTCCCATGCAGTTTAAAAACCCTGTTTATCATTTCTATAACTCTATCAGTTCCAATGATAGCACCGTCATTGTGAAAAGCCAACCTGTCAACTATTCATTTACCTGCACCTATCAGGCGAACTATTTGGTGAACCATGCTGCCTTTGACCAAAGGTAACACTGCCCCAATTCACTGGAATTCCATCTTCTAGCATATGTTTCTCTGTATTTTCAATAGCATAGGAATCAGTTCTGTGTCATTTTCTGCCTATTTTAGGGTAGCAACTGTTCATGTGAAGAATGGCAGTGCTGGTTCCTTTGAAAGCCAGTTGTCTCTCAATTTCTATTCTGTAAGTATAGTGTATATACTGATTGCTCAGTAAATTTCTCAGTAGTATAGTGAATAAAATAAGGATTTGATAGTATCTTGAAAAAGCCAAGTTGACCGGCACCATCCATTAAGCAGAGTGAACTGACAAAGGAACACAAAATAAAACTTAAAGGATTTCAAAAGGGCAGCAAATGGCTGATCGTTTAATTTATTTTGTATCAATGTTGTTTATACAACAACAGCAAACTACCTCATGAGGGAAGTAGCTGTATCATTTTCTATATCAGGTATAAAAATGACTTGCTGAGTTTCAATTATAGTAGAATGTGTGTTTTCATAATAAGTGGGGATTACATCAGTTGTTTCAGGTCAAGCAGCAAGCAAAATCTCATTACTGTATATCATAGGAAGCATACTTTCATAACATAGGCAGAGTTTCAGATGTCACAAAAGGATAGTAAATTATTTAATATATATTTTAATGCATACTTACAGTTATGAAACTTCAGATGCCAAAATAATTTTGCTGACCTCAAATACTCTGAGAAAGTATGGCCTTCATTTGCTGCTCCTGCAGATCTCCTGCAGCAAAATAATTAAATAAATAAATCATGTTACCCATTTTTTTTCCTCTCAGAATGCCAAGTTTTCAAGCAAGAAGGAAGCCCCTTTCATTGTTGATACATCAGAAATTGGCTCTGATGTATTTGCTGGAGTGGAAGCCAAAGGCTTAAGTCATAGGTATGATTTTTGTTGTATCTATAGCTCCCAGCATGATATTGTTGTTCTGTTAATGTTCATGTCCCTTTGTCCTTTTGCAGATTTAAAGTAGTATTGAGCAATTGCTGGACAACCCCTTCCTCAGAATATTTCTACCAAATCCAGTGGCCTCTGATAACTAAGGGGTATGTAATTCATTCACTCTCCCCACCCAATCAGGTTTATTCACATGAGATGGTGCTCCACTGGTTAAGTATATCTTAATTCTATTTATTGATTTATTGGATTTATATCTCATCTGTTTCTTCCTTATTTTAATATCTTATTTGTTTGGCATAGGTGTGCAACAGATGACTCCACTTTAGTACATGAAAATGGCAAAAATAATCGAGCCACCTTCCAATTTAATGCATTTCGGTTCCAGAATATTCCCAAACTTTCCAAAGTGTGGTTACATTGTGAAACATTTGTGTGTGATAGTGAAAAGTTCTTTTGCCCTGTGGTAAGTTCTTTAAATAATAGCAATCAAATCTAGAATCCCAAAACAGGATACATGAACCTGAAAAGACAAACCAATGTATATATGGATTTTGGTCCAACATTTCAGTATAGTACTAAATCAGTTTTAAAGCCATTTCTGTTTTTGTTATGACTGACATTAAAAACCTAAGCCTTTCTGCTTTGTGGTTCAACTTCTTCACTCCATCTTGCAATTTTCTGAGGGATTACAGATTTGATACTGAATACACCAAAATGACATTGATTAGTGGATCTAGGATTTGCATTAATGCTTCTGTAGGCAGTAAAATTTGGATTTGGACATAGATGTATCATAGTGACATGCCTTGCTAATGGCTGTTAGAATGGCTGTTAGAATAAAAGCTATATCTCAGATAATATATAACCCACTTTACAATGTTATTGTAAGACAATTTTGAACTTCATCTATGTAAATTTAAGCTTCATCTATGAATAAGAATGGAAAGGAAAAATTTGTGATATTCACTAGAGGGTGCTAATGCATTGTTTGTGATGGTGTTGCCCTATAATGTTTAGAAGCTATCTGGATATGATAAATGTTCTGTGTATAATTGAGTTGTATAATTTACTGAAAGTAACTACTGTAAGTAAATTTAGTGTTTGTGACAGTTCTACATCTATGGCCTTGCTTATAATTTCTGAAGTTTGGATTTGAGATTCCCTTTATAAAAGTTATTATGCAGAAGGCATTGTGTTCATTGACTTACATGTCAATGCATGTGACTTAATGTGGGGCATTCAGTTATATATTTATCTAACCAGTAAAACTTTAGAGAGATCCATACTGTTTTCTTGATAACAGTGGAAAAATGGTTTGGCTTTGCTTTCTCCTTCATCTCTGCTTCATTTCAATCATTCTTATTATGGATTGTTTGTAGCTTCACCTCACCCTTCTTGACCTTATCAGGAACTTCTTCCCATGATAATGTTGTTCTCAGGATTGCTGTGTCCTCCTTCCAATATCTCAGATAATTCACAGGAAGGGATAGTGGTCTTTTTTTTTCTGTTCAGTTGTGTCTGATTCTTGAACATTGCCTAGACAACTCTCTGCAATTATCTTGGCATAGTTTTTCAGAAGTGGTTTGCCATTGCTTCTTTTCTAGGTCTGAGAGAAAGTGATTGGCCCAATATCACCTAGCTGGCTTTTGTGCCTAATATGGGACTAGAACCTGCAGTCTCTCATTTTCTATCCTGATGTTTTCACCACTATACCAAACTAGGTCTTTAATGGTACAAAATTTTCACCAAATATACCAAGAGTGAGGTTACTATCTTAGCTTTATTCTAGGTACTGTTGTGAAAGAACTGTAAAAATGCTCTCAAAATGTTTAAGAGAAGGGAATCTGAATCTTTTTGGCTGGTTAAGGGAAATAATTTGTCTTTTTGTTGTTATTGTTCTCTTTGGGTTCTACAACTACTTAGAATGCATACATTTTATAAACTAGGATTAACTATTTTAATTGATTATTTATTTATTTATTGCTATTTTTAAGGCTTGTGCAAAACGGAGAGAACATATGGAGCAAACAGGTGGTGTTTTAATTGCAGAATTCATTGTGAACAGTAAGTTCAAATGTTTCTAATGAAAGTGAGAATGCTGTACTAGAAGAGGCTTGCTTTGTCAGATGAAAAGAATTTTCACACTCATTCACTTACATATTTAAATTCACATTGTTTATCCATGTAAAAATATCATTCAAAACACACCCACACAGTGCCACCTTGCTACATACTTCATACCCATCCTTGTTCCCTAATCCACTCTTACTATATCTTCCTATCTCACGTTCCACTCTTCCTTCTATGAAACAGTTGAATGATCACCAGCTCTGTTGTCCCGAGACTGTCCCACCATTATATGCATCAGTAGTGACGTCAATTTTATTTTTACTTTCCTGGGTAGAATATTTCTTAGCAAACAATGCTTACCCTAGGCCAGAGTAGTCTGGAAAGAACAAATGGAAGCTCACATTTAACTTGGGAGACCGCTGAATTTTTCTGAGAAGGGAAAATAAATATAAGGAATAAACTATAAATATCAGTAGTGGGATGCAGGCTAGCCTTATTCTGACTTCTGGTTACCTCTCACTTGATTTTCCAGTTAAGGCAGACACAGAGAACATTTAAACTGAATGTGGACCATTATGAGCTACAATATTTTGTTTAATTTAGAAAGTTGTTTCTAGGGGATAGCTGAGATGAACTGTTTGAGGTATTTGGTTTACTCTGAACTAGGAAGTGTAATGATCCACTACCCTGAACATTGTTTAAAACAAAATTGCAAATTCAACTATTCAAATTTGCTGAATAGGCTGTCCTTTTTAGAATTGATGTAGCTTGCATTGATAATATATAAGTTGCTAATAATCTAATACTTTTTTTTTATTTCACACAGGCAAAGGGTTCTCCAGGAGTTGCACATTTTCAGGTAGAATTTAGAAATACTATAATTAAAAGATTAATTGTAATCCAGCTAATACTATACAAACAATAGGGCTGTGTAATGCTTCAGTTTGAAACTAAAAATTGCTTCAGCATACGTGGGAGCCTATAGGCATCCACTGCCAATTTCTTTGATTATATACCTGTTTCACTGAGTCACTGACATATGTTGATAGATCTTGGGAAAAAGTGCAGCTCTTTTAATCAGATCGTGGATTCACATTACTGCATATTGTAAAGCAACTTCTCAGAACAAAATCCAAAATATTGAACAGTCCTAATAGATAACAAATGAAGACTGTTATTTTAAATTAAGAGCACAAGGGCCACTGCTTTGTTGTACATACTTTCTACATTGCATAATATTTCTCACAGCTGGACAAATCTTCAGGCAAAACTCTTTAAAATGAGAAAGGATTTTATATGGTACTACTTCTTTCTTACCCCTGTTAACATCACAATCTTGGTAGGGAGATGTCTGCAAGACATGACATGTCATGAAACATAATTTAAAATTCCTGATCAAATTCTAATATTTGTGTCTCATTGGAAGAGTTCCTGACAGCAAAGATAGGCAGTCATTATCCATTTTGTAGGACTTCTGGTGGCATAGTGGTTAGAATCCAGTATTTCAGGCTTATTCTGCCCATAGCTATGAGTTCAGTCCTGATGGGCTTTAGGTTAACTCAGCCTTCCATCCTTTCAGGGTTGGTAAAATAAGGACCCAGATCGTTTGGGGCAATACACCTACATTGTAAACCACTCAGAGTGCTGTAAAGCACTATAAAGTGGCATATAAGTTCTTAAATTGCTATATGCCACTCAGAGATTGCATCACAAAATGTGGTAATAAAGTGGGCAATGTTTATCTGGACAATGTTTTGTTTGCTGGTTGTTTGTTTCATAATTTGCAGGTGGAATGGCAGTAGGTAACAGGCTTGCAAATGACTTCAATTCCTATAAACTTCCACCCAGACATTCTGAAAAATTGGCTCAAATTGCACTACCAAAAACATCCATTCTGGTACTGAAAGTTAGTACTGTAATGGAATCAGAGTTATTTTTCAAGGTTTTTCAGGAGAAGGTTAAGTATGGAAATGGAAGATGTTTGCTTACTAAAGCCATCTGTTTTTTTGTTGAAAATGTTTTAAAAATGCAAGTAAAACCAAAAAATCCATTCTGGTAATCTTTTCATGTCATCTAAAAATGGCCCCTTGCTTTCAGTCCTTCAGAGAGTAAGCAAGAAGCAGTCCTCAGATATTGTCCTGAGTACAGGCTTACTACATTTCCTATAGCCTTCCATATACAACCTAGATACCACTGTATATATTTTTCATTCAAATAAATAAACAAACTCAATAATAAATAATGAGTACCTTCACTATGAAAGCTAGTTTAGAGTAGTGATTAAGGCACTGAGCTAGAAACTGAGAGTCTATGAGTTTTATTTCCACCTTAGATACAAAATCAAATGAGTTACTTTGGGCCTCTCTCTCTCAACCCTAATAAGGAGGAAACCAATGTAGAAATCAGGGGTGGGCTGCTGGGGGTTTGCAGAAGTTTGAGAGAGCCTAGTTAAGATTCTGTGCAGTTTGGAGAACCCCCAAATCCCACTTCTGGCTGGCCCCACCCACTCTGCCCCACCGCTCCCAGGAGTCCCCACGCGGCCTGTTTTGGATGCAGGTAAGTGCAAGGCACATTTGGAGGCTCGGGAAGGCTGGAAATGGGCCTGTTTCCAGCTTCCGGAGCACGGGGAGGCTATTTTCGCTCTGCTAGAGGCTCGAGGAAAGCCTTTGGAGGCCGGGGAGGGCAAAAATGCCTGCCCTGCCATGGTGCAGGAAGCCAACTAGGCCACATCTACCATGGCCACACCCACCCAGCAACCAGTAGAGAACCTTTTGCTACAATTTTTGAAGCCCACCCCTGGGAAGAAATGGCAAGCTGCTTCCAAAAATCTTGCCCCAAAAACTTCAGGAAGCAGATGAGACAGTTACCTGGAGACTATGTTGGTTTGAAGGTTCAAAAATAAAAATGAATGAAAAATATATCTACAATACTTTTGAAAGTACAAGCACATAAACAGATGTGATGGTAGAGACTGTGTAGTGACAGTTGCCAATGACTTATATTCTTTCTGTTTGTCTTTCTTTTGCAGTTGTTTCCCATTTATTCCTGCTATTTGGAATTTATGTAGTTTCAGTATAATATCTGATCCAACTTCAACTGTTAATTATTATACTGTGGTTCTCTACAAAAAGATATTTTGCCCACTTCAAAATTTTCTATAAAATAATTCTATGAGATATAAGAATAATACTGATTTGTATTCAATTATGTGCTTTCTTAATATACATTTCTTGTTTTCTGATCAAGAGAATAAAGATATTTAATTTAATTAAGTTAATTTTGACTATGTGAACCAGGCATCTATCTCTTAAATATTGGGACTAGCAACAAAATCACTTTTCAAAAATAAGCTACTTATTGCTAGTACAGTTTGTTAAAGAATACAATAGAGAATAATTGGGTTAACAGAATAATGCCTGAAATATAGCTGTTCTTACCTCAAGATCTGTAGTAATTTTCAGGATAAATCAATGTACACCAGTTTTCTACCATAATTAGATCTTGGCTTCTGTTTATTATGTTAGAGAAGCCTTGTGTACAACTAAGACCACTGCCCATTATTGAGTAAAGTATATTTGTATTGAAAACATTGACTGAATTCACACATCTCATTAAGCCATAAACCATAGTTTATATATCATAATTACTAGGTGCATACAACAAATGAGGACAAAATATAAAGACACGGGTCCTATGTACCTTCAGATAATGAAGCCATGATGCCCATAGAACAGAGGTGTCAAACTCACGGCCCACTGACCAGATGCATTATGCACTGGCCATGCCCATGACCAGTTTAGTGAAGGGGAAAAAATTCATAATATGTCAAGTGATGCTGCCGTGATGATGCAAGTTTCAGACACCCTATCATAGAAGCTTCATAGAAAATACACAATGTTTGTACTGTAGGGTATTAGTAATAATTGAATATATAACATTTGGTGCATAAGTAGGTCATCTGTTCCAAGTTGAATTTCCCTTTGGGACCACCATCATCAGCTTTTAGAAATAATCACCTAAGAAAGTCATTGAAGTTTTAACATTTAAAGTTGAATAAAAACTTTCAATGCCTAGAATATTCCTTAACCTTTGTGCTCAGTAAGCACTTTATTGGCCTGTAACTGATTGTTGAAAGATATACATTAAACCCATTTACTAAAACTTAACAGTATTAGTCAAGAGAATAAACATATACTTGAGAACATAAAAAGGAAATAATTTCACAAGGCCAACTCTTATTATTTTCAATATGACTTTTCTGAACTAATATACAAATTACAATATAAACTTTTTAAAGATGGACAAATGAAAATAAAAAGAATAAGAAAACCATCATTTTAATTCATGTGCTTTATCCACATTTAATAATTGTATTAGACAAATGAATATGTCATTTTTAAAATCAATTCATAGATTACAAAATGAACTGGCTAGCATATTTTGTTCAAATACTAGAACCACAACACCTGAAACAATTTATATTCTTACAGCAATATAACATGAAGAATGAAATTTGAATGAGGGCAGGAAGAACAATAAATTTCATTTAATTAAATAGTTCCTCAAGATTATTGTATGTTAATATAGTGAAATGATCATGCTTTTCTTTAAACAAAACTTCAGTGAGATATTTTTAAAAGAATCCAGGAAGAATATTTAGATTTTATCTTTTTTTAAAAAAAAATAAAGATAATTAGCTTTATGTCTATGGAGATTCTCAATCACCCAGGTCATGATTATCCATAATGTGTCCCAAAAAGCTTCCTGGATGACAAGCAAAATGTTTTCAAACAAACCAAGAAAGTCCTGTTGCCTTTTGTAGAAAGCACCTTTGTACGAGATAATTAGTTTTAGTTTTTTCTACTTCATCTTACATTGCTTTGTTTCTAATTCAAATTCTAATTGGAACTGTACTATGCAATAAAATACATATTTCAATAAACTTATTTTTAAGTAGATATTGTTAACCCTCAAGGAATGCTTGCTTATACTCCAATAAGTTACATTGCGTCTGATGAGATTCACTAAACTATTTCCTTAGTTGTGCATTTTGCTAGTCGTATTTTTTAAAAAAAATACAAACAATATGCAGGACCTTACAACATTTCTTATACTAGTGTAAAGAGTGAATTTTATACAGCTAATACTATGATATTATGCATTGAAATTACATCAAATATATTTGCATAAAACAAAAGCACACACGAGAAATACATTGTGTATACTATTCAATAAGTAACAGGAGGCTTTGTGACAGTTTCCTTGTGATGCACTTGTACATAATGGTAACGATGGATGAAAAGAGGAATTTAAGGTAAGCAAAAAAAAATCCTACTAATTTCCCCTGGGAAATTTAATGTAATTGCCTTTAATTTAAATGTGATTTAAATAAAATGTGATTTATGGATCTATTCTTCAATAATGTAAAATTTAGGTTTTAACAAATGTGAATTCTAGAAGGCGCTAAGTTATAAATGCCTAAAAAAGCTGTAGCCCTACGAAAGAAAATGAGTCTTATACTTGTTTTGGGTTGTCTGTCCAAAAGGTAGCAATATGACTATGAAGAATCAGTTAATATGATATTACTATTTAGAAGTTCTGTGCTATGTTTCGGATACTATTCCCCAATGATACTTGAAAGTTTGGAGCAAATGTAGGTCATAAAGGCCACAAGGGTTTAAATCAGCCATAGTTTGTTTGTTTGTTTGTTTGTTTGTTTAACGAGTGTATAGCAACTGCAGAAAGCATCCACATGAACAGAGAAAAAGACACAGCTGCTTTACAGAGCTTCAGATAGGTATTATACTTATGCATCCATCTACATCAAAGCACCTTCTTTGAATGAAATCTATTAGATATATTTCCCTCCTTTCTACCAGTTTGACAATTAAGATAGTTTACAACAATATAGTGTCCAAATTATAGGCTAAACAGCAATGCAACTTAAATACAGATAAATGTCAAACATTAAAATTAAATTAACAACAACATGGAGAAAGACAAGAGTTTTTACTGAATTTTAAGTACTAGGAGATCACATTCAGCTGATACATTTAGATCAAGTAAAGTCCTTCGCTACAGATTCTGACTCATTTCCCTTCAACTGTGGTTGAAACCTGCTGTTGAAATCTGGTAGTGGCATGTCAAATCCAGCTTTTCCTTTCAGCCAAAAAGTCTTTTGCTGTCCTTTACCCTAGTAATCAACCAAAACAAAGCTCTTATACATAACATCAAAGGCAAAGTTATTCATATGTGGTAGATATCCCATCAGACTGCCTACAACAGCAAACCCCAAACTTTGTGGCTTGACCTCTAGCTTGGGGAGGGGGAGAAGGGAACTGGCTACACAAGTGGCAGGCTGGTACGCACACACATGATTGCCTGCCAGCCCGCTGCTCACGCAATTTGAGTTGTACATGCGCACACGTGCTTTGGCCAACCACTCACATGGCTCAATTCCAAGTAGGCCACAGCCAGTAGTGGGCCATGGCTTGGGGGTTGGGGATCCCTGACCTAGAAAACTGCCAGCTTTGTAGAAAGGATTAGTATTTAACATGATTAAAAGTATTCCTTCAAGGAAAGGTGATGAAGAAGAAATGGAAAAAATTGAATCCTGGGTCTGCCACTTTTTACTATCCCAATCTTTCTTCGTAAGAAGACTGCTTCTGAAAAGCCATCCAATATTTCGGATTTACAATCATTTCTCTAACATTTATTTTGAATCTTCCTTGCTTAAATGGTCCAACAAAGTGTCAATATCTGGCGACCTTTGTCTGATTTCGCAAAAATGCCAAGATGGATCAAACCTAGTTAGTAGTTGAGTGAGACCCAGGTTTCTAGACTACATTAAAGAACCAAACAACCAAGCTAGAGTTAACAAAAACTTTATTATCTCTCAAACAAAGCTAATCAATTTTTTTGTATGGAAAAAGCACAATTGTTATGTAGTGATTGCTCAATGTATTGTTCAATTAACAAATGGATGTAATATCAAAGCCCTGAGATAGGGATGGGCAATAAGACATATTTTCTGTATTGCTGCTCTTCCATTGTCTTTCATAGTTAAAGCATTGCTGACTAGCTCTGATGAAAGCTGGAGTTTAATAGTATCCCAAAATTATACACTGTCAAAAGCTTTCCACATAACATTTAACTATAAGGGGGATTAGCTATAATATATTGCATTCTGGCTTGCTAAATCTTATATTAATAATTTATTCCTCTAACCCATTCCCCTCTTTCAGCTAGAGCAGAGGTGTCAAACTGGTGGCCCACAGGCCGGATGTGTCACACATAGGCCATGCCCATCCCAGCTCATGTGACAGCAACATGATACAGTGAGTTTGACATCTGTGCGCTAGAGTATTCTTTGATTCTATAGAAGACATACCTTTATTCTTATAGTTCCTCTTTCTTGCAAATTATAACCACCAATTCTTTGAAGAGCATTTGCTGTGGTATTAGAAACATGGATTTGCAGAGCTAAGAAATGGAGAGGGAGAAAATTATTATGTATTTTTATTAAAGTTTATAAATACAAAAAGAAAAATTAAAAATACATAGAAAAAAAACAATGAAGAAAAAAACATATATAAAGATTTTTTTTTCCTTCAAGACAAAAACAAACTTCAGTAATTTATCCTCATCTTCAGTCTGCCATAGCTTCCCTGGATATACACTGATGAAAAGTTTTTGAAAGTATTCTTTAAATGGTTTTGTCTAATAACATTTCCCCTATCTATTAACTCTTAATTAGAAACTAGGGTCCAACTGTCAAATAGTCTTCATATTTAAGAATTAATCTGAAATCTTTCTCTTTTTTTCTAATAATGAGCAACCAGGTGTTTTCTCTACCTGTCATAGCTGTCGTTCTGCTTGCCTCACGTTGCATCTTTTGCCAGCTTGACATAAGCAACAAGAGAAGGGGGAGAGATTGGAATGTGGGTGTTTGAGGGGGTTGGGCTGGTTTGAAGTAGAGTCAGCCCTGATTCTGGAGGTACAGCAATCAAGCACAAGGTCAGCAAAAGGAATGTGGAGATGGGAAAGGCACAAACTCAGGGTCCGTTTCCAAAGAACTTTTAATTGGACATTGTCTGACAACAGGGTAGGGCTGTGGGGAGAGTGGCCGGGGGAAAGAGGAAATTAAGGAAGTTAACTGCATTGTTTTCACATCAAGCTGACAGACCCAGCCTGCTCTAATCTGTAATCGCTTCGTTCTCAGTAAAATATACTCTTGGGGAAAAATGCAGGATTCTTTTTTTGCTAATTAAACAAGTGGGATGGATGACACTACCTGAGCATAAAGATAATATTCTTTCTCTACAACTTCTTAGGAGTATAAGAATCTTATGATTACCTATTACTGCTATCCATTTATAGACTACTGTGCCCTGTCTGACAATAAGATGCAATAATAAAATGGTATATATATGGTTTACATCAACCTTTTATTTTGTGTCTAAGAAATGATAACATACGTAAGCTGGTGCTTTCCATCCGTGAGGCTGTGTTCACAGTGTCTCCAAAAAGACAATAGCGTGGCCTTGTGATGCCTACTACTCCTGCAACAACAGGCCCTGGAAAGACAAATATTGAAAATTACTTCAATCACACATAAAAGGCATACAAGCTTCTGTCATGCTTTATTTCTTACTGAAATGTAGAAATAAAATTTGGATTAAATCAGGGAGAATAATAAATTGCAAGTGTTTGCTGATTCTGTGCCAATGAGCATATTTGATATGATACATTCATTTCCACAAAAGGTCAATTCAATTAAGATCTGAAAGTCCAAAGAGATTTATGCTATACCTGTATGAATTCCAATTCGCACCCTCAATTTTTCATTAGGCAAGTGCCTGATTTTGAAAGATATAATTGCACTGAGGAAGTGCAAAGACATAGTGGCAATTTCTTCAACATGTTTTGCCCCATTGGGAATGGGGAGACCACTAGTCACCATGTAGGCATCTCCAATAGTTTCAACCTAGAAACAAAAAAAGTCATCATCTGTATTTGTAGATAGATAGAACTCAGTTCCTAAAAGGGTGTAAGTAGGACATGGTTTTGGAAGGTTCATAAGTCAATTACAGAATTTACAGCATACAAAATGGTTAAGTGAAAGGAATCTTGTGTATCTTGTGTTTTGATTATCTCCACAGCTGTTTTCAGACAAAGATAGTGATATATAGCAAATTTTGGATATATTTTCATGGCTACTGAGAGGAGTGATGCAAATATCCTTCATTAGGGAATTTTTTTCCCTACCTTGTAGACATCATATATTTGAATGATATTATCAAATAGACTATACAGGTCATTGAGGAGAGTGACGACTTGCAGGGGAGAGCTGAAGGAGCATAACTTAGTGAAGCCGACGATATCTGAGAAGAAAATGGAGACTGATTCAAAGCTTTCAGGTTCCACAGATCTTCCAGCAACAAGCTGTTCTCCTATAAAACTGGAAAATAAATGGATGAGAAATAAATTCTGCCTCTATTCAAGTTTCTTAAAATCATAAAAGCATGCAAGTGAGAGGGTGATGGGGGTTGGCTTTTACCCTGCTGCGGTGAGAGGGCAGCAGGGATTGCCTATCCTACCTGACCCTGGCCTTTGGGGGATCTCCAACATGGTGGGAGGACAGTGGAGAGGCTGTTTTTATTCTGCCCTCCCCTTCCATGATTGGCAGTGAGAGGGCTATCATGGGCGGCTTGTGTACTCTTATTTATTGAGAGTTGCACCTGATCAGGGGTTTTATTTTTTATCTCTATTCTTATCATCCGGCGTTTTCTTCCCCATTCTTGTCTATGGCTTTTAATAGAATGGCCTCACTTTTTTATTCAATGTCAGAATTGCGGGCCCTCAGGAGGGCCCCCCTATCCCGGAAGTGGCCCGACAGCCTGTCTAAATCTTACCTTGATGACAGATTTTGGAATCCCGAGAGGTGACATGCTGAAAAACAGGGTTTTAAGGGGATAAGGTGTAGGTTACACAAATTTTTAATCAAATTTTTATGGGTTAGGAAGGGATGGAGAGAGTGGGTTTGAGCGGGAATTTGGGGGGGGGGGGTTCTGCCAGCTCACTCTCGACCATCGTCCAGGCCTGGTGGGGGTTGCGGCAGGGGAGGGGTGGGTGAGCTTGGGGCTTCAGGGGAGAGGGCTGGTTTTAAGATCCCCACGGCGATTGGGTATGGCAGGGGATGACAAAACAGGGGGCCGAATCGGTACTGGGGAGTGTGCCCCCACTATTTACAAGCGGTGGCACGCTCTGACCCTCTTGTTTCTTCCCGCTCCCCTGGGGGTACAGGAGCTCAGGTCCCTGGGCTCAGGATGGTTTATGTCAATGCCAGGTCCATGGTGAAAAAAGCCCTCCTCATCAATGAATTGATTGAGGAGGAGGCCATGGACCTGGCTTGCATCACAGAGACCTGGTTGGGGCCAGGGGGGTCACTCTGTGTGATTTATGTCACCCAGGTTTCCGGGTGCTACACCAACCTCGAGTCCAGGTTATGGGCAGGGGAGTGGCGGTGGTTATTAGGGAGTCTCTTTATCCAAGGGAGGTCACTGTCCCACAGATAGACGGGTGTGAGTCTCTCCTCCTGAGGCTGGGCCCTGGGGGTCAGTTGGGTCTGTTGCTCATGTACCTTTCTTCCAGCTGCATGACAATGGCCCTGCCTGAGCTACTCGACATCCTCTCGGGGGTGGCGGTGGAGTTCCCTAAGCTTATGGTCTTGGGGGACTTCAACCTCCCCTCTCTGGGTGGGGCATCGGAGTTGGAGCGGGAGTTCATGGCTTCCATGACAACTATGGACCTGACCCAAATAATTCAGGGTCCGACCCATGAGGGTGGACACACACTCAACCTGGTTTTTATCTCCGGACAGTGGTATAATTTATTATTTATTTATTTATTTATTCGACTTATATGCCGCCCCCTCTCCCGAAGGACTCGGCGCTTACAAAGTAAAAAACTACACAACAATAAATTAAATAAAACCAGATTAAACAAATCAAGCCGAATTAATACTAAAGTCCCAGCATTAAAACTCTAAAAACCACCCCACCCCAGGGTCACAGCCCGGGTTGATTAAACAACCAGGTCTTCAGGTCACGACGGAAAGTGCGGAGGTCAGGGGCCAGGCGGAGCTCCAGGGGAAGTTGATTCCAGAGGTCAGGGGCCGCGACAGAGTAGGCCCGTCGTCGGGGGACCGCCAGCTGGCACTGCCCGGCTGACGGGACCCCAAGGAGCCCCTGTCTGTGAGATCGCACAGGGCAGTTAGTGTTCGATGTCGGCAGCAGTCGCTCCCTTAAATAATAAGGACCCATGTCATGAAGGACTTTGAATGTTAAATGATCTGGGGGGATTACCAACTTTACAACCCCTGTCATGGACCGATCATTTCCTCCTTCAGCTAGGCTTCCATCACATCACTCCATGCTGCTGGGACATGGAACCGACCAGGTGGTTCTTTCCCAGGTGCCTGATGGACCCAGAGGGGTTTCAATTGGCACTTGGGTCGCTTCCTGCCTCCCTTACTCACAACTCAGCCCAGGCCCTGGTGGATGCCTGGCAACAGGCTGCCTCAGAGGCTCTTGACCAAGTTGCCCCTTTGCGGCCCCTGACCCGTCTCAGTTAGCACCTTGGTTTTCCATGGAACTCCGGGAGATGAAGCACCAGAGGAGGGGCCTAGAGAGCAATTGGAGTTTCAGCCATTCCAAATCTGACCGGTCCCAGTTGAGGTCCTTCACAAGGACGTACCTGGTGGTGATGAGAAGTCTTCTTCTCTGCTCTCATTGCGTCTGCAGAGAATTGCCTGGCCACCCTGTTTGGGGTCGCCCACTCCCTCTTGAATTGGGGGGGCGACCCTTTGCAGGGAAGCGCCGAGGAATTTAGTCATCACCTGCAGGACAAGATCGCTCAGATTTGGGCCGGCTTGGACTCCGACTGGCTAGAGTCTGATAAGGGAGTAACATCGGGTCTGGTTGTTACGACCTGGGATGAGTTTGACCTGTGACTCCAGATGATGTGGACAGGGCCATGCGAAGGCTGAGTTCCACCATGTGTTTATTGGACCCATGTCCTTCCTGGCTGGTGTATGCTGCCCGGGAGGTTACACAAGGCTGGCTCCAGGCAGTTGTCAACGCTTCGCTGAGTGAGGGGTTCTTCCCAGCCGCCTTGAAGGAGGCAGTGGTGAGGCCCCTCCTCAAGAAGCCTGCCTTGGACCCAGCTGTTTTGAACAACTTTCGTCCAGTCTCCAACCTTCACTTTATGGCAAAGGTTGTTGAGAACGTGGTGCCATCCCAGCTTCCAAGGTTCCTGGAGGAAGCTGATTACCTAGATCCGTACCAATCGGGTTTCAGGCCCGGGTACAGCACGG
This sequence comes from Naja naja, assembly GCA_009733165.1. Classification (NCBI taxonomy): domain Eukaryota; kingdom Metazoa; phylum Chordata; class Lepidosauria; order Squamata; family Elapidae; genus Naja; species Naja naja. The sequence goes on along the minus strand of CM019151.1, from coordinate 131,530,356 downwards.
AGACGGAATTGGTCGCGCTGATGGATGATCTCTGGAGGGCTCGGGATGGGGGATATTCCTCTGTCTTAGTCCTATTAGATCTCTCAGCAGCTTTTGATATCATCGATCATGGTATTCTGTTGCGGCACCTAGGGATGGTTGGGGGTGGGAGGCACCGTTCTTTGGTGGTTCTCTTCCTACCTTTTGAGGCATTTGCAATCAGTGTTGGCAGGAGGGCAGAGGTCGGCTCCGCAGCCCCTCGCTTGTGGGGTGCCCCAGGGGTTGGTTCTCTCTCCCCTCCTGTTCAACATCTATATGAAGCCGCTGGGTGAGATCATCCGTGGTTTTGGGGTGAGGTATCATCAGTATGCTGATACCCAGCTTTTCATCTCCACCCCAAACCAACTCAGTGATGCCCTCCCTGTGATGTCTCGTTGCCTGGAAGCAGTACAGATCTGGTTGGGGAGGAACAGGCTCCAGCTCAACCCAGCCAAGACCGAGTGGCTATGTGTACCAGCATCTCAGGTGATCCAGGATGTTCGATTTCTGGTCATGGGGGGAGAGGTGTTGCCCCCCGTGGAAAGGGCCGGCAACTTGGGTGTCCTCCTGGATTCATGGCTCAGTTTGGAGGAGCAGGTGGGAGCCGTGGCCAGGGGGGCATTCACCCAGGTGCACCTGGTGTGCCAGTTGCGCCCCTACCTGGACCAAGATGCACTATGCACAGTCACTCATGTGCTCATTACGTCCCGGATCGACTACTGCAATGCTCTCTACATGGGGTTGCCCTTGCGGGCCACGCGGAGGCTTCAACTGGTGCAGAATGCGGCTGCATGGGTTGTGATGGGGTATCCCGATACTCCCATGTTACACCCCTCCTGCGTGAGTTGCATTGGTTGCCGGCTGCCATCCATGTGAGATTCAAGGTGCTGGTACTTACCTATAAAGCCCTACATGGCTTAGGGCCAGGGTGCTTGCGGGAACGTCTCCTGCCAGCATCGAACACCAATTGCCCGGTGCGCGCTCACAGACAGGGCCTCCTTGGGGTACCATCAGCCAAACAATGTCAGCTGGCAGTCCCTAGGGGGAGGGCCTTCTCTGTGGGGGCACCCACTTTGTGGAACCAGCTTCCACTGGAGCTACGAATGCCCCTGACCTCCTCTCCTTTCACCGCAGCCTAAAGACTTGGTTATTCGAACAAACTGGCCTGGACTGAGGGGGGGAGCTTTTGTTTTAAATGTTTTGTGGGTTGGGCTTTAAATATTTATTTGGTCTAATTAGTTTAATTTGTTTTTAATTCTTTTAACTTTTGTATTGGGTGTTTTTATGTGAGCTGCCCTGAGTCCTTCGGGAGACAGGGCGGCATATAAGACCAATTAAATAAAAATAAAATAAAATGCAAGTTATATACAATTTATTATCCCTATAACAAGATAGTTCTTCATTCTTCAAGATTGGAGTTATTTACCACAGTATGCAATTGATATATAGTGTTACAATACAGCAATAATGTTATTTGTTTTCAAAATGTGTGTACTGCAAAAGTCAAGGTTTCCATCTGCAAATCTGATAAATTAACCTAAATGAGGTTTATTTGAAAGAAATGATCAGGTTCCAGCACAGGAATACTAGCTACCAATTGACTTTCAAAGGAAACCTCTTTGAATGCTCCATTGTAGTAGCAATGGGTTTTTTTTTTAAATCAGTCTAGTGCTTTTGTAATGCAACCAGCTTCGGAGGATGGAGGAGGTTCAGGGGAGGTTGGTACATTACTGTAGCAGGATCACAGTACATATGGTCTTGGTTTGCTTAACTGCCAAACTCCTGAACAGCAGCACAGATGATGGACATTTGATAGGTTCAGATTCAGATTCAATTAGATTAATCTTGAGTCATAAATATCTAGATCCTTTATAAAAAGGATGAAATATAAGAATGATTTCACTGCCCTTTTGTAAGTAAGTTGCCAGTATCATTGCCTTATTCCAAGATATTTTGAGACTTCATTCTAGGGGCATTTAATTCTTAATAATCAAAGCTATGGCAGCTCCATTCTGACATTATATTAAATCAGTAAACAAAAACATTGAAACGTATTTGCATATTTCTGCCTCTTTTTCCTTAGGAATGATGGGAAAAAGAAGTTTCATTTCAAGTATGTAAGAAATAAGCTTTGTCTGATTCTGTTATCTGATTTTGCATAAAGTTGACTTTCATTATAAAGATGTATCCGAATTGTTTCATGTTCTAGTGGAATTGATGTGATTTCAAGTAGTGACTGAACTAATTATCTTACTTTCAGTGGACCATAAATACAACCAATTTAATTTTAGATCCAGCTCTAATATTCCAAATCATAGTTTGTTCTTACTTTGCAATTTTATTTGTGGAAAATTCTAGTACTGTCCCTGCAAATTAGAAAGCTTTAGTTTAAATGAAAAAAGCCAAATAAAAGTTTATAGCAAATGAATGTACTAAGAATAGGATTCTCTAGGGAAAAGATGGTGTCTATCAATGCATTTGTACTTACATTCATCCTCATGCCCCTCAGACCTCGGGGTAAAGATTGTTCTGTGATCTATACTTTTTAATTATTAAAGAGAAAAGAACTGGAATTGTAACAAAAACACTCTACAATACATTGAGAGTCAATTTAGCTTGGGGAAAGACCTATTGTGCAGGATGAAAACAGGTAGACAATTACTAGAAATAAAGGAGAAAAAAATGAAAGATTTCCCTTACCTAGGTAGCATGGCTGATAAAAGAGTTTCGGTTTTCTTTTTTTCTACCAGTAATAGGGTTGTTCTTGCTTCAACTACTTCTTCCAGATGATTTGCATATTTTTCCAGTTTATTAACCATGTTGTCTAAGATACTGAAATGGCTTTTAGAAGTGTTCAAAAAGCAAATATTGAATGAAACTTTACCATTCTATAACAGTATCATGTAGGAGAATGTGCAATTGCTTCTGAACTTCTATTCGTTAAATTTTTCTTTATTCTGTATGATTACTAAAGATTGAAAGTGCCCTGATAACCACAATAATTAATTAAAACTACTGAAACTTTCCAGTAGTTTTAACTAAATGTAGTTGATGATACTTCTTTTTCAATAGCTTACCAGCCTAAAAATTAGATAATAACTTATAAAATTGTCCAAATTCATGTTCATCGTGTAAACCTTCTGACCTAAGAGGCTCAACTTCCAGCATCATATTGTTTAGCTTTTGGTACTATCCAGGGAATTTTCTTAGCAAGGATGCTGGAGTGGATTGCAATTATCAAAAGAGTGTGTCCAAAGATAGTTATATATCCATGATTAAATCATCATTATCATCATCTTTTAATGACCCCATGATCTCTTGTGGGTTGGAATCTGGGCAATTGAATGCAACTAGCAGAGTGTTTAATGGCCGGATGCCCTTCTTGTCGCCAATGCAGAGATTTGTGCAGCAGATATTTTCTCATTGTGCCCAGAGAGACAAATATCTGCCTCTACCTAGGATCAAACTCACAGCCTCCTGATTATGATGCAAGAGTTCCACCTCTAGGCCACCACAGCACTCCTATATCCATGATTAAATATCCATGATGATGATGATGATGATGATGATGATGATAATGTATTGATTCATAATTATTAATGGATACTTACATATATAGCCATATTTTGATAGATATTCTAATATTTTTTTCAATATTAGAACACCACTGGTCACAAAATCATTTAAATAAAACAAAAATAACAAACTTTTTTATTCCTTTTTACAAAATATTCCATTTCTTGGTTTGGGGTAGGCAAGCATGTAAGAATGCTTAGCTATATATCTTTCTTTTATTATGTATTTGGTAACTTCATTAATAAATTAACACTTAAAGATTTGAAATATTTTCATCCTCAGTATCAAATAAAGAATAATGGGGAACAGATGTACTTTTGCTTCAAGAGGACACTTACCCATCAGGGCTGGCATCTCTTAGTGCTGTCTTTATCTCAGAGAATGTTGGCCTCTTTTCTGGACTTTCATCCCAACATGCCTTCAAAAGTTCAGTTATCTTGCGATTGCATTTGTCTACTGAAAGAGAGGGTCGTAGTGGAACAGAAGACTTAGGATCCTTGATTATTTTTATTATTTCTGGAATTAATGAACACAGCAAGATTTCAAAATATTACACATTTCACTTTTCTTCTAATATCAAACCATAATCATAACTTAAACTGTAATAACTTGTTGTATATTGTCCAGAGGCACTTTGTGAGATGGTAGCCATATAAATGTGACAAATAAATGAATAACACATTGCATTAAGTCAAAATCAATCAAATTGCATTTATAACTTAGTACAGGTTTAGGAAGTTACAAATTTGAGGACTGGCATCTAAATTTCAGATCTGACAGTTTCTAAATCCATGCTAAGCCATAATACTATTTGGTTGGCTTTAGCTTATTATAATTTGTGGATCAAGTTTTGTAGACCAGTTGAAGCCATAGATACGTATCCATTCACTGGAATGATGCAGATTCAACAACAAAGCAACTAATTTTCATTAATGCAATTTGAGTTTTTCTGTTTCAAAAAAATAGCATGAAATGGGAGTGGAATGCTTAGTATGATTTGTAAACAAAAAAGAAAAGAACAGGCCTTAATGTCCTTTAATTTTCAATAATAATATGTATATATCATTTTAAATGGTTTTTATTGTTTTTTTAAAAAATCAAACTCCCTTTAACATAGCTCCAAATTTTGTTGCTGAAATTCAGTATCACAATGGCCATATTGGAGCAAGCACATTTTCAGACTGTTTATGAAGGGAAGAAGAGGATTGTTTGCCTTTCAAAAATGATCCCACTCTTTTTTACATACAAAAGCATAATAGAAAAATATATACCAACACTGAACTGGATGATGTCATCACATCCCTGAGAAAAAGATTGTATATGTTGTATTTGTGATCAACACCTCCCACAGCTTAAAAAAGAAACACATGTAGATAAGAACCATATCAATGTGGGACAGACTTGTTTAATTATTTAATGGATGGTTAGTTGTATCCATAGCAGGCAAAGATTTATTGAAGAGATTCAGATTATTCTAAATAAAGAATTGACAAGCAGTGACTTGATAAATTCTAAGACATAATCTAGTATGTAGAGGAGCAAAATATGTACAGGGCAGTAATTTACCAGAAGAAATGTATGTAGGAAAATATATGTAGGGAAAGAGAGACAGAAACAAGCCCATTTGAGATATTTAATGTATATGAATATCTGGCTTTAAAATATGGTTGTCCTTATGAAAAATAGAACTATTTCGTCTAAACTGACAGAATTATCTCAAAATCTGATTCAAGCTTCAGTATAGGGAACGATCCTACTCCTTTAAAAATGTTAAACATATTGTATAGATTAGCTAGCAGACATATATGTGTAATACTTCCCAACGACTTTTGGACCACATACTCTGCAAATTGTCCTCCTCCTCTGATGCATACATACATATACACAGATTATAAATGTTTGTGTGTATATACATCTAAACAAATTTTTTCTACCTATCAATGTTTCAGAATAATCCACACGATTTGTCACAATAAGGAGAAAAAAAGCGAACCTTCTGCACTCCTGTTTTGATCTTGAAATGGACCATCTTCATGATTGTATATCAATTCTCTCATAATAATAGCAAAACTGTAAACATCACCCTTCTGAGTGCCATGAAATGGATACTCCTCCATTCTAAGCAATTCAGGAGCTGTCCAGTATAAATCTGCAAACAAACAAAATGGGACAGATTTATTAATGTGTACATTTAGAATTCTTGTTTCAAATGCTAAGTATATCTAAAGCAGTATTTTAATGTTTCATGTTTACCCCAAATATGACTTAGTTTTGGTGGCCTTTAGGAATAACTCTTCATATCTGATTATTGCTTATTTCTGCAATAATATATAATTTAATTATATAGAAATTGTAAGATTATTGAGTACTGTTTTGCAATGTTTTGTAAAGTAAAAATCTATGTGTACACAAGCTGTACTTTAGTCCAAAGAATGGATTTGGAAATTTAACATCGGAATTGCTTAGGCATTCAGTTTATCTTTTGGCATTTTTTTTCATGCCTGAATGAAAGAGCTTTGGGTCGTGCCATTCAAAGCAAGCAGGGTCTGCTTTCATTACATTTTATGGTCCTAATGATAAGGGCAAAATCTAATATTTTATCCCCATGGAAGACTGGCAGGGTAGAAGTAATGCATAGTAGCAGCAGTGCCTCAGATAGAAAGTCCTTACAAGAGTGGTAGAGACAACTGAGATTATAGAAATCTCACTTCCTGTTATTCAAGATACTATTTATAAGCGCTATGAGCTTAGAGCTCAAAGCATTGTTAGAGACCCCACATATCCACTTTACAGTCTGTTTCTGTTGCTCCCCTCTGGGAGAAAGTTTTGGTATTTGTAGCAGGACTATCAGATTCTGTAACAGCCTTGTTCCCTATGCCATCCAACTGGTAAACTTTCATTTTTCTTAGCACGTACATGTATACATCCTAACTAGACTGTGTTGTTTCTCTGTGTCATATAATATATGTGACTATATGCACAATTTTGTATTTATGTATGTATTTATTTTGTCATGTTTATGTAGTGTATATTCGAGGTGGTGACCTTTTGAGAACTGCATGCAACGAAATTTTATTTTAATGTATGGCGAGTGTACATTCAAAGTGACAATAAAGTTATTCTATCTATCATCTATCTATCATCTATCTATCTATCAATCTATCTATCTATCTATCTATCATTCTATACCATAGAGCAGAGGTGTCAAACCTGATTTCATTAAGGACTGCATCAGGGTTATGTTTGACCTGTGGGGGGGCAGGATGGGTGTGGCCAGGGTGGGCAAGGCCAGCTTGACATCACTCATGTCGGGGGCTCCTGTGGTAGCCTGAGTGCTCTGCCAATGAAAACAGGTTCCCAAGCTCCATTTTTGGCTGCAATGGCCTTCTGCAATCCTCTGCCAGCAAAAACAGAACCCAGGAGGGCCATGGGTAGCCCTCCGGGGCTTCATTTTCACTGGCAGAGGCACTGCAAGCTTGTCCTTTGCTGTTTCCAAGGTGGCCCATGGGCCAGATCTAAGCACCCCATCTGTCGGATCTGGCCCCCAGGCCTTGAGTTTGACACCCCTGCCATAGAGAATAGAATGATGAGACTATGCAACATAGTGATCAGACAAGGCAGATATCTGCTTACTTTACATGATAATCTCAATACAGTGGAACCTCAGGTCACAACCGTAATCCGTTCCAGACTACGGTTGCAAACCGATCTGGTTGTGACCAGAAGCATGACTGCCTGCACATGCGTGGACCAAAAAAAAAAAGGCACCAAAGGGGAAATCACCTCGGCAGAAAAAATTGCTGTGGCAATTTTTGGGTTTGCTTGGTCACCATCCGAACATCTGTTCATGACCAGAAGCAAAACAGAAGCAAAAATTTGGTCGCAAACAGAAGTGTTCGTGACCGGAGGTTCTACTGTATGTGGTTTTTTTTTTTCAAAATATTTAAATTCTGAGGTGTTACAAACTAAGTGCTTAGATGATTGGTGTTCTTTGGATTCCTAATTATATAGGGGTCTTACCAGCATAGTTCATCTCCTCCTCTGTTATTATTCTAGATTTTCTTCTGTATTTAAGTTCCCACAAGCCAAAGTCACACAGCTTGATTTGCATGCGGCTGTCTACCAGGCAGTTTGTAGGCTTTAAGTTTCCATGAGATTTCAGAGGACTGTTGTGGATGAAGAACATACCCTGAAAATAAACATACAGAGTTCATGTTTGCGTGAAAGAGAAGGAATGCAGAAATACAAAGAAATTAGTATGCCAGGGAAATAGTTTACCAATAGTGGCATGAAACTTACAGCAATTAGTAGATCACCCTAAACAAAGGAAGTTAGCAATATATAATATTTACCATATAATAATATAGTCTATTATAGCTTTTGGTTCTCGAGCATTCTTTTTCCAGTATTGACAGCCTAATCTTTCTCTGACATCAAAATTAGAAATAATTATACAGATATTTGTCTAGAAATATGGTCTCTAGAAGATCCAAGGTTTAAATTTTAAATATCCAAATTCAAACTAAGACTTAAAATCTCATTTATTAAAAATATAACTCAACCCAATAATAGTTAGTTAAAGGGGAATGACCTTTTTCCTTTGTTTTCTTTGTTCTTAGAATTAGGATCTAAAGTAAGTATACAATTAAGACCCACAGTCATTTCTACATCTACACATGTGTACACACACATAGACACACCTTCACAAAGAAACAGAGAGTAATACTACTTAAAGAGCTGCCACACAATCATGAGAAGAACAGAGATAATGTGTCCTCTGTTTTTATTCAGTTGCTGTATTAATCAGCAGTTTTCAAATTGTCCTTGTAGCACAAAATGATTCTTCCACTCCATACTTACATTGACTATGTCATAGGCAAAAGAGATTTTGAAAATCCAATCCAGTTCAATAGCAGAATGTAACAAAACATCCTAGAAAAAGAATCAACACAGGAATCTTATGGGTTGGATTTTTTGAAGGGGAGGGGAGAGGAGAGATGGGTTTCTGATTTATTAATACAGTTTATCCTTAATCTATTCCATGTATTTCCATATAAGCTGAATGTTTTTAAGCATGCTCTATATGATGTATTTATTCAGTTCATTATAATATATTATGTCAGTTCATTATAATGTAGTTTACTTATGAGAATTTCAAAATGTTTCCAATACATTTAAAAACTAAGAGCACAGTCTAAGTTATAGCTTTATGCTTGTACACACCACTTTGCTATTACTCAGCTTAGGGCATTTCCATCAATTTGTGATGTCTCATAATGGCAACAAAGAATAATATTGTAATCCCCTTTAAGGGCTCAGACCACTGGACCTAGAACAGAAGAAGAATATGATCCTACTCCATTTCACCTAGAAATGAATTAAAAGAGTGGTGGGAAAACTGGAGTATAATGTTTAGCCATACACCATATAGGTTAATGCCTCCGTTTGTCCGACTCAGCAAGGCTGTTCTTTTCTGGCTGAACTGATCGTATTTTCCTTGCAGAAATTCCAAGGGTAAGGCACTCCAGCAAGTCACAGAGAAAGCTCTCTGATGTGATACATAACAAAAAATCTTGCAAGCACCTTGCAGGAGTCAAGAATTTTTTTCTTTATCCCTAATATACAGATTTCTGATTTCTTGTCCATAAAATGACAGTATTGTAAAATGTGGCTTGAAAAACTGTATTGTTGAAGATCTTTTCAAAATACCTGTACTTTCTCCTGGCTGAGATGCAATTATTGTAGATTGGAAAACTAATGCTGGTAAAAGGTCACAAGTGAGACACAGCTTAAATCAGAAGCTGAATCTGTGCCTTCACAGCATCTCTGTTTCCAAAGATAGGAGCACATGTGACGTACACGCCAAAATCTAGATACTTTATTATATAAAATTATATATTTACGTATCTATTTATGTTCTGTATTTTCATCACTACAAATTACAGTGGTTGTTTTGTTTCATCTCTGATTACATTGCATTTCATTTCTTTATTTCAGTTGATTAAACTACATCACATTTCTTTGATTTGATTTCATTTCTGATTTATCATTTCATTTGTTGCTGTTCTAAAACAGATCCAAATGGGCAGACCAATGATAAGACTTTTTTGAACTGCTTTTTTGAAAGAATTAGAATTGATAATTCTCCAGTAACAGAACACAAGTACTATTAGTGTTTCCAATCCTTTCCAGATCTACCATTAAAATAAAGACTCAGTGCAGTGCATTTGGATCTATTGTAGTGTTGTAAGTCTGCCAATTAGTTTGTGACTCAATTCCTTCTTCAAACAGAAGCTCATGCCTGACCAGAATTTATGTGGCTAAATAATCAGCTTTATTGAACAAATATGTTTAGTGTGTAATTCCTGTGTGAGCTATTAAGACTGTGTGCTTTACCTGTATATTATTATTATCTAAGTATTAGTTGGGAAAGAAGATTAAGCAAGATTCAAATTCTTAGAATAAGATTTTGAATCGTGCTTAATCTTCTGTCCCAATTAATACTTTGATAATGATGATGATGATGATGATGATGATGATGATAATAACAGCAACAACAATAAAATTAATCCACTGGTCATTGTGTAAAAAATATGCCCTATCTGTATCCGAAAAGTCATGGGAAAATAAAGTGGAAAAAGTTGTTGAAAATGAGATGGTGAAGATCTTGTGGGACTTTCGAATATAGATGGATTGCCATTTGGAACACAACACACCAGATATTACGATTGTTGAGGGCCGAAGCATACAATTCATTGATATTGCTGCAAAAAAACTGTGCCACTCAGAACGTTGTATATTTTAAGAAGATACTTGGTTGATACCTAGGACGCTGGCAGCAACCCATATCAACCATTAGCACTGGTTACTGGTATTTGTGATACATTTTTAAATGTTCAGTTGACTGAATTTCATGTTTAATGAATAAAAGAGATCATCATCATCACCACCAAGATCACTGTACCAGGAGACGCCAGAGTCAAAGAAAAAGAACTGGAAAAAATCATGAAATATCGCAACCTGGCCATCAAAACTACGCAATTATGGCTGAAACATGTAACAGTGATACCCATTGTCATTGGGGCACTAGGTACTATGTCCAAAAATTTTACAAAATACATCAAGAAATTGCAGCTTCCTGCAATAACACCAGTAGAATTGCGCTACTCAGAACATTGTACATTTTAAGAAGATACTGGTTTGATAGTGAGAATGATGGTAGCAACCCGTAGCAACCATCAGTGCTAGTCAATGATATTTGTGATATATTTTTAAATGTTCACTTGACTTCCATGTTTAATGAATAAAATAATAATAATTATATACAGGTAAAGCATACACTATTATTAGTTCATCAGAAGTGACATGGTTATACACTGATTATGTTTGCGTAATAAAACTGAATATGTATCAATTGCTTTTCCAGGAAAAAGTATGATCATCAGCTATTAGGAAATGACTGCCATTGTCCCAAAGGAAAAGCGATCATTTTCAGTGTCTTTCCAATCACTTTATGCCACTACAGAAAGCATGAGGGACTGGCTTTTCTACATCTTTCCCTTATTATATAGCTGAGATATAAGCCAAAAAGTAAAACTGGAAAGAAAACTGAGGGTTTAAAGACTGACTATTTAGGACAATCTCATTTTCAGAGTAGCATATAATTTTCTCCTTGTTCTGGGACCCAGGCAAGAGATTTAATTTTCTATTAATCTCATTTCTGTTCATATGACATAGCTGATATCTATTACCTTGCTTTGACCCAATTATATATGTCATACAAAAATAACACATTGTTATATATGAAAAGAGTTATAGGCTTGATGTTTTCCAAAAGGTAAGTATTTCATAATATGGTTTATATAAAATGGAACTATTTTTAACAATATTGTATAATTAATCCTTAGCCTTTTGCATAATGCTTACTTTTAGGCTTCCCTTCTTACAATAATGCATTACAATGCAGATATTTGGAACTTCTGGACATATCCCATAGAAGACCACCAGATTTTCATGTCTCAATTCTCTCATCTGAAATAAATAAAGTTTGATTAGTACTTATCAATTCTTTATTTCTTCTGCATAGCTTGTATCTATATCAACCTCTACAGAAAGTCAATCAATCTTGATAAGACATATGTTTCTGGTTCTGAATAGGACCAGATTCACAGCATTGGTTACCAAGAACACTTACCAAGTAAGGCCTTACCAAGGATACCCACCAAGTAAGACACCTTTTAATATGCCAGCTTATCAGTGGTCTTATTAATGTTTTAACAAAGTTGTCACTGACATTGTAAAATAATTTTTATCCATTGCAGTGGAGAAAATGTGCATTTTAATTGTTTTTTCCACCAGAGAAGAAAATAATATGGATATGAAAATTTTAAAGTTTAAGAAATCATTGTAACTGTGAATAACAAGGCTGAGCAATAGAAGAAGTTAATAGAGGAAATCTTGCTAGCAGAATGCTCCCTTCCCAAGCTGAGCTGAAGGAGTCCAGAATTGGTCATCTGAGTAAGAGGAGAAGATAGTAATATAGACAAGTTACTAATGAAGTCACGTAATGTTGTCATTCTTTCTTTCAAATAATCTTCTATCACAAAAGTGCCTAGCACCTCTAATAAATCAAGGTGTAGTATTTGGTATGACTTCATTAGAACCATTCATGTTTTAGAAATAATTTGAAAACTAAATTATAGAACAGTAACCTAGATACTAACATTTAATTGTAGTAGCAAGTCGGATATTACTAACCCAGATTATTAACCTGGATTCAGGTTTGAAATTCAACTGTAGAAACTGAAGATTTAAAGAAGACACTGATTTTCAACAGAGGTTTTTTTTTTTAAACTGATCAAATAGATATACCATTTGAATCTCTTGAAGAACTGATGATTTCCAAACCAAGGCATCTGTTTGGTTATCAATGACCTTGACAGCAACAAGAATACCCTGAAACAAAACCCAAAATGGTCAAACAAAAGGCTAAAAGTGGTTTTAGATAATTATTTGGTCATATTGGTTTAATAATTTTTTAACTTCTTTAAATTTGTTATTGTATGTTTTTATGATGTGAGCCACCCTGAGTCCCTAGGGAGATAGGGCGGCATATAAGACCAATGAATAAATAAATGAATGAATGAATGAATGAATGAATGAAGAAAATTTTTTGCTTTAACATAAAAAAACATTTTGGAATAGTGGTCCATTGTCTTGGAACTGAAAGGTCAGTTCCAGAAGGCTGATGGGCAAGTAAAAGTTCTTACTTAGTGGAGTGCATAATGGATATCTACTCTATTAGCTTCTTTTCAACATCTATATGAAGCTACTAGGGGAGTCCTATGTTGGCACAAACAATATGCTGCTGCTGCTGTGCTAGACATCTCATTTCCAGGCTGAACAGGTGATGCTATGGAAGTGGTCACCCAATGCCTGGTGGCCTTCATGATCTGGATGGGGAAGAACAGGTTAACTGCAAGACAAAATTATTTGGATTTGAGGGCCCAACAGTTTTAGGGACATTATATCTTTAAGTAGGAAAGCGGTTTTATTTGGCAGTTTTTGCACAATTACATCCAGATTTCTAAATGCATCAAACTTTCCTGGACAAGAGGCCCTGCTCAATCTCATGCCCTAGTCACCTCTTGGTTGGATTTACTGCAATGCGCTCTATGATGCCGAGTGCACAATCGATTATCTTGATATGTTTAGGTCACCCTACTACTTCAGGAGCTGCATCTGTTGCCAATTGCCTTCTGTATGTGATTTAAGTTATTGGTGATTACCCTGAAGGTCCTACATAATTCCAGACCTGCTGAGGGGGGGCACCTTTTCCTGTATTCTGCTGGTGGCTACACCCAGTAAAAATTTAATCAATTTCACCCCTCCTAGGCATCAGGAATAAATTTTTGTTTCCTCTTGCACTGAAGCAATGTCTTATCCAATTAGAAAATCAAGGACATGAATTGTATTCATGGTTGGTTTTAATTTTCTTTTTGTATTCTTTGTGTATGGGGTTTGGTGAAGTAGTTTATCTGTTTACATCATTAGCTGCCTAGAGTCTATGGGCATCAAAACAAACAAATAAATAAATAAAATCAATAAAATAACAAAATAACAAAATAAAATAATAAGTTGCCTAGATATTTAATTTTGAAATGCATTCTGGTTACCTGTTTGATATATCTTTAGTTTGAAATTGCTCTCATTTAAATTGATTGAAAATGAAAATTATTGCTTTATAGATAATTCTCAATGTATGAGAAGCCATTTAATGAATGTTTAAAACTATGACCAAACCCCACTTCCAAAGCTACTTCTGGCCCCATTTCAAAATTTTGATAGCAGCAGCATGCCTGCAGATATTTGTCCTTACAACCCCCCCCCCCCAGGGTCCTACAGTGCCCTTCTGCCTTTCTCCTCTCCTACCCCACTGGAAGCCTGCATGGCCCACGTTTATCTTTTGCAGCTCTCCAGACTTCATTTTATGGAAGAGGCAGGTTATGTGATCCAAATGCAGCTGCCATTTTGTCTCCACCCACAAAATGCAGACAAAATGGCAGTCACCGGACAAACTGCTTTGTTTTGCTGCCTTACAGAGGTCTCAACAGTGCTTGTGAAAGTTTCTGGAGCATTGTGCATGTTATGTATGCAGAGTTTGAAATGATTGATTGTTGAAGACCAGAGTTTGAAATGAGTGGTTGTAAAAAGGGCGGGAGTTTCCTGTACTGCGATTGGCTGGCAGCCGCGGCAGCCAGCTATAAATAGCTGCCGCGGCTAAGCCATTTGGGTCCATTCTGAGCTGAAAGTCACAATAAATAAGAGCTGAGGCACTCCGCGTCCTGTCTATCTATGCGAACGTAACAGTGCAGACCTTATTAATTAGGAAAATAAAGCCGTTTGTTTCCTGCCATACAGCAATGACCCAAATGCAGCTGCCATTTTGCTGGCAGATCAAAAAGGTTTTGTAAATAATAGAAATACTATTAAACAGAATAGAAATTAAAGAGATACACTCTTATTTCATTATTTATTTATTTATTTATTAAATTTGTATTGCCGCCTATTCGCCATGGCAACTACATAATGCGTCTACTGTAGTTGGGATATCTATATACATACCTGATACAATCCTACTGTAGTGAAAAATTCTTCTTTTCCTTGCTTGTCTTTCAGTGAAGAATAATTACTGCTGGAGATAAACAATTGAGCCCCAATATTTTCTATTTCTTCAGGTTCTGATGTGCTTGCTTGAGGCAGATCATATTTTTCCTTTCAAAGTGAATGTAAAATATTATATTAGGGATCATGATGTCAAAACAAATCTTCCATTAGCATCAAAAAGTTACTCTTCTAGACAATATCAAGGACTTTGTAATCACAGGGGAAAAAACTAATCCATCCTATCAAGATAAACAATCTTGATTTTGGAATCCCCAAAACAATGTTATTGGGTTTTCCATCCAATGATATAATAAACTTTGTTTTTTTGCCATATCTTTGAACTAGAAAATACTACCACTGTTTTCTCTAAATATCTTTCCTTCCAATGCATTTAATGGATGGTATCAATAAGAATAATTAGAATGGACCTCATGTTTCTGTTTCAGATTTAGTTTAATATATGCTAATTTCCCCTTACTTTGTGTCCAATAGTTGGATTGTACAATTATAACAAGTATGACTTCCCTACCATTCATCATTATGGCGTGTGATAGTTTACCTTATTATCATTAAGAAAAATGATGTCCTCATAGTTAATTCTCCATCCAACATCACTTATTTGCTTTTGAAAGTTGCCTTTATAGATCTTCATAAATATTGTCACACCTATAGTCCCCAATATGGTTATTGTCAGGAGAATGATCATAACAATCAGAGCTATACCTTCTAATGAAAAAAAAAAAAGTACCGGTCATTATGGAATAGGCAGAATGAGCTCAATCTCAGTGAAGCATGCCATTAGATACAAAAAATGGGAACTATATTTTAGAAATCTCACAACAACAAATCTATGAAACAATTCTTCCTGGTTATAAACATAGAATTTAGAATCTAGAATTTATCAAAGCAATGTGAATTATGGATGAAACTTTTCTTTTCTCCGCACCTTCTGCCGTGAGTTAAAGACCTGGTTATTTGACCAACCCGGGCTGTGACCCCTCCTTGGGGGGAGGGAGATTTTAATGTTATTATTGTAATTGGTTTTAGTATTTGGGCTTGTAATTAGTTTAATCCCTTTTAATGTATTTATTGTTTTTGTTTTTTTAGTTGTGAGCCGCCCCAAGTCTTCGGAGATGGGGCGGCATACAAGTTCAAATAATAAATAAATAAATAAATAAATAAATATTGGTTAGGAATAGCTAAAATAATTATTAGAGAACTTTAGAAGAATGAAATTGATTTGCAGCAACAATAAGTCATGTTAGTCAGCATTTTCCAGATGTTACTGGTTCCTGGTTCCTACCAGCTTCAATTAGTACAGCCAATTGCCATAATTCAACATTATTTGATACTATCCCCAATCAGATGCAATTTAATTTTTAATATTAGCCACCTTCCTTTTTTAAAAAGATAGAAATTTAATTCAATGGTCTGATCTACAATAAGATCTAGAATAGGATTCAGATACATAGTATAAGATGCAAGTAAACATCACACTCACTGGTAGCTTGAATTTTACAGTGCTCATTGTGAAATCCACAAATTGGTTTGTCTTTAGGTATTTCTCCGTTTGACCAACCAATATAGTTAATTTCTGCAGTGGGACTGAACATAATAAGATGAGATAAAGATTAACATTAAAGGTGAGTTATATTTTTACCAAAATACCTGATTTTTTATTATTTTATTATTTACTGTAAATCTATTGATATTGTTGTGAAGCAATCTGTACTTTGAAAAGTAATTTATTTATATATTATATTATCTTTTTTGTCACAATATTTTTTGTATGTTTAATAAACTGTGTTTGTATCATAATTCAAATTGAATGGGATTCATCAGCATACTGATGACATTACATTCCAGTAAATGCCCCAGTAATTACAAAACATATGGAATACAGAAGAAAGAAACAGAGAGGGATGGGGTGGAGTGGGGGGCAGGGAGAGACAGAGACAGAGAGAGACAGTGATCTAGTAGTTAAGGTACTAGGTTAGAAATTTGGGCCAGATACTCTCTCTTAATCCAACTTACCTATCCAACCAGTTTGGGTGAGAGTCATTTAATACTTGGAGAGCACCAGAAAATAATAGGGTACAGATTGGACTGGATCAGCAAGTTCTGATTCAGCAGGTTCTGACCAGTTCTGGAGAACCAGTAGCAGAAATTTTGAGTAATTCAGAGAATCAGTAGCGGAAATTTTGAGTAGTTTGGAATTCCACCTCTGACTGCCCCCACCCTCATCTATTCTCTGCCTCCCAAATCCCAGCTGATCAGCTGGGTCTTCTATTGTTGCCCTGCATAGGAGAACGGAGCTGGAAAGCAGGTTAGTGGGGTGGGGAGAGAATGGGATTTTACAGTATCCTTCCCCTGCCACATCCACCAAGCCACACCGCACCCACCAAGCCACGCCCATAGAACTGGTAGCAAAAACATTTGAATCCCACCACTGGACTGGATAGTTGAAAAAAATGTCTCAGAAATGCAATGTCAAGCAACTTTCTTATTATTACCAAGAAAACTATATGAACATGTTCATAAGGATATATTCATGAGCTCAGTTTGAAAGAGACTTGAATAGATTCTGTACCCATGAACTCATGAAAAAGTAATCCATGAAAAGTAAGGTCAGATTGCTCTAACTATAAAAAGAACTATGCTTCTGACTGAAGTTTGCCTAAATTCATGCTCCATAAAATAAAGACAATAAGCTACTCCTTCAACAGATGAATAAAAAAACTATATATTGTACTTGACAAACTAAATCTTTATGAGTAATATTTTCATGCTATGAGAAAGATTATATTAGAGTAATTATGAAATATATACAGGCAGAAATACCTTAATGTTCTTCTGTAAGTATCAAAATTAAGAACAGGAATGAAGTTAGTAGAATTTCCAGATTCCTGAAGATCATACACAGAATAATCCATTTTTCTTTCACCCAGTTCATCAATGTGCACAGGACCAGTAATACCTAAATAAAAAAAGACATTCAAGATACAGGTGCTTAAATATTTCTTATATACTCTATTTTTCTTGGGGCAATTCTTCTGAATCTTCAAACTCTGCAGAGATTTCCAAGAATAGTATTAATCAATGGGAGTAATCAAAAAAATGAATTGTTTTATTCCTTCTGCATTTAAAAACAGTCTGATTACAAACAGCATGTGAATAATGAGAAAAAAATATTTCCAAATCAGATCCTTCCCATTTTGCCTTTGGTTCTGCTCACATTTCATACTCAATACCTCAATTGGGCAATATGGCTATAAAAATATTCCCATTCTTGTTTATATGGAGATCCCTTAGAATTATTCTACTTTCAGATATAATCTTCACATGACACGGTTACCATGATATGCTTACATCAAGTTTACTCAGCCTATTTTCCGGGTTTGCATGAGAAACATAAACTAATCACATAGATTAGTTTAGACACCATCCCAGCTTCTTTGTATTTTTGTGTTTGGGGTAACCATAGCCAAAGTTGTTGTATTATTGGACCTGTCAACTTACAATGACTATAGTCTTAACTCACAAGCTTACCATACAGAGGGGTTCTATTGTAGCCTTTTAAAGTGTTGATTAATGCCCTTCCATCAAGGAAATCTTTTTTGTCTTCTGACATTTCTTTTACAGTTGATGCATAAAGCAAAACAGCATCATGAAGGTATGCAGCATAAGAATTTAACTGAAAAAAGATACAATATATGAAACAGTTTGGACTTCTGGGGTAAAAGAGGTGCATACCCCCCTTAAAATTGTCTGATTACAAATTAGACTGGAGATCAGGGTTTCTGCTTCTTTAATAGTATGGTAGAAGATAGATTTTTAGCATTAACCTTGCCTTGATTTACAAAAAACATACTATTGCAGTTTGTTCCAAAATCTATTGCCAGCTTTAGATACATATCCCAATTTACAATTCCCAAAATAGCAAATTTATGGGCCTTGGTTGACCCAATGAAATAATTTTGCTAAAAAATGCAAGTGGGTAAGATGGTTGACCCAATGAAATAATTTTGCTAAAAAATGCAAGTGGGTAAGATGATGGGATACATTAGTTAACTGACATTGCTTAACATGTCATTCTAACATAGAATCACTGCTCTTGTTTTAAAACTGGTGAAGAGTAAGGAAAGAACAATAGCTACCATGTTGTTACTTATGAAGAATATTGAATTTGTATCATTTTTTTACTCTGATTATTTCACCAGAGCATGATTTTTAATTTCACAAAATCCTTAGTTCAGCCTCTTCCAACTTGGTTCCCACTAAATTTAGGGGCAATTCAAGCCTAAATTGCTACAAGGGGTGTGAGAAGTTGAAGAGCAAACAACTAGAAACCATCAGATTAGAGATGAATTAGATCGGGGTGGACTGGATGCGTCATGCACTGGCCACGTCACCCCAGGTTTACTGAAGGGGGGGAAAGTCGCAATACATCATGTGATGATGCAGTGACGATGCAAGTTTGATACCCCTGAATTAGATGATTAATAGTTAAATATTGGGTATGTAACAGATTTGGCAGCATTGGCACCAAATCAAATCATGGGAATGACAAAAAATTCCTTTAAGCTATATTTTTAATAAGGACATGTTTAATTAATACAGTAAATATAACCTCTTCTTGTAAAGAAAATAAATTGTATGAGGACTGCTTTTCCTTTAGCTTGTCATGGAGCTCCTTCATGAAATCAGAGTAGTTCTTATACTCCCTGTAAGACCTTAGAGCTATTAAAAAAACAGACTGATAAGCATCTAAGATCCTGATGTTTTCATGATTCCAAGTCTCTTCCAAAAAGTAGGCCTGGAAGACAAGAGAGATAAATTATGAGTTCTAGTAGTAAATATGCACAATTCAGTTGGTGTATCTCAGTGTGTGAATGTGAAGGTCAGTAAAGATATACTTCACAGGTAAGCTACCAGTATTGCCAGTGAAGTTTTCAACAGCTTCCCACACGCACACACACACATTAAATGGTAATATAAAAATACCAAATACACAGAGAAGTGTGATAAAGAGATCCTGATGGAATAAAAATTCTGGATTGTATTATGTATGTCCAAAACAATTAGCTTTTATAAATATGCACACATACATATATTCAATCTTATTTCTCTAGGGGTAAAGATTTAACAGTTTCTATTCCTAAAACCTGCAGGAGGGGACAATTATGCAATGGAAAAAGCCTAATGTGACTAATGTTATAGTCACAATATCTATGGAGTCAAAATATCATGAATGAGGGATAATATGAAGTCTCCAAAAGACCAGTGTAGCTTCATAAATTACAAATAATGATAACATGGTGAATAATTGTAACAATCAAGCATAGTTAAGAGCTTTTTTATGCCTATTCTATTATTTAATTCCATTCATTTATTTATTTAAAACATTTATGTAGCCATCCATCTTCTAACCAATTCTGAGTGGTTCTCTAACAAAAGTTAAAACAGCCTATAAATCATATTAAAACTATAAAATCAAAAAATATTAAAACATTAAAAACAATCAAGACCTGACATCAAGTCAAACTTTTAATGTGCAATTAAGCTGTCTTATCCCAGCACTTGGTATTAAGATTTATGGAAGGGTAGAAAGGAAGAGGCTGCTGAATTTTAGAAGGCAGAATGTTCCATAGGGCAGGGGCTGGTGGAAAAGCCATGCTTCCTAGCTCCCATTGGATGACAATATTTAGGGGAAGGAATTAGGAATGTGCCAACTTTATTTGACCTAGTAGGATGGATATATGTCTTAGGGAAAGGCAGTCCTGCAAATAACCTGGCTCTGTGTCATTTAGAGAATTGATATGCAGAAAGAGATCCAGAAAAGGTTCTCCTAATTCTTCATGAGATCTATCTGATAGTTATAGAGAATGTGTTTTAGTCTGGCAAGATTCCTAAACTTGAGCAGCAATAAAGAAACTACTTTGTAATATTCATCTTGTTCTTGGTTTCTCCACACCTGACAGAGATTCCACAATGTGAGAGTTCTCCTGTACCATACAACTCTTCAGCAAACAGCACAGGTGTGGACAGGTCACCTTTTGAACATCTTCATCTTATTACACAAAATAAGCCTATAATATTATTGGTTCAATGTGTTCTACATGGGACTATCCTTGAAGACTATCCAAAATTGGCCCAGAATGCAAGGACAAAAAAGGAAATGTATATTATTTTAATTTTGACTTAACCATCTAGAAGAGAAGAGAATACTTTATTAGCCAAGTGTGATTGGACACACAAGGAATTTGTCTTGGGGCAAATGTTCTCAGCATACATAAAAGAAAAGATACATTCATCAGAGTGAAGAATCATAAGGTACAACACTTAATAATAGTCATAGGGTACAATAAGCAATCAAATCATACTAGGAAACAGTCAATATAAATCGTAAGGATACAAGTGACAAAGTTACAGTCAGAAATGGGAGGGAACGGGTGATAAGGAGTGATGAGAAGATTAATAGAAATAGTAGTGCAGATTTGTAGATAGTTGGACAGTGTTGAGGGAATTATTGGTTTAGCAGAGTGATGGCATTCAGGAAAAAACTGTCCTTGTGTCTAGTTGTTCTGGTGTGCAGTGCCCTATAGTGTCATTTTGAGGGAAGGAGTTGAAACAGTTTATGTCCGGGATGTGAGGGGTCTGTAAATATTTTCACAGCCCTCTTTTTGACTCGTACAGTATACAAGTCCTCAATTGAAGGCAGTGATAGTAATTGTTTTTTCTGCAGTCCTAATTATTCTCTGAAGACTCTGTCTGTCCTGTTGAATTGCAGAACCAAACCAGACCATTATAGTGGTGTAGATGACAGACTCAATAATTCATCTGTAGAACTATATCAGCAGCTCCTTGGGCAGTTTGAGCTTTCTGAATTGGTGCAGAAAGAACATTCTTTGTTGTGCTTTTTTGATGATGTTTTTGATGTTAGGTGTCCATTTTAAGACTTGTGATATGATAGAACCTAAAACTGTGAAGGTCTCTACTGTTGATACTGTGTTGTCTAGTATTGTAAGAGGTGGTAGTATGGGGGGTTCTTCTGAAATCTACCACCATTTCTATGGTTTTGAGTGTGTTCAATTCCAGATTGTTCCGGTTACACCACAAGGCAAGTTGTACAATTTCCTGTCTGTATGCAGATTTGTCATTTTCTCGAATGAGACTAATCACTGTTCTATCATCTCCAAACTTCAGTATTTTAACAGATGGATTGTTTGAGATGCAGTCATTGGTATATAGGGAGAAAAGAAGTGGAGAAAGCACACAGCCTGGGAGGCAGCTGTATTAATTGTACAGGTATCAGATGTGATTCTGCCTAGTTTCACCTGCTGCTTCCTGACTCTTAGGAAGCTTATGATCCACTTACAAGTGTGTTCAGGTACCACTAGCTGGTTTAGTTTAGTTAGAAGAATGTCTGGAATGATGGTATTGAATGCTGAACTGAAGTCTGCAAAGAGGGCCCTTGTGTAAGTATTTGGAGATTCAAGGTGTTGTAGGATGTAGTGCAGAACCATATTAACAGCATCATCTGTCGATCTATTTGCTCGGTATGCAAACTGCATGGGATCTAACAGCAGATCTGTGATGGTTTTCAGGTGAGAAAACCTTTCAAAGATTTTCATAACTACAGATGTTACAGCAACTGGTCTGTAGTCATTCAGTTCCTTGATGGAGGGCTTCTTTGGTACTGGGATGATAGTAGAGGATTTGAACAAGAAGGAACATAGCACTTCTCTAGTGATTTATTGAAGATTTGGGTGAAGATGGGGGCCAATTGGTCAGCACAGACTTTTAAGCAAGAAGTTATCTTGTCTGGCCCTGGTGCTTTTCCTGGCTTTTGTCTGTGCAATAGATCTTGCACTTCTTTTTCTGTGATCACCAGAGTTTGTGAACTCAATGGGTTGGGGTAAGTTGTAGGAGGCTTGGCTGTTTTTGGTGTGTTTGACATGGGGGTTGTGGAGATAGGTGGCTGAAGTTTCCTTTCAAACCTGCAGTAAAACACATTCAGGTCATCTGCAAGTTGTTGATTTCCTTCTGCCTGGGAAAGAGGTTTGTTGTAGCTTGTGATGTTTTTAAGAGTTTTCCACATGTTTGCTGGTTCATTTGTTCAGAACTGATTCCTTAACTTTTCAGAGTAGCTTCTTTTTGCTGCTCTGAAATCTCTTGTTAATATGTTTCTGGCCTGATGGTATAGCATTCTGTCACATTTTCTGTAGGCTTCCAAGATTTATTGTTACTATATATTTGCAGGTCCCTTGTTGGTACATATGAGTCTTCGCAGAAGCTGACATATAATGTTACAGTATCTGTGAACTCATTTAGGTCTGCAGAGGTATCTTCAAAAACATTCCAATCAGTGCAATCAAAGCAAGCCTGGAGCTTCAGCTGTGCCTCATCAGACCAAGTCCTCACTGATATAATTGTTGGTTTCATGGTTTTAAGTCTTTGTCTGTAGGCAGGTACAAGGTGAATCATGCAGTGATCAGAGTGTCCCATGGTAAAGACCTATAAGCATCTTTTACTGTTGTGTAGCAGTGGTCTAAAGTATTTTTGGTGGGACAATTTACATGCTGAAAATATTTTGAGAGCTCTTTCCTTAAATTTGCTTCATTGAAATCCCCTAAAATGATGGGAAGGGAATCTGGGTGTTTGGCTTCAGCCTCCATAATTTGATCAGCAAGAGTTCGTAATGCCTTGTTTAAACAAGCTTGTGGAGGAACATACACAGCTATTAGGAGAAATGATGATAACTCACATGGAGAATAAAATGGCTTGCATTGATATGTAAAGATGTTAAATTTTCATCACAGAATTCATATATTATAGTTATATCCTGAGACCAGCTGTTGTTGATATATAAACATAATCCTCCACCCTTTGTTTTTACCTGATGTCTCTTCAATTCTGACTGATCTAAATATCTGAAATCCTGGGGTGTATATGGTGTTGTCATGGTGAATTTGTGCATTAAAGCAGGTTTCAGTAAAACAGAGAAGTGCTGAATTGTAGAAATCAGAATTGCACCTATTTAAAAGGAGAATTTCATCCATATTGTTAGCCAGTGAGCATAAATTAGTCAGAAAGATTGAAGGGAGAGGGGTTCTCCCCCTCCCCCCAATTCCTTAGTCTATTTAAAATTCCCGCTCTTTTATTTCATCTCCTTTTTTGGTGCTGCCGCTTCTTTCCTTTGTTTGTTGTAATCCATAGAACCAGGGAATTAGTTAGAATCTCCTCAGCATTTTCAAAGATAGGGAGGTAAGGAATCAGAAAGCTGTTCCTTAAAGAAACATTGCCCAATTCTTAGCAGATGGTCTCATGGGTATGAATCCATAGTGAATTGCAGAGAATAATAAAGAAGAAAGAAACCATTAGAGAGCATTTCACTGAGGCAGCCATTGTCGGTGCCATCTTGGATCAAGTTAATCATTGCCATGTGTAAAGTTTACACCACTATAAGTCTATCCTTTTCCAAAATATCACTTACATAAAACAGATACACTTGAACCTGGAATGTTTTCGGTGGGTAAACCTAGGGGATTTTTGTCTTCACTTGCTTAAAACAATTTTTCAACATGTTATTGAAACCCTCACATGATGAATTGGATTCTCTCATTTCCCTTTTTGATTATATATTCTAATGTAGGTATTTCATTTCTGTGTTATGAGCTAAGGTAAGCATTAGAACCATAGTTGCTCTTGCCAAATTATGCAATCTAAAAATGTTTTAAACATGATAATAAAATACTTATTGCTACTTACCTCAAACTGTTGCAGAACAAAGAACACATATGGTCCTTTTGTCATACCTAATTCTTTGGCCTGTAACAAAATGGATCTTGCATCCAAAGGATTGCAGATTAAAACAATAACTGCAAAGAAATTAAAACAATTAGCTGTCTCTTATATAAAGTTAATACAGAAGAGAATGGAAGCTTGAAGCAACCAGATATCAACTCAACAGCATTACAAAAAGTCAAAGCAATTTTTTCATTACTATTCAATGCACAAAAAAGTAGAGATTTGATTATGTGTATCTTATTAAATAATGCAAAAGATATTTGCAAATATTAAATACAAAAGTGGTTAAATATGTGTCATGAAGCAGCTTGGAAGAGAAAGATGCTGGGAACAAGAGTCTGTGGTCAGTATCAAAATGGCAGAGAAAATAGACAGCAATGAATCTGTAGCTTTTGGCAGAGGTGGAACTGAGATGGCAAGAATGAATCTGCTACTGAATGAAAGCTGTAAGGTTTATAGATCAGAGATTTCTTTTATTCTTTTATGAGTACTTAAAATACAGCCATGATTACAAAAATTCTCTAAGATTGAATGAATTACTGTATTGTGTATATGTATATCTATATCATCTATATCCATCTATATATCCTCTGTATCTATGTATCTATTTCTGTCTATATCTATATTATATCTATGTAAGTCTATGCTATTCAGAGACCTGAATTTGTACTCCTTTAAACATTTTTAGCATTCTAATGTGTGTGTGTGTATGTATATGTATATGTGTGTATATCTATCTATATCTATCTATCTATCTATCCATCCAAGGGAAACAGTGATATTTCAGGCCTTTAAACATTTCTAACTAATTCAAGAAGCAACATCTATTGCAGAAGGGGACTAGAGAGCAGGTGGAGGGTGACTCGCTCTGAATCTGACCGAGCCCAGCTAAGAGCCCATGTTAGGACTTACCTGGCAGCTATGGGGGTGGCGAGGAGATCCTACTTCTCCGCCCTCATAGCGTCCGCAGATAATCGCCAAGCCGCCCTGTTTGGGGTTACCCGCTCCCTCCTTCAATTGGGGGTGGTGGTGGACCCGCTTGGGGCAGAGCTGAGAATTTAGTCAGTATCTGCAGGACAAGATCGCTCAGATCCGGGAGGGGTTACGTGTGGATTGCCAGTGGTCTGAGGGGGGGAATGCGAGTGTTTTGGCCAATGTGATCTGGGCTGAGTTTGATCCTGTTTCTGAGGATGAAGTGGACAGGATTATGCGCGGCTGAGTTCCACCACATGTTTATTGGACCCGTGCCCTTCCTGGTTGGTTTATGCCTCCAGGGAGGTCACGGCTGGCTCCGGGCAGTGGTCAACACTTCATTGAGGGAGGGTTATTCCCCGCTTTGAAAGAGGCGGGTGAGGCCCCTCCTGAAGAAGCCTGCCCTGACCCAGCCGTGTTGAACAACTTTCGTCCGGTCTCCAACCTTCGCTTTTTAGCGAAGGTTGTTGAGAGTGTGGTGGCTCAGCAATTGCCACTTTTCCTGGAGGAAGCGGACTACCTGGATCCGTACCAATCGGGCTTCGGTCTGGGTACAGCACGGAGACAACATTGGTCGCGCTGATTGATGATCTCACTAGGGCACGGGACAGGGGCTCGTCCTCTGTCCTGGTCCTGTTAGATCTCTCAGCGCTTTCGATACCATCGACCATTGTATCCTATTGCGGCGTCTCCGGGAGTGGGAGGCACTGTTTTACAGTGGTTCTCCTCCTACCTCTCGGGGCGTTCAAACAGTGTTGGCAGGGGGCAGAGGTCACTCCAAAGCACCTCACCTGTGGGGTGCCGCAGGGTTCGGTCCTCTCACCCCTCCTGTTCAACATTTATATGAAGCCGCTGGGTGAGATCATCCGTGGCTTTGGGGTGAGTTATCATCAGTATGCTGATGATACTCAGCTATACATTTCCACCCCAGGCCACATCAGTGATGCTCTCTCCGTGATGTCCTGTTGTCTGGCAGCGGTGCGGATCTGGATGGACAGGAACATGCTTGACTCAACCCGCCAAGACAGAGTGGCTGTGCATACCGACATCCCGGTCCAGTTTTGAGGTACCATCTTTTCTCATGGGGAGGAGGTGTTGCCCCGTGGACAGGGCACGGAATCTGGGGGTCCTCCTGGACTCACGGCTCAAATTAGAGGAGCAGGTGGGGGCCGTGGCCAGGGGTGCCTTTCCCAGATCCGGCTGGTTCGCCAGTTACGCCCATTCCTGGACCGGGATGCCCTGCACAGTCACTCAGGCTCTCATTATTTCCGCCTCGACTACTGCAATGCTCTCTACCTTGGACTGCCCTTGCGTACCACTCGGAGGCTTCAGCTGGTGCAGAATGCGCCACGCTGGGTTGTGATGGGAGCTTCCCGATACTCCCATGTTACACCCCTCCTGTGCAGCCTGCATTGGCTTCGGTTGCCCTCTGGGTGAGATTCAAGGTCTTGGTATTAACATTTAAAGTCCAACAGGGCATGAGTCCAGGTTATTTACGGAGGCGGCTTCTCCCAGCATCTAATGCCAACCGCCCTGTCGGCACAGGCAGGGTCTCCTCGGGTGCCGTCTGCGACACAATGTCGCTTGGCGACCGAGAGGGCCTATTCTGTGGCGGCTCCCACTTTGTGGAATCTTCTTCTGCTTGAGCTCCGTTTAGCTCCCGATCTTCGCTCCTTCCGCCATGATTTGAAAACCTGGCTCTTCCTACAATCTGGGTTGTGCTGACTCTCCTGGGTTGGGGTTATCTAATTGGGGTTTTAAACGTTAATTCGGCTTAAATGTTTAATATCTTTTTAATTAATTTAATTTATTCACTGTTGTATTTTAATTGTAAGCCGAGTCTTGGAGAGGGAGCGGCATATAAGTCGAATAAATAAATAAATAAATAAATAAATAAATAAATAAATAAATAAATAAATGAAATAATATTAAGAACCAAAATGTAAATATCTCTATTCTGTTATATGATCCAAAGGCATTTTGAAATTCTGCTTTTCAATACTAGGCATTATATTAATAATTTTGATTACAGATGGAAAGACATAATCATGTAACTCCTTCCAACTCTTTAAAAATAATAATCAGGAAAATTAAATATTTTTATCTTATTTTATTCCAAATAATTTAGGTATTTTTGTAATTTATACTAATTACATTTTATTTTCTTCTGAAACTTACTTCTGGCAACAGATGATATATAGTTCAATTTCTCTTCATGGAGGCTTTGGTTTTTTGTGTTGTATCTCACCTTCGCCGTTATGGTTATATTGAATTTAAGTTGGTTTTCTATACTTGTCCATAATTCCTCTGTTTCACCCCATGTAAATGCATCATATGAACTTCCAAAGAGACCAACATATTTCCACCCAAAATATTGAAGTGTTTTATGCAGCACTTCTCCTATCAGGTACACTGGTGAGACAAGGTTGATGTAAGTGTCATAAAAAAATGAGTTGCTCAGCTTAGTTGTTTGGCCAGCAAACCCAAACATGGGAATATTCCATTGAGAAGCAAGCAATCCTGTAACCTAAGAAAGCAAAAATAGTAATAATTGCATTAGTTAATAACACTTAATAACTATATATAATTTTGTTTACTCTGGATTACTATCTATATAGTATATTTATCTACCTACTATACTATACTATACTATACTATACTATACTATACTATACTATATCTATCTATCTATCTATCTATCTATCTATCTATCTATCTATCTATCTACTCTCTCTATAGGAGCCGCAGTGGTGCAGTGGTTAGAGTGCTGTACTGCAGGCTACTTCTGCTGACTGCTAGCTGCCTGCAATTTGCAGATCAAATCTCACCAGGCTCAGCCTTCCATCCTTCCGAGATCAGTAAAATGAGGACCCAGATTGTTGGTGGCAATATGCTGACTCTGTAAACTGCTTAGAGAGGGCTATAAAGCACTGTGAAGTCTAAGTGCTATCTATATGAAGGCATAAGAAATATCAACTTGATCACATTTGGATTTAAGAAATTAACCAATATTACTGAGACTTCAGGAAGATTCAAAGAGCTCTCTGAAAGTTAAAAATTATTCAGGAGTTTTGGAAATATAACAAAATCAACCTTGGACTGTCATCTATGATTTTATTATTTTATGTTTTGTTTGAAATCAATATATTTTGTTTTAATTTGTCATTTCTATATACATTTCTATATACCAAATAAACTTGGTTTTTTATTCACTATTAATTTCTATCTATCTATCTATCTATCTATCTATCTATCTATCTATCTAATCCTCTGTTCAGATTCAATATTTGATGAAATATTAAGACTAGCATGTTCACTTGACAACTCTACTTTGTAAGTTTGAAACTTGCAAGGACTGCCTCACTGTAGTTTCTGCTCGGCTCGTACAAACCAACACAGTTGGTGCAGTCCAAATATCTTCAAATAATCAGTGTCATTTGTTAGGATTCTGAAACATACTTTTTCTGTTACCCCTGAAAACCAGGTGGCTTTATAGAATTTATGGAATCCAGAATGTTATGGAATTCTGAAAAGCCTTTTAAAAATATAATAGTTTGGATCAGGGTGGCTGGAGCTAGTGGTGGGATGCTGCCAGTGTAACAACCAGTTTGATGATTGTGCATTTTGAACGAACACATGCCTGCCGCGTGCTACACATATGTGAAAAGCATTCCAAAAAAACTTACCTGCTATGATACTATTGGGGAGTAACACAGCTAAGGAGTGGCAATCTGCTCTGCTGTGCGAATCAGCTGAGGGGATATAGGTACAGTGCAGGGGCAGACAGGCGGACCCACATGATCTTCGGAGTGAACCAGTTTGCTGCCAGCTGTTCATCGGAGTAGGGGTTCGCCCAAACCAGTCCAAACCAGGAGAATCCCAACCCTGGATGGAGCCCCATCTTCTGTTTTTGCATATATTGTTCTGTTATCTGTCTGATTTCACATCTTATTAATCATTTTTGTCTATTGATATTTTTATATTTTTTATATTGTCATAGTTCATCAAAGGTCTGGATTTTGAGGGGCTACAAAATGGTAACCAGATCATAGTTAAGAAAATGACAAAATGAAACGTTGACACTCCTGCCTTCTATTTGTGTCTTCTTAAGTCAAATACATATTTTCCTAATATCTTATAGCTATCATGTGTCAAGCACCACACATAAGGAAGGATCAATGAAATAAAATCTAGATTTCAGAAATATATTGAATGCCAATCTTGAGGTAAATATAGCAATAGCAATAAGACCTATATACTGCCTCAAAGCACTTTACAGTATACTCTGGCCAGTTTACAATGTAAACTTTTTCTGACCTCTGAAGGATTGAAGGCTGAGTCAACCTTTAGCCCCATCTGGATCCAATTCTAGATTGTGGTCAGAGTGCCTGCAATATTGCGCTTTAACCATTGTGACACCAGGGTTATTGGAATATAGAATCTTGGAAATTGAAAGAAGAATTTTCCACATTATAATAATTTATAATGATTTTATTAAAGGCGGTGTCTTGCCCAGTTTTGTGACATCTGGGCTAACTTGTCATATTTATAACAATTGCATATCTTTCCACTTTCCCATTTCCTAGTCCATTACAAAACTTCTGAATGCAATCATCCTTGGTCCTGCAGATTTCAAAATGCTAGGAAAAGATAGGGAACATTATCTGTCAGCCATAGGTCACTTTAGTTGACCGATAAGAGATGACAAAATCCATTATCCAGCCAGTGGGTAACTTCTGAAAAAACTGGAAGAACTACAGTTGTCTCACTTCCACTCTGGGTCAAAATAGAAATAAATTAAACTGCAAATGGGAAAAGAGAACCCCTGCTTTTAAAGAAAGAAAGTGCTCCTATTCCTACTTTTTGTTTGTTTGTTTTTAACTGCAAAGTATTATTCCCATCTTCTTGTGGTATGTGTGTCTCTAGGTTTGTAGAGAGAGGACATCAGGCCTACAAGCCTAGATACACAACTTACTCCTGCTGCAGCAGTTTGAGGAAGAAATAGAGATACTGCCAGGATTCTTTTCTATTCTTTTCTATTCTAAATAATGCTTGTAGACTGGAATCAGGAAAAGAAATTTGGGTGAGTGGAGAAGGTAGAATCAGTCTAAAATGTTTTACAGCCACATCATTCAAAAGGGAAAACTAGCCTTACTCCATTTTTCAAATAAACCAGAAGAAGAACCTCAATTTCTCTGAATTATAAAAAGAAAGAAGATATGGAGCTGATTCTAACTCCTATGTAGAGTTGGCCAAAGACTAACAATAGTACTAGTTTATTAACATGCAAGCTGACTGATATGTGGGGGTGGGTGAATGGATTCCTTTGCAACCTTCATCTAAATCTGCTCTATTTGAGAGGATACATACAGAATTTAAACAAGATATTTCCTCAAAACAAGCCCCATTCAGTGAAATTATAATAGAAACAGATTAACAAAGTTACTGGTTCTCAGTAATAATCCAGTACAAAACATTGTTATAAATTTTTCATAGTAATCAGAAGCTTTGATCAGCAAGTGCCATGGTGAAGGTGAACTGACTGGCTATGCCAATTGGAAGCCTCTCGCCAGGAACTTTGACCTCTATATTATCATTGAATACAATGGGGACACAGAGGCAACAATAGAGAGGTGCTGAATGAATATAGATTAAATATAAACATTGATGTCCAGTAGAAGAAAAATATATTGCAGTGCTTGGTCATGTAGAATGAATTGAATGAGGATAAAATTGTGAAGAAAATATATAAAGTAAGAATGGATAGATTGAGAGTGCAGAGAAGGCCAATAAATCTATGTGGAACAAGGGGCAGGATTCTCAGAAAAGAGTATGATGAAGTTTAGAAAACAAAACAATGTAGGCATTCTTTCTAATTCCAACAATACTAAAATGACAAAATTTCTTCCCACAGAAGAATGTTGATGAGAGTTTTCATAATGAAGTACATTTTAGTTACCCTCTCTTATTTACTCTCTCTTATCCGCCCCCCACTCCCCTGGACATCTATGAATATGCAGAGCAATGACAAATAATGTAAATATAAATTTGATTTAGTTAAACATTATTTGCTTTTTGTCCCAATTTTCTATTTTTAACTTTTGTTCATCATTTCTTACTTCTTTCCCAATGTTGCTTATCTCAAAAAAGAGTTATATGATGGAAATATATGCATATATGAAAATAAAGAAAAATACTAATGTGGTGGTTCTCAACCTTCCTAATGCCACGACCCTTTAATACAGTTCCTCATGTTGTGGTGACCCCCAACCATAAAATTATTTTCGTTGCTACTTCATAACTGTAATTTTGCTACTGCTGTGAATTGTAATGTAAATATCTGATTTGCAGGATGTATTTTCATTGTTACAAACTGAACATAATTAAAGCATAGTGATTAATCTCAAAAACAATATGTAATTATATATTGTGAAATATTTATTTCTAATTACAAATAAATGAAATTTTGTCTTGAAGCATGGTGTAGCATGAGTAACAGTCTTAATATAACCACTGGTCTAAGGGCTATACGTTCCTCGATGGAGGGCATGGGAAGAGCCGCAGGGCTGCCTTCGCAGGGCCAATGGGGGCCCTTCAGTGGGGGGCCAAGCAGCGGGGCAGGGAGGGCAGATGGGGGGGCCAGGAAAGCAGCCCCAGTCCAGCCACAGCCAAGAGACCTCAGGACTGGCCTGGGGCTTAGCAAAGCGGAGCCTAGAAGGAAAAGGAGGAAGGGTCCCGCTGAAAGAGGTGGGGGGCTCAGTTCCTTATGGGTCAGAAACAAGAGGAGCCCCATAGTGGCTCCAGCCTTGACTTCTTTGGGGGTACCTGTGGATGTCCCAGAGCCCAGGTGGAGACTCCGGAATGGATGGGAGCCAGGAGAGGGGTGCAGAATGGCTAAAAGGGCAAGGCCGATCTCGGGGTGCATTTTCTGGAGTCCCTTGCTTGGACCTTGCCAGGTTTGCTCTCCAGGCATCTGAAGATCACCTCAAAGCAAGGCTGAACAAGACCGCCGAGACTTGGTCCGGGGCTGAAATGCTGAAACTGGCTATCCCCCCCCCACCTTGCCTTGCCTTGCAGGGCAGGAGCCATGTGGGATGACCCCCCTGCCCAAATGCAGTGAGGGGAAGGGGCATCCTTTGGCAAGGCTCCCCCCTCCCTTGCCTGGACCCCCAGTCTCTCTCCAGAGCAGCCCCACAGGGGTTGAAGCCGCTCTTGTGACCGGGGTGGAGGAAGTAGAGTGGTGGGATTCGAACTTTTAAGGGCCTTGGTGGCTCAGCCTGTAAAATGCCTGCACTTAAGTTCCAGCTGCCTACAATTACTGTAGGCTCGAATCCCACCAGGCTCAAGGTTGACTCAGCCTTCCATCCTCTCGGGGTAGGTAAATTGAGGACCCAAGATTGTTGGGAGCAATAAGCTGACTTTGTAAAAATGCCGCTTAGTAATAAGCAGGCATATACAATGGAATGAAGGCTATTGCTGAGCACACTAGGTTGTATCCCAAAAAATTGTAAGCCGCCCTGAGTCTTCGGAGAAGGGCGGCATATAAATGTAATAATAAAAATAATAAAAGAACTGGAGGTGGGGCAAATATAATGTAACTGATACATAATTTTCTGGACAGTGGTATTTCTAGACAATAAAGGCCCTTCATTTGCTAGAATATTAGTCATTTCTTTTTGTACTCATATTTTCTGTTCGCTTTTGTTGTATAGATTGGAACATCATCTGAAAGTTATAAAAGAGTGAAAATTCTCTGCAATATCTTATGACGTATCATGGGAAAGCTATGCCTTAAGATAGCTGTTCGTTAACAGCTATCTATGCATGTAGGAGGATCAGATAAAAGAAAAACAAATCTCAGAAGAGTCACTTTTTAAATTTCGACCACTTGTTATTACAGTTGCAACCTCGGCATCACAAGGAGAAGGTGATGTGAATTGTCTTCTCAGGAAACTGGTGAGTGACTGAATGGACAAAATATATGGGGTTTATCATAAAAGAGTATTTCTTTCTTTGGTGGAAATCCATGTTCTAGGACAAAAACTGCTAAAGAAAAGGAAACAAAGCAGGTGAATGTGTGTGCAAATTAAAACAATAAAGATATGGTGAAAATTTTAGAGCAAAACCTCAGTCCTGCATAGGAGTACATTTCAAACAACTGTGATAAATTTCTATATAACTATATCTGTATTTGTTACTTGTATCTTTATCAATGTCTGTCTTCTGTCTGTCTATATAGGAGCTGTGGTGGCACAGTGGTTAGACTGTATTACTGCAGGCTACTTATGCTGACTACCATCTGCCAGAAATTCAGCAGTTTGATTCTGACTTGCTCAAGGCTCCATCCTTCCAAGGTCAGTAAAACAAGTACTCAGATTGTTGGGGGCAATATCCTGTCTCTGTAAACAACTTAGAAAGGGCTGTAAAGCTCTGTAAAGTGGTATATAAGTCTAAGTGCTACTGTTGCTGCTATTGCTTGGACTACATTCTGATATGAAATAATTTGAGAACTGGATGTTAATAAGCGGAATCCAGGTTCTTTTCCATGCTGGATTGTGGAAAGTTCTAAGATTTATGCATGTTTTCATTTGTTAACAGCTTTGTATCATTTCAGTATCAAATGATGTTGTCTGTTAAAACTTACCACTCTGAGTTTTGTAATTCATGTTTGTGTTATTTAGATTTCAGCAAGGCATTCAACGAAGTAGATCACAACCTACTTCTTGGAAAGCTAGAAAAAAGTGGAATAGATAGCACCACCACTAGATGGACTCACAACTGGCTGACAAACCATACTCAATGAGTAGTCCTTCATGGGTCTAAGTCTACATGGAGGAAAGTAAGCAGTGGGATGTCACAAGGTTCTGTCTTAGACTCTTTACTCTTCAATATCTTCATTAACAACCTAGATTAGGGAATAGAAGGGGAACTTACCAAATTTGCAGATGATACAAGCTGGCAGCAATAGCTAACACCCAAGAAGATGGGCTCAAGATCCAGGTGGATCTTGATGGACTAGAACACTGGGCTGTATCTAACAAAAAGAAATTCAATGTAGAGAAAAGTAAAGTCCTACATTTAGGCAAGAAAAACCAAAAGTACACATATAGACTGGGGGAAGCCAGGCTCAATAGCAGTAACTGTGTGAGGGATCTTGGCGTCTTAGTGGACAACCAGCTAAATATGAGCCAGCAGTGTGCAGCAGCAGCCAAAAAAGCTAATGCATTCCTAAATTGCATTAACAGAGGGTTATAATCGAGATCAAGTGAGGTATTAATACCACTCTATAAAGCTTTAGTAAGACCACACCTAGAATACTGCATCCAGTTTTGGTCACCACATTATAAAAAAGATGTTGGAACTCGAGAAAAAGTATGGAGCAACCAAGATGATTAGGGGACTGGAGATAAAACATATGAAGAACGGTTAAAGGAACTGGTCATGGCTAGTCTAGTGAAGAGAAGGACCAGAGGAGACATGATAGCAGTCTTCCAATATTTGAGGGGCTGCCACAGAGACGAGGGGTCAAGCTATTTTCTAAAGCACCTGTAGGTCAGACAAGGAATAATGGATGGAAACTGAACAAGGAGAGATTTCACCTGGAAATAAGAAGAAATTTTCTGACAGTAAGAACAATCAACCAATGGAACATCTTTCCCTCGGAAGTTGTGGGAGCGACATCACTTGAGACTTTCAAGAGATTGGACTGCCATTTGTCAGAAATGGCATAGGATCTCCCGCTTGGGCAGGGGGGTTGACTAGATGACATACAAGTCCCTTCCAACTCTGATTATCTATTATCTGTGTTAACAGTGATATCTAATATAGACCTGGGATATAATTGTTATTATTGCCATTCTTTCTGTTTATCTATTCACATTCTTCAAAAAGATTTTTATTTTTTTATATGTAATTTTACTGAAGATCTTGATTACAATAGCACAAGCAAATGCAAACTAAACTCAATCAGAAGAAGGAATACAATTAATAAAAGTGCAAAGTAAGAAAAAGAAATGTGTGTGTGTGTGTGTGACTTCTAATCTTCATCACAAGTATAAATGTACTGAATAGCTCTTTTTCCCATAGCCCATCCCTTATCAGTACACAAATCCATTAATCATTGACTTTTCATTTCTGTAAAAAGCCTGTAAAGAGTTATCACAGGTTTATACAAACATGTCTTATTTTTATACTTGGTCAGAATCAACTTTATATTTCTTTTATTCTAACATTCTTTTTAATTCATTAAGATATTATTGCAGGATTTGGTTTCTCCTCAAATTTCTTTTCCCCATTCCAAAGGCTTCTTTGAGGCTTTAGCAAATCTCTTTGATTTTTTCCAAGCTTTAACCAACTTCTTTAGTATATTCAATGGAAATCTCCCTTATCCTGGTCTTTTTTTTTTGCTTGTCATTTCTGTTTTCAATATAGATATCCTCTCTGTTTTATATTCCATACTGTTAAGTTTGCATGAAGAGACAGACGCGGAGTGCTTCAAGCTCTTTGTTTATTAGTGACTACAGCTCAGAACGAACCCACTTTGGCTGGGCTGCGGCTGCTACTTATAGCCAGCAGCCGCAGTTGCCAGCCAATCAGAGTGCAGAGTTTTCCCACACTTTTTAAACCAATCATTCCTTACATTTTACAAGAACAGTTCAAACTAAACCAATGACTTTAAACCTGCATACATAACACCCCTCCCCACTAGGTTCAGTCCATACTCAAACCCCAGACTATCTAATGTATTCTTTTAAATAGGTGGGGCTCTTACATGTACGTTGAGACCTACGTGGTTCAGATGTTTTAAGGTTCTCACCTTGTGAGGGAGGAAATGTGTCTGCTGACATTTCCTTACTAGGACTTCTAGTAATGGTAGAACCTGTTTGGTTACTACAACCTGGTCTCTCCTCCCAATCCATCTCCAACCCAATGTCAGCACCTAAACCAGGTAATGATGTGCAATCTTCCATTTGTGAAAATGGTTGTTGGTATTGTGACAGCTTTTTGGGATGGTTCCTGTCGTGTTAGCTCGTTACACATGGGGTTGATTCTTGCTTGTTCATTACACTCATGATCCTCCCCTTCCCCCCTAGAAGAGGCAGTAGGTATGGGAACCAAAGAGGAGCAAAAGCGATGCTCCTGAGGCAATCTGGATCTTAACTGATCAATGTGCCTGCTCCAGAGGACAACATCCTCCGTTTGTACCCTGTAAGACCTGCGGCCTGTGATTTGGGTTATCTCAGCAGGAATCCATAATGATTCACCCATAAGGTTCTTAGCATAAACAGAATCATCCACAGTGAATGTGCAAATTTTGCTAGTGGAATCTAGTGGTGCATTGGGTGCATAAGTGGGATGAAGGCGATCAAGGGGAGACCTGAGTTTCCTACCCATCAACAACTCTGCTGGGGACAAATTAGTTGAGGGGTTGGGAGTGATATGCTGAACACTGAGAAGTTTTTCAACTCTCTCAGCGATATCCCCTGGACCCAACTGCTGAAGTTTTTCCTTGGTAAATCGTACCATACGTTCAGCCCGGCCGTTAGCCAAAGGATGCCCAGGGGCTGTCAGGACATGTCTGATACCCTGTTGTGCTAGATATGACTCAAAAAGGTTGGATGTAAATTGAGGGCCATTGTCAGAGACAAGAACATCAGGTAACCCGTGGGTTACAAACAGTTTTCTGAACTGCTTGATGACAGCATCAGTTGTGGTGGATGTCATGGGAAACACCTCTAGCCATTTGGAATATGCATCTACTATAATAAGAAAAGTGGGCCCTCTAGTAGGACCTGCGAAATCAATGTGGATCCTAGACCATGGGCCCCTAGGACATTCCCATTCCTGTGTGGGGGCAAGAGGTGGGGCAGGCCTGACTACCTGACAGTTGGGACAAGATGCAACCCAGTTTTCAAACATTTTGTCAATACCTGGCCACCATACATAACTCCTAGCCAATCCCTTCATTCTGACAATACCTGGATGACCCTCATGTAACATTTCCAAAACCTCTTTTTGCAGTTTTGTAGGAATAACCACCCTGTTACCTCACAAAATACATCCTCTTAATACAGACAATTCAGTTTGCCTGGATTTAAAAGGTTGGGCAAGTTGAGGTAGATCTTGAAGAGGCCAACCTTTCTTAATCCAGCCTATAACAGGAGCCAATACAGTGTCTTTGGCAGTCTCTCTGGCAATTTCAGCAGCGTGTACTGGAAGCTTGGCAACAGTTTCTAGGAAAAGGTGTAAGTCTCAGGAGCAAAGTCCTCAGTGTGAGAAGGAAGTGGGCAGCGACTCAAAGCATCTGCATGCCCAATGTCTTTGCCAGGCCTGTGGATGAGTTTATATGAATAAGCAACAAGAAATTCAGTCCACCTCAGCATTCTTGGTGACAGGATAGTGGGCGTAGGTTTGTCTCCTGCCATAATGCCTAACAGAGGTTTTTGATCTGTGACAATGGTAAATGTTCTCCCATATAAATACTCATGGAATTTCTTGACAGCTGCAACAATTGCCAAGGCTTCCTTGTCCAGTTGGCTGTAGTTCCTCTCTGCTTTGGTCAAGGTGCGAGAGTAAAATGCAATAGGAGCTTCCCTCCCACTGGGAAGCCTGTGGCTCAAACCCACCCCCACTCCAAAAGGGGATGCATCACAAGTCAGTACAACAGGCAAATTCTCAGAGAACTGTATCAGTACAGCATCAGACGTGATTAGTCTTTTAATATTGTTAAATGCAGATTGTTCTTTTCTGCCCCAGACCCACGCAGACTTTTTGTCTAATAATCTGTGCAGTGGTTCTGCAATGGTTGCCTTCTGAGGTAGGAACATGTGATAAAGTTAATGAGTCCAAGGAAGGCTTGCAAATCTGTTTTACATTTTGGTCTAGGGGCTTCTTTGATTGCCTGAACCTTGGCATCTGTGGGGTGGATACCATGCTTGTCAATCATATAGCCCAAGAATTCAACCTTGTCAGCTCTAAGAGTGCATTTTTCTTGACTTTTAACCCCACTTTTGGAATCTGGTAAGGACTTCTCTGAGTCTCTCTTGTAACTGAGTGTCATTTTCAGCAGAGATTAACACATCATCAAAGTAAGGTACTACCCTGGCAGTCCTTGGAGCATCCTTTCCATAAGGCTTTGGAAGATGCCTGGTGCCACGCTTACTCCAAACTGTAACCTTTACATTTGAAAGCACCTCTATGAGTCACAATGGTTTGGGCCTCTGCAGTGGCATCATCAACTGTTAATTGTTGATATGCCTGGGCCAGATCCAATTTGGCAAAGACTGTACCCCTGCCAAGTGAATGTAGTAAATGATGCACCACTGGAACTGGATATGCTCTGTTGGCATGGTTCAATGTCCCCTTATAGTCTCCACAGATTCTCACTGACCCATTAGTCTTGACTGGTGTGACTATGGGTGTCTCCCACCTGGAGTGGTCAGTGGGCTCTAAAACTCCTTGAGCTATTAGTTTATCTAATTGTGCATCAATTTTTTCCTTTAAGGCAAATGGGACCCTTCTGGGCTTTAAGCGAATTGGTGGCACCTTGGGATCTAGGATGAAAGTGATAGGGGTCCCCATATACTTGCCCAATCCATCACTGAAGACCTCTGGAAACTCAGACTTCAAGGCCTTCTCCCATTCAGTGTTGCTCACGTGATTGATGCCAGTCACCTCGATGCCTAGTGAATTGAACCACTCAAGTCCCAGCAAGCTTGGGCGATCCTTGTCCATGGTGGTCAGGGGCAAGCGTTTGGTGTGGCCTTTGAACTTCATGTTGAATTCTCTTGTTCCAACTACTGGAGTCTTGTTCCCTTGGTAGTCTTTAAGAGTCAGTGCTTGCGTCTTGAAATGCTTCTTCTGAATGTTTGGGAGTAGTCTGTGAATAGTGTCCCATGACACCATAGATAAATAGGAGCCTGAGTCCACTTCCATTTGGCAAGGCCTTACTTCAATTAGTACCTTGACATGCACTTTTCTGTTATTGATAGAAGAATGACCAATAGTTACTGTCTGATGAGTTTCATTCTTCCCCTTTGCTTCTGTGCTGCCCCATTTTCTCACTGAGGTTGTTAGGCTTGAATTCTTTGTCAGGAAACTTCCTTCTGTTGGGTGGAGTTCTGGATGATTTGCAGACTCTTGCTAGGTGTCCTCTTTTTTTACAACGGAGGTAGATGGTACCTAGGAACTTGCATTCAGTGGGGGTGACTTCCCCACAACCTCTGCAGTAGAAATCTTGCCTCTTTCTTCCCAGGTCTTTCTTTTTCCGCTCCATTCTGAGTCTATAAATTCCTTCCTCCACCTCACTACAGTCTGAATCAGAATCTATTTGCTGCAATGAGTTGTTGTGGACCTTTCCACATCAGGATGGCTTGTGGCCTTGTTAATTTTCTTCATGGCTGCTGCTGAGGACTTGGTAGCTTCTGCTGAAGAGGCCTCTTCTATTGCTTCCTTCAGCGTGATCTTAGGTCTTA
This sequence comes from Naja naja, assembly GCA_009733165.1. Classification (NCBI taxonomy): domain Eukaryota; kingdom Metazoa; phylum Chordata; class Lepidosauria; order Squamata; family Elapidae; genus Naja; species Naja naja. The sequence continues at coordinate 131,490,340 of CM019151.1, read as the reverse complement.
GTAATAACTTGCTCTGAAGCACCTTGTCTTTAAGGCCCAGAACAAATTGATCGCGCCTCTTCTAAATTGTTAAATTCACATGCACCCCCAATGTCTCTTGAACTTGCCACAAAGTCGTTTACGTTTTGCTTTCCCCTTGATCCCGGCGGTAAAACTTCGTGTCTCTTAATGAGGTACAATACTTGTGGGCGTAATGGGCTCTTAACAACTTTTCTAAGTCAGGCCATTCCATTACCTTCCGTCTGCAGCTCCGCCAATGCCTTCGCCATCTTGAAAACTGCGGACCGCATGCGTGAAAAGACCGCCCTCTTCGCTTCGAAATGTCAGCAAGATCGTTTCCTTCCAGATACATTTGGAAACGATCTGCATACGTCTCCCAGTCTTCTGCCGTCGGATCGAATGGGGCTGGGGGGGTGTTCAGCACAGCCATCTCGCTCTCCTTCTGTTCCGCATTGCCTTCTTCTTCAGGGAGATCCCACCTTCGTCGCCAGTGTTAAGTTTGCATGAAGAGACAGACACGGAGTGCTTCAAGCTCTTTGTTTATTAGTGACTACAGCTCAGAACGAACCCACTTTGGCTGGGCTACAGCTGCTACTTATAGCCAGCAGCCGCAGTTGCCAGCCAATCAGAGTGCAGGGTTTTCCTGCACTTTTTAAATCAATCATTTCTTACATTTTACAAGAATAGTTCAAACTAAACCAATGACTTTAAACCTGCATACATAACGCATACTTTTACCCGAATATGGACCACAGAGTCATAAAAGGTGAGTTTTTTTATTTCTGGTCTTAATATTTCTGCATCAAGCAAAATTTGTTTTACCTCTGTCATTCCTTCAATAACATCCTTTGGACAAAATCAGTCCATAGAACAAGACAGCACTGCTGACCTTCTAAATACTAATTACTGCATCATCCTTTGAAAATCTCCTGTAATATTTTAAATGTTATAATGTTTTGTATTATTTTGTAAGACTCTGTATTAACCAAAAACCAAAAGCAAGCTTACACTTTCCCCCTTTTTCTTTTCTGCCTGGAAACTTTAGTCCCTTCTAGCATTTCTAATTTTTGAAATTATAGTGTCCAATATCTGTTATGGTTTAAGATATGCAAACTAAAGTCTTAGGACTTGGTTCCCGTGAAAATCTGTTTATTTTATAGAATTGTTTTTAAAATTGTATAGTAAAAGTCTCTATATTCCAAATTTGTCTGCAGCTTTGTTTATAATTTTCCTAGATCAAAATCTTATTTAGTTTCAGGCACAAAAGACCAGGTCCACAATGACAGTTCAATTAAACTGATTAATTGCTAAAAGCCTATCCACAGGGATTATTTCATCTAGTGGTTGGCAGTCCCTAAAGTTAGATAAGGGTCAGTAGCACTCAGGAGGAGATTGGACTTGGTTATCTTGTAGCTGTATAGGGATTCTAGACTGACTCCCCTAGATTCAGTTGTCCCTTCTCCTAAATAAATAGCTATTTATAAATAAATAGCTTTTTGCCATTTATTTTCAGTTCTTTAAATTCTTACATTTACGGTAAATTTTCTTTTGTACAAAGATGAAAGTAAGCTCATCATGACTTTTCAAACTTGTTCTGAATATTTCTAATATCCTTAAGATAGTTAAATAGATAATTTCTAAAAATGATTATTTATTTATTTATTTATTTATTTATTTATTTATTTATTTATTCGACTTGTATGCCGCCCTATTCCCTAAGGACTCAGGGCAGCGAACATTAAAACAGGACAAATTTACAATAAAAAGACAATTAAATAAATAAACAAGCCGAATACAATTAAAAAGTTAAGAAGGTTAAAACCCTCAAAACCCTCCCCCCCCGGGTCATTCCAGGCCGGCCTGTTGAAACAACCAAGTCTTCAGGTCTCGGCGGAAGGAGCGGAGGTCAGGGGCCAAACAGAGATCCACGGGGAGCTGATTCCAGAGGGCAAGTGCTCCCATGGAGAAGGCTCTAGCCCTGGTAACTGCCAGCCGACAATGCCTGACCGATGGTATCCCAAGGAGGCCTCTCCTATGAGAGCAAACAGGGCGATCGGAAAGTGATGCTGGCAGGAGGCGTTCCCGCAAGTACCCTGGACCCAAGCCATTTAGGGCTTTATAAGTTGTTACTAACACCTTGGAGGCGACCCGAGAGGCAACTGGCAACCAACGCAAGCTGCGTAGGAGGGGTGTGACATGGGAGTATCGGGATACCCCCATCACAGCCAGCCAGGCGCATTCTGCACCATTTGTAACCTCCGGGTCATCCGCAAGGGGAGCCCCATGTAAAGAGCGTTGCAGTAGTCGATTCTAGAGGTGACGATGAGTAACCGTCAAGGGCATCTCGGTCCAAATAAGGGGAGCTGGTGAACCAGCCAAACCTGGGCAAAAGCCCCCCTGGCCACAGCTCCCACATGCTCCTCCAAACCAAGCTGTGAATCCAGGAGGACACCCAGGTTCCTCGCCCTATCCACGGGGGGCAACACCTCTCCCCATGACCAAAGATGGTACATCCAATGAAGACTGAGATGCCGGTAAGAACAGCCACTCAGTCTTGGTGGGGTTGAGCTGAAGCCTATTACTCCCCATCCAGACCCGTACCGCCTCCAGGCACCGGGACATCACAGAGAGAGCATCACTGATTGGGTCTAGGGTGGAGATATAAAGTTGGGTATCATCAGCATACTGATGATACCTCACCCCAAAACCTCAGATGATCTTGCCCAGCGGTTTCATGTAGATATTAAACAGGAGAGGCGAGATAACAGACCCCTGGGGCACCCCACAAGTGAGGGGCCTCGGGGCCGACCTCTACCCCCTGCCAACACCGACTGCGAATGGCCCGAGAGGAAGGAAGAGAACCACCGCAAAACGGTGCCCCCCACCCCCAATCGTCTGAGCCGCTGCAGAAGGATACCATGGTCGATGGTATCGAAAGCCGCTGAGAGATCTAACAGGACAAGGACAGAGGAACAACCCCTGTCCCGCGCCCTCCAGAGATCATCCATCAGTGCGACCAATGCTGTCTCCGTGCTGTGTCTGGCCCTGAAGCCCGATTGATACAGGTCTAAATAATCAGCTTCCTCCAGGAACAAGGGAAGCTGCTGAACCACCATGCTCTCAACAACCTTCGCTAAAAAGCGGAGGTTGGAGACTGGACGATAGTTGTTCAAAACGGCCGGGTCCAAGGCAGGCTTCTTGAGGAGGGGCCTCACCACTGCCTCTTTCAAGGCGGGAAAGACCCCTCACTCAAGGAGGTGTTGACAATTGCCTGGAGCCAGCGTGTAACCTGTGGAGGCATCACCAACCACGGGTCCAAAGGACACGTGGTGGAAGACAGCCTCCGCATGATCCTGTCCACCTCATCAAGGGATACCAGGTCAAACTCAACCCAGATAGAATCCACCAGACCCGTCGCCACCCCATCATCAGACCACTGCCAATCAGAGTCCAAGCCGGCACGAATTCGAGCAACCTTATCCGCCAGATGTAAACTAAGTTCCTCTGCTCTGCCCTGCAAAGGGTCATCCCCCTCCCTCAATTGGAGGAGGGAGCGGGTCACCCGAAACAGGGCCGCAGGGCGATCATCGGCGGACACAATCAGAGTGGAGAAGTAAGCATGCCTCGCCGCCCTGATCATTTCCAAATAGGTCCTAATATAGGCTCGCAACTGGACACGGTTGGATTCGGAGCGGCTAGTCCTCCACCTGCTCTCCAGGCATCTTCTCCGCCGTTTCATCCCCCGGAGCTCCTCAGAAAACCAGGGAGCCCATCGGGGTCTACGGCGAGGAAGAGGCCGCAAGGGGACAACCCAGTCAAGTGCCTCCAAAGCCGCCTGTTGCCAGGCGGCCGTCAGTGTCTCGGCTGAGCTGTGGTCGAGGGAGGCGGGCAAGAACCCCAGCACCGTCTGAAACCTCTCCGGGTCCATCAGGCTCTGGGGCGGAACCATCGTGTTGGTTCCTCATCCCAGCAGTGAGGGACAGCCAATTGAAAGACCAGCCGCAGGAGATAGTGATCCGTCCACGATAAAGGGAGGGCAATTGGAGAACCCTCCCCCAGATCACTACACCACTGCCCCGAGACAAAAACCAGGTCAAGCGTGTTCCCCCCCTCGTGGGCCCGTGAATCACCTGGGTCAGGTTTATGGCTGCCATGGATGCCATGAACTCCTGAGCCAAACCCGACGCCCCCCCCAGAGACGGCAGGTTAAAGTCCCCCAGAACTATAAGCCTGGGGAACTCCACTGCCACCTCCGAGAGGACGTCGAGAAGCTCAGACAGGGCCGCCGCTACGTAGCTGGGGGACAGGTACGTTAGCAGCAAACCCAACCGACCACCAGGGCCCAATCTCACGAGGAGGGCCTCACACCCGCCTATCTGCGGGACAGTGACCTCCCTTGGAAACAAGGTCTATCTAACAACTATGGCTACCCCTCCGCCCCTTCACTCTGATAGAAAATTATGTTAGAGAACAAGTTTGAGAAGTCACATCCTTTAAAAAGCTTTGCTACAATTGTGATCATAATGGATGATTCCCTCATTTCCCAGTACTCAAACCCCCAGGAAGCCTCTCTCCAGTGGTGGGATTCAAATTTTTTTACTACCGGTTCTGTGGGCTTGGCTTGGTGGGTGTGGCAGGGGAAGGATACTGTAAAATCTCCAGTCAGAGGTGATATTTGCTGGTTCTCCAAACTACTCAAAACTTCCGGTTCTCCAGAATTGGTCAGAACCTGTTGAATACCATCTCTGCCTCTATCCTGAGGTCTCATTGTGGGGAGCAATTGTCTGGAGCACATGTGGGTAATTACATGTGGGTAACTCCCTGTCCTTTCCTTATTGGTAGAGGTTTTGAACAACTGGTAATTGTTCTTCATCAAAAAGATTTTTACAACCCAATCTAGAATACCTTTTTCCTCTCCTGTTGTGGTTCGTTAACAAATGTGGAATATACAGTATGCTGATGAGATGTACCAATCCAGCCACTGGGTGATAGCTGAATCCAGGGGACTTATCAATCATGTGAACACATATATTCAATCAACCATGGTGAAATAAATTAGATAGGCAGATTATTGTTTTGTATTTAAAGGATTTTAAAATTGTTTTTTTAAACAAGCTGCAAAATGTTGCAATATTAATAGGAGGTAAACAAGGAACAAGTTCTACTCATAGGTGGCTGTGAGAACATAATGGATCATGCATTATGCATCAGCTGTACAGTAGTTGCTTAAACATGTTGTATTCAATAAATAAGAATTAGCTTGCCTAACCAACTACACAACAAAACCCAAAGCACATTATACCTTAGTGCCACATCTGAACCAACATAATGTCTTAGCATTACTATGGCCTGTAATTCATTATTATAATAAACTAGCTTTCTACAATCATATTTATGAAATAAAAATAAAGTAGGAGAGGAAGAAATAGACTGGTAGATATATGTGGTGCTTGGTTCTATGTCTGAGTCATTATGTTGTTTGTGTGTGTGATGTTATTATTGTTATTGTTGCTATTATTAACACTGCCACTGCCATGGATAAAAACAATTATGAATAGTTTTAAAAATTAAAATTAACAAAACAACATAATATAAAAAATGCACAATCTCTCCAAGGAAACAACGAGAGAAAAAGAAAAAAAATCTGGTATACTATAAGTCAATTTATAGGGGGTCTTGGAATACCCCAACCCCAAGGCCTAAGGGAAAATCCACACTTTTTCACTATGCTTGAAGATGGACAAATGGGAGCCTAGCAAATTTCTGGGGAAGCTGTCCAAAAAGCATGTTTTGATTAGGTGGCAGCCTTTGATGGTCTGTGATATCCAAGAAAAACTAGTGTGACATATACATGTGTATTTGTACCTGGACAAAGTTATTAAATCTGTCTTCCCCAGACAGTATCTTTCAAATGTATTGGATTTTAATTCCTAGAATCTCCTCCCAGTAAATCATTAGTTGACATTAGTTGAAATCAGGCTAATGCATGGATGTTTTTTTGGGGGGGGGGGGGAAACCCAGTATATTAATAAATAATGATCCTTGCTTGTGGATGTTCTTTGAAGTATTTGGCAATGCTCTTGAAAAATATAGTGCTTGAAAATACTGTATAGTGCTTCCAAATACAATGCATGATAGGAATCATCCTCTTAGAGAAATCCATGATTGCATAACTTTGTGTTTGCACAACATAATAATAGAAGAGGTAGCTCATTAAACTTACAGGTTTATGTTGCACTAAATTCCCTCTGAAATCAATTAGGAGTTAAGACATGACACATTTGCTTTATTATTTCAAAGCAACCTAAGTCTAACTTCCATAACCTACAGTTTGCCTGAAATAAGATTTTTGTATTCTTGAATAAACTGAAGTAAAACTTAAGGAAGTTGGTTCTATTTTATTTATCTAAGCTTTAAGAGGGAGCAAGAATTTAAAAAAAAACTAGAAAGTACAATAATACCCATATAATTTATCAGTTTTTTCACAGCAAAAGATTTTGAATATTTCAAAATATTTCAAAACCTCTCCATTTTGTCTTCCCTTTTCCTTTCTCTATTTATTATGATAGTTATTGTGTAACACTGGTTCTTGCATTCACTTTAAGAAAGCATTATCCCAGGAGCACACCCATAGATTTCCAAATAAAGTACATCTTACATCAGACTGTTATTGAATGGCTGTGCTAACAAATCAGCACATTGATGCTGACAGTTACACTGCTTCCAGTTTCATTTGATCCTTAAATTCAATTGTCAATGGTAAAGCTAAGCAGTAAGTTTCCAGTTAGGTGGCCATATGAAATACAAAATCTGTGGACTAGACTAGGGACTTGGAAAGGCATTCTGGAAAAAGTTACACATTATGTAGTAGCGAAGCCAAGATAACAACATGGATATGTGCACAGTCATTAGGAATCAAGCGCAATTCAAAGGTGATTTCACTTTTGAGCAATAGATATCCAGTGCAAGATCTATGTGGATGTTAGAGTGAACTTCTATTTCAGTATGTGTTTCTTATGGTGAACCTGGACAAATTAATCCAATTATTGCCAAATATATATTTCTTAACATTCACAGTTGCTCTGCAAAGCCACAGCTTTGCAATTGTGTATATCATCTCAAAATATATGTTTAATGGCAAAGGATGATAGGAACTGTCAAATAACATACAGAGATCCAGTGTTTTTCTAACCTGAATTTAAAGTTTTACAATTGTATGCATGCAAGATTTGAAAGTTTGATTAGTGCACTTCTGTAACTAATTCTTAAACCTTGTAATATAATTGTTCTAATTTATAATATTAAGAATCAAGTGTTTTAAAGGTTCTCATAGTTTTGACATGTCCATTAAATGTTCATAGGCTGTTCAGTGGTATATAGTGATTTGGTGCATAATCTGGGACTATGGATAGTTCTGAAATATAATAACATGTGTTTAGAATACAAGATGGTGAGAGGGAGACAGATGTAAGTCACTAAAATTGTGACACTTTTTGGAAAATCAGCACATTCCTCAATTTGGGCATTATGCTGCTGCAAATTTGGAAATCAGTAGTATTATAAAATTTTATATTTAATGTTCTGAATTTCTTGTTAAAAATAACTGCTAACTAAAGTAAACTTAATTTTCAACAGACTGATTAGAATGATAAACTGAAAGCTTTTTTTAATTAGAAATTCTAAGGAGAAGTGTGCATCAAACTTGACCAATCCCTAATACAATTTGATCTTTCTTCAGACAGAATCTATGTATATAGGAGATAAAACAAGTCACTTATACAGAACTTGGAATCTTTGTAATTTATTTCGAAGTATTTGAAAATCTGCCCAGATTATATTTCTTCATAAATAAATATGACCAACAGAGGGAATGGAGAGAGAAATGGAGTCAAGCAAATAGCAAATCTAGCTTCTAGGAGAAGGAAATATTAATTGATCATGATATTGGAATACATCTTTTATCAAAAATAAAAGAGAAGCTTTTAAAGAGAGAGAGGGATATTGTTTTGCGTTTTGGAAAAATCTGCAGTATTTCCAGTATTCAACAAACAAAAAAATGATAGAATATGTTATGTATGCAGGTTTGAATGTCATTGGTTTAGTTTGAACTGTTCTTGTAAATTGTCAGAAATGATTGGTTTAAAAAGTGCAGGAAAATCCTGCACTCTGATTGGCTGGCAACTGCGGCTGCTGGCTATAAGTAGCAGCCGCAGCCCAGCCAAATGGGGTCTGTTATGAGCTGTAGTCACTAATAAACTCTTCACTGAAGCACTCCGCGTCTGACTCTTCATGCAAACTTAACACTGGCGACGAGGATGGGATCCTTCCTGAAGAGAAGACAACGCGAAAACAAGCTGAGAGAGATGGCTGCGCTGAACACCCCCAGCCCTGTTCAATCCGACGGCAGAAGACTGGGACTCGTACGCAGATCATTTCTAAATGTATTTGGAGGAAAACGATCTCGCCGACATTTCCGAGAAGCGGAAGAGGGTGGTCTTTCTCACACACTGCGGTCCGGCAGTTTTCAAGATGGCGAAGGCATTGCCAGGAGCTGCAGATGTGAAGGTAATGGAATGGCCTGATTTAGAAAAGCTTTTAAGAGCCCATTACACCCCACAAGTATCGTGCCTCATTAAGAGACACGAGTTTTACCGTCGGGATCAAGGGGAAAGCGAAAATGTTAACGACTTTGTGGCAAGTTTAAGAGACATTGGGGGTGCATGCAAGTTTAACAACTTGGAAGAGGCCATGCGCGATCGATTTGTTCTAGGCCTCAAAGACAAGGTGCTTCAGAGCAAATTATTATTAAAACCTAAGATCACGTTGAAGAAAGCCATAGAAGACGCCTCCTCAGCAGAAGCCACCAAGTCCTCAGCAGCAGCCATGAAGAAAATTAACAAGGCATAAGCCATCCTGATGTGGAAAAATCCACAACAACTCATTGCGAGCAAATAGATTCTGAGTCAGACTTATTAACTTTTATCACATGTTCCTACCTCAGAAGGCAACCATTGCAGAACCATTACACAGATTACTGGACAAAAAATCTGCTTGGGTCTGGGGCAGGAAGGAACAATCAGCATTTAACAATTTTAAAAGACTAATCACGTCTGATGCTGTACTGATACAGTTCTCTGAGAATTTGCCTGTTGTACTGACTTGTGATGCATCCCCCTTTGGAGTGGGGGGTGGTGGTTTGAGCCACAGGCTTCCCAGTGGGAGGGAAGCCCCTATTGCATTTTACTCTCGCACTTTGACCAAAGCAGAGAGGAATTACAGCCAATTGGACTGTAATTGCTGCTTATTCATACAAGCTCATCCACAAGCCTGGCAAAGACATTGGCCATGCTGATGCCTTGAGTCGCTGCCCACTTCCATTTCACACTGAGGACATTGAACTTGAGGTGCACACCTTTTTCCTAGAAATTGTTGCCAAGCTTCCAGTACACGCTGCTGAAATTGCCAGAGAGACTGCCAAAGACACTTTATTGGCTCCTGTTATAGGCTGGATTAAGAAAGGTTGGCCTTTTCAAGATCTACCTCACCTTGCCCAACCTTTTAAATCCAGGCAAACTGAATTATCTGTATTAAGAGGATGTATTTTGTGGGGTAACAAGGTGGTTATTCCTGCAAAACTGCAAAAAGAGGAGTTATGTATGGTGGCCAGGTATTGACAAAATGATTGAAAACTGGGTTGCATCTTGTCCCAACTGTCAGGTAGTCAGGCCTGCCCCACCCCACACCCCCACACAGGAATGGGAATGTCCTAGGGGCCCATGGTCTAGGATTCACATTGATTTCACTGGCCCTACCAGAGGGCACACCTTCCTCATTATAGTAGATGCATATTCCAAATGGCTAGAGGTCATCCCTATGGCATCCACCACAACTGATGCTGTCATCAAGCAGCTTAAAAGCTTTTGTAACCCACGGGTTACCTGATGTTCTTGTCTCTGACAATGGCCCTCAATTTACATCCAACCTTTTGAATCCTATTTAGCACAACAGGGTATCAGACATGCCCTCACTGCCCCTGGGCACCCTTTGGCTAATGGCCGGGCTGAACGCATGGTACGTTTTACCAAGGAAAAGCTTCAGCATTTGGGTCCTGGGGACATCACTGAGAAAGTTGAAAAACTTCTTAGTGTTCAGCACATCACTCCTAACTCATCAACTAACTTATCCCCAGCAGAGTTGTTGATGGGTAGGAAACTTAGGTCTTCTCTTGACCACCTTCATCCCACTTACACACCCAACGCACCACTAGATTCCACTAGCAAAGTTCGCACGTTCAGTGTGGGTGATTCTGTTTATGCTAAGAACCTTATGGGTGAACCTTCATGGATTCCTGCTGAAATAACTCAAATCACAGGCCCTCATTTTTACAGGGTGCAAACAGAGGATGGTGTCCTCTGGAGCAGGCACATTGAACAGCTTAGATCCAGATTACTTCAGGAACATCGCAATTGTTCCTCTCTAGTTCCCATACCTAATGCCTTTTCTAGGGGAAGGGAGGAGCATGAGGATAATCAGCAAGCAAGAATCAACCCCATGTGTAATGAGCCATTACGACAGGAACCACCCCAAAACCTGTCACAATGCCAAAATCCATCCTTACAAGTGGAAGATTGCACATCACTACCTGACTTGGCTGCTGACATTGGGTTGGAGATGGGTTGGGAGGAGGGACCAGATTGTAACAATCAAACAGGGTCTTCTTTCACTGGAAGCCCTAGTAGGGAAATGTCAACAGACACATTTCCTCTCTCACTGGGTGAGAAAATTGAAACTTCTGAACCATGAAGGTCTCAACGTACACGTAAGAGCCCCACCTATTTAAAAGAATACATTAGATAGGTTGGGGTTTGAGTATGGACTTAACCTAGTGGGGAGGGGTGTTATGTATGCAGGTTTGAATGTCATTGGTTTAGTTTGAACTGTTCTTGTAAAATGTCAGAAATGATTGGTTTAAAAAGTGCAGGAAAATCCTGCACTCTGATTGGCTGGCAACTGCGGCTGCTGGCTATAAGTAGCAGCTGCAGCCCAGCCAAATGGGGTCTGTTATGAGCTGTAGTCACTAATAAACTCTTCACTGAAGCTCTCCGCGTCTGACTCTTCATGCAAACTTAACAGAATAAATAATATTTTCAAACTCCCATATCTGTAAAGACTGCCCTTGAATAAAACACCTCAAACAATGCATATATTTTCTGGTACTGTTTCACATTTGGAAGACTGCAAACTCTGAGCTACAATTATCTTTACAAATATCCAATTTTGACCAAAAGATAACATTAAAACATTCCAAAACATTCCTTATTTCTCAACTGAAATTGAGATCCACAAAAGAGTCTACAATAATTGAAAATGCCATTCCATACTAATCATTATATAAATAAAATGGCACACCTATACACAATGGTAAACAACTAAAGTTTAATGAAAAAATTCTATAGGATGAGCCTATAGATAGCCCAAAGAAAATTTAAATAGGTAATAGAATGGAATGGAATGAAATATACTGAAATGGACATATTAGAAATATGAACAAGAAGTCCATAACATTTTGGTTACAATATAGATTTCTAGAAATATTAAAATGAAACCCAGGATAACAGGTTGCTGTGAAATAAAAATAAAGTAAAAGCCAGCATAATCACTGAATAAGATGATCACATACTATACCTCAGCAGCCTCTGAGCAAACTGGCCCAAACAAGGCAGAAATATTTTCTTTTTGAACTTGATTGATGAAAGCTTGGAGGGACTTCTTAGCATCACAACTGCAGTCATCATATACATACTCCAGTTTGTAGTAGTGTAGATAAGATGGATCTGTATTGACTTTATTGATGGCAGTCTCAAAAGCCGAGATTAACCTTTGTGCATTCAAAGGGTGGGAGATATTACAAGGAGCCTGAAAAGCTACTATGAGCTTGGACCTTTGGGTACCAAGAATTGTATTACAGGTACTCAAATATATAGTCAAAAGAACGAAAATGATTGAACCATAATAAATGGAAAATGAATACTGTGAGTATTTCCTAAGGTACTGCTGCATCATGGCAAGAAATATTGAGATATCTTTGTAGACCTTCCATTGTTCTTTCTTTTAGTTATTTATATGTGTGCTTTAAATTATGATATCAACACCTTTGTCATGCATCAAATGGTGCTAATTAACTAGATTGTTGATCGCCATGGTAGCTAGTTTCCTTGCAATAGCACCCTTATGTTTGGAAGAATAATTTACTGGAAAGTCCTGAATTTGTTGATAAATATCAACAAATAATTTTTATCACTGCTGCTTTTCTTTTGCTAACTTCTGCCTGAATTAGGTTGTGTTGAATTCATTTAGATCTGCTTCCTTAAGCATAGTTAATTATAACTTAGTATGATACACAAAATAAGTAATTTTAAGTGACTGATGTACAATATCATTTCACTTTTGGGTACAGTTCTTATTTCATAAATATTAGGAAAAACATTTGAAATCTCAGATATAACACGAACAAAACGTTTTCAGATACATAAATGAACCTCACACTGTAGCTAATCAATTTCTCATAGTAATACACCATTCAGCTATCTGCCTTCAAATCAAATTCAAATCAAATTGTGTGTGTGTGTGTGAGAAAGAGAAAGAGAGAGAGAGAGACAGACAGACAGACACACAGACACAAAGACACAGAGAGAGTCTTAGAAACCTTTGTCTTCTTGAATGAACTCTAATTTGAAATTTAATTTGTGATTAATATTACTGCTTACTACATCTTGTCTTTTTCTCTTTGATCTTTTCTTGAGTATTTTTCATCTTAAACAAACCGAAAGAATGGGAAATATAATATGACCATAGTTAATTAGTAAATTAAATTGTTTGCTTCCCTTGATCACATACAATTTCTTAGGTGTAACATTTTATTTACAGCAGGAATAGGCAAAAATTTTAGACTGATCTGAAATTGGAAATTTTAGAGAGTATGTTATGCATATTCTAAGAAAATCATTGCCACGAGTAATACTTTTGCTTATTACAGTATTAAAATAACACCAATTCATGGAAGGACATAACTAGATTTAATGATAAACTGGTAGGTGGCTACATGCAAATTCTCTCTACTCTGTCCAGGTTTCTCTACCACCCCAGTTTGCAGTGTAACTCAGGCATATTTCTAAACAAAGTACTTGGCTGAAGCCCTGAAATATTTTTATTTTCTAAGAATGACTGTGGGACTTGTGTAGGGCCCAATGGCATTTTTGGAAATAAAGATGATCCTTGACTTTGACACATTGCTTTCTTCAGCATTCCAGCTTTCTATTTGTTATTAAATTCAAGAACATTTTAAAACAAATGAAGTGGCACAAGAAGATTGATTCTCTATCATGACCTGGATAACTGAGAATCTCTACAGACTTTTATCTATACAATTTGGGATAAATACCCTTTCAGTGGTGTGGGAGTAGGAATGGATTTCCAGGGAAAAAAACTGCAGGCCACAGGAAGCAGGAGCGTTAGTCAGGTGATCTTGAGGACACAGATAAACCTCCAAGTGCTTCAACAACCCTCTAAAACAGGGGTGTCAAACTTACATCATCATGGCAGTGTCATGTGATGTATTGGGACTTTTCCCCCTTCACTAAACTGGGTAGGGGCAGGGCCAGCATGTGATGCATCAGGCCTGTGGACTGCAAGTTTGACATCCCTGTTCTAAAAGGATGCAGATTACCACCTGTCTGCAAGGAATATAAATCTTTCCATTCATCACTATCCTGGCAGAGTTGAAGAAGCTTCTTGGATGAGAAGTGAAACGTCTTCAAAAGAAAAAAACAAGAAAGTCCAGTTGGCTCCTGAAAAAGCAACTTTGGAACAAAGCTGTGCAAAGGCTTCCTGGCCACAACTGCCATCTCTCATGTCCTCAGACTGCATATACTGCAGTACAACCTTATCCAGCACTAAAGTTGGCATAGTGCTAGAATCAGGGGGCCTCCAAACTCAGAGCCAGGCACTCTTGCCAGGAGTCTTTCAAGTCAAATGAACAGTGAATTAGAATATGGCATGTGCCGTATTTTCAAACCCTTTATTGATTTTGCAACTATGCATTTTATGAATTTAGCAAGTGTTTGCGTAAACTTTGCCAGGTTGCCAACTGACACTTCCTAGCAACTCATATTTCTCTCACTACCTTTGAACTTAACATGCTACTTCACAACAGCTATCGATTGCATTAAAGCAGATGGAACAATGATAACAAGGAGAGATCAGATATAAGAATCGTTTATGAAATTAGTAGACTTTAAACTTTGGTGCTGTGCTAGACAGGACATATTCTTAGATTTCCTCAAATTTCCTCAAATTTCCTCTTCTGTTTCTGCAACTGAAAAACAGGTAAGCAAAGTAATTAAGTTTCTTCTGTTTATTATTAAATTAAATTATTGAAATAGTTATTTTTACTTAAAGGTGTTTATGTGTATGTGTGTGTGTGTGTGTGTGTTGTGTGTGTATATACTATGCTATGCTACACTACTCTACACTACACTATACCACACCATACCATATCATCATAGCACATTACAGTATACTATTGTATATTTTTTTAAAAATCAAAGTATAACATACAGTTTTTGTTTCGTTTTTGCTTTGGGCCTTTGAGTTAGTTTTCACTCCTGGTGATTCCTGGGACTAATCTCTGTAGTTTTCTTGGCAAGTTTTTTTTCAGAAATAGTTTGCCTTGTACTTGATTTATTACTGATCTCAGTTTAAATTTAAATTAAATTTAAATTAAATGATGAGTGAATTTGTTTATACATTTGCTATCAGTTGTAAATAACTGTAGTTAGCATTGAAAGGACCAACATATTCAGAGGATTTGCCTATATACAAGTCCAAGAAGAGTCTTAAACTATTCCAATTCTACAGTGGATTATAACACGAGCACTACAGCCACAGCTCTGCAAACTTATTTCTCATCAGATGTGCAAATAAGCATATATGTATCTATGTATGATGCCATACAGTAGGAATAAGAAGCTTGTGGAATTCTGGCTGTAGGCAGAATAGATCTCTCAGCATCTTTTACCATTGGTTTCACCATTGGCTGGACTGCTAGAATAGCAATAGCACTTACTTATATACTGCTTCATAGTGCTTTACAGCCCTCTCCAAGCAGCACATTACCCCAATAATCTGGGTTTACTGATCTTGGAAGGATGGAAAGGTGAGTCGACCTTGAGCCAATGAGAATCAAACTGCTGGCAGTTGGCAGAATTAACCTGTGTTCTAACCACTGCACCACCACCACTATGGAAACCCAGTTTAGCAGTTACAATTTGAAGAATCAAGGCATGTTAGGGCTACTTTATCAGGGTGTCATAAGTCCAGATGACTAATAGATGGCAACAAATAGAGTTTTCTGTAGTATGATACCACACAATTATCTGGATTTTGATACCCAACTATGGTAACTCTGATTCTAACCATGATAAATGCTGATTTGTTAGATGGGTGCATGAATGGGCAAAAACAGATAGAGATAAGAATAATCAGAAAAGAGCAATTCCCTAACAATTGATGTAGTGTTAAGAGTTTGATGTTTGACCAACCCTAACAGTAGGAGATAGAAAAGATAGACAAGAAAGCCATATAAGAAAAGACTTTAAGGAAGTGGCAAATGCAAATAATTACTCTTACAGCTGAAAGTAATGATCATCATCATAATTTCCTTTCTTCCTTTTTCATGTTATTGTTAAGTAAATGATCATGCATCTTTGCAGAATCTATTTTAGGCCTTATACTTACAGTGGTCAAAGCTAATTCAATTTTATAGTACAGTTTAAATGGCATGAAACTAAGTCACTGCTTTCAGCAATTGAGATCTGTACAGAAGGGGGTGGGGGAAGTGGCTTTTTAATAGAAAAATAACTCTCATACACTCCAAAATAGCTTTTCTGGGTTATGAATTGTTGTTTAATTTATTGTTAGTATTGGTGTGCTGCTGTCCAAAGAACAGTAATATATTATGACCATAATTATTGTTCCAAATCCTTGTAGAAAACAGATTTGTTCCTTTAACCAAAAATCTGAACATGGATATGTTTTTCTAAAACCATTTTCATGATGCCATAATTTGCTTTTTAAAAATATAGCTAGGCCTCTAATTAAGCAATTATCAATTTCTACTGTTTGATTTTTCAAGTTTTGTGTATTTTGGATTTTCTCCTATTTTTAATAGCTTGGTAGGGAAATGTTGACTGGATTTGAACTTCATTCTGTGCTAAAATGTAATTTCATTTTGATTTGCATGATGTACGAACATATCATTGTGATTTATAACAGTAATGCACAGCTTAGTTTAATGTGCTGATCCTATTAGATAACCCAAAATGCTGTGATAAACAATAATAGCTTAACTAAAATTTATCCAGGATAAATTTTATTTTCAATATGTTCATATGTTCCTATCTCAAATACAAGAGCAGAGTCATTGGAACATGAGCAAGTGAAAATCTTATGTTCACCTTAATTCAACATAGCTTTAATTAAATACCTGCATAAACTGAAATAAATTGTGTTATGTAAATTAAAACTATGACAACT
The DNA here is from genome assembly GCA_009733165.1 of Naja naja. Taxonomy (NCBI): domain Eukaryota; kingdom Metazoa; phylum Chordata; class Lepidosauria; order Squamata; family Elapidae; genus Naja; species Naja naja. The sequence goes on along the minus strand of CM019151.1, from coordinate 131,473,747 downwards.
CACTGTTAAACACAACATGATTAACTTCTGAATAAATACTAATAAACTAATATGTATCACAGCTAAAATAAAATTTTAGGATATTTAAGTACCAAATTCAGAACAGTTCAGATTCAGCATTGTTTTCCTTGTGAAGACTGAAAATTTTAATGAAAAAAATGGGGATAAAAATTTAATTTTTTACAGGGAAAAGTCTGACCTATCAGCAACTCACTTCATTTTCTGATACTTTTTACTTAAATATGGGTACTAGAATTCTTTCTAGTACTTTAGAGAGAACAGAAGACAGTTTAATATTACATATTTGCAAAAATCAGCCCTACAAAATTATTGATCAGATGTGTACATACCATAATGTGTACATACCTTAAGAACAGTTAGTCACTTCCTCATAGAGAGATCTACCTTTTACTGTAGTTGTTTTCAGCACTTCCTTAATGTAACTATTATTTAAGGATAAGAGATGCAGTCTGCAGTCAGCTTATAGTGAATAGTGTTGGTTTGGTAAGTGGAATTTAATTTTATATTTATGAATGTTGGTATAGGCAGACAATTTTTTTTCTCGAACATGTATGCATGAAGTGACAATTCTGGAAGATTATATAGTGTCAGAAATAGCTAGTTTACAATTGTATATATCTAGTGACTTTTGTGAGTATGTAATTTAAAAAGCTTGCTGTTTTTTTTATCATAGCTTTCTTTAATTTGGGCTGTATTTAAATATTAAGCAAGGTTTTGTTTTAACCTTATGTTCAGTAAACCATTATTATTTGGTTTACATCCAAAGCAGTTGAACGGGATATACAAATACAGTTAATGGACTGGATGGTTAACTCATCATACTAACTCCACCCCAAACTTTGTGAAAGCCTCATGTGATTTGTAAATATAGTATCTGGTTGGATTAATTGCAAAATTCTCACTTCATGCTAAGCAATACTTTTGTTTGGTTTTGACTTTAATTTAGTTCTTTGAGGAGTAACTATATGAGGTCTTGACTGGGGGAAAAATCCTACAAGTTACAAAAGAAGAGGGGGTTTATTTATATGAAATCTGCAGTTCTCCATCTTTTTCAGTGGTCTCTATTGAGTGTTTGTCTAGTCTCTGAACAAGAATCACATTTTAAAACTTTTTCTGCTTTTACTGACTATTACTCAATATAGTGAGTGAAGCATAGTGAAGCTTTAATGCTTCTTTAGTTCCAGCTTGGAAGGAAGGTAATTCAAACAAAATCAAAAGTAGCACAAGCTCATTTAAATACTATATCTGGTTTAGTATGAATGATCTTTAACTTGGGAAGATATCTGGGGTTCATTGTTTTAGTGAATTAAGTCTCCTAGCCTTTATTTGGATATTGTGCTGAAGCCATGATGCAGTTGACTTAGTTCTGGCTTAACACACATTTGAATCCAATAACTCTCCCTTCAATAACCCTTGATTAAAACAAACTGTAATTTAGCACTCTATAATTCAAAGTGATGATGGTTGATTCTCAGGATTGAAAAAGTGCTTGCCTTTCTAGTTCTTGATGAAATAGCATTCCCACCTAAAATAAGATAAGATATCCTTTATTGTCATTTTTTTTACTTTGGGCACATTGGCAGATATAAAAAATGAAATTCTGTTGCCTGCTCTCAAAAACGTACACATAGATAATACACACATAAACATGCTATATACACACATATGATATACCTACACCCTTACATATAAATACATATAAATAAAATAGCATATGTGGAGTTTATAGGTACTAAATTCATTATGCTCAAAAGATGCTTGTTTAGCTTTAGTAACCTAATCTAAATTTTCTTATTAAGAAATCCATTTGTAGAAGGACTTCTTGGTATGCCCTATGTAAATAACAAGTAAAAATAACCTAATTTTTCCACAGGGCTCTTTTGCAAGTAAAATTTGCTAAATTTCTTTGATCAGCAATAGTTAGCTTCTTATTATTTCACTGTTTCCAGTCAGATCTTAAGACACTCTTAATATATCGGTAAACTTTGTTCCCATATTTCATCTTCCCATCATTGATATTAGAGCATGTTAAATACTGTACATTAAATATGGCTAATTACTAATTTATTTTCAAATCTAAAAAAACTCTGTTAAGTTCATTTGCCAAATAGTTTTAATACGAATTGTTTTTCTTAAAAGAAGAAAAATCCTTTGAATGAGTCTTAGTTAATAATAATTATTCTGCACTTTAAGCCTTGAATGATAAGAGTAGTTGTAAATTGACAACACTATGAACTTTAGAATTCCTTTTACAATGATCACCTTTCCGGTTACTGATAAATGGGTCAGAAGGGCTTCATGTACTAATGAAATGTGAGCACTTTTCAACATGTTAATAAATTAGTAATGTATACACTAAAGGGCAAAAGTCTCAGTCTGCAGAATCTTATGCAATGATTAAACTTCTTATCACTTGAAACTATTTAAATTTAGGACATTTCTTGGCATGCAAGTGATGGATGATCTTGAAAGTATTACATTTTGATCATTTAAAATCAGCAGCATTCTGATCTGGTTTTGGATTAGAGGATATTATACAAGTGTATCAGACTAATCCACTTATAATGTATAACTATTATTACTATCACTATTATTACTATTTACATAGTACAAAGTAAGAAACTTGTCTCTCATTTTTTTCTATCCAATGTAGAAATCTTACTGTCATTTGCAAACTTTAACTTCTATTTCTTCACACAGGTCACAAATAAAAAATGGTGAATAGGTTCAGGTCCATTTAGTGTTTTTCTCCACATGGATGTGGAAACCTTAATCAATGCTCTTTGTATGTAGTAATTTAGTTCAAACTAATAATAATATCCTACAGACCAGAGGTATCAAACTTGATTTCATTGAGGGCTGCATTGTGGTTGTATTTGACCTCGGGGGGCTAGTGTGGGTGTGGCCAGGGTGGGCATGGCCAGCTCAATGTTACTAGTGTCTGGGGCACCTGTGGTGGCTCATGTGTTCTGCCAGAGAAAATGGGCTCCCAAACAACCCTCTGCCAGTAAAAACGGAGCTCGGGAGGGCCGCGTGCAGCCCTCCCGAGCTCCATTTTTGCTGGCAGAGGCACTGCAGACCAGTCCTTTGTTGTTTCCAAGGTGGCCCCATGGGTCATATCTAAGCACCCTGTGGGTCAGATCTGGCCCCTGGGCCTTGAGTTTGACACCCCTGCTCTAGCCCATATCTTTTTATTTCATACATGAGAATATTTTTAACACTCTGTTGAAGATTTTGCTGAGGTCTATCATCCTATGATAGTTGGGGTAATGAAACATCTGTAAGAAATCGACCAAGCTCAGAGATCACCAAGGACTCGTCATTTCAATCCTGAGCTACAAATATTCCCCTTTATTGGATTTTTTCCTAATTTATTTTTAAATTGAAGGTTGTGGGGATTGAATTAGGCATATTAAACATTCTATGAAGAACGTGAATTTTTACAGTGCTTGATAAATAGCTACCAAATCTTTCTCACATATATCTTATTAAGAAGATATACACAAAGAATGGGCTATATTTCACAATATTAATTGTTATCCTAAAGGTTATCCTTGTGCATGCCCATGTTGGGATGTAACTACTGGGATCAAAGGAAATTGGAGTGCAGAAATATCTTTGGTGATAACTAATTGATATGTTTTATCAAATTAGTCAAGTTAGAAGTTGTTAGGCTTTTTTTCAATGTGACTGAAATTCTTTTTTTGAATGGAAGAAAGAGATCAAATACCTTTCTATATTATTTTCACTTAAAATTTTTTGTCATTTTGATTTCTACTATTATTGCAAGTTGTGTCATACAATTAAATTGAAAGCTAGTTTGTCTAGGCCAGTAGAGGAAGCTTATTATTGTTCCATCTACCTCAAGAGAGAAAACTTATAATAATTAATTTTAATACCCTTTACTACTAGGATATGATCTAACACATGTTGTTCTTCTGGAAAATATTTAATTTTTTTTCTTTCATTCAATCTGATTCTTGGACACTGCTTGGAAAAAAATCCCTACAATTTTCTTGGCAAGGTTTTTTAGACATGATTTGTCATTGCCTCATTCCAATGACAGAGGCCCAATGTCACCCATCTGGTTTTCTAAGGCAGGTCTAGATCTTCCAGTTTCTAGTTTGATACCTTAAAAGAGTCAATTGGTTCTATTTTGACTGAGCTTTCTGTTATGTATGTAGGTTTGAATGTCATTGGTTTAGTTTCAACTGTTCTTGTAAAATGTTAGAAATGATTGGTTTAAAAAGTGCAGGAAAACCCTGCACTCTGATTGGCTGGCAACTGCGGCAGCTAGCTATAAGTAGCAGCCGCAGCCCAGCCAAAGTGGGTTGTGTTAAGTTTGCATGAAGAGACAGACGCGAAGAGCTTCAGTGAAGAGTTTATTAAGTGACTACAGCTCGAATGGACCCCGTCTTGGCTGGGCTACGGCTGTTTCTTATAGCCAGCAGCCGTAGTTGCCAGCCAATGGGAGTGCAGGGTTTCTTCCCGCACTATTTAAACCAATACCATTTGACATTTTACAAGAACAGTTCAAATAAACCAATAACATTCAAACCTACATACATAACAGGTTGGTTCTGAGCTGTAGTCACTAATAAACAAAGAGCTTGAAGCACTCCGTGTCTGTCTCTTCATGCAAACTTAACACTGGCGATGAAGGTGGGATTCCCCTGAAGAGAAGACAACGCGGAAAACAAGCAAGAGAGATGGCTGCGCTGAACACCCCCCCAGCCCCGTTCGATCCGACGGCAGAAGACTGGGAGTCGTATGCAGATCGTTTCCAAATGTATTTGGGGGAAAATGATCTTGCCGACATTTCCGAGAAGCGGAAGAGGGCGGTCTTTCTCATGCACTGCGGTCCGGCAGTTTTCAAGATGGTGAAGGCATTGGCGGGAGCTGCAGATGTGAAGGTAATGGACTGGCCTGACTTAGAAAAGCTGTTAAGAGCCCATTACGCACCACAAGTATTGTGCCTCATTAAGAGACACGAGTTTTACCGTCGGGATCAAGGGGAAAGCGAAAACATAAATGACTTTATGGCAAGTTTAAGAGACATTGGGGGTGCATGTGAATTTAACAATTTAGAAGAGGCCATGCGCGATCAATTTGTTCTGGGCCTTAAAGACAGGGTGTTACAGAGCAAGTTATGAATGAGACCTAAGATCACGTTGAAGGAAGCAATAGAAGAGGCCTCTTCAGCAGAAGCTACCAAGTCCTCAGCAGCAGCCATGAAGAAAATTAACAAGGCCACAAGCCATCCTGATGTGGAAAGGTCCACAACAACTCATTGCGAGCAAATAGATTCTGATTCAGACTGTAGTGAGGTGGAGGAAGGAATTTATAGACTCAGAATGGAGCGGAAAAAGAAAGACCTGGGAAGAAAGAGGCAAGATTTCTACTGCAGAGGTTGTGGGGAAGTCACCCCCGCACTGAATGCAAGTTCCTAGGTACCATCTGCCTCCGTTGTAAAAAAAAGAGGACACCTAGCAAGAGTCTGCAAATCATCCAGAACTCCACCCAACAGAAGGAAGTTTCCTGACAAAGAATTCAAGCCCAACAACCACAGTGAGAAAATGGGGCGCAGCACAGAAGCAAAGGGGAAGAATGAAACTCATCAGACAGTAACTATTGGTCATTCTTCTATCAATAACAGAAAAGTGCATGTCAAGGTACTAATTGAAGTAAGGCCTTGCCAAATGGAAGTGGACTCAGGCTCCTATTTATCTATGGTGTCATGGGACACTATTCACAAGACTACTCCCAAACATTCAGAAGAAGCATTTCAAGAAGCAAGCACTGACTCTTAAAGACTACCAAGGGAACAAGATTCCAGTAGTTGGAACAAGAGAATTCAACATGAAGTTCAAAGGCCACACCAAACGCTTGCCCCTGACCACCGTGGACAAGGATCGCCCAAGCTTGCTGGGACTTGAGTGGTTCAATTCACTAGGCATCGAGGTGACTGGCATCAATCACGTGAGCAACACTGAATGGGAGAAGGCCTTGAAGTCTGAGTTTCCAGAGGTCTTCAGCGATGGATTGGGCAAGTATATGGGGACCCCTATCACTTTCATCCTAGATCCCAAGGTGCCACCAATTCGCTTAAAGCCCAGAAGGGTCCCATTTGCCTTAAAGGAAAAAATTGATGCACAATTAGATAAACTAATAGCTCAAGGAGTTTTAGAGCCCACTGACCACTCCAGGTGGGAGACACCCATAGTCACACCAGTCAAGACTGATGGGTCAGTAAGAATCTGTGGAGACTATAAGGGGACATTGAACCATGCGCTTCAACAGAGCACATATCCAGTTCCAGTGGTGCATCATTTACTACGTTCACTTGGCATGGGTACAGTCTTTGCCAAATTGGATCTGGCCCAGGCATATCAACAACTAACAGTTGATGATGCCACTGCAGAGGCCCAAACCATTGTGACTCATAGAGGTGCTTTCAAATGTAAAAGGTTACAGTTTGGAGTAAGCGTGGCTTCCAAAGCTTTGTGGAAAGGATGCTCCAAGGACTGCCAGGGGTAGTACCTTACTTTGATGATGTGTTAATCTCTGCTGAAAATGACACTCAGTTACAAGAGAGACTCAGAGAAGTCCTTACCAGATTCCAAAAAGCGGGGTTAAAAGTCAAGGAAGAAAAATGCACTCTTAGAACTGACAAGGTTGAGTTCTTGGGCTATATGATTGACAAGCATGGTATCCACCCCACAGATGCCAAGGTTCAGGCAATCAAAGAAGCCCCTAGACTAAAATGTAAAACAGATTTGCAAGCCTTCCTTGGACTCATTAACTTTTATCACATGTTCCTACCTCAGAAGGCAACCATTGCAGAACCACTGCACAGATTATTAGACAAAAAGTCTGCGTGGGTCTGGGGCAGAAAAGAACAATCTGCATTTAACAATATTAAAAGACTAATCACGTCTGATGCTGTACTGATACAGTTCTCTGAGAATTTGCCTGTTGTACTGACTTGTGATGCATCCCCTTTGGAGTGGGGGTTTGAGCCACAGGCTTCCCAGCGGGAGGGAAGCTCCTATTGCATTTTACTCTCACACCTTGACCAAAGCAGAGAGGAACTACAGCCAACTGGACAAGGAAGCCTTGGCAATTGTTGCAGCTGTCAAGAAATTCCATGAGTATTTATATGAGAGAATATATACCATTGTCACAGATCACAAACCTCTGTTAGGCATTGTGGCAGGAGACAAACCTACGCCCACTATCCTGTCACCAAGAATGCTGAGGTGGACTGAATTTCTTGCTGCTTATTCATACAAACTCATCCACAGGCCTGGCAAAGACATTGGGCATGCAGATGCTTTGAGTCGCTGCCCACTTCCTTCTCACACTGAGGACTTTGCTCCTGAGACTTACACCTTTTTCATAGAAACTGTTGCCAAGCTTCCAGTACACGCTGCTGAAATTGCCAGAGAGACTGCCAGAGACACTTCATTGGCTCATGTTACAGGCTGGATTAAGAAAGGTTGGCCTCTTCAAGATCTACCTCAACTTGCCCAACCTTTTAAATCCAGGCAAACTGAATTATCTGTATTAAGAGGATGTATTTTGTGGAGTAACAGGGTGGTTATTCCTACAAAACTACAAAAAGAGGTTTTGGAAATGTTACATGAGGGTCATCCAGGTATTGTCAGAATGAAGGGATTGGCCAGGAGTTATATATGGTGGCCAGGTATTGACAAAATGATTGAAAACTGGGTTGCATCTTGTCCCAACTGTCAGGTAGTCAGGCCTGCCCCACCTCTCGCCCCCACACAGGAATGGGAATGTCCTAGGGGCCCATGGTCCAGGATTCACATTGATTTCGCTGGCCCTACCAGAGAGCACACTTTCCTTATTATAGTAGATGCATATTCCAAATGGCTAGAGGTCATCCCTATGGCATCCACCACAACTGATGCTGTCATCAAACAGCTTAAAAAGCTTTTGTAACTCACGGGTTACCTGATGTACTGTTTCTGACAATGGTCCTCAATTTACATCCAACCTTTTTGAATCATATCTAGCACAGCAGGGTATCAGACATGCCCTGACAGCCCCTGGGCACCCTTCAGCTAACGGCGGGCTGAACGATGGTACATTTTACCAAGGAAAAACTTCAGCAATTGGGTCCTGGGGACATCACTGAGAAAGTTGAAAACTTCTCAGTGTCCAGCATATACTCCTAACCCATCAACTAACTTATCCCCAGCAGAGTTGTTGATGGTTAGGAAACTCAGGTCTCCCCTTGACCGCCTTCATCCCACTTACGCACCCAATGCACCACTAGATTCCACTAGCAAAGTTCGACGCTTCACTGTGGGTGATTCTGTTTATGCTAAGAACCTTATGGGTGAACCTTTATGGATTCCTGCTGAGATAACCCAAATCACAGGCCCTTGATCTTACAGGGTACAAACAGAGGATGGTGTCCTCTGGAGCAGGCACATTGATCAGCTTAGATCCAGATTACCTCAGGAACATCGCAATTGTTCCTCTCTAGTTCCCATACCTAATGCCTCTTCTAGGGGGGAAGGGGAGGATCATGAGGATAATCAGCAAGCAAGAATCAACCCCATGTGTAACGAGCCATTACGACAGGAACCATTCCAAAACCTGTCACAATGCCAAAATCCATCATTACAAGTGGAAGATTGCACATCACTACCTGACTTAGGTGCTGACATTGGGTTGGAGATGAGTTGGGAGGAGAGACCAGGTTGGAACAATCGAAAGGGTCTTCTTTTACTAGAAGTCCAAGTAGGGAAATGTCAACAGACACATTTCCTCTCTCACTGGGTTAAAACATTAAAACATCTGAACCACGAAGGTCTCAACGTACACGTAAGAGCCCCACCTATTTAAAAGAATACATTAGATAGGTTGGGGTTTGAGTATGGACTGAACCTAGTGGGGAGGGGTGTTATGTATGTAGGTTTGAATGTCATTGGTTTAGTTTAAACTGTTCTTGTAAAATGTTAGAAATGATTGATTTAAAAAGTGCGGGAAACCCTGCACTCTGATTGGCTGGCAACTGCGGCTCTTGGCTATATGTTGCAGCCGCAGCCCAGCCAAAATGGGTTCGTTCTGAGCTGTAGTCACTAATAAACAAAGAGCTTGAAGCACTCCGCGTCTGTCTCTTCATGCAAACTTAACACTTTCCGTTTTGGTGATGCCAGTTCCATACATTTATTGCCAGTAATTTCCAAGGATTGAGCTATGTTGATATGCTAGTTATTTGTTGAATCAATCTTCAAATTTGTTCATAATAAAATTGGTTCACTTTAGGAACAACAGTAAGAGGATTTTCTCCATGAAAAACATGTTTTCAACCTTTTATCCTCATTTTCCCTGGTGAATTGCCAACTTTTATTAATAAAGCAAAATTGTTCTGAATCAGAATTCTGAAAACTTAAGGATGTGGGCATTGCAATTCTAAGCATGGGTCTGTATATGCATATAGTCAGTAGTGGGATTCAGATAATTTAACAACCAGTTTTCTGCCTTAATGATTTCTTCCAACAACCAGTTCACTAAACTGCTAAGAAAGTTAACAACCAGTTCTCCCGAAGTGGTGCAAACTGGCTGAATTCCACCACTGCTTACAGTCATCTACTTAAGTATAAGGCAGACTGTAGGCCAGAAGAAAATGAAACACAGAAACAGCACATTTGAGTATGAAATACAATCCATCAAGTTACAACCCATCAAGCAATTTGGTTCCATTTCCTGTGTCATGAACGCAAAGGGCTTTTTTTATTTCTAAATGTCATAATCAGTTGTTTGATTCAAGGATGTTTGGGTAATCCTAAACTAGTTTTTGAACAGTCATTGTTAAAACTGATTATCACTGTACTGTCTGTATTTATTTCTTTTGTCTTCTTTGACTTTACTATTCATGATTTCACACACACATACACATATATACTGCACATTCTAATCCTGCAAATAACTGAATCTGGAAAACATCCTGACTGAATTCGGTCTTTGTGAAGTAAAGACATCATTTGGCTAATACAGTTGAGGTAGTAACAGGACTACTATTTTTAAGTCAATTTAATTTCTGCAAGTCTTACTAAAAGTATCTGTACTATCTCATTACACTTTTGGAATGAAAACACATGAAGTACTGTAAGACTAGCCAATTAAAATTCCTCAGTTAAGTGAATAATTGGACTTAATTTAAAATTCTTAGTGTAATGTTAGCTTAAAATGTGCTAATTTTAAAATTTCTGAAATATGTTTACTCATATTTATATGTGAACAGTCCTCCAAATGGGTACTAGGTATATTCTGAGGCATAACTAAAAACAAAGTGTTCAAGTTGGAAAATCAGCTGCCTGCAAGAATAAAAGCCAGTTTCTATCCTGCAACATGTATTTGAGTTGTCTTAAAGTAAGCAATGATGAGGTATGAACACCTTTATTTTTAGGATCTCTAGCTTCTCACAATTATTCTGAAACACATTTCTTTTCATCTAGAAGTTAAAATGCAAGTGTTTCCAATGCATTGATTTCTGAAATGCCTTTTGCATCCCTGTAATTGGAGTTTCTTTTGCAAATTATTTTGTGTTTGATCAGTAATAGTTGAAGATTTGGGACCACAAATATAAAAGTTATTAATTTCTTCTGAGACCTGAATTTTTGAAATTCTCCAAAAAAGCTTTTATGGACTTTAAAAATGAATCTTTTGAAATCCATAACATATCAAATTTGTCTGGTATGAGTGTAAATGTAAGAGTGAAAATAACAAATTTTTGAAGAGATAGATGTCTTGCAGAAGAAATGGTAAGCTTAATGAAAAAGCTTTAAACACTACCTCGGTTTATTATCTTTTGTATTTGTAAATAGCTGGATTTTCATATTCATTTTAGTTTAGCAGTGGTATATGTGTATTTGTGAAGTAGAATGAAGTATATGTGTATTTGTGGTATATGTGTATTTGTGAAGTAGCTTACAGTAAGTATCAGGTCCTGAAGTACCATAGTTATCAGGAGTCATTTATTTTATGTTTAACCCACCTTCTAAGTAAAAGTTACTAACAGTACAGTCTGATTCTTAGTTGTTCCCTTAAACTCTGTATTGATTTTAATGGGATATAGGTAGGTAAAGATAGGTAAAAAATAACATGTACCAATGAGCTATGTAATAATTTCAGACTATGAACAAATAAATTGTTTAGCTTAATTAAAAATGCACATGGAGCAATTTAAATGATTATGGCTATTATTACCTCCATTTTGTAATGAATTTCTGTTTTCTGATCCCTATTGTTTTAGGATTCAGCAGTCTTGCAGAAATAATTCATCAGAATGATTTGGATACTTCAGCTCTTGTTTTCACCGCTCCCAACTCCTGCTTTGATTGGTCTTATTACTTTTGGAACAACAATTTTTCTATGGTTGATAACAAAACCCAAACCAATTGTAATTCCTGTTGACCTCAACAAACAATCTATTGGCACTGAGGTAAAAGAAATGCTGAGTGCCTTTATAAATGAATTTTGTGTTTCCTTCCCACCCCAAACCCTCAGGCTTTTTCCAAGGAAGTGATCACAGTGGGGACTCAGTTTGGCACTGAGTATATTTGTCAACTAATTCAAAAAAAACATGAACTCAGATTGATTAATTGGGTTTTGAAATGCATTTTCTATGGATGTACAAATTAACAATAATGATTCCTCAACGCAGGGAGGAGGTAGAAGAAGTGCACTTATTCCTGAAGGAGAGCTTCTATCTTATTACTTTGAGGATGCAAAGACTTTATATGAAGGATTCAAAAGAGGACGTTCTGCATCAGGTGAGTGAAATCCAGAGAATATTGATACATCAAAATCAAATGATCATTGATTGCCACATATTTTCGATCCTGGTATTAATTTGAATGGTTGGCCTTGCATCCTACCACAATTTAAATGGTTCTGTAGCACTTTTCGTTTTGTGTTATTTAGCAAAAGCTTAACAATAAAATGCTATGGAAGGACTCCTTTTGGCATGTTGGTTTATAGTTGCATGTTGGAAAAGCTATAGATTATGATCTTTCTAGTATTTAGGGCTAGGGTTCAAAGGTTTTTGCCTTTGAATCTGAAACACAACACAAATCTGATGGAGGATTAGTTAATTAAATATTTCCCTGATTTCAGCTGTCCATGAACATAGCTCAAAATGCTTCTTTGACTTACGGTACATAGGGAGAAGAACAAACATAGCATCTTCCCTGTTAATGTACCCTTTATTTATATTCCACCTTTATTATTTTTACAAATAATGTAGAGAACATATCTAGCATACTCCTCTGATTTTCCCCACAACAACCCTGTGAGGAGGTGGAGTGGGCTGAAAAAGAGTGACTGGCTTAGCCATAAAAGCCTTCAACCCTAATGGGAATAGCTCATCACAGATAATTTATTTCTTTGGCCTCGTTTCATTGGCCAAAGTGTACTCAGTGTTGCACTGCTGTGCTTAAATAAAACTAAATACAATGCTGTTTATTCTTTCTTAATTAAGGCACTTCATTATTTAACTATGACAATGAATAATAGAAAGGCTATTCAAATATTTCTAATAAGTAATGGCTTTTAAAATGTCTTTACATTTTTAAATGTCTCTAATCAACATTCCAGCAGGGTGAAATAGAATTCCTTGAATGGAAATATACTCCAGTACATTTAAACTAAATTGTTTAATACTACAGATAAACCACTGTTAAGGCTTGCACTTTAAAAGCACTGCTTAGCAGCTACTATATATGAAATTTTATTGAAAATTCCATTCAATTAAGCACACTGACATTCAATAATTTTCAGTATTCCTTAAGCACACATTTTTCTTTTTGCAGAAAATGGTCCTTGCTTAGGATATCGAAAACCAAAGCAACCGTACCAGTGGCTATCTTATCAACAGGTTAGTTCTAGAGAAATGTGTATGAAGAATCCAAATATTTGGCAAATATGAAGAACAATCAATTTTCACTTCTGTCTATAGGTCCTGGACAGAGCTGAATATTTGGGATCAGGCCTTTTGTACAAAGGATGTAAACCTTCATCGGATCAATTCATCGGCATCTTTGCTCAGAATAGGCCAGAGGTAACTTCTTGAACTATGATAGTTATCTGAACTGGTTAATTTAATTACAGGTAGTCCTCGATTTAACAGCTACAATTGGGACTGGAATTTCAGTTGGTAAGTGATATGGTCATTAAGTAAGTTCATCACCCTGACTGGGTCCAATTTTGTGATCGTTTAACCATGGTCATTAAGTGGATCATACAGTCAATAAGTGAATGAGGCTTTCCTGATTTATTTTGTTTGTTGGAAGACATCTAGGAAGATCACAAATTACAATCATGTAACTGTGTAATCCTGTAACTATCATAAATATTAGCCAGTTGCCAAGCACTTATAATTCGTAGTACAATGGTTGTAATATTGAGGATAGGCGATAAATTACTTTTTCTCAGGTTGTCATAACTTTGAACTGTTGCTAAATGAATGGTTATAAGTTGAGGATACAAGTGACTGAATTCTTGGCATGCTCATAGTATATCAGCTCTCCCTCTTAGGTAAACTGGATAGGAAATACAGCTAGTTGAACTAATTCTACTATATTATATGGCTACATTAACAGAATCTTGGCAAGACAAAACATATAGACTTCCTGCTATCAATTTTAACTGCTTGATCCATTATTGAGGGTGGTCCTTCTTAAGTTTCTTTAACCATTAAGCCACTGGAAATTCCAGCCACTGTGATTCTTTTCTAAGCAGGGTGTCTTTCCCTCACTTTAATGTGGTCAACCACACATTAAATGATACCTAATATATAGGATTTTCTTTCCCTACTATGTTTCAATTGTTATTGTTTAGTGTTGGATAAAATAATCCAAGTAGAATTGGAATTCTGACTATTTTGGTAGAATTAATATGCGCTGTACAAAAGATTTTCTAAAGAGCCTATATTATGTTCTGTTTACACAATTGCTGAAGTTATAGAGATACTTTAATTATTAGCAGTTAGTTGAAACATAAAACCATAATATAAACGTTACTTAGTACTCTGACAGGAGAATGATCAGCCTGCATGTAGAATATGTTGTTTTTTTCTGCTTTCCTACATAGTGGATCATCTCAGAGCTTGCCTGCTATACTTACTCAATGGTAATAGTTCCCCTTTATGATACATTGGGTGCAGAAGCAATTGTATACATTGTCAATAAAGGTAAGACTTTTCCTCTGAATAGGGATTCATTCATGAGAAAATCCAGAATTTGATTGCTGACCTTACATTTCATCAAGTTTCTCAAATGTTTTTAATTCCAACTATTTATTGGAACTATTACTACTACTACTACTACTACTACTACTAATACTAATAATAATACTAATAATAATAATAATAATTTATTTTCATTTATTGGATTTATACTCTGCCATTCTACAAGAGGTATCCATGTGCTGCCATCTTCCTTTCTTCCCACAACTATATTATAAAGTAGATTGAACTGGGAAACACTTAGAGTTACCTAATAAACTTCCCTACTGATGATGGATGGCAACATTGGTTTCCAGGATTTTATGCTTTAATCAGTACTCCCCAGAACCTAAGTTTTTTGCATAAGTAAATCTATGCTCTGGAAAATTACTCCAGATTTATTAGTTTATTTATAACTTGGGCAATGATATCTTTTAATATCAGTCCTGTTCAGCATATTAGAAATAAGGCCAGGTTCAAGACTCTTAGTAACTGAATCTGTGAAATAACAGCAAAAATATTAGATTCTAGAACTTCATTGAGCTTAATAAAATCAGCATCACAATAGCAAAAATAACAATGAAAATTCAGTCTGAAGCAAAACTAATTGGTTCTTTAATTCAGTGATTAGATGGCCAATAACACTTTACCTGTAAAAAAAAAAAGAAGGGGATTGAATCATAAATCAGCAATAAAGCTTGTTAAGGTTAATTGTACAGAAGAGGTCTCTCTTGGGATAAGTATATTCATATGGGCTTCCTTTGCCAGTCTGGACAAGCTGTCTTCTCCCTTAATACATGGTACAAGCTTCAGAAGATCACACAGTGGTAGCCTGATGGTCCTTTCATAAAGCTATATAGAAGGAATAATGATAACAATAGCAAATAAAAATAATAAAAATATTAATGAGGACTCAGATTGTTGGGGGCAATATGCTGCTTAGAGAGGGCTGTGAAGCACTGTGAAGCAGTAAATATATATATATATATATATATATATATATATATATATATATATATATATTCGTAGATTTTCATGGGTAAAGGTATGTAGGTCTTGGTGTATTCGGGTCTTGTCCCATGTAAGATTGAGAATACCTTGGCAACCTTTCGATGAAATCTCATCCATCATCTTCAGGACAGCCTTTGGCACTGACCAAAAAATAGCCAACATCTTAAGAAACCCCAAAGACAAGATCCAGCTAGAAAACCAAGGAGTTTATGAAATATGCAAAATTTGCCCAGCCACATTCATTGGACAAACCAACAGGAGAATAAATGCTTGCATTGCAGAACACAAGAACACAGTCAGAAAAGAAGAAAAAACTTCCTCCCTTTTCCAGCACCTTAAAGCCACAGGACATGAAATTGATTTTGAGGGATCCAAACTTATCTTCAACACTGAACACTTCAACAAGAGAATAATTAGGGAAGCCATCGAAATAGAGAAACACCCCCATAACATGAATAAACGGGATGATACTTCCCGCCTACCAGACATCTGGAAACTAGCCCTCATCAACAAATGAGTCCCAGCCACGAAAACCAACACCGGACCCAAAATAACACATGATGCCACCACCAATTTCCCTCACCAGACTCAAACAGACCACCCCACAGACAAAAGGCAACCACCATCCATAAACCAGACCATAGCTGCAACTCCAGCTGCTACACCCCTCTCCGTCCCCCAAACTAAGCAAACTGACACACGCTATAAACACATAGCCAGACCTCAAACTCGGAGCCAAACCAAGGCCCGGAATGTCACATCACAGCCTTCCACTCAGGATACTACATCATGGAACTCAGGAGATTACAACACAAAACCTCAGGAGGTTGCAACACAGACAACGACCCAGGAGATAACAGCACAAGTCCCAGGATGTCACAACAATAAAACTCAGAAGGTCATCACACAGCCCACTACCCAGGTAGCTACAACACAAAAGGCTGAAGGACACACAGCCACTACCTCAGCCACACAGGCTCTTACTAAAAAGCCAACCAATCAGCAAACATCAACTCCATCAACCAATCAAGAAGCAACAACACAGCCAACAACACAGCCAACCAATCAGCAAACACCTATTCCATCAACCAATCAAGAAGCAACAACACAGCCAACAACACAGCCAACCAACCCGCTTACAGCAGAGCCAGCACACCACACCTCCCCTCCAGTATTTATATAGAGAAGGCAGTTCAGATCACGCTTTGCTGGCCGAAGACACCAGCCTGAAGATGGCGAGTGGGATCTCGTCGAAACGTCGTCAAGGTATTCTCAATCTTACACGGGACAAGACCCGAATACACCAAGACCTACATACCTTTACCCGTGAAAATCTATGAATATATATATATGTGCTATTGCTGTTAATACCATCCATCCCTCCTGCTATTTTCCTACATTGGAACAATTTAGGAGGGAATCTTTTTTTATTTTTTATTTATTTTTAATTAGATTTATATGCCGCCCTTCTCCGAAGACTCAGGGCGGCTTATAATTTTTGGGATACAACCCAGCGTGCTCAGCAATAGCCTTCATTCCATTGTATATGCCTGCTTATTACTAAGCGGCATTTTTACAAAGTTAGCTTATTGCCCCCAACAATCTTGGGTCCTCAATCTTGGGTCCTCAATTTACCTACCTCGAGAGGATGGAAGGCTGAGTCAACCTTGAGCCTGGTGGGATTCGAGCCTACAGTAATTGTAGACAGCTGGAACTTAAATGCAGGCATTTAACAGCCTGAACCACCAAGGCCCTTGATAATGTTATTTGAGAAGGTAGAAAAATTTGCCCCTGCTACTAGCACGGTGCTCTTAAAACAAGAGTTTGGGGGTCCTTGAACACATGTTTTGCTTTCTATATTTGGGAGGGATGATGGAATGAATATAGATTAGGAATAGCCAAATCCAAAATTGGATCATGAAGTCATAATATGGCCTTGAGTCTCCTTTTTGATATCCCCTGATGCTATCAAAAGTAAACTGCCAAATCCTAACAGCACAAGCTACAAAATAAAGTATATTCAATGTAGTGATTGAAACCATTACAGAGACAAATAGCTTTATTACTTAATAAGATGCTATTAACAAAAACAACAAGGGGAAGCATTCTAGTAAGCAAAATCTCTCCTTGTGTTATGTATTTCTTCATCTCCCAGCTGGAAATTAGATGAAATATTCTAATTGTCTGTATTCTTTCAGCTGATATCTCAGCAGTGATTTGTGATAAACCTGAAAAAGCAGAGACAATACTGGAGAACTGCAAGCAAGGAAAAATGCCACTACTAAAGACAATTATTTTGATGGATCTTTTTGATGACAGCCTAAAAGAAAAAGGAGTTACATTGGGAATTGAAATACTTTATTTTCAAGCAGTTGAGGTATTGGATGGATTTTTCTAATAAACCATTGCTTTGACTGAAACTGAGAATTAACCTTAAATCTTGAAGAATAAATATGTTCACTCCAGGCCCCTTTTGTAGTTTAACCTTGAGTCTTAGAACAAGTAATAGTAAATGTTATATTCAAAGACCACTAATGTATTCTAATGCTTTTGAAAGAAGTTGAACTATTTGAACAATAGGATATAAAAACATGCTACATGTATTCTTTTTAGTTTTTTTTAACCAAATAGGATAGTATTTGACCTATATAGTTCTGACTTCACTGGACATCATGCTGGACACATACCCATCCTATCTCTAGTCTTATATTCATTTTTACAGACATTAATTATCAGGCAGATTGGGGTGACTTTATAATATCTCTATTTTTTAATCTAATCATTAATATCATGCAGTCATTCATCTCTATTTTGCCTTGCAATATCAAATAAAAATGCATTACATTGTATTGATTCTTAATAGCTATGATTCTCCCAGAATATAAGCTTCATAGAAGGATAAATTATGTGAAATTGTTACTTGAAATTCTACCATGACTTTAATATTAAAAAAGTATCTCTAACTCTTAACACTTTTATATAAGTAGGATTCCATATTAGGCCAACAGCCTTTTAATCCATGATTTTGTGTGACACAATGGATCAACAGAGGTCTTTTGGAGAAACTGGCAAAAGTAGATAGAGTGATATCTCTCTTCTACTATTTCCAATTAGTATGCCTCACAATTAGGAAACATGCTATTGAGAGTATAGTTTTAATGATTGTCTCCAGCTGTTTTACAATAGTCTGTATTGGTATGCCATCATATCCCAGGCCATGAATTATGTAATTCAAATTTTCATTGTGTCATAAACTGTGGGTAGTCCTGAATTTATGATGATAATTGAGTCCAACTGCTAAGCAAGGCAGTTGTTAAGTAACCTGTGCCTTATTTAATGACCTTTTTTGTCATTATTAAGAAAATCACTACAGTTCTTAAATGCAGTCATTAAGGGAATCTGGCTTCCCCCATTGACTTGGTTTGTCAGAAGCTTCCTAGGAAGGTCACAAATGACAATCCCAGGACAATACATTGCCAAGCTCCAAAGTTTGATCAGGTGACTGCAGGGATACTGCAGCAGTCATAAATATGAGAACTGGTCATGTTATTTTTTCAGTGCTGTTGTAGTTGTGAACAGTTATTAAATGAATGGTTGGATAGAAACTGAACAAAGAGAGATTTAACCTGGAAATAAGGAGACATTTTCTGACAGTGAGAACAATCAACCAACTGCACAGCTTGCCCTCGGAAATTGTGGGAGCATCATCACTTGAGATTTTCAAGAAGAGATTGGACTGCCATTTGTCAGAAATGGTATAGGGTCTCCCGCTTGGGTGGGGGGTTGGACTAGATGACCTACAAGGTCCCTTCCAACTCTGATTATCTGTTATCTGTTATCTGGTTGTAAGTCGATGACTACCTATACTTTTATTGGTCCTGAGTCTCCCCACATTTAGATATAAGGAGTTATCAGTTTGGACTTTCATTTATTTAGGAACATATCATTGAAAATATATTTCTGAAGTTGTTTCAAGTGCATTTTTATTTACTTCCCCATATAGGCATTAGGAAGAGAAAATTATAGAAAACCAGTTGTAAGTACTAATTTTCCCCTTTGCTTATCAATTTTGCCTATTTATAACCAGGTGTAATATTAAATAACCCTCTGGATTAAATTGTTATCTCATTTCAGCCTCCCAAACCAGATGATCTTTGTGTTGTTTGTTTCACAAGTGGCACAACAGGTGGGTAATTTGAAGGAATGTTAGGCCATATGTCTTATGTAAAAAATGTTTGACCTAGACATAATAATATGTTTACTTTGAACAAAAATGCTTCTAATATAGCTGTGCTGAGATCAAGTTTCAAAGGGCAAAAATGAATGCTGTCTCTGTACATAGCTCCAGTCAGATGTATTTTAAACCAAGTCTTTCACCATAATTGTATGTCAATTACTGGAATTCAGAAAAGATGCAGGTCTTTTAAAGGTTTCTTAACAGAAGTAATGTGTATACTCTTAATCTGTTGTTCAGTTTTGTCCTTTCAATCTGGATCAGCCTTAATAGCTGTTGGTGCTATTTATTTAGAAGATTTTGAAAGGCTATCCAATTCTGTACCTTTGAAAGGTATTACATAATTGCTGGATAGTTGGATTGTTCTTCAGAATTTGATCATGCAAATTGTCATGGTTCAATAAGATAAAATTAACCCTTTCAAAAATATGAAAAAAAGAAATCTGAAATCAGAGTAGGATCAATTATCCCCTAATAAAAAAGAGCTACTGAATCTTGTGAAAGATCAGATCAGGAATTTGTTTTAAAATATAATTTGTAAATGACTTAAAGGGCACAGTGCTTTGACAAGAATGAGACTAAAGTGGATGCCTATTTCAGTGGAGGGGAACTATTTAGAAAGTGCTGAAAAGTAAGTGTCCAATCTTCTACATTACTGGTACTAATAGCAGGATCTGCTAATAATTTTATTTTGCTAGCTACTATTTCTAATTTTCACAAAAGGTCTTCAATTTAGCTTATGAGACATGTTGTCTCAGTGGTTAGAATGCAGTACTGCAGGCTACTTCTGCTGACTATGGGCTGCCAGCCATTTGGCAATTCGATTCTCACCAGCTCCAGGATTACACAGCCTTCCATCCTGCTGAAATCAGTAAACTAATGACCTAGATTGTTTGAGGTGATATACTGTAAACCACTTAGGGAAGGCTGTAAAGCACGGTGAAGCAATATATAAGTAAGTGATATTGCTATTGCTATTGATGCAGACATGAGAGTTGGCACTTATTTTGCATTTTTTAAAAAGTCATTTTATTGTGATTTTACTATTAGAATTATGCAATATATTATATAATTTAGAAGTCCTGATTAATTTACTTGAAGTCAAAAATTTTAAAAGTATGCTAAACCTATTGGAGAAAACAAAATAATATGATCTTGATTCCAAGTGTGTTCTAATCCAGATTGCAGATGTTGCACTCAATTCTCATCAATCTACCCCAAACACCTGCTATTCTTTTGTAATACTTTAAAACTTCAAGAACAAGAAATAGTGAGGGAGGGATGATGGCCACCACACTTAATTATATAATTAATGCTAATAATAGTTAATCATGCAGAGAATAGTGGGTGTTTCAGAGTAAAAATTGGCAACATTTGAAAAAGCACAACCAATATGCTTTTAATCTAGATTGAGTTTAGTCCTCTAGTTTCTGAGAGCCAAGAATATATTTGTCCCAAATATCTTTTTAGGTAACCCTAAAGGAGCTTTGCTAACACATGGAAATGTTGTTTCAAATTCTGCTGCCTTCCTGAAGATCATAGAAGTAAGTTGTAACATATTTTTAATTGTTGTTAGTTCATGAATTTTAGAAGGGCAACTTTTGTTGTCATTTTAGAACAACTGAATTAGCCAGCACTATACTTCCAACTATTGATGTTTCTTTTCTTTCCCCAGAAAACTGCTAATTATGAGACATCAGATGTAACCATATCATACCTTCCTCTAGCTCATATGTTTGAAAGAGTAGTGCAGGTAAATGCCTTTCTAAGTTGTATTTTCTAAGTTGTGTTTTTCCACAAATCAAAGCTCTGTGAATTTTTACAGTATGTGTACTGCATATCTAGCACACATAAATTGCAGAATTTCAGCTGCATTATTGTGGTTCTCAAATTAACTGCATTAAATTTTTGGTCCTTGCAGAACCACTGTATATCATGCTTTTTCTTGATTTTCAAAAACTCTTATGAAGGTTAATTTATGCAATACATGTCATTTAGAATTTAGACTTAGAATAACTTTATTGTCACTTTAAATATATGCTAATCAGCATACATTAAAATGAAATTTCGTTGCATACAGCTCTCAAAAGGTCACCACCTCCAATATACAAATGAATGAATGAATGAGTAAACATTATGCACATATTTACTCATGCGCATATCCCCATATATTATATGACACAGACAAACAACACAGTCTAGTTCGGATGTATACATGTACATGACCCAAAAAATGAATCTTGTGAGTTTATCAGATGGATTGCATGAGGAAAAAGCTCCTACAGAATCAGGTAGCCCTGCTAGAAATACTTTGAAACCTCCTTCATTTCAACTTATGGTTTGCCCTTAATACCAAACACATGAAAGTCTTATGTAGATTAGGTCCCATGGTTACAAGAAGGGCAAAACCAGCTCCTCCCAAATGTATGGGAAAGATTGAACTGTTAGTCACATCTTTAATTTATATGATGTGAAAATGGTTTCCTAATAATACTCTATAATCAGTAGTCTCCTTTTCTCTCTAATCGTAACATCTCTATCTAATTTGATTTCTGGATATCAGCTAACTCTTGCCAAATGGGAATACATAGGTTTGCAGAAGGTTTAACTCAATTCTCTCATTGCTTTTTAGTTTACAATGTACAGCTTTGGAGGAAGAGTGGGATTCTTCCAAGGTGATATTAAACTTCTTGTAGATGACATGAAAGCACTGAAGCCAACAATATTCCCAGTAGTGCCCCGGGTGCTCAATAGGATCTATGACAAGGTAAAACCAATGTTCTGATGCTAAACCATCTTCCCTTAAATGGCTACAGTTGCTAACAAATATAGTTAGGTTTAGGTAAAGATAAAGGTTCCCCTCACACATACATGTTAGTTGTTTCTGGCTCTAGGGGGCAGTGCTCATCTGTTACAAAGCCAAAGAGCCAGCACTGCTCGAAGACATCTCTTTGGTCATGTGGCCAGCATGATATGCCATGAAAACCTGTATTGACAGAAATAGAAAAATATTTTTTTCTGTTGTTACCCCCATAAATCTGGTCTAGAGAATTAAGGAGTTAGAAGAGAATATATGTAACTCAGGCCTTAGCTATGGAGTCCTTGGTGGTCTCTGATCTTGGTTGTTGCTACAGACATTTTATTACTGGATTAGCAATATTATCAATGTTAGTGAGTGTGAGGTTTGCTCTCTGTTTATATACAGGAGCTTGCCCTGCCAATATTGGTGGGGGTAATTTTATCCTTGCTAGTTCTGTGGTTAGGATATTATTTTTTGATTAATTGATTGACTGATCTTAATCCCTTCTCATCTGGGGGTTGATTGCTGGAAAGAATGTGTTCATTAACCTTTACCTCTGTACCTACTTTTAGTTTGATGAACAAATACCCTAACAAATCAGAGGAATATCCATGGGATCACCAGTCTCAAGATTTATAGCAGAGATTGTAATGCAGCTTCTAGAAACCATAGCACTCTCATGTATACAACCCAAAATATTATTCTGATATATAGAAATATTCATCATAATAAAAAGAACAACTAGAGAATATACATGAAATGTGTATAGCAGTCAGAAGACGCAATGAAAACTCTTTCATCTCATAATACATTGCCAGACTCAGCCATAATTTCAGTTGGAAATCTGTGAGCATCCTAGACTAAACTAGATTAACTAAATTCAAAACTGTTAGGGAATGCCTGGAAGCTTGCTATTGCACAAATTATCCATTAGACATATAGTGATAAATTGTATTTACACATCATTTGAAGAGACAGTAAAAAAACTAAGAAGAAAACAAAAATGACAGAACACATCCTCTCCGGCAACCAATGCCCAGATAAGCAGGCATAAACACCTGACAAACAATCAAGCAGCAAATAATCAATGAACTATCAACGAGAAAGCAGGGGTGGGTTTCTACCGGTTCTGTCCGGCTCTGTAGAACCGGTAGTTCTGAAGAGCAGCAGACATAGAACCAGTTCTATGTCTGCTGCTGTTTTGGCCTACCCACCCGCCCTGGCTCTTACCTGATCTTTATTTCCTGCTTTTTCAAGTTCAGCTGCTGTGCAAGGCACAGCTGCAGTGGAAAAAACAGGAACAAAATGTTCTTTCAAACGCTGCTGATGAAGATTTACAGGCGCACGCACGCGCAGCATGCAGAGAAGCACATCGTAAATCACCAAACATCGTAAAACATTGTAAATCACCACGAACCGGTAGTTAACCCTGTGGGATCCCACCCCTGCAAGAAAGCCACATTACATCAACACTGGCTGGCAAGTGACTTTGTACAAACATGGAGCAAACTTGCATTGATGATATTACTTGGATAATGAGACACCTACAAACAAACAACCAAGCTCAGACAGCACCAATGACTCCACAGTTAAGGGGTTCTTGGGGAATGGTTTGAGTTCATACCACAAATCTCCATATATAAAAGCAAAATACCACTCACACATCATCACAAAATCTCCAGAACCATAAAACCTACAAACTTGAAATTTGGCATGTATGTTCCTCTTGGCTTGTAGGTGCTCACTAAGAAAGGATTTTTCGAAATGATCATCAGAGCATTAGTATTTCATATATTATTATTAACATGCTACGATGCTAAGGAGTTCTACTCCCCCTGCCCACCTGTTCCAAATGCAAAACACAAGCAGAGTAGAGAAGTTTCAGTTTCAGTTTCACAGCAGCAACCAGCTTTAGTACAGAACATTGAGCTAAGCCATGCCCACGCTCCTTGCTGTCCCCTTCTTGCTCACACAGAAAATACTGTTTCAGTTTCCATGTTTCAGTTTCCAACAGCCCTCAACTCTCTCACACACTGACAGGATGCTAGGCAGATGAATACTAATGGATGCTGGTAGGCAGAGACACAATTTTGCCCCCTTATTTTCCTCCCCAAAAACTAAGCCTGATCACATAGTTTCATAACAAAACATGGTATAAAGCTAGTTAAGCTATAATTTGTTAAACAAATCACAACTAGTTTGCTTTAAATATATATTTAAATAATATATAATAGTTATTTGCAAACTACAGTGGTTGGATTTGTAAATACAGTAAATCAAACAAAGCACATTATACTTTAGGATATTCATTCAAATAACCCGATGTAGTCAGATTCGGGTTTACTCTAATCACTTTTAATTAACCACTTGATACAGCAAGAAAGCTTTAAATGAATGACAAATTCACCAATTCTCTGGATTTGGCAGTCAGCTGTATTAACATTCCATTCCAATTAGAAAAATAATTGGTTATATGGAAGCACTGGTATCAATGCATACCATAAAGTAGGAACCAAGTTTATTTTTGTGAAAAATAAAGTTCTTTCTCATTATGTGAACTAATCTTTTTCAGGTTCAAGCTAGTACCCAAACAAGATTTAAGCGACTGTTGCTAAATGTTGCTGTAAACAGAAAAATTGCTGAGGTGAAACAGGGCATTATCCGAAACAATAGCATATGGGACAAACTAGTATTCAGCAAATTTCAGGTATATGTTCCTCTTTACATTTTATTTAATTATTTGTTATTACATTTATATGTTGCCCATCTCTGCAGAGGCAACTCTAGGTGACTTACAATCACTCGATTAAAATGCAATGTAAAACATTAAAACAATAAATAAGGGTATTAAATTTAAATTTAAATTTAAAATTCAGTTAAAATAAAATTGACCAGGATGGAGAAGGAAGAAGCAAAGTGTGCATTGGGAGGAGGTGGGGCATGATCTAATCTACTTTGGTCAAGATTAATATGTACAAGGCATGTTATATAAAATTTATGCTATTGTTTCTTTTGAAGATGCTTCACATCCTGATTCTTTTTTATTGCTTGACAGCAAGTCACAGGTGGAAAGCTGAAACTAGTAATAACTGGTGCTGCTCCAATATCTCCATCTATCCTAATGTTTTTCAGAGGAATCTTTGGCTGTCATGTAAGTGTAGAATTCTGAAGGGATGGGTCAGCTTTCCAGTTCTGTTAATATGTGAATTCTGTTAATATGTGAATTTATAACATTGTGGATTGAGTTTGGTTGAGCAACTGCATTATTAAGTGATTGTTTTTTTAAACATGCCTATCAACCAAAGCTCTGACAACAGTGGGATCACTAGTATTGTTGAAAAGCTAATATTGCAGTCAATAAAAAACCACCAATTCCTTGGCTTTTCTCTCTAAAAATAAGTGGGCAGTAGGCACAAGCTGATTGGTTCTCCCCTTTCCCATATCCCCAAAATGCTGATGAAAGGTTGTAGTTTGATGAAGATTTACATTTTTTGATCTTCTTAACCTAAGATAATTTTCTTACTGCTGCTTCCATTGCCATGGAAGTACTGTTATATTTGTTTCATTGATTCGATTTGTATGGCCATCCATCTCAGCAAATGACTCTAGGCAGTGAAGAAACTTCAAATAAATTGAAAGCAAATTGTCATCAATGCCGCAAAGTTAAAATACACAGCAGCAGACAAAGATAACACTATTAATGATTGTTAACACAACCAGAAGATGAGACCGTTTATTTTTGACAATGTAGGGTTAGACTGCCAGAGATTTAATACTAAAACAATCTTGTCATGACCTATGTTAAAAACACAGAATTGCAGGTGAATCCCAAGAACTGTATAAATTAAACTTTTGTCTTCCTAATAAGATTGTAGAGGCATATGGTCAAACAGAATGCACAGCTGGCTGCACAGTCACATTGCCTGGAGATTGGAACGCAGGTAGGTTTCTTAAATTTTCATGTTAGGATCTTTTAGAACTGAGGGAATTATTTGGGAAATATATGAGTTATGGTGGTTTTCAAATTAGAGTCAGAAGAAATATTAAAGTATGTTTCTAATTTAAGTGCATGTAGGATTTTCCATTGGGAACCGCAGCTTTTAATTCTTTCAAACCTATTCTAATAAATTTTACAATATTTATTCAAAAAACCACTAGTCACATAGATTGTCACACTCTGTTTTGGGTTGTGTTCTTTAGGTTATGTCGGACCCCCTCTACCCTGCAACATCATAAAACTTGAAGATGTCCCAGAAATGAATTATTTTGCAGCTGATAACACAGGGGAAGTAAGTATATTTTTTCTAATATAACATTATCTGAATTTATCTTTTTGAACCAAAAACAATTGAATAGTAACACTGTGTGCATCTCATAGGTGTGTATTAAAGGGACAAATGTATTCAAAGGTTATCTGAAGGACCCTGAGAAAACAGCAGAAACATTGGATAATGATGGATGGCTTCACACTGGAGATATTGGAAAATGGATGCCGGTAAGCAATTAATAATGGAATGTTTTAGTTTCTATGTTGTACTGTTAATAATTGTAGCAAGTAAGTTATAGAAAATATATCTTAAACTGTTTTCAGGTGCTTAAAAGTATTTCTTTGCAAAGAGAATTACTATTATACTTGGAATATTTAAGATAAGATAATACCAAAGGTAGGCTAAGTCTTCCTAATTCCTTGTGTTTGTACAATAATATGGATGACCTTAAATAGCAGCAACGTTTGATGTTATGAAATATGAAATCTGACTTTTAAGTTTTGAGTTTGCTAATGATAGTTCTCTGTAATGGTTCATACATTTATTTTACTTATAAACTCTGTTTTCAATTGCTTTCATTTTCCTCCCCATCAATACATGACATCCCCAACCAGCCAACCAAAGAAAATCTTAGAAAGAAAAATATAACATCTGTATAATGTCTCTTGATTGTAAAAATCCCTGGATATTGTTATTTTTTGTTAAGATCTGACATGGTAGAAAGGCAGAATATATTTCAAGAATATGTACCTTACGTAGTTCCCAAAGTTCATTAGATTTTTGGCTGGTATACTTTTTTCTTCATTTTCTGTCAGTTGAGACAAGCCTAGTAATCAGTATGTCAGTAGGAGTAAAACAAACTCCTTAATACAACTTTATTTATAATGGTTAATTTATAGACTTGTATAGCAACTAAAGATCGATATGAAGATTTCAAATATTAACTCATGACACAACATAATTGTGACCACCTTAATGTTAATTGTAGGTCATCAGGGCCCAATGTATAACTGATTCTGACAAAAATAAAGGGCACCTTAACTTGGTGTTTGGAAGTCTGGCTCAGAAGTCTGTGTGTGTAAAAGCAGTAATTGCAAGTTGAAGTGAAGTTCTCTGTAACTACATATGTTACAAACACAGATTGATCTTGGAGATTAATGCTTCCTTTGCATGCTAAGTAGTTTCTTATATTAACTATTAATCAGTAACTATTTGGAGGCCATTTAAGGTAGGGAAAAAAATCAGTGCCTAAAATACCAATTTCTGGGGTCTTTTAGCAAAAGAAACTGACATGAGTTTCTAATATTGAATGGGAGTGCTTTTGGAAACCTTAAAAGCTGGCTAGTTAGTAGATAGATATTGTAATTACCTTCTAAATCTTGCATCTTACAAAACCTGAATTTTAGGTATTAAGCAATCATACATCATTATTAAAATAAGCTCCTCACAAGCATAACAGGGCACAGTAGGAACATCTGTAACTGATTCCATTTTTTTTGTATGAATTATCAACCCCCATTTTATTACATTCTTTTGTAGAATAATGCATTGAAGATAATTGACAGAAAAAAGAATATCTTCAAATTATCCCAAGGAGAATATATTGCACCCGAAAAGATTGAAAACATATATATCAGAAGTTCTTCTGTAGCACAAGTCTTTGTGCATGGAGATAGCCTTCAGGTAACAATATGTTCCTTTGGGAGTTCTACTTTGACTCCCAAAGGCTGTTCTTTCCATTACAAGATTACTTTTCAGTTTTTAATTATGGCTTTCAAATAAATAATACACTCAAACAATTTTTCTCCAAACATGACATTTCTTCCCAAAAAAGGAGGGATTTTGTGTGCATCAGAGCACAGGTGGGATTCAAAAATCCCAGCAACTGTTTTGCTGTCTGGTTGCTGGGTGGGCATGGACATGGTGGGTAAGGCCTGCCATAACTTCCTGTTTCCGGCTTCCGGTAGGCCTCCAGAGCCCGGGGGAGGGCATTTTTGCCTTCCCAAGGGTCCAGAGTCCTTCCCTGGGCCTCTGGGAGGGCAAAAGCAACCTCTCCCAGCCTCTGGAGACCCTCTGGAAGCCAGAAACAGGCCTGTTTTCAGACTTTCAGAAGGCTTGCTTTCCCCCTCCCAGAGCCTCTGCACAGGCCCTGCACTTACTTCAATTGAAAATGGGCTGCATGGAGAATCCTGGGAGGGGAGGGGAGGGAGGGTAGGGGCCAGCCAGTCTTTTAAAATACCAGTTCAGTGAACCAGCTGTTACTATAATATCCAGTTCGCCCAAACCAGTCCAAACCGGCAGAATTCCACCCCCGTGTCAGAGAATATATTGAGGATAAATACTTTCTTTTCTAAATTGACTAAAATCTGAATATGTTCTTTGCCTCCTAAAAACAGTCTTTCTTGGTGGGTATTGTAGTTCCTGATGAAGAAACTCTTCCAGCATTAGCAGAAAATCTGGGAGTAAAAGGTTCATTTGAAGATCTTTGCAAAAATTCAGTAAGTGGACATACATTTTACTTATAAAGAATTAAAAATTCTTTAATTTGTAAGATGAAAATGTTTGAGCTAAATTTGATAGTTAAATGTTATATAAAGTGTTAGTTATTTAGGTTCACAAGTCATACAAGCTACAATATGGTTTATTTGATTTTGGATGAATATATTATAAAGACATCTACTGTAGCTTGGAAAATATAGTTCAGTGGTTTCAATAGGGAAACTATCATGCTTTAGCATAATGTATAATATGTGTCAGTATACACAATAGGAAAAAATGCATGATCTGAAATATCATTACTTATCAAATCATCAAAGCAAGAATCATTTAATGACTTTTACATTTATTTATGCCATAAAAATTGTCTAGTTGCCAGATTAAATGTAAACAAAATAACTAGAAATGGGAAAAAAAGGTTGTCCAATAGAACAGTGATCCTAAAACCTTTAGCATTCCAAAGTGGCATTGTATAATGAACTGAGAGTTTATGACTTCCGGTGATGACGTCTTAGGTGCTGCAGAGTGAGAGGACTAGCTCTGTCCTTTAACTCTGATTTTTCCGCGATCGGGAACCCTTCGAAGGTGCAGGAAGCTTGGAGAGCAACGCAAAGCAGAGGGGACCCCAAGAGTGTGGTGGGGAGGGAGCCAGCCTCCCGCTACACTGAAGGATTTCCCTCTATCCTGGCGCGGAGAGTGTCCTGCCCTGTCATATTGACATGGGGGACTTGAAACCATGACTAGTCACAAATGAAGAGGAATGAATAACTGTAAAGAATGGATTGTGACATTTGGAAAGAATCCCATATCGCAATAGACTTGATCGAACTCCTAAAGTGACTAACTTTCCAGAGATTCTTGGCAGAGGAAGAAGCTCCAGGGGGACGGCTTTAACCCTGAAAAGTGGCAACCCAAAAGAAAGAGCTGTAATCTAAAGAACTCAGGAAATCCAAAAAGAGAAAATAGAAGACTTAAAGCCCAAGAGGGAGGGAAAGGAGAATCCGGTGATTTAATTCGCCTGGTGCTGAAAGCAACAAAGTATCAGCTGTGTGGCTGTGCAGAGTAAAACTGGAAGAAGTGAAAGTTTGAAGCAGAAAGAGGACCGAAGAGGAGAGCTCCAGAGGTGATTGTGGATTGTGGATTTGTTTGAGAAAAGCCTTGCAAGCAGAGGGAGGAAGTGGATAGCCTCAGGGGCTTAGAGAACAATAAGGCAATTTAGGAAGATTTGGAGAAACCTGTGAAAGACCGGAGAAACAAACTGTAGAACCACCGAACTTAATAATTGGACAAGCAGGAGAACTATAGAAAGTCCGAAACTAACAATGGAAGGAAATTGGACTATTATCCGAGACAGAACTGGAAACACTCTAACCTCAAGTAACTTTGTAATAATTGGACATTAAGTCTATTAGAAAATTAATTGTAAAATAACTGGTTCAATATATTGTTTTGAAATATTGAATATAATATTGATATATATTGATATATAAATATTTGTATTAATTTTAAATATTGAGATATCTTTAGGAAAGAACTAAAATATAAATAAGTTTTATTAAATTTATAGGATTAATCTATAATTAGTTTATATTAATTAAATTATATTTATAGTGAATGCCAAATATAAACTGGAGTTATGTATAAGTATTATAGGTGATTTAACAGACTATAATTTTGGATATATATATAGACAGATAGATAGATATTGTTCTATTTAAAATATAATTAGGATTTATATACTTGGATTAATACTTACGTTAATTGTATATTGAGTATCAACTATAATATATCGTATATTATATCACATTTATTAGAATGTATATGAATGGAAAATAATTATTGAAATATTGAATAAGAAACACAGAAACATATTATTGATTAGATAGTTTTATTTTACAGAAATAGAAATTGGTCTTTAGATTTTGAGTGATTGTATGACAATTTGGGAAAGTATTCATAAAATTTTAGGAGAGCAAAAAAAAATCCTGAAAGAGATGACCAGTATAACAACAACCACTTCAAGAGCAGGGGAAAAAAACATCTTCAAATCCATCAGCAGCAACAGCATCTCCATCAGCCCAGAGAACAATTGATGGAATGTTAAAGCAGAAAAATCAAGTCAACCACAGAATACGCCAACAATGCAATCAACACTGATAATGATTCAAGAAATGGTGAAAGTACAGGAGACAATGTCCAAAAACCATGAGAAATGGACCAATAAAATCCAAAATCTAGACAATAAGTTTGACTTTATACAAGAAACGATTCAGAAAAATGAGTAAAAAATTAAAACAGTAGAAGTAAAAGCAGAAAGAACAGAGAAAAAAATTAGAGCCGGTTGATCAATGCATGATGGAAATAAATAAGAATTTGGAAGATTCCTTGGTCCAGCTGGAGATGGACTGAGCCTCTTTCTATTTACAGTTTCAGAATATAACAGAGGCTAAGGATGAAGACCTGGGAAAATTGATGGTAGAACTGATAGCAGAAACCCTGGAAAGGGATACCCAAGAGGTTATAAGAGAGATAGACGAAGTCTACAGGGTCCAAACTAAGTATGCCAAAAGACATTGGCTACCCAGAGAAGTGCACGTCAGATTCACCTGGAAGAACGTGAGGGACATAATATATAAAATAACAAGGAAGGAGCCTATAGTGTATAAGGACAAAGAAATTATCACTCTCAAACAAATATCAAGGTGAATTAGAGAACAATGTAAAGATTATCGTTTCCTGGCAGTACAATTAAGTAAACGGAACATCTTGTTTTGATGGATCATTCCAGAAGGTATGCTGGTTTCATGGCAGGGAAAAAAAGATAAAAATAGACAACCTGGACAAAGCCCAAGAACTCTACGACCAATTGACAGGAATGGAAGAAAACAACAGAAGTAGAGAGAAGCTAGAGGAAGGAAGCCAGGAAGAAGGTCAGAATCAGAGATAGAAGACCAGGAAGATAAGACAAAAGAAACACAAGAAACCCAAAAGGAAGAAGGCATTAGAACCAGATCCCAAAGGAATAAAAAAAAACCTAACAGGAACTAGATGCAGATAGACTAATAAAAATATGGAAAAAGAACTAAAACTATTGTCAATAAATGTAAATGGATTAAATGCTGTAGTTAAGAGAAAACTAATACTATCAAAACTGGTTAAGCAGAATATAGATATTGTGTGCCTCCAAGAGGTACATAACAAGAATCAAGATAAAAAGTATTTAAACTTTAATAAATTGGGGAAACTCCATATTTCATTGGCTGGAGGGGGGAAAGGGGTGGTGGTGATATATATTAGGGAAGAGATAGAAGCAAAGCAAATTTATGCAGACATTAAGGGTAGAATATTAATCCTAGAGATAAAAATAGGACAAAGACAGATGCTACTAGTAAATATATATGCACCTAACAAAAACCAAAAAAAATTCTACAAAAAACTTCATGAAAGAATTGTTGAAACAGGTCAGAAAGATATATGCATAGTCGGAGTCTATAAAGGAATAGTACAGACTATAAAAGACTACATCTGTGATAATAAAAAATTGGAAAAAAAAAAAGAAATATACTGCCACAAACATTTTTTGATATGACAGAAGAATTGAACCTAATAGATGTATGGAGAACATTAAACCCCATGGAACAAAAATTTACATATTACTCAAATCCACATAAATCTTATTCAAGAATTGATATGGTATGGACAAATATTGTTTTAGGTAAAGAAATAGAGAAAATTGAAATTCTCCCAAACACCTGGGCTGATCATAACCCTATTAAAGTAAGTTGGAGAGGCTAGAAAAAGAAAAGAAAAAGATGGACATTAAACCCAGATATTATTAGAAGAAGAATTTATTACAAAAATTTCAAACGAATTGATAATATTTTGATATAAATAAAAAACAACAAACATCTTTGAAAATCCTATGGGACACGATAAAAGCATATACGAGAGGGTTAACAATATCTTACATAGCAAAAAGGAATAAGGAGAAACAGGGGCAACAAAATACATTACAACTAGAGATTGGAGACCTAGAAAAATTAACGCCAAAAAAAAAAAACCAAGGAGTAATCAAATTAAAGAACGAATGAATTTGGCCAAACACAAATTAAATCTATTAGAACAGGAAGATTTTGTAAGAGATCTTAAATTTATGAAACAAAATTATTTTGAAAATGCAAACAAGCCGGGGAGATGGCTGGCCTATAAACTGAAAAAAGAAAAAGAAAAAAGAATAATGCACCAACTTCAGGAATTAGGAATTAGGAACACTACAAAATAATGAAGAAAAGGGAAAAAAGATTGCCCTAAAGTATTTTGAAGATCTCTATAGTAACAGACAAAATAGATCAATATTTAAGAACAGATAGAATATCACCAATTGAGGAAGAAAAAAGGAATATATTAAATAGAGAAATTACATTAACAGAATTAAAGGAAGCAATCCAAAAACAAAAGGCAAATAAGACCACGGGACCAGACGGTTTACCAGGAGAATTATATCAAAAATTAGGAGAATCATTGGAACTAGTACTATTGGAAGTATGTAATGAGGCTTTGTTTGTCAGGGAGTAAAGACAGCTTCCCTGCTAATTAGAGGTGATAGACTGTGCTTTTCTTTTGCTGTCAACTTTGATTAAATAAAACCCAGAAAATGATCTAAGAAACAATTTTTTTATTTACAAAAATAATAAAACCTAATGGACTACATACCGGCAGCTAATCTCACACAAAGGCATATATAGGAAGAAAAAACTCTTTGAAGCATGTGCAGTAAATCAGAAATCACAAGACATCCTTATCTCATTACTATGGAGACAAGATAACAAAGTTCTAGCAAGCTGCAACTGCCTGCAAATCTTAGCTTAGGAGCTTGGCAGACAAATCAAAAAATTGTTAAATGCAAAAATACCGGAATCATGGAGGGAGTCATATATTACCTTGATATCGAAAGAATGTACTGATGTTAATCAAATCAAAAATTATAGACCAATATTGCTCTTGAATGCCGACTACAAAATTTTTATGAAAATTTTGCAGGAAGGACAAAAAGGATTTTAAACGAAATTATACATAGTGATCAAAATGGATTTCTACCACAAAGATAAATAAGAGACAACATTAGAATAGTAAGGAACATATTAGAATATTATGAAATGCAATGAGGAGGACAAGTGGCCCTTGTCTTTCTGGATGCACAAAAAGCATTTGTAATCTAAATTGGGAATTTATGATACATCAAATTAAGGAAATGAAATTTGGAAATAGATTTGAAAAATTAATAGAAACAGTTTATTCTTCCCAAAAGACCAATATAATAATAAATGGAGATATAACGAAGGGATTTAGAAAAACACTAGAGGCACTATTAATAAAAATTAGGAATAATTCAGAAATACAGGGAACAAAAATTTAAAAAGAGTAAATTACAAGCATTTGCGGATGATTTGGGTTTTTTTATTGAGGAGTTTTTTTATAGAATCAGGCCCAATTTTGATAGAGGAATTAGAAAAATATGGAGAGATTTCAGGATTTAAAATCAACAGAGACAAAACCAAAATGCTAGTGAAAAACATAACAATTAAAAATAAAAAGAAGTTAGAAAAAGTAATGGGACTACAAATCACAAAAAATTAAATATTTAGGAATTTGGTTAACAGGAAAGTGCTCCTCAATAAAAGAAGACAATTATACCAAATTATTTAATCAAATTAAAAAAGATTTGGAAAAATGGGAGACTCTACAATTATTGTTATTAGAAAGAATAGCAACTATAAAAATGAATGTTCTGCCAAAGATTTTATACTCATTTTAAACAACTCCAACAAAATTAGATAAGAAATTTTTCAGAGAACTAAATAGAATAATCACAAAATTTGTTTGGGCAGGCAAAAAAGCATGAATAAAGTTAAAAGATTTACACTGGATAGTAAGAGCAGAGGTGGCCTTGGGCTTCCAGATTGGAAACTATACCATAAGGCGGCAATACTTATATGGATACGAGATTGGAATAATCTAAGGAAAAAAAGAATATTAACCGTAAAAGGGCATGACATACAAAGAGGATGGCATGACTTCCTGTGGGATAAAGAAAGCAAACCGTATCTATACTTCTATAGACATAAAATAAGAAATGTGCTGATACATTCATGGAGATAAATAAAGAATAAATATTATTTGAAAATTCCAGACTGGGTATTTCCCTTGGAAGCAGTAATCCACCCCAATATAATGGAGGTTAAGAAAACAGCCAGGTATAGGGAAATTTTAGATGACTAAGGGAACTTAAAGAGTAGACAGAAATTGGAAGAGCAGGGAATAAAACTGGATTGGTGGAGCTATATGCAAATTCAAACAAGATATAAAAAAGACAATGAGAAATTTGGAGTAGATAATGAATTACAAAAACTAGATAAAATCTTGATTGGCCCAGATGAGAAATTATTATCAAAGTTATATAAACATTTATTAGAAATTGAAAGAGCAGAAGAAATTGTGAAAGGAACGATGATTGCATGGGGTAGGAACATTGAACATACTATTGATCTGGAAAAATGGGAAAAGATCTGGAATGTGAATTATAAAATAACAAAATCGGTGGCATATAAGGAAAACCAACATAAAATGTTCTATTGTTGGCATTTGGCACCCTCAAGACTGGATAAGATCTACCCAAATTTAAAACCAAATTGTTGGAAGTGTGGACAACAACAAGGTACCTTCTTTCATTCTTGATGGACATGCCCCAAAGCGGAAAAATACTGGAAAATGATTCAAAATGATTCTATAAAAAACGTGGTTGAAGAGTTAACTAAAAATAAAATTGATTTTGTCCCGGAATTATTCCTTTTAGGAATAATTTAAAAAAACTATAACAGAAAGATAAAATATCTTATATTATATATATTAACAACAGCAAGAATTTCATATGCTCAGTACTGGAAGAAAAACTCCATACCATCTGAAGGCATAATAATCAAAAAATGTTTAGAATGTGTGGAAATGGATAAATTGACTATGGAATTAAAAAGGAAAGCAGACACAGAATACAATGCACTAGGGGAAACATGGTTTATTTGGATTGATAATAGATATAAGAATAGAAAATGTATATAATGTATATAATAGATAAGAGGGTATGAAAGTATTGTGTATTGTAAGTTTTGATAGGACACATAAATGTATATATAATGACACAGCGCTGTTTAATAACTATTGGTATTATGTATAAATGGAAAAAAATTCAATAAAGCATTATGAAAGAGAGTTTATGTACAGTTTACATATTTATATCACTTTGCATTTTTTAAATATATTTTATATTAACATTTGCACTTTGAGGAGCATTATAATCTTCCATGGAGTTGTTCAGCACAAAATTGATAGATTGTTGGGTATTAATCTAGAAACTAGCAAAGACCTTGCATTGTATTTAGCTCAGAATAGGCCAGAGCAGGGGTGTCAAACTTGCAGCCCAAGGGCCAGATGTGGTATGTGCTGGCCACACCCACCCTGGTTTAGCGAAAGGGGAAAAAGTCACGGTATGTCACATGAAAATGTGATGTGACACTGTGAGATTGACACTCCTAGGCCCGAGGTATCTTGTGGAAATTGTAGCTTGTGACTATAATAACCAGTAACCTCAACTGATTATTTAATTATAGGTGGTCCTTGATTGAAGATTATAACTGAGATTAGAATTTCTGTTGCTAAATAAGGCACTTGTTAAGTGAGTTGTGCCTGACTTTATGACCTTTTTTTGCCACAGTTGTTAAGTGAATCATGGGGTTAAGTGAATCTGGCTTCCCTCATTGACTTTGCTTGTTAGAAGCCAGCTGTGAAGGCAATTGCGTGCAACTGTCATAAATATATGCTAGTTGCCAACTGCCCACATGATCATAGGGATGTAGCAATGCTTGTAAGTGCAAGAACTGGTTGCAAGCCACTTTCTCAATGCCGTTGTTATTTGAACAGTCCTAAATGAATGACTGTAAATTGAGGATTACCTGTATGTTTTCTGTATCTATGTAACATGAGTTGATAGTTCTTGATATCTCTAATATAAAGAAATAAAATGTCTTTTAATTGAGAAAAGCAAATCTGTAAAGAAAATATGAAAGACTAGTGTAAACCAAATTCATCTTAATCAGTGGTGATATTCTACTGGTTCAACCCAGTTCTGGTGTACCAGTAGCGCTGAAGAGCAGCGGAGACCGAACCAGTTCTCTAAGACACTTTGCTGTTGGGGCCACCTGTTTGCCCGGGCTCCCATACTGACCTTTATGTCCTGCTTTTGAAGTGCAGCTGCTTTGTGAGGCACAACAGATTGCCGCACGTCAGCTGCTGAAGCGACAGGGAGAGTGCAGGATTGCAGGAGTCAGAAAGCCTCTGTGCCTCGCAAAGTGTGTGTCTGGTGGATGCGTGCACAAAGCATGCCCACCAAATCGGTGGTAAACTTTTTTGAAACACACCACTGATCTTAATGGATTAAGGTATGAAAGAAACAATTTTCATGAATATGTTGACTAGAAAAAAATAATTTATAGAGGTAATTTTAATGACATTTCTTAGCATTTATCCTACAAACATTTCAAGTGCAAAGTTTGAATTCCTTTAATTGTTATACCATGCAGAAAGATTACTCAGGTTTACTACTTGTTTTTTGTTGTTTTGAATGTCATTTTCAGGCTATATTTGACTTACACTTTCAAAAAGAAATTTTATCTACATTTAGGTTAGTATTTTTAAATTTTTAAAGTGATAAACTGTTAACAGTTAAATTCCATTTTTGTTTCAAGGTAGTGAAAAATGCTGTATTGATGGAAATGAACAATTTGGGAAAAGAAGCTGGCCTTAAGACCTTTGAACAAGTAAGTATTTATCTAGGAAATTGCTGAAGATGGGTTTTGTAAGGAATTCAAAGAAGAATCAAAGAAGAATCAATGAAGAAACTATTGCTTTCTCTATATTAAATTTCAGTAATGAACACCTGAAAGTTATGCCATCCCTAAATTCCCCTTCTACTTTGCCCTCCTGAGATTTGATATGCAAGATGAAGATTTGTATAATCATTTTATTCATACTGAAAAGATGCTTGATTTTATAAACAGAAAAGTGCTATAATATCTGGTTGGGAATAGACTCTAATAATACCAGGATATGTTTGGTGATGATAACCCTTCACATATATTATAATTCCTAGATGTTTTAATGAGATCAAACTGATCTTATCTTTTACAATGGGTTCAGAATTCTTAATGGCATATGTCTGATATTCTGAAACACAGAGTTTGAATCTCCATTCTTGGCCTTTGACAAATAGTACACAATT
Source organism: Naja naja (assembly GCA_009733165.1). NCBI lineage: Eukaryota > Metazoa > Chordata > Lepidosauria > Squamata > Elapidae > Naja > Naja naja. The sequence continues at coordinate 131,435,326 of CM019151.1, read as the reverse complement.
AATGCAATAACTATGTTTTGGAAGAATTTTTGGAAGGTAATGCTTCATTTCCCATATTCCAAACTGAGATAGCCCTTGGACCCAAATTACAAGTATAAATTCAGTGGAATCTAAATATCCCATAAATATGAAAATGAAATGCTATAGACCATGGGTATCAAACTCATGGCGTCACATTGCTGTCATGTGATGTTTTGTGATGTTTTTCCCTTTGTGGAGCTGGGATGGGCATGGCCTGCGCATGATGCATCTGGCCCATGGGCCTCCAGTTTGACAGCCCTGCTATAGACTGGCCCCTCTGTTATGCTATTCTTTGATTTAACATTTGTCTGTAAAATGGTAACTACCTACATGGTAGTTATATGCATCAAACATTTTTTATTGTGACAAAGTATTTTCTCCACCAGGTGAAATACATCTACCTTCATTCAGAACTGTTTACAGTTGAAAATGGACTCTTAACCCCAACACTGAAATCAAGAAGATCAGACCTTGTCAAATACTTCAGGAGTCAAATTGATGCTCTTTATGCTTCTGACATGTAAAGGAATGAAGGCCACCAATAAACATAGTATGTGTGTATTGTTAGGAGGTTAGAGAGTCCCATTTAGAGTTACATGCCCAGGAAGACAAAGCAGACTGCACTGGCTTCAATTGTTTAAAACCACTGGGGAAACTACATTTTCTTTTATTGTTTAACCCTAATTGAAATGGAAAAATGCTAAATTGTTTAAAAGCATATTAAAAACTGAGCTTAATAGAAAACATTGAATTCTATCACACTAAGAGAACATAATGGCATTGTACTTGTTTGTTTGAGTTGTTATGGCAATACACTAGATACTAACTACATAACAATGATAATGTAATATATAATATTTTGATTCTGTCATCTTAAAAATTGTAAAATACACTTCATTTACATATAGGATGTATCACTCATAGTTGAGCATTTACATATATTAGCATCAATTGTATATATGTTTTAAATTGGTATATCCAATTCCGCTAAAGTACAAAGTGACTATATTTGCTAACTGAAATTTGCATATGAAAAATAAAAACCTAGTAAAAAGAAAATGTCGTAAAATATTTGTCAATTTATCTATATACAAAGACATTTGGAATATCCAAAAATCTTGAACTCATGGTTAATTTTAATTTTACAGTGGGTTGACACTGTAGCCAAACAAACCACATGATATAATGACCTAAAATATAAATAAAATAAGATAAACAATTTTTTCTTTGTACATAACTAATTTATTTCATTGGAACCTAGATAGAATAAGTAAATACACTGTTTGCTAGCAATAATTAATTCTTTATTTAAGAATAATTTTGACAGGTTCAGAATTGTTTTCAATTTCTGGAATGTCATAATTCTAATTTATAATTGTAATCTAATTAAAATTTAATAACCTTTTGGTTAAATGGGGTATATATTGTATTTCTCACTTATTAAGCATTGCAAAATAGTCCATTTCACAGTCACAAATGGATGATTTAAAATATTTTCTATACTATTACAGACCTGAGATTATTTTCAGGAAGTGCAATGCATCAGGCATTGTTACCGATCACAGGTGTTAAAATAAGGTTCAGTACAATTTCAGGAACAGAATTAATGGAAAATATAGGTATGTTTTTGTTGCTTTAGCAAAGGGAATTACATTTAACAAGATAACACTCAAATTTTTTAGTAGTACAATTTTTAAACAAATTTAGACAATCAACAATGTAGACAGAACAAAAGGGCTATTTTCAATGCCACGATTGTGCCATTGTACATATTGTTGACTTGAAATAGGCCTCTAGGGCGGCTTATCTGCATTTAGGCTAAAACAATATTTTATCACCTTGAAGCCATAATTTTCAGCACCCTGAACATCATGTTCTGAATCACGGAAAACAGCAATAGTTTCTACTAGCCATTGGAACTTGCATCTTTTTTGAACATGCAGTTTAAACTTTTTCTATATATTTTCCACCAACCTAGTTCTGAAGCAATTCATAAAAGTTGTTCCTATACATTTTCACATTGTTAATGTGATACATTAACACATTGATAATGTGATTTAATGTCACTTTTGAAAAGTATTTATTCTTTTCTGTTATTGACAGCACTTTCTCCAATCTGTCTTCTCTGAAAGACAAGTACTAAACTTTCATTCTTGCATGAAGTTACAGGCAATATAAATAGCCTTTTTAAATATTTAAATAGCCTTTTTATAAATGTAAATTATAAAGTGTAGAGGGACGTGGTGGCTCAGTGGCCTAGTTGCTGAGCTTGTCGATCAGAAAGGTCAGCAGTTTGGCGGTTCGAATCTCTAGCACCGTGTAATGTAGTGAACTCCCATTACTTGTTCTAGCTTCTGCCCACCTAGCAGTTCGAAAGCATGTAAAAATGCAAATAGAAAAATAGGGACCACTTTGGTGGGAAGGTAACAGCATTTCGTGCACTTCAGTGTTTAGTCATGCTGGCCACGGAGATGTCTTCAGACAGCACTGGCTCTTCAGCTTTGTAACGGTGATTAGCACTGCCCCCCTAGAGCCGGAAACGACTAGCACGTATGTGTGAGGGGAACCTTTACCTAAGTGTAAATTAGATGCAGCTATAGTAGTTTGTGCCACCAAAAACTCCTGGAAATGTGTGTCAGACAAGTGAAATGTACTGTCAAAATTCTTACAGAATTGGTAATTTGCTTCTCTATGAATTGTCTTCTGAAATATTAGTTATGCTTCCCCACAGCTTTCTTTCAGCCATTTTTTATACTTAAGTGGTAGTTGAGGATTTATTTATTGAGCACAATAAACTTTAAGATGTGTGGACTTCAATTCTTAGAATTCCCCAACCATTGTTTATTGCGGAATTCTGGGAGTTGTAGTCCATACTTTGTGTACTTATCAAATTGGAAAACCACTGCTGTAGAGGAATTTATTTCTACCTTGAGGAGGTGGGAAAGGTAAAATGGTTTATCAAACCTGAAGAGTAGAAAGAACAGCCATACATTGGCCTATCGTCTTTAAAAAGAGTGTGTGTGCAAAAGTTTTGGACAAGCTTTCAATATATATTTCAATTAAACAATAAAGTGGCAGTCCTGGAATCCTTGTGAAGTTTGGTTTTTGATCTGGCCTACTTGAAGATATAGAAGAACTACAATCGAATTACATTTCTCTACTTCAAGTTTTTATATTTTTTAATGCATGCATTTGTTTGATTATTAAATTTAACTGTAGAGTCTCATAGAAACTTGTCCTGAGGAGTATGTAAAAAGTTAGAAAGTTCAGATGTTGACTGAACTTTACTTTCAGAGGGAGGAAGAAAGCAAGTGCTATAATTCATCCCTGCTGATTGGACATAAAATTTCATTGTATCTATAGGGTTCCAGGCTGGAGAAAGTAGTATAGTAATAATTTGATGTCACCCATTACACTATACAAAACCAAACAGTGCTGTCATGGGTTAACAAGTTGTGTGAATTATTATCTGGTTTTGTTATTTCATTGCAAAAATTCAGAAATACAGTCATCTCTAAAGATGCACCGAAGACTAAATATACCCTTTTCTATTTTATTTTTGTTTAATAAAAATCACATATTTAAAAAAAATCCAAAGCATCAGCTGTCAACTCAGCTGTATTCATTCACATAGTGCTTTCAACTTTCATGATTCTTCGGAGATGAGGCGGCATATAAGTCCAATAAAATAAAATAAATACATGATGGCAATAGAAAAGTAATTTGAGGAATGCAAATACCAAGAGAATATATTTTAAGTGAGCAGTATATAAATATCAGAAAAAATGTAGCTCTTACATTTTTTAAGATTATATAATAAAATTAAATAAAAAAGCAGGCCAAATGTGCTTTATATTCTGACGGCTTTAATATGAAAAAGCATCCATGGAATGGCTTCCTCCCTTTTAAAAATGGCAAAAGATGATTAGTATTATGGCACTGAAGCTCCCATCCTTGCAAACACACAAAATATGATCTTTGTTCCATACATAAGAATATATACAGAATATTCAAGTAGAAGGACAGTGGTCCAAAGCAAACTCTTCCAGTTATCACAAGGGTTATCTTGCTTTTTTCTCTCCATCCAGCGATTGATCTGATTCAGAATCATACAGGTATTTTTCCACACATTTTCTTGGGAACCATCCTCTGATTCTCTCCCCATCTAACAGTGAGAAAGAACAGCAGAAATCAAAGACCGTACCACTTTCAGATTTTTCCTCCCTGTCCCATCACTATGCACTCTGAGCCTTGTCAAAAACTGTAACATCTGCAAAATGAAACTTTTTTCAATTTTCACAATTTTTCTTCATAAGGTGACTTAGCTTTTGCCTGTATTAACAACATTGCTGTAGGAGATCATTTAGAAGCATTATGTCCTGCATGTGAAAGGATAAGGAATGTTTCTTCTGTGATAGCATCTGCCATCCTCATTTTAACAACTTGAAAATAAATGAAGTTCCTAATAGCACAAATCTACAGGTGTCAAAGTTGAAGTATATCTCCCTGATATAAATTGGAGCTCATCTCCAAGAAAATATGTTTAAAACTGCACTCTTTTTTTTTTAATTACATTTATATGCCGCCCTTCTCCGAAGACTCAGGGCGGCTTACAATTTTTGGAGCACAACCCAATGCGCTCAGCAATAGCCTTCATTCCATTGTATATGCCTGCTTATTACGAAGCGGCATTTTTACAAGGTCAGCTAATTGCCCCCAACAAACTTGGGTCCTCAATTTACCTACCCCGAGAGGATGGAAGGCTGAGTCAACCATGAGCCTGGTGGGATTCGAGCCTACAGTAATTGTAGACAGCTGGATCTTAAGAGCAGGCATTTAACAGCCTGAGCCACCAAAGCTTAATTATTTAATTATTTAATCTTAATTATTTAATCCAGCCATTTAAATCTATTTTCTAGTTACACTTTTGGAATACTCTAAATTCTAAAATGCTAGAAAATGGACAAATTATCTATTTGGTATAATGGCATAGTACCTTTAAGTAGGGATTTGTATCACAGATTTTCCTAATTAAATTTCTTAATCTCCTGTCCTCCAAGTCTGCTGAATTCATATTAAACTATTTCGGATTGGCTTTGCAAATTTTTGTTATAGTTTTAATGGATTTTGCATTTGGAATCACTGAAAATAATGTACTTAAGACATAATATGCATTTAAACTATATTACAAAATTGAAATAAGATATTCTAACTTTGAAACAAGATAATTACCATTCATTGGCAGGTCAGTAATTTTGTCGCCATACATCCAGTGCCAAAAAAAAGAAAAAAAAATGAATTAAACAGACAGTTCGTGTTTACCTTTGCAACATTTTAAAAAGTTTGAAGTAATCACATCATAGAGATACTAACTTCAGGCCTCGGGTGGCTAAAATGTGGTCTCCCTTGTGAAGGACAATTCTAGGCTCTTCAGTACATGGAGTTGTGCAGAAAGTCCTTACACCTTTCGTAACAGGGCAACAGGCACCATTATAGTCTTCTATTGCTTGGTACCGTACCTGGAAAATTTGAATTCAAAAAAAGTTGCTTAAGGTAATTTGCTGATTATAAACAATTTACTTATTTATTTATTTATAGTTGGACTTGTATGCCGCCCCCTCTTCGACAGGACTCGGGGCGGCTCACAACTAAAATACAACAATAAATATATTAAAAAGAATTAAACTTAAACAAGCCCAATAGGTAAACTAATTTAAAACCAATTTAAAACAATATTTTAACGCCCCCCCCCCAAGAGGTCAGTCCAGCCTGGCCTGCTCAAACAGCCAGGTTTTCAAATCGCGGCAGAAAGAGCAGAGTTCAGGAGCCAAACAGAGCTCCACAGGTATTTGGTTCCACAAGGCGGGAGCTGCGACAGAGTAGGCCCTTCCCCGGGGCACCGCCAGCCGACACTGTCTCGTGGACAGCACCATGAGGAGTCCCCATCTGTGCGCACGCACAGGGCGTTCGGTATTCGATATTGGCAAGAGATGCTCCCACAAATACCCTGGACCCAAGCCATGAAGGACTTTGAATGTTAATACCAATTAATTATAAAATTGTAAGAAGGCTAAGAAATTTTAGAATCAGATATTTTTGTTGGTTCATAAATTTTTGAGACTTTTTTTTAATATATGATATTGGCAAGCAATGATCTTAAAAGCCCAAAGATGGAAATAATAAAGAAACAGTTCTTATGTGTAGTCTCCTTATGTATGAGCCATTGTAAACCATAGTTGCTATTCTTCAGGAAACTATAGTACCATTGGGTTTAGGGGTCTCTACATTTTCAGAAATAATTAGTGTTTGCATGGTGAAGGAAATACATGAAGAGATAAAGAGATGTTTTGGAAGAATTTAGAGCAGTCAAATAGGAAGCAGGGGTTAGGGTTATAGAGAAATTTGGGGTGTTTAAAAAGCCATTATGTCTCTTAGACATCACGTACTCAGAAAATGACAATGATATAGAAATTTTTTGGGAGGAATGATAAAATGTAACAAGATATCATGTTTGGAGTGGGTGAACATAATTTTATTTTTAAAAAATAAAAAATAAAATAATGTATACTGACTCAATGTTTCAAAAATAAAATATTTGTGGAACATTAAAATCTTATCTAGTTATCTGTCCACAACTATTTTCTCAAAGGTAAACTATGAATTTCCATAGAGCCAGTTTGGTGTAGTGGTTAGGGCATCAGGCTAGAAAACGAGACCATGTCTTCTAGCCCACTTTAGTCAAAAAGCCAGTTGTTGTCTCAGCCTTAAAAAGGAGGCAATGGCAAACCACTTCTGAAATCTTGCCCACAAAGAGGCAAGACTCCAAGACACCAAAAAGAATTACTGGTTATATAATTAGAGTGGAAAACTATAAGTATCCAGAATTTATAAAGATATAAAGCTCTACAAGAGAACGGCTCCTCACGTTTGTTTGACAGCTTTGACCAACTGGAAAGCAGCTGTTTACAAGAGAAGTCATGTTCTGTAGTGTAAAAATGAACTATTTATCTAATTGTTTGATATAAGTCTAATTTATTGGGTTCCATTTTGTAAGACACTAGTTTAGTCAAAGGATTGGTATTACCTATATAGAGAAAAATTATACTTTTTGTCAGGAAATGTTACTGGGATTCTAAGACTGCAGGAGATATATCTAAGGGAAGTATTTGTTCAGCATTTTTAATGCATTCCATAACTGATAGGTTAATGGCTAATTAAAACAGAATCAATTAAAATTTTCAACACAGAGCAATAGCTCATAAGCAATTATTTAGAATTTCTTCTCTTTTTATTTGATTCCTCTTTCTTGCCTCTATTTCTTCTCATTGAGTAAAGACATTCATAATATCACACACATCTTATGATAAATTAATTACAATTCATCTATAGAAATAACAATACTTTATGCCATAATTATTAGTTTACTGCTTTACCCAACATAATGTTCTAAAATGTAACATGAAATCATGCAGCTCTTATTTTTCAAAACAATATTATGCTAAGATCACTATAGCAATACAGACAGCAAAGTGATTAATTGCTGATCACTTACACTTCGCACTCTCTTGTCAGCTTTCTGTTTTAACTGCTCAATCTGAAAGATATGAAGCAGCATTTTAGTAAAGCCAATTTTTCAATGTGTTTACTTCACATTTAATTGTAGGAGTGCAAAAGGAAAAACAAGGGAAAACAGCATACTGTTAAACTGTATTGATGGCAGCCTTCTCTTATAGGCCATTCCAAGCCGTCTCCCTCTGGATTTCCAGACCATGTAAAGACTTGCTTGAAGTTATCCCATTTACTTCCCAGGTCATAAGGGAATATAAAGACTTCTTTTGTTTGATAATACTGAATGCGGTCTTTGGCCTGCAAAGAATGTACACAAATACAGTTGACAACAACAAAACCCCACCTCTCAATTACATGAATATATTAGATTTTTAACATGGACTTTCATGTCATCCAACATTTAAATGTGTGATTATTGTAGTAAAAAATGAGAAAGGTTTAACTAAGGTAACCCAGGATCTACTGCCACATGCAAAACAAAGGAATTTTTTTCCCTCACTGCAGATTGCTATACTATTTGATACTTATTTTCTATTGCTAGAGCAGTAGCTGCAAATAGGAACAGAGGGAACAAAACACCTCTATATAATCAGAACCCTGACGTTTTGCTAAGTGTGATGTGAGATGGCATGTTTTTAACTTGTTATTTAAATACAGTGGAAACTTTTAAAATCATATATTCTTCGGGATTGAATTAGGTCAAAATATTATTAGTTCAATTTATACTGAGTACTAAAAAGAGACAGTTCTATTTCAGAACTATTAAATAAAAAATAATTGAAAATACCTTCCTTTGCAATAAATTAAACTATTTTTGATTTCATAATCTTTCACTATTTCTTAAAAGCACTGTGCTGCTTCACATAATTCCTTAAAGTTTTTTTTACTGTATACTGACCTCTAGTGATCCAATGATATTACATATTAAAATTTATTTCTGGAATTATTTCTCCCATTATTCTCAGAATGGATGTGGGAGGTGTTCAGTCATGTAAGTGGTTGTTACAGTTCTCCCCTGAAGGTTCAGGGAGACAATTCTCTTTTTGAGTTTCTACATGTACAATGGAATGCAGAGACCTTACCAGCAAAAGTATCCAGAAACCATTTCTTATGCAAAACCATTGTTTGTTTAACCATGACGTATTGAACAAACTAAATTGGTTACATTTGCAAAATATGTGGAATTATAAATGGTTATTGCCATATAACAACAGCTGGATTAATTCAACACACTAAATGAGAATGAAGGAAATTATATAGTGGAGAAAAAAAGTCTTTAAAAATCACTTTTGTGATTTCCACATCTAAATATCAGAAGGGCTATTTAATTGGCAAAATTTTCTTCCAACAAACCTTTCTCTCTAGTGAGTAGCTTCCTGGGATACAGAAACTTAGATGAAACTGAGCTGAGGTAATTGCCAAACATATAAATATGAATTTAAGAATGACAAAAGGGCAGATTTATTATGAGCCAAGAGAAATGAATAATTTAAATAATGTTCAAATTGGCTTAAACCCAACATTTAAAGGACAAGGACCACAAGTGCTAGATTCTTCTTGTGATGGAAGAGTTTAGAAAATGCGTGAAAAGGCAGTAAAAGATCCTGGCTTAATTAAGTCACATAAACAGGAAGTGGCACAAATCTACTACAGACTACTGCCTCTGTGGCATAATATCTGTTTAAATGAGTATGAGAATAATTACTTTTTACCTTTTCTTCAATCCATGATTCTATTGAAGTTTTATTCCTTAAAATGATTTTCATCTAAAAAAAATTACAAAGATTAGCTCATGACTACAATGCATGAAGTGGGCAAATAGAAACACATTTCACAGAAATTGTATTCAGAACACTAGATCAAAAAATTGAAAACAGGGAATCTTAATAGTACTGTTTAGAATTTGAATGAATGAACCAATATAATGTAAAAGTCTTTGTAAATAAACAAGTAAACAGTGTTTCTGGATTCAGTATACTCAAGGATAATGCTTCTATCCATTCCATGCATCCATTGTTTCTTTTGTTTTTTACTCCTAAACTAGCTGAGCCCACCAACAACCAAAGTTTTGAAATCATAAATAGCATAGAAAATAAGCATAAATGAAAGAACCTAACATTTCCATAGATGCACTGGTGTTTAGTTTTACTTTAATTTTTGAGTGAAAATCTCAGGGAGTGATCTGGAAAGTTTTGAATTTGTAACAAACACACATCTTTCTATTATTCTATCATTCTATGCCTTTTGGTTAAATTATAAGCAATCTTAAGATTTCATTCGTCTGTCCTCTATTTATTATTGTGCATCTGAACTCTTTTGTAAAATCTGAACATCTGAATCTAAAGTAACCTTCCCTCCCACACTATTTCTTTCAGACATAAACAGAATGCCTTTCTTCTGTAGCGATGCACAAGAAGCTGCTACCAGAAGAAAATCTTGGCAGTGTAATTTTTTTGTTTTCTAGAACAGCAGATTCATAATTTATATATATAATTCTCAAAATTTGTTTTAACTTAAGGAAATGATAAGAATAATTTTAAATGAAATTACAACTTTTTTTACTAGGTATATAACCCCCCCAAAAAATCAACAAAAATAATTTAATGAGTTATATACACACAACAGTGAGAATAAATTTTGTTCAACACTGAAAGAAAGATACAATTCCAAAAATATCTGACTGGAAACTTAAACTTGGAAAATATGTAGCAATGGTAAAACTAGCAATACATTTCAAAATAAAAATTTAATCAAATTTAAATAAAAACAACTCCCCCACACAATACATTCAACAACATGCCAAATATGATCACTTACAGTCTGGTTTCTAAGGAGGCCTAAATATCTACAAATATTGAAAATTAGCAGATGTAAAAAAAAGGGAGAAGTTAAAAACTCAATGGCTTTTTTTCTTTCTTGGCATTTTAATTCTTAAATTTGCTTTGCCTATCTATCTAAGAATATGATATATGGAGACATACAAAGAGAAAGAGACAGTATATATTAAGTAACACAACAAAATACTAAACAATCAGTACAAGACAAACTGAGTACAACAAATACTCTGATACATTCTGCAGAGAATTTTTCTTCTTTAATGTTAAGTCTGGATGAAAAGCCAAATAATATTATGCTTGCAATATTGATAACCTACATTGTAATTAATATTGATTAATTACATTGTAATTAATATTGATAGAATACTTCTTTCTCTTTTCTCTACTTGCAACCTAAGTCATCTAAACAATAGAGTGTCAATAATCTTCAATTATTAGTGTATAGATAACATTGTACCAAAACAATGTAGATTTACAAAAGCATAAAAAAGGGACAAAAGGAATCATTGTCATTTTACTACCTTATTAAATGTCTCTCTTTCCTTAACACTGTTCTCCTTCCTTTGCTGAGATTTTCATTTAAAAAATTAGGGATAAATATATAAAAAAGGAAAAGGAAAATCCAGTTCTACTATGAATACACAGAGTCCAATCTATATAGCTGCTTTATCTACAATGGAGCAAAAATCTCAGCTGTCAATCAAGCATAGCGCGCACATGTCCATGAGAGGTTTTTTTTATAGCAGAAGTGGGAGACCCGTTGGTGTGAACAGTAATACTGAAGTCTTATGTAGCATGCCAAAACTTTTAAAAATGATATTAAAAATTTATATCTTTAATATAAAAATATATTAAAGAAACAGGGGGCACTTACACATTGCAAGTAATACAGAATGGCAGGAATGTCTTAGCTAATAGGACAACATACTCATACATTAACACGTCTACATTAGGGCCATGTGAAACAGTTTGATTAAATTATCCCTTCAAATTAAAACTAAAATCACTGAATTGATTCATAGAGTAGATCAAATAAGGAACATTTGTAATTTTGTACACACATATGCACTAACTTTTAGTAACTCAAAAGAAACAAAAAACAAAAGAATCTTGGTACAAATTTGTTTTCACTTCTTTGAACTGAATCACACATTCCAAAAGGATCCTAGCTGATGTCTACATCTTAACCTCTCCCTCCCTCCCTCTTTCTTTTTCTTTCTTTCTTTCTTTCTTTCTTTCTTTCTTTCTTTCTTCCTTCCTTCCTTCCTTCCTTCCTTCCTTTTTCTTTCTTTTCTTTCTTTCTTTCTCTCACACCCACAAATACATAGATGCATGAAGTCTTTGTTACTGATAAACATCTGTAACCAGAAATAGCTGTTAGGTAATAAACAGTTCTGAAGTTTAATACAGATACTTCCCATTTATATAAAGAAAGCTTGTCTTTCCTCTATTGCACAACTGAAGATCTGCGGACTCTATCTCTACCCACTATAGGCTTCCCTAATCATAATGCTGTGTGTTCATGATTATGAAATACACTGCAGATAGACTGGAAATTCAAATTGCTGATTGGATATTTAAAACAGCTCAGAAGTAAGAGAAAATAAGATGCCCTTTGTCTCCACCCTTTGAGCACCGGAACATTTCGTCAGAACATCTCATCTTTGTATCTGACTCACCTGGATAACAAACAACATTCCAACAGCTAGTGTAGTACCTAATGCCAACCCCAGGGCAAATAAAGAGGCAGCAAATGCAGACAACTCAAAAGGAATTATTGGGCGGGGATCCCTCCTGGCTGCACTCATATCAATTTTCACAGAACTCCAGCCAAAAGAGATCTATTAAAAAGAAACAAAAGAGAAGAAAACTGGTAAGTGGCCAGCTGAACAACATTCAGTTCTTCCTCAGCAAAAATTCTCTAATTTTAACTATTTATCGATAGAAGTTCAAACTTCAATCAGAGTTGTTTCCATAAGTTATACCTAAGCCAAAAGTTATATCTTACCTGAAGGACATACAGTAGCTGATTTATTGGAAACGTGATTTGTTAGACACAAATAAATGACAGACATACTGAATGTACCAGACTTATAGGTAACTTTGAATTTAAAGCCAAGCATTCTGAAAGGAAACAGTGAATGTTCTTTCTTTAATTTGGTACATTTTTCAGTGGTTCCTAATTTTATAGGATGCTTTAAAATAGAATAACCAACTTATTGAATGACGTTATCCACAATCTATTATCAGTGACAGTGACAAAATGTAGCATAGAGTGCAATTTCTGAAGAAATGTACTTTCTTTATCTTTAAGGCATAGTCTCTTTTCTGATTAATCACTTATTTAATTAAATTTTTATGCCACCCATCTCCCCTATAAGGTGACTCTGGACTTTAAATTAGGTTCATGAAATATATTATATATGTGGAGGAATAACTACTTCTGGGTTAGATGAAGAAAGTATAAAGGATATAAAGCAAAAATTACAACCTTCAAAAGTTCCAGATTGTCAGTATGAAGACACTTAGCAGACAAAAATGTAATTTTAACTACAGCAAGTATAAGATAAGGTAAAATTATGAAGACTGCTTTTCCAAAAGCGAAGTCATAGAATTCTGCCTATGTTTTAAAAAAGCAAAACATTGTTTTCTTACCCTGTTATAAAGCTGAGTGTACATGGTCATGACAAAAATAAAAGCAGCGTGAATACAGCCCAGAGGGGCTAGGAGAAGGAAGAGTGTAAATGAGGCATGATTCTGAAATCCACAGCAGTTATTAATCCATGGACAGTGGTGGTCCATCTTCATCACACACCTAAGAAGCAAATCCAAGTTTAATACAAGCAGTGACCAGCAGTCATCCCTAATCTTATTCAACAAATATATCTTGATGTATAAAGGAAGTGTTAATTTCAGACAATATCGATACAGCAAAAAAGATGTAAGTGTAACATAAGGAATGTGACATGGGTTTTATTTTCACATTCCATAAAATCTATGAAATGATTTAAGGGTGTGTGTGTGTTATTATAACATGAGTAAATAGGTATTAACTCTACACAGTGAAAAGTATTTATCAGCAATAGTACCTGTTACATTTTCGGCAGTGATGTGAACGTGGTGCTTTGTAAGATTGGCATATTTTACAGTATTGAAGATACATGCAGTCCTGAGAATTTTCCTAAAAACAAAACAGTATATATATATATATATATATATATATATATATATATATATATACACATACATAAATAGAAATTGATAAAAGAAACAAATATTTCATAAAGTTTGCCTATGCATTAAAGCAGTTTCGGAAGTAAAACTTCTATAATAATGTTCCTGCTGCAGGAACAAGCCAAATGCACAAGAAAAAATAAACCAGTGTAACTGTATAAGGGTGTTGGCCATTGATCATCTCTCTCTCTCTCTCTCTCTCTCTCTCTCTGTCTATGTCTATATATATTTACCACCTTGTTCAATGAGTCTTACCTGCAAGCTGCTTTACTCACTAGACCTTTTTCCAGAAAGAAACCATTTTTTAAAAAAGAAAATCTCCTGTGGATATATACAATTCTTTTAGGTATCTGTTGCTTAGCTAGTGCTATCCTGTGAAGATATGTATCTGGTAGGAGGCAGACTATAGTTTTAGATATGTAATGGCAATTATGTATTCAGCAAGTATCCACAAAAGTGCATAGTTTAATTTTCCACTGGCTCCCATTTTGCTTTCATGCTACAGATTCAAAATTTAGATTTCCTAAGCACTTGCCTAGGACGCTACGGAGTGAAATATTATTTTAAGGGAAGGGGTGGATATACCATATTGTTATTTGCTTACTGGTTTCCATCCAACAGGAACATATCCAGGGCCAACAAACATGGCATTGAAGTAGTTATAAAGGATCATAATAGTCCAATTGATGAGCATGATGAAATTAATACTTCCTCCTGTTGTATCCAAAGGCCAGTACCACAGGACTGCATCGATGATAGCCATGGCCGAACATATTGCTATTACACTAAGTGCTATGATTGGTCCCCAGTGGCATAGTCTTTTCAGTTCATAGAGATTTTCAAATCTAATGATTGAACAAAATGTTCCCATACTGTATTCAAGTTGATTCTTATTTCATACGATTTCTTTCAGGAAAACATTTCCACTTGTCATAAACTTTCATCTCTGGTAAGATGAATGGTAAGATATTCAAACACTAATTTCAAAGTAGCTGGATTTAAGCCATTCTTCATATTTGAAGGAATCATCAACTACAGGAATTCTTCATGAGTTTTCTTTTAAAATCTGAGCAAAAAAAAAGAACATCATTTCCAACCAAAGCAACTACAAAATAAACATTTTTATTAGAAACAAACTGATTTGTAGCAACAGACCATGATTCACTGGCACAAAATGGGCTGTAGTACACCTCACTCCCTGTTTTCTTTCCCTGTCATAGTCGTAAGTTTGACTCAGATCCTCATTGTGTGTGCATTTAAAAAAAAAATCCGCTGATATCTGAATTGGAAAGTTGATTCCAAGTTTGTTACAAGTTAGAATAACTGGTAAATATTAACAAGATTATATCTTTTCTATCCAATGTAGACCATTTAGTTAATTATTTTGTTTAGTGCAGGCAAATGATGCAAACATGGTTTATGAAGCAAATCCTGAAGAAATAATTTTAAATGTCATTTTTCAAATACTTTTCAGTGAAGCATCAGTTCCTCATTCTAGGATAGGGGTCGCCAACCTTTTGGACCTCAGGGACCACCAAACTCATAATTTTAAATCCCACGGTTCAGAGACCCTGGGAAAATTCCCCCAAAAGTCTGCAGGAAAATTCCCCACCCTGTTTTCCTATCAATCGATCATTCTTTATTTGGAATTGTAGGATATTGTCTCCAGCTTGGTTCTCGGGAGAGAGACTTTCGGCTTCATACAAGGAAAGCAGCAGAAGTCTTTCTTTCTCTCCCCCAAACTCCACCAGAAATGAGTCTTTGCCGGCGCAGCCTCTTGGAACAGGATAACTTGCAGGGCCCCAAAGACTCATTTCTGGAAGAGTTTGGGGGAGAGAAAGAAAGACTTTTGCTGCTTTCCTTGCGTGCAGCCAAAAGCAGAAGAAAGAAGCGGAAAGAAGCAGCCCAGTGGCCAGGCGAAGCGTGTGGGGAGCATTCCCACCCCTCCGCCCTTCCACCCTTCCCTCACTACTTCATGTTGTTCACAATGCAAGCGACGCAAGCCTTGTGTTCCTGCGGGCCATGTGGGTGGCACAGCCTTGTGTTCCCACGCAGCCTGGATTAATTGCTTTGGGGGTGACATTTCTCTGCGGACCACCAACATTTTCTCGCGGACCACCAGTGGTCCCCGGCCAGCTGGTTGGCGACCACTGTTCTAGGAAACAGCCCAAGAACTCATTTCAAATGCAAGTAAGAATTTAGATATGGTTTTTCTTAATGTATATGTCACATAGCAGGAGAAAACTTTAAAAAGTGTTTGTGATACTGCAATGAAGTTAGCGCTTCATGTGGGAAATTGCCTAAGCTGGCAGAAGTTGATATTTTGTCTATTTAGGCAATTTCTTTCTTTCTTTTTCCTGGAAAAAATGCAATGAAGTAATCAAGTATCTATTTAGCATCTGAAAATGTGGACAGCTTTCCACAACAAAAATGTTTGATTTTTAACAAAGGAGAAAACAATCTGTTAGTTCATCATTAACTAATAATGAAAAAATCCAAAGTATTTCTTTTAGCCTCTTTCACCTACAGATTCAGGGTTCCTACGGATGCCCTAATTAGTTCATGAGCCTTGAGCCAAGTTTCAAAAGAAATCCAATTATTTATGAGTTGACATACAGATTGATGATTCAATGACATTCCAAGTAAGTTCAAGAACAGTAGTATAACTTATGGTCTCCGTGTCACAAGTACTGCTGGGAGATATAACTATTTGCTATACCTCTCTAGGAGTATGAGTAGCCTTCAACTTACTACAGT
The DNA here is from genome assembly GCA_009733165.1 of Naja naja. Lineage (NCBI taxonomy): Eukaryota > Metazoa > Chordata > Lepidosauria > Squamata > Elapidae > Naja > Naja naja. The sequence goes on along the minus strand of CM019151.1, from coordinate 131,418,908 downwards.
TCATTTAGTGACAATTTGAAGCTACAATGATGCTGCAAAAAGTGACTAACAACCATTTTTTCACACTTACAATCACTGCAGCATCCCCATGGTCACATGAACAAAATTCAGATGCTTGGCAATGATTCATATTTATGACAGTTTAAGCGTCCCAAGGTTTTGCAATCTTTTGACAAACAAGGTCCATAGGGACACCAGATTCACATGGCAACCATTTTACTAACTTAACAACTGCAGTGATTCACTTTAAAACTGTGGCAGTAAAGGTTATAAAAAAGGGTCAAAACTCACTTAACAAATGTCTCACTTAGCCACAGAAATTTTGGGCTCAGTTGGAGTCATAGGTTGAGAATTACCTGTATTTAAATAACTCTGCTTTGGTCAATTATACTTCATTACTGCTCTACAACCACAAAAAAAGAGATTTTATTTGCAATAAACCCTTGCAACTTTTCCACATGAAGTTAATTTATACAAAACACTTATATAAGTAATTAAATGAAACAACAAAGATCCCAGGGAGTGAAATCCTTCCCTGCTATTAGCTCAGAAAAAAGCATCCCTGTGCTTTGAGCATCGCAATACAAAATGACAGCACGGAGTTAGTTCCTCCCTTCTCTACGTACACCGAAGTCCAAGGAGGGCGCAACAGGCAAGTAGTTCAACAGGTGAAGCGCGTGCTACGTCTGCTCCTTTGCCTATTTCTCGCCATTTCAAGGACAGGGAAACAAAAAACCAAAAACCCTCTTCCTCCTTTCAATGTACAACAGGAGACTGCCGAAGACTCAGCAGGCAAAGTAAAAGCAAAGGCTGATCAAGACACAGCCTCTCCTGATCCTTTCTACGCTTAGATTAAGAGAAGGGAGAGAAGGATCTGCAATAATCCCTTTGGCTTCGAACGGAAAGTTCCGATGTCTCTGCGACTGCAAGTCAAAGCAGGACATCGCGGCTTACCAGCGACGGACCCCAGCCTGCTTTGTCCCGGGTTTCCCCTGCTGCCTTGTTCTTCCGGCAGACCTACCCAGGGATTCCCCGTTCTACGCCTTTATTTACCGCTCTTTCAAGCGGCCCCGTGCTCTACTTCCCCGGGACACCTTCATAGAACCCGGACATACAATCCTTCCGTTCCGCCCTTACTTTGGAAATGCCCTCAATAGGCTGGCAAGTGTCCTGGGGAAATATTTCCCCCATGGACAGGAACACATTGCGGATGAAAAAGAGGTTTCAATCCAAAAACCCTTCCCCGGCCCGCAGAATTCTTATTTTCTTAGCAGCGAAACTCCGACGGACCGTCGCCCTGCCTCTTTCTATCCTCCTTGCCTTGCTGGAAAAGATAACCCGGTGAAGATCGTCGACCACACGGCGTCAGTCAGGAAAAGGTGCGGGGAGGTCTGTGGGACGGGGGCACATAGGGAAGCGGAACCTCGGCTCGCGTCAGAAACACCCGGGAAGACCTTGTTCGTGGGACTCAATCCGGAAGTCTCCGGCGATGACAGGAGGAGCGTAATAGCGGCTATAGTTGATAGTTTTGGTGTTTCGGCGGCTCGCTAAAGGCGAAGACTTCTTCGTCTGCTTCCGTCAACGGCGGGCAGTTTGGCTGTTTGGACATTCAGGTCCAGTTTTTTTTTCTTGCTGCTGCCGCCGCCGCCGCCATCATGTCCTCTGATTTCGAGGGCTACGAACAAGACTTTTCGGTTCTTACCGCTGAGATCACGAACCGCATCGGAAAAATCCCCAAGTTGGTTGGAGGTGAGTAATGGGTGGTGGGTGGCAGCCCTGGCCAGTCCGCTGCATCACCCCAGCCGATGTCACGACCTGCTGTCTATCACGTCTGTGGTCCTTTCCTGCCTGGATGATATAGTTAGCCTGGTTATCTAGGTAGGAAGAATCCTGCTGGTCGTCGCAAAGGTGCTTTTTTCAAGAGGCAACTGGACTTTCTGGAAAAAAGCACCTTTGGGATGACCGTGACCTGGGTGATTGAGAATATCCGTATACAACCCTGCTGATTGGACCCAATGATCTTTGAACCCCAGGATTCTGTTTTTCACCGTCGAGATAATATGGGATGCCTACCAAGGAGGATGGCTCCTCCTCAGATGATAAGTGGGATGGCTTCCTGGGATGCCCTTTTCTTTCATCCCCTGTGGTGCAGAGGTGGTATTCAGCTGGTTATGACCAGTTCTGGAGAACCGGTAGCGGAAATTTTGAGTAGTTCAGAGAACCGGCAAATACCACCTCTGACGGGAGATTTTACAGTATCCTTCCCCTGCCATGCCCACCAAGCCACACCCACAGAACCGGTAGTAAAAAAATTTGAATCCCACCACTGCTGTGGTATGTCTTGCTCTGGCTTAGCTAAGGTTGCAGATCCTATGACTCAGCCTGATCTGAGATATTACAGGAGTTGAACTGGATAGGATAGTTTCTTGTGAAAAACTGTTTGGATTTTGAAGTTACACTCCATGAGCCACCCTAGAGGCAATGTATTTGTACGGCACTTGAGACAAAACACATATTGGTTGAAACCGGGCATAGTGTAGGAGAAAAATAGGATTTTAGAACATGTTGGAAACCATTCTATGTTATATCCTTTTTGGTATTATTTATTATTTAGATTGCTTTGTTATTTTTTGTTCCAATATCCTTTAATGATTAATAATAAGCAGGCATATACAATGGAATGAAGTCTATTGCTGAGCACATTGGGTTGTATCCCAAAAATTGTAAGCCGCCCTGAGTCTTCAGAGAAGGCCGGCATATAAATGTAATTTTAAAAAAAATTAAAAAAGTAGAGTTTTACTTTGCATGAATAGAAATCTATGCTTCGGGAATAGAGTATAAGCTAAAGATTCAAAGTGAGCAACAGTGCCATCACAGACTGTCTTGCCAAATGCACGATTAACAGTTCTAGAGCAAAACATGAAATATGTACTAAAGGAGAGATGCCCTCGTTTTGTCCTTAAACTTGCACCTTTCTGGTGGCTTCATAGATATATCTGGGAAATTTTGTGGAAATAGTACAGCCATGCAATTTTCTTATCAACAGTATCATTTGCCATGGCTTTGTTTTGGAATGTCTTTCAACTTCCCAGTCTCAGCCTATAACTGCAATTTTATGTAGGTCGTCCACAAAATACTAGCTTAACTCAATCCTTTGCTTCCAAGTTCTGGCATAATTGGCCAGCTTTCAATACTGCCAAGTTGTTACTAAGTATGGCTCTGAAAATTGAAATATTCTTCAACTAAGCATCTATTATTTTGTTTTAGATGAGAAGAGACAGTTGGTTTCAAGTGTGGAAAAGCAGCTGGAAGAAGCAAGAGAGTTGGTAAGTTGTGGAAATAGTATATTAAATTGTGAATACTAAAGGAATGAGTCTGGAAAGAGTTTTTCCTGCATGTCTTGATAGCCTTGTTAGTCTATATGGTACCCCAAAATTAGTAGGAGTTTGGTAGCATCTTTTCAGACTAACACATTTTTATTTAAAAAAAATGCTTTTATGGACTGGGTGTGTGATGGTTCAGTGGTTAAAAGACACTGAGCTTGTCAGCTGGAAAGCAGAATGCCTAGGTTCAAGACTTGAGTGCCATGTAACAGGATGAGCTCCTGTTACTTACCCCAGTTCCTGCCCACCTAGCACTTCTAAAGCATGCAAACACAAGTAGATAAATAGGTACCACTTTGTTGGGAAGGTAACAGTGTTCCATGCACCTTGGAGTACACTCATGCTGGCCACATGACCACAGAAATGTCTTCAGACAATGCTGGTTCCTTCGGTAAGAATGGAGATGAGCACCGCTCCTTTGAGATGGACATGATTGGACATGGGAAAACTTTACCCTTACTTTTACAATAACTACTTTATTGTAACTTCTTAAAATTCTTCATGTTTGTTAAGACTTTCTGTAATAGTTGAGATCTTTAGTTTCAGGTCTTCAGATAGTTTCAGCTATTTCAGGTCTTAAAAAGCACATTTTTAAAGACATTACTGTTATTAATAAGGTACTTGTAATTATGTGTAATCTGCACCTGCATTAATCCCCTGTCTTCCTTTCCCTTCCCCCTGTATCATCTCAATTGGAATCCTACAGTCTGTGCACCTGATGAAGTGAGCTATGGCTCATAAAAACTTAATAAAATAAACTTTGTTAATCTGAAAAGATGTTACCAAACTCCTCTAGATTATTTTATGCCTTGGAAGCTGATAGCTAGAATCAGCAAACAGAAAATAGGAATAGGGGAGATTTGTGAAGAAATTGAAAAATTGGGGGATAATAAAATTATTTAAGGAGGGTTATTTGTATAATTGGATATTAGGTCTTTACGACTCAGTATCTGTTTGTTTTCTGGGAACACAGTTTGAAGATTTTACAGATGCAGATGGATCATTTCTCAGATTATGAACTAGTAGTTGGAGTAGCATTACTTCAGCTAGTTTAATCCCAAGGAGCACTTTTTAGTAGAGAATTTATGACCTAGCAGGCAAACAGATGGTTTGTTGTTTACAATTTTTACAGATTGTTTATTCTTCTACACTTGTTACAAATTGTGGCATTTCAGAGTTTGTGATCTAGATGGCAAACATACAGGAAGAATCTTATGAGAGTGATACACAGTGACTTCTGTTTTCTACAGATTAGCATTTACTTAAATTATTTAAGGAGGGTTAACAATTGTGTGGGAAATTCATGGCTCACTTTCTGTAAAAATATAAAATAACTATCATTTAAGTGGAAGAATTGATAAAGAAGGAGACCAAGTTACTAATAACTAAAATGAAATCAAGGAAGATGTGCTTTCTGGTACTTTATATAATGTGTATGTTATCTGGTTTTCTATCAGTTGAGCAGAGATTGTGGGTTTATATTCAGTGCAGTGAACTGCTGACTCTCAGAGATCAAGTCAATTTCTTGAAATCCAAGATTGCTGTACTGAAGATGCTTAGATATAGTCAAAGAGGTATTAAGAGAGATCTTCTGGGCCACAGGTGTCAAATTCATGCCGTCATGCCGTCACATGATGTATCACAATGTTTTCCCCTTTGCAGAGCTGGGGTGGGCATGGCCTGCATGTTTGACACACCTGTTCTAAGCAAAAGTAGTACTTAGTGCTACTCCCAGCATAATAGCTCCTTTGCGTTTAAAAAGAACAAGGATCTTGACAAGGAGAGTATTGTTTGCAGGATGAGGGAGATGTTCCTGTAGAAGTGACAAATTCTTGATGATTTTACATCAACTTACAGTCATCATACCTTTGTCTCTTCTTATCTTGATTATTATAATGTGGTCCATTATAATGGGGGCTGCCTTTGAAAAACACATGATGGGTATGTTCTGAATGCCCTTAGTGCAGTGTCTTCCCTAGAAATCCAAAAATGCAGACAGCTCCAACCTTCTTATGCTTTTGGAAGGCTGTAAAAACTTGGCTTATCCTTGTTAGCACAGTCCAATACAAATGAATCTGTAGATAATATTCAAGATGCTGTAGAAATGTAATATAAGGGCTATCATTTAAGTGGAAGAATTTATAAAAAATAAGGAAACAAAGTTACTAATTAAAATAAAAACAAAGATACGTGCTTTCCTGTATACTATATAATGGCTCTGTAGTCTGTATTCATTATGTCTGTTTTTAATTGTATTTAATTGTATTTATTGGTTTGTATTATTAGTCATCTATAATTATTTGCTTGAAGTGGTAGTGGAGTTGTATAAATTTCCTATGTAAGTAAATTAGTACAAGCTATGCGGGTGGCTTAAAAAGGGATTGGCAAAATTAATGCACAACAGAATAATGATGGGCTATCAGTCTTGAAAACTCAGGTTTACATTTTGGTTTGGGGCAGTATGTTTCCAAATACTTTTTACAGGAGGACATCATTGACAAGAAAAAGTAAATCTAGCACTCCTTGTTTGAACAGCTGAAAGGCATCTGGTTGTCTGCTATGACAAACAAAATTTATTTTAATATTAAATTTATATGTTGCCCTTCTTCCCGACAGGGTAATTATCTGTCTGTCTGTCTGTCTGTCTGTCTGTCTGTCTGTCTATCTATCTATCTATCTATCTATCTATCTATCTATTTTTTATTTTAAATTACATTTATATGCCGCCCTTCTCCGAAGACTCAGGGCGGCTTACAATTTTGGGATACAACCCAATGCACTCAGCAATAGCCTTCATTCCATTGTATATGCCTGCTTATTACTAAGCGGCATTTTTACAAAGTCAGCTTATTGCCCTCAACAGTCTTGGGTCCTCAATTTACCTACCCCAAGAGGATGGAAGGCTGAGTCAACCTTGAACCTGGTGGGATTCGAGCCTGCAGTAATTGCAGGCAGCTGGAACTTAAGTGCTAGGCATTTAACAGCCTGCACCACCAAGGCTCATACCATATATCTTAGTCTATGCTGTAGACCAGGGCTGTCAAACTCATGGCGTCACAGTGGCATCGTGATATATTGATATGCTATATCAGTGATAGCACTGATGATGTTGTCTAGTTTGGGTACTCAAATTCTGCATAAATACAACCAAGCTCAGAAAGCACCAAGGATCCCTCATTTCAATATTCTCCTTTATTGGTACAACTATTATCTTTTCACTATCCCCTATTTCATTTTCCATAAATTCTGTACTCAATATTTCTACTTCTTTTCTCTTCGTACATGTTCTTTTTATGTGTGCCTATCCTTTTATCAACTATGCCATAAGTCTGTCAGCATTTATTTCTCTGTTAATTTTCATTTTCTTCATTATGTATTTTCTGTATGCCACCATCTGTTAACTTTTCATGGGTGCACAGCCTGGTTTTCTATGTTAGTATCATTCTTTCATTTCTATTAAACTGAATATATGAATTGAACTTAGAACTTTGCTCCTTGCTAGAAATGTAAAATGTAAACCATTATAGCACATAGTTCTTGTACCACTTAGATCTGTATTCTGATATAAACTTGTACATAGTAATTCATTAATGAAAACACGGTTATTTTTTGTCAGCTGTTTAATTTAACCAGAGGTCTACAGTTTTTATAGTCTTTTAAAACTCATGATTGCCAACACCTTGTCTTTCCACTTATCACTGGTATCACAATCTATCAAAATCTGAAAATCAAAATTAAAAGATTATGGCTTATACCAGCTCTGATGATCTCCGTCATTATTGGGATACTATGTGGCATGCCAAAAATCCATGGATGGCACTTAGAAAATTTCCATCTGTCAATTACAAAAGGCCACACTGCTTGGATCCACCCATGTACTACCAGATACATTGCGATATCCTAGGTTCTTGGGAAGAACTGAAGGCTAACACAGTTAAAAACCTGGCAGTTGTGATTTCATATTTTTTTATGTATATAATCATTTATTAAACTTATATGCTGCCTTACTCTTGCTGACTTTGGCTGCTTGCAGCAATCAAATTATAATAAAAATCAGGAAACATAAAAAGTAAAAATATAAGATAGCAAGTGCAATAAAGTGAGGGGGTCTCATTCTTCCTTGCTGAAGGCCTGGTTGAAAAACAGGTATACGTGATTCACCAACACCAGCAGAGTGAGGGCCATCCAGATCTCAAGGACAGAGACTATTACAAAGAAGCTACATTCTGGGATCCTGAGACATAATATTGTTTAATCCAAGGAATCCAGAACATGCCAGCTCTTCAGGATCGAATCGGACAGGCAAATGTTACAGGAAACATATGAGACTTTAGGAAACTAGGCCCTATACAATTTAGGGCTTTATAGCTAATAACTAGAACTTTGACTTACATCCAGAAGCAAACTGGCAATTAGTGCTGCATGTGAAGCAGTGATCCCTCCCTCCCTTCCTCAACATATCCATTGACATATTAATTTTCTTCTGGTGCCCTCTAGTGAACAACCTTCAAAGACATATTTTCAGATTTTTATTTATTAGAGTTTCAAGTAAAGTTTCTCACAGGAAGGATTATTATCATCAATTTCAAAGTGTTAATTCAAGTCCATACAAACACTTAATACATTTAAAACTTTCTAAGATCAACATTTTAATTACTCTTTTGCTGTATAATCTATTTTTTTATTCTACCAAACCTTACACTCATACTTAAGATTTTTTTCTTAAAGGATTAAGAAAAAAAATCACCCAGTAAACATAATAAAACTTGCAGATATAAAGGTTCTCAATCTTTAAAAAACAATAAAAAAGTAAAACATGAAGTGATTAAGAAGTGAGGTTCAATCAAACTTCGAGTCCATAAAGGCTATATTGACGACTAAGCTCAGCAATCTCTTGCAAATCTCACCTGCTTGGAAACTGATTGCAAATAACTCATAAAAACCAGCTGTCCAGAGCGCTTATGGACAATCTCAGAATCTCATCTTTTTCTGGAAAGATTTTGGCAGTTCAGATCCAGTTGCCATTTTCAGTTATAATGTCTTCCAGTCTTCAGACATCAGTTCATCATTTCCTCACTGAAAATCAAACTATAATGCAGCTTTAGATTAGTAAAGTTTGTTTATAATTTAGAAGTAAGCATTAGCATGGCTTTATTATATAAATGAAAAACAAAAAGGTTACATTACATTTTATCAGACAAATTGAAGAGAATTGTATAACAGGATAAACCCCTCCATCTTGTTAATGTAAATATACATGCTGCTTTCTTAGCTCTACATTACATGACTCCTTTATTAAAGTAAGTGTTTTTTCTAGATTTAAGTGTGATTATGAAGCACCACTTGTGATTGGCACTAATTAGAATTTAAAGCTATGCTTGGCAATTGTCTGCATATTGCACTTCAGCAGAGGTGCAACATCTACCGTGTTTCTCCGAAAATAAGACACTGTCTTATATTTTTTTTGGCTCCCAAAAACACACTAGGTCTTATTTTCGGGGTAGGTCTTATATATATTTTTTTTAATGAAAAAAAACACTTACCATATTCATGCAGAACAATGTACATTTATTCATGTACGAAACCACGAACAAATCGCATACCGTGTTTCCCCTAACATAAGACACTGTCTTATATTTTTTTTGGCTCCCAAAAACACACTAGGTCTTATTTTCGGGGTAGGTCTTATTTTCGGGGTAGGTCTTATTTTCGGGGAAACACGGTAGCATAATTTGTAAGAGATCCTTCTCTTTTGTAAGAGATCCTTCTGAAGAGCCTCCATTACTGGTATAGCATTTATTCATATGGCACAGTACATACCCACACGGTATGGTAAAAGCCCTATAGGAAGCCAAAGTATAGATTCACAGCTTCATATATAAGTAGTTGCTATCTTACAACTGGCTACTTAACAACTATTCAAAGTTATGATAAGAGTCCCCAAAAGCTACTTATGACTTGGCTTCAAAATTATGGTGATTGCAGCACTCTACAGTCATTTGCCCTTATGACCAACTGCAGGGGTACTGCAGCACTCTCTCGCACACCCCCCCCCCTACAGTTGCCATGTAACTTGCTCAGCTTTTTAAAATTTATCTAGTTCAGGGGGGTCAAACTCACATGTTCATGGTGGCATCACATGATGTATCAGGACTTTTTTCCCTTTCACTAAACTGGGCGTGGGCGGGTCCAGTGTGTGATGCATCTGTCCCGTGGGCCGGGAGTTTGACAGCCCTGTTCTAGTTTGTGTCTCTGCTCTTTAAGCTTTTAGCAAAACCTCCGCTTGAGTCCAGCTAACTAAGAAAATACTAAATCCCAGGAGCAATGTTATGCATAACTATAAGTTCTGAAATTATTGAGTTTACTGTGATATGACATTCTACTCAATATAATTTAGCTTTACACATGAACTATGTTACTATGGGTTGATTAATATATCATAGTTTTAAAGTCCTGACTTAGCATTATGTACAACTGTGGTTAGTCAATATAAGAGATTCCTTGTTAACTACATATTAGGATAATGGACACATTTTGACTATTAACCAAAAGATAAGAGCATATAAATTTGATAAATAAAAGAAAGGAAATAAACAATTCTTAACTATTACAAACTTAACATTTATTTTTTACCTGTGAAACAATAAAATACACAAAAGTAACAATCATAAAACAAAAAGGGTTTATAAGAGTAAAGATCTGATAAAAGGTTATCATTTAAATAATCAAAGACAACCGAAGAAATTTATGTGGTGTCTTTGGTTCTCTCTGAGCTTGATCATTTCATTATCCAACTAAGTAGCATCCTCAGTGCTAGAAAGGAGTGGGGTTTGCTCACTGTGTATATGCACTGTGTATATGTTTTTGGTAGTTCTTTGACTAGATTTTTGTTTACCATTTTGATTGTTCGTGTGAATTGTAGTTCCTTGAGTTCCACAATATTCCAGTTAAGGAATTACCAACTCAGACAATTTGGAGAAAATAATCTTTGAATGAAATATTTTATTTACCTGAATTTCTTATATCATAAAGCAAATACGTGTTCCTTTGTAGCCACACTTATATTATTTCAATACAGGATGGATAATTTTAACTATAATAAAATCATTAACCATTATAAGCCTGAAATTCTGTTCTGTAAGTTAATCTACAAAATGGAGACATTAGTTTAAAAGTTAAATGTATTAGTTTTTACCAGTTCTTTGGGTTTTGGTTAAATAACAACTTAGTTGCTTTTAGTTTTTGATTTTATGAATGGTTATAATTAAACAAATTTCAGATGTTAATTTGACAGCGAATCTTGAACTGTATGTGAGACCATTGTAGAGCTAATTAAACATTTTTCATTTAGATTTCATTTACATTTTTCTTAGGGTTCACAGATGGAATTAACACAATCCCTCAGATGATATGGTTAGAAAAACTAATAAGATAGTGATGCCATAGAAAGTCATTCATACATCCATCATAATATATACTCTATATCTGCTAACATATAACACTGCCTGCCTGCTAAAATGTCCATTTACAAGATAAAATGATCACTTGCTTGGCCAAGAAACTGGATGAATACTCAAAATGGATAAAGTAGAAACCAGAGGAAGAATATGCCCATGGTTTACCAGAACATGTCCATACTGACCACGGAGTTAACAAAAAGACTGAGGCAGGTTCTTCAGTCAGTGACAGAACTTGAATTTGTCAGCAAATACGATTTTGATAAATTCATTTGGAACTAATTGGGACACTGGTCTGTTATAGATGTTAAGAAACCATTTCTTAACAGGGCGGCATACAAGTCGAATAAATTATTATTATTATTTCATAAAGAGTGATAAACCTGTGTTTGTTATAATGATAAGTTATTGCTATGAATGCATATGGATGCCATAGAATATCTTGCAGCTAGTAATAATTCTTGTGTTTTATAATCGGATGGATTCATTTTTTTTGAAGAATGTCTATGCCTATTTGTATAGATTTGTTAGTGATTTGGTTTGTATATCAAACTAAGCCATAACGTGCTTTGCTTTTAATTTAGCTGTTGTGTGTAGTTAGCCATTATGGTTTTAAATTCATAGCTTGGTATTATTATATGCACAATTGTTCAAGTTATATTTAAAAATTCTTATTCCTTGAATAATTTATTTTTCACATTCAAATCCAATTATAATATCTTACTTTTTCATTTCTTTTTTTTTCTTCGTAATTTTAAACATCAGTTGGAACAAATGGAACTTGAAGTGCGTGAAATCCCTCCACAGAGCCGAGCCATGTACAGCAGTAGAATGAAGAGCTACAAGCAAGAAATGGAAAAACTTGACACAGATTTTGTGAGTTAATTCATCTATGGCATTTTGAGAGACAATTCATGAAATATGTTTTATAGTAGGCTTCACTTATAGCATTATCATTCTTCACTGTAATTAACATTTGATTGCTTCATGTATGATAGAAACACAAAAATAATAACTAACTTATTTATTGAATTTTATTGTAGATCCATTTTTGCCTAAGATCAGAAGTTTCCTCATACAAATATAAATACAACCCTATGATTTCTTAAACATAACTTGTTCATGTACACTATTATTAATAATGAGTGTATAATTACATAAATACTCAGCATTGTGTTTGAGCCAAGTACCCACTTTTCTATCCTTATTATTTTAGGAAAATAATTATTATTTTGGAACATAAGGAGTGAACCTAGCTTGTATAATGGTCTCTTCCCCAGGTTTTGCTTGATTCTTTTTAATACAATATTTAGCAGAATTATTCTTAATGGTATAATTAAGTATAGCTTTCAAAAATCTATTTAACAATAAATAAGAATCTAAATAAGAATCTTATTTATTAGATAATGGAGTTAATTTATATTTAAATTAACACACCATTTTATAGAATTAAATAAAAGCTATTTTATCAAGTATTCAATAATTTTGTTTAACTAAACATTTGTCTACATGGCTACTGGAAATCATTCAGGTTCCATAAGCCAAGTGTTCAGTTAAACTTCCTATTTCTCAAACTGTGCTAATGAAGAGACTGATACAACATTGAGGCTGAAGAGTGGCAAGGAATGTTTTCCACTTCCACATTTAGGAGAGTGAAGCAACAGTGTTTTATGGAATGTCCATTTTTTCAAGATTGCAACTGCATTTCAAGATGCATTGCAAAAGAATTCATTTGTCAGTTCCAAATGTAATTTTAAGCATGCAGCCAATACCAAAGTCTTAGGTCTAAGCAAAATATAATTTTAAATAATACAAGTAATCATTTGAACTGCAAGTAGCTCTTCCGGATTGTTTCTACAATATTCTGAAACATAAATTGTGAATAACTGTAGAGATTTTTGTTATCCAAACATACTAAGAAAACTCTAAAGTTGGATTTCTGAAATATGATTGTGACTTGCAATATGAATCATGAATATGGTACAATAAACAAAGGCAGCCACAATGATATAGAGCTATATAAAAATATTATACAGTATTTGTGACATCATAATTTATAAAAAAAGAAAGAGAAGAGGAATGAGCAAATAACATTTTGATGGTGTTCAGAAAGTGAATAGTAATTAATGCAGAATTGTTCTTGTAATCTTAGAACTCCAAGTCATTTGAGCAAGCCAGACAAAGATATTTCAATCAGATTATAGAAAGGGCTGCTTTATATGGTGCGCACCTCTAGAATTACTAGTGCATAATTTACTTATCATCAATTGGGGTGTCACTACAGAGGACAATAGCTACTACAGAATGATATTGATTGTTGCGTGGGCATACAAACAGAGAAGGGGTCAGACTCAAGGACTGTTTATGGGCTTCCTGTAGGCCTTGGCATAATCTTGCATGGTTGTTTTTATACTTTTAATTTTGGGTATTTATTTATTTATTTATTTATTTATTAATTCGACTTATATGCCGCCCCCTCTCCAAAAGGACTCCTATCTTTAGTTATCCTATCTTTAGTTTTAGAAAGTTATTTTAGTAATTACTATTATAGCCTAGATAAAAAAATTAATCAGATTCAAGAGAACTCTGAAATTTATCAATGCCTAGTTTGTACAGGTGAAAGGATTACATATTTTATACTTTTCCTAATTCAGATCTTCTGCCACTATGCTTGGTTGAAATTTCCTCCTAGGAGAGATAAAGCTCTGGTGTTAAATTTTTGTTATCTGTTACTTTTTTCGTGCACTTACTGCAAGAGCCATTTACATAGAACAATGTAACATTTTTTTCCTGTCTTAATTTACGATTCACTTTGTTCATAGTGGGTTAAATATTTATAACAACAGTCTTGACTAATTATTGTCACATAGTTTAACATGGTATAGTATGTCTCACACCTGTTTTGTAGATTTACTATTGCAACACTAGCAAGATGTGAAGGTTACAATAAGCATTCCAACAAGTCACTTATTTGAGATGATTACATAAAACAGCCAGTTAGTCCAATTTCTATACAATATAATAATCCATTTGAATTAGAAAATCACAAATGGTCCTCAGTAAGACAGTTTAGGTGATCTCTGATTGTACTTATAAGAATATCGTAAGACTTAATAGCCATGTTGATTTTACAAAACAAAAACAAGCATGAAAGAGGATATGCAGATAGTCCTTGACATACGAATAAAATTGAGCCCAAAATTTCCATTGCTACGATAAGCGTTAAGTGAGTTTTCCACCATTTTACAACCTTACTCGCCTTATTTGACTTACTTGATGTACTTATTATTAAATGAATAACTGCGGTTGTTGAGTTAGTAACATGGTTGTTAATGGAATCTGGCTTCTCCTTTGATTTTGCTTGTGAGAAAGTGGCAAGAAGTGATCAATGACTGCAACTGTCGTAAATATGTGCCAGTTGCCAAGCTGCAACTGTCGTAAGTGTGACAAACAGTTGTTAAGTCATTTTTTCAGTGCCTTTGTAACTTCAAACGGCCACTAACTGAATGTTGTATGTTGAGGACTATCTGTATTTGGCTACATGTATGTTTAAAACCCTCTATGTCAGTTTTATTGTAAATTCTTAAATTCTATGTTGAAGAAACAATAAACATAGAGTTTTATTGATGCTATTTTGCTTCATCTTTTTAGACTTTTGAGAAACATGTTAACAGGTTGATACTGACAGGATTATCCGGATTGTTTTACTGAAGGTATTATACAACTGTGAGTGAAGTTTATTGTTAAGCACATTTTAAAAGTGTCAGTTTTAAACAGCAGGAAAGTTTAACAAATTTTCTGTATAGTTAGCTCTATCTTGTGGTCAAACATGGAATTGCAGTATGTGATCCGCTTGGGAGAAAAAAAATTAAGTAATCTTAAAAGCAATATTAACAGCCAGAATTACTCTGATAAGAGCATTCTTTTCCTTCTTTACTTGCCCTTTCCCCAAAAATCCAGTATTCCTGATTTTCAGAAGCCAGACATTTTAAGAAGCATTCTCTCTTTCTCTCTCTCTCTCACACACACACACATACACACAGATTTTTGACTAATTGCAATGGTTTGTCAAGCTTTCTAAGTGTAACTCTTTACATTTTCATTCTTTGTTGCTAACAGTCTAAATTTTTGTAGCCAAGATTTGTAGCCCTAGGTAATGTGTAGTTAGTGCATTGTTTGCAAAAAAATTGTTTTATTCTAGAGCTATAAAACTAGACCTGCAAAAATGACTCACCTGTTACTGTAGTCAATGTCCTACCTATTCCTAAGGAATAGGGAGTATAAATTTTGCTTTTAGTAGCCATATTGAAATTATAAGCTTATAACTTTAAAAGGCCATATATGTCAGAATATCTATGTACCAAAGAATTAGGGAAATAGAGACTAAAACATATGAAGAACGGTTGCAAGAATTGGATATGTCTAATCTAGTAAAAAGAAGGACTAGGGAAGACATGATAGCAGTGTTTTAATATTTGAGGAGCTGCCACAAAGAAGAGGGGGTTAATCTATTTTTCAAAGCACCAGAAACAATGGGTGGAAGCTAAAGAAGGAGAGAAGCAACCTAAAACTAAGGAGAAATTTACTAAGGATGAGAACAATTAACTAGTATGGCTTGCCTTCAGAGATTGTCAGTGTCCCATTACTGCAGACTTTAAGAAGAGACTGGACAGCTATTTTTCCGAACTGATATAGGGCTGTGATGGCAAACCTTCGGCACGTATGCCACAAGTGGCACACAGAGCCGTTTGTGCTGGCACATGATCCGCAGGCAAACTTACCTCACTGCGCATGCGTGCGCCTCACAACTGATTTCTTTTCTGGTTGGTTTGAGGCCTTTTTTGGCCTCCCAGAGGCTTTTTCCAAGCCTCTGCAAGGCTTTTCAGGCCTAATTATAGGCCCGTTTCATCACTTCCTGTAATACTGGAAGTGACGAAGCAAGCCTATAATTAATTCATCCTGAAAGGCCTTGCAGAGGTTTTTTTAAAGCCTCTGGGAGGCCGAAAAAGGCCTCAAACCAACCGGGGGGGGGAAATCAGCTGTGAGGCACAGTGCAGGTGTGGGTGGCGGGGGATTGCGTGTGCATGCACAGGGGGCTTCGAAAGGGGGTGCACATTGCAATCTGGGTACTGGCACATGAGTGCGTGCGCGCTGGTGCGCACGCAAATTTTAGCACAGGAGCCCAAAAAGGTTAGCCACCACTGGTATAGGGTCTCATTCTCAAGTAGGGGGTTGAATAGAAAACCTCCAAGATCCTTTCCAACTCTGTTATTCTGTGTTCAGACCTGGCCTGCAAATAGATAATGTGTTTTGCTGCAAACAAAGACTAATTTTTAAATTCTAAAAAGTAATTGATGGTATAATGTTCCGCTAAAATGCTCTGGTGTACTTTTTAAGTATATACTTTTAGTTTTAAAAAAGGAAATAAAAGTATATTGAAAGGTTTTGGTGAAACAGGAATTAAAATACATTTACAGTTATTGATACTACCATTGCTGCTCTTTGTATAGCTTTTTATACAGATACATTTCACATACAAAGGAAAGAAAAGCTGAGATGGCTAAAGCAAAGCCATTTTTGAAGAAGCTTCACTCAACCAGGGATGTACATGTATGGTTTTGGTGCCTCATCATTGGACATGCTATTTTAGGGTCTGGAATTAGTGCGTGAACCAAATTGCTCTTCGTGTTTGTGATGTGGCATAACTACAATGGAAAAAGTTTTGTTATTCTGCCTTGAGAATAGGAAAATGCTAATTTTTATAATAACAATTGAGGAAAGACATTCAGAGAGTATGCAAAAATGATTAACACTATGGTATAAAATATCTGCACTTAGGAGTCATATTGTAGTCTATTTAAAATCTTATAGATTCTAATGAGGCTTTCATTCAGTGTCTTATTTTAACTTGCATTACCTGAAGTAAGAACTTCTTAATGGTCTAACGTTCTATCTGGTTGAGGCATTGAAAGATAGTCTCATTTATTAAGTACTTTGTTGGTGATACTTCAACCAATAGTTCACATTTTGATTGAGTAGTATTCTACAATGAAAGCTTGCCACAACAAATGGTTGAAAAAAATTTAACTGTTTATATTGTGCTATGATATGGAGAATCCCTAACACAATTTCCTTCTATTTAGGAGTTTGTACTTGGGTAATCAGAGAGTCTGAGAAACAAAAGCTTTGCTTCCAGTAATAGTCTAAGAAGAAAAGGTGAAGATGAATGGACAGTTATATAAGACTTCACACAAGAGCTTGGAGTAAATCAGAGGTCTCCATTCATTTATCTCTTATCTCTTGGCAGAAGACTCCCAGATATAAATTGTCTACATTAGAAACTTTATTCCAGACAAGAATGACATATTAAACACAACTGATTGGTTATTTAGATAGGTATGTATTTACGCATTAAGTTTTTATTCTGCCCATCTATCATTTGGTGCCTCATAGTAACAGAACAAAATGTAGTAACACCAAGGAATATGCAAGATAAATACACTAAAAAGACCTGGTGTCAGGTTTCCAAAGCTCTTCAGAAAAACTCTCTTTTGAACGTTTTCTGGAAGACAGATAATGCTGGAGACCCATTAATTTCTGATGGGAGGCCATTCCAAAGAGCTAGTCCCATCATACAAACTTGTTTTTCATGCTGAAACAACTGTCCTAACTTCCTGAAAACGGGGACAAACAATTGGAAATGGTTGGATATACTTGGGAACCAGTGGGATATGGGGCTGTACATAACTTAATGCAAAGCTATAAAGAGCTCTACAGGTTAAAGTACCAGTAGTTTAAATTCAACCCAGAAATGTATAAACTTATAAGAAGCTGATGCACAGCCCCTGAAACATAATACATGCCTATCAGCAAGTACCCGTGAAGATCAAAGTTACTGCCTTTCACATCTGCTGAAGCTTTTGGGTGTTCTTTATAAGTAGCCCATGTAAGCATAAATGTTTGCAGGCAGGTCTTAATATCTCAAATAAGGCTGCAACTAGTATGCCTGTAGAGCTCAGATAGTCAGATGGACAGTTAAAGCTTGCAAAGACCCAGGGTCCTCCATTTTGATGCACAACCTTTGGAGATGACTTTCAGATTTTAATTATTATTTTTTTGCTTTGTTCCTCTATTTTTCAGCCTGGAGTCAAAGGTAAAAAGGATAGAGATTTGAGAACAGAGGGAGAGTTTAGTTTTAGCACTTAATTGTAGTGATCGTGTGTGTGTGTGTGTGTGTGTGTGTGTGTGTGTGTGAGAGAGAGAGAGAGAGAGAGAGAGAGAATGAATCAACAAATCTGTCCCTCCCAGGTTTTTTTATTCTGTTTATTTAACTAACGTGGCTTTCTCGGGGGAGGGAATTAAGCAAGGAAAGGTTTTTAGGAAGCTCATCCTGAAGTTGTCTTTTATGCAAGGGCTGCCTTGCCTACCCAAAGGTAGGAGAGCGTTGCAGTCTCCCAGTGACCCGATTGTCAGTGGTGAGCTGATGGGCGCAGAAAGCTCTGAAAGCAGCCTTCACTTCTGCAAGGGAGGCATGGGGAGCAGGGCAGGATAAGAGGAAGAGTGTTAGGGAGAGTACGCTCCAGCCTCTCTGTGGTCTGTCATAAGGCTGGATGATGTGGTGGTACTTCAGCTGTTGTAACTTTGAAACAGGATCATATAAAGTAAACTTTGAACCTTCATTAAGTGACCTGTCATTTGTCAAGACTACCTGTTCCTTATGTCAGGAGGCACATATTACCAATTTTCTTTGTTACCAGACAAAGGATAAGACACATCAGACTCAATAAAGGAGTATATTTTTTTAGTACAGGGTTTAAATGAGGGGTCCTTGGTGCTTTCTGAGCTTGGTTGTTTTCTTGCAGACGATTCATTACCCCAAACTAGTTTATACTGCATTGGGAATATGAGAGGCTAAGGGAAAATGCAACCAGATCTTCCAATCTCTATTACTATAGAATACATCTATATCTCTAGTTGCAATCAAATCTGTGGCATTATTTTCTTGGTGGCCTTGGTGTACTTTGACATCAATCTTGAAAGCATCGTGTTTTCATTTTTCCTCCTCAGAAATTGGGAAACAACCAGCTGAATTCTTCCTAATGTTTTCTTTCTTACCAGGCCTAAAACATTTTTTCTCCATGATGTGTACATATAAACAGTCAGCAAAACTCCACTCTACCGTGCACTGATGGTCTTACTTAGCCTGGTAATAAAACATATAGTATGCAGGAAGTTTGGAGAACACTAAGAACTCAGTAATTCATCCTTGAGTTACATGTCCTTCACTATGGATCTCAACAAAGAATTTGATAAATCTCTCTTTAACATATTGATAGGCAAGCTAGTTAAGGGACAGATTGCATTACAATTAAGTGGATGTAGATCTAGCTGGCAAATCACAGAACTTTTCAAATAGTTGCAAGAATTCTTCATCTTCTCACTCCAAATGGAGGACATGAAGGAATAATGGATTTAAATTCAAAGAAAACAAATTTCAATTAAAGGTTGGAAAATCTTGACAGTGAAAGCATTTTGACAGGTGGACCAATTATCTAGAGATGGTGGTTCCTGTAAACACTATATTTTAAAATGGACAGCCAACTGTATGGGATGCTGCAATTTAGATTAAGCAAAGATTGGGCTGAACAGTCTAATCAGCTTAGGAGAAATTGAGCCAATAAAGATAACTAGCTGAAATTCAGTGGTATATTCAAATTCCTGGAAACTCTATTCTTTTGCACAAGAAAATATTTAATTTCTTCTTTTTCAGTGTACTTACAACAGAAAACAGTCACGTCTAAAACTCATCATGATGAAGCGATCTCATAAGGAATATGAAAGACAATTTAACAGTCTTAATTAATAATTAACCTCTGAGGTTATAGATGTTTTAATCAAGATTCCTGAAAGACAGTTCAGATTCAGATTCTTGGTCTATGTCAAGCTGCTGAGTTATTGAGAAAACATTTAATAAATTTAAAAAAGAAAGTGAAGTTTGTTAAGTCATACTGCACTCATCCAAATGATATTCCCTACTGTAAATTTATTTGAGGTTATATGAACATTTCAGGGTCTTGGATCATGTATCATTCTGTCATCATCTATTTTAACTATGACTTGTTGAATAAATGAAATGATTTCACTGCTCCTTTTAGAGTAAAACATAAACAATGGCTTCCAAACTGCAAAAGCTGAATTCATATATCATGAACAAACCATAATACAGTGCCTGGTGGCACAGTGGTTAGAATGTAGTATTGCAGGCAAACTCTGCCCACAGCCGGGACTTTGATCCTGCTGGGGCTTGAGGTCGACTCAGTCTTCCATCCTTCCAAGGTCAGTAAAATGAGGACCCAGATTGTTGGGGGCAATGTGCTGACTCCGTAAACTGGTCAGGGAATTCTGTAAAGCAGTACGGAGCAGTATATAAGTGCTATCGCTATTGCTTCATATAGCATTATATTTTAACTCAGCCAAGGCTAATGGGAAATTTGGGTCCACTAAAAACTCAGAAGTGGCAAAATCTACCTGATTGATTGATTGATTTTGTTTTGTAGTTTTGCTTTTGTTTTATAAAGACTGGTTGAATAGAGAAAGTGGAGGGTGAGTAAAGACCAAGGAAAAAGTGAAAAGTAGTTCCTCTGCTTTGGAACATTTTAAACCCGGGGTATCAAACTGGTGGCCCGTGGGCCAGATGCATCATGTGCAGGCCACACCCACCCCAGTCCACAAAGACAAAAAACGTCACGTGACATGATTGAGTTTGACACCCATGTTTTAAAGTAAAATCAGCAAAATTAAGCAATGCAGTTACCTGACATCACACTTTATGACACTTACTGATGGAAATTCTCGTCCCAACTGCCACCTGTGGACTCCTTGTATATGCCTAGTGATTTGAGAATTCCTTGTAGGTTTGTATAGACAAGGAAAAATTACAAAAAGTAAGTAATAAGAAGTGCTTTCTTGATCATATTCTTTGAGATACAGACATCTGTTTGATCATTTTTTAAATCTGACTACATTATTAATTTTCCCGGCCCAGTGGAATTTTTAATTTTGAACTTGTCCAAGCAATATACAGGTGAAACTCGAAAAATTAGAATATCGTGCAAAAGTTCATTTATGTCAGTAATGCAACGTAAAAGGTGAAACTAATTTATGAGATAGGCTCATTACATGCAAAGCAAGATTGTTAAACCTGTGATTTGTCATAATTGTGATGATTATGGCTTATAGCTCATGAAAACCCCAAATCCACAATCTCAGAAAATTAGAATATTACATGCAATCAATAAAACAAGGATTGTACATAGAACAATACTGGACCTCTGAAAAGTATAAGCATGCATATCTACTCAGTACTTGGTTTGGGCCCCTTTTGCAGCAATTACTGCCTCAATGGCATGGAAGCTATCAGCCTGTGGCACTGCTGAAGTGTTATGGAAGACCAGGATGCTTCAATAGTGGCCTTCAGCTCTTCTGCATTGTTCAGTCTCATGTCTCTCATCTTTCTCTTGGCAATGCCCCATAGATTCTCTATGGGGTTCAGATCAGGCGAGTTTGCTGGCCAATCAAGCACAGTAATCTCACGATTATTGAACCAGGTTTTGGTGCTTTTGGCAGTGTGGGCAGGTGTGAAATGGTCAGCATCCCCATAAAGCTCATCTGCGGAAGGAAGCATGAAGTGCTCCAAAATCTCCTGGTAGATGGCTGCGTTGACCCTGGCCTTAATGAAGCACAGTGGACCAACACCAGCAGATGACATGGCTCCCCAAATCAACACAGACTGTGGAAACTTCACACTGGACTTCAAGCATCTTGCAGTGTGTGCCTCTCCATTCTTCCACCAGACTCTGGGTCCTTGGTTTCCAAATGAGATGCGAAAGTTGCTCTCATCAGAAAAGAGGACTTTGGATCACTGAGCAACAGACCAGGTCTGTTTTTCTTTAGCCCAGGTAAGATGTTTCTGACGTTGTTTGTTGTTCAGGAGTGGCTTGACAAGAGGAATACGACATTTGAAGCCCATGTCCAGGATCCGTCTGTGTGTGGTGGCTCTTGATACACTGACTCCAGCCTCAGTCCACTCCTTGTGAAAGTGCCCAACACTTTTGAATGGCCTTTTCCTGACAATCCTCTCCAGTCCTGCTGCTTGTGCACCTTTTTCTTCCACACTTTTCCCTTCCACATAACTTTCTATTAATGTGCTTTGATACAGCACTTTGGGAACATCCAACTTCTTTTGCAATTACCTTTTGAGGCTTTCCGTCCTTATCGAGGGTGTCAATGATGGTTTTCTGCACAACTGTCAGATCAGCAGTCTTTCCCATGATTATGATTCCTATTGAACCAGACTGAGAGACCATTTAAAGGCTCAGGAATCCTTTGCAGGTATTATGGCTTAATTAGCTGATTAGAGTCGGACACTTTGAGCCTAGAATATTGCACCTTTTCACAATATTCTAATTTTCTGAGATTGTGGATTTGGGGTTTTCATGAGCTGTAAGCCATAATCATCACAATTATGACAAATCACATCTTGAACTATCTTGCTTTGCATGTAATCAGTCTATATTAGTTTCACCTTTTGTTACATTACTGAAATAAATGAACTTTTGCATGATATTCTAATTTTTCGAGTTTCACTTGTATTGTGTTGAACCTTGACTACAGTCTTCTTGAGATTTCATGAGTGAGATTCATCTCTATAGACAAATAGGTAAACTGTTTTAAGGGCCACAGCAAAAATAAATATTTTTTTAAAACTAAATATCTAGCTGCCCATCTGAAGAACTACTTCACTTTGACTTTTATGTTCACTTTTGAAAATTGTGAGTCCCTGAGCATCATTATCAGTTTACATAAAATAAAACAAGAAAGAAACATTTGTTTCATCCTTTCATGGTGTCACTAAGTCCTACCGAGCTGTCAGAATAGATGAATTAGTGCATGTGAAAGAAGAATAGCAAAATAATAAAAACATAAATATATTTTCACATGAGTTCTTTTTTTTACTTTTACTGGAGTTTAGTCTTTTTCTCCAAAGTCAATGATTTGAATTTGGACTTTGTATGCAAAGATTTATTGTTAAAAGGGGGAAATTTAAAATTAAAGAATTACAAAGCTATCTTTTTATCTTGATTTTTAAATAACAACACTAGATGGTGCTGTTTGTTTGCAAAGTGAGTTAAGAACTGGGTTTTGTGTGTGTGGTAGTAAATGAAATTATTATTTCATGAATAAAATATTTCTGGTGGGATTTGCATTTCTATATTGGCTGAAGATACTGTGTTGAATGTTTTATTAACCAGCCCAGTGCAACTGTCAGCCTATTAAAGAGATCCAATGGACCCTGTTTAGCTAAATAAACTAAGTAAATCCAATTCGTCAAATTGTGTTCCTGGCTGTTTATTTTCCATTCTTTTGATGTACAGTTTATTTTAAGTTAGAGCCACACAGATTTAAAAATTAATGGGAAAATAGAATATAATGTTTGGAACATAAAGAGACTAATTGTCCCAGAAAAAAAAAGAATAGCTTTTCTTCTAAGATGAAATTGTTAAAAAAACCGAATTTCTATAGTGAATGATTATTTATCCTATGCAATAATCAGTTTAGAAAAAAAACAATAACTTTTATAAAAATCAGATAGAACCCAAATATTCTGGAAATTACAGCACATAGTTAAACTGTTGCAAAACTTAATATCTTAAAAAAATCTTGCAAAATGATGGGATGTTTATTTAAAAATGTTAACAATTGAATCATTGAATCTGTTCATAATTTTAAGAATATTACTATAGATTTGGATGAAAATATTTTACTTTGTTTGCTGTCACAACAATCCTGTTATATTTCTATTCTCATTTTATTATAAGAATTTTAAAAATAGAAGTTTTCTTTTAGTGGAGTTTGTCTCTTAAAGGTTTCATTGGGGTATTCAGGCAGCTTCCTTGACAATTTTCTTGGAATTGGTTTGCCATTACCTTTTTCTGGGACCTGTTTAGCCTATAGCCCTGGAATACACCATATGATCACACTTAAATCATTCCCATATTTAGGAATGCAGAACTCATATACATCTAAATTATTGCCAGCAAATTTGGTTTGCAGGCAAGGAAAAACTAGTTTGTGTAATCTACTAGCTTTTGGAGCTAACCAATGAAGTTTAGAACTAACATCTGCCATATGGCAAAGAGAATAATTTGATGGCCATAATTAGTTATCTGGTTTTTTTATGCCATTTGAATATTAATTGGCTTATTAAAGCTGCAGTAACTTTATTTCTTTGTGAAATTTGATTTGAAGCTTGAGTAGAAAGGAGAGTCATGTCATCATTATTTCTTTGTGCTTTTGATTCAGATTCATTACTAGTATTTGTCTAATCTAATGTTGGTGTCAATTTGAAGATGTTTGTTTAGATACCGTAATGTTGCCAGTGAGCATTGATATAATCATATATATGGAGTTACTGAATTATGTAGCCTATTGGACAAAATATTTTAGGGGAAGAGTTCATATTTTGAAATCTTAGTGGAAAAGAGCAAAAACATAAGCTTAGTTTGTGTAAATTAGATCAATTTGTTTATCAATTGATAGGCAAGATCATTGCCTAATTAAGTTTCTGTTGCAATTAAACCTTTGCACTAAGGGCAATAATTTTGCAGGGCAAGGATAGAGTTAAAACTGCTCACAAAATTCACCTCCCCCCATTCACCCAGTTATAAGTAATAATCTTATGATTGATGAGGGGGAATTCTTTTTTGATTGTTATAGTTATTCTTAATTGTCATAAGAATTTGTTTATTTGATCACATTATACAGCAATAGAATGCATTGGACCTTTAGTAATGCAAGTCCTATTTTAATTTCTCTTTTGTTACAATCTCATTCTGTCTTGGTGAATTAAAGTATCAACAGAAGAGTTTGCTTTTCTAATAACTTATTAAAGTGATATTTGAATAAGGGATGTGTTTGTGTGTGTTTAATTTGAATGAACAAAATGAATTGATAGAATACACTTGTATTCGATTTATACTCTTGAACCACATTAGCAATGAATGTTTTCACAGGCTAAAAAGTTTGGGGAAATGTTGAGAAATTATATTTAAGATATATATAGTATAAGAAATACATTGTACATTTGATCTTGCTCTTTCTACTTTGATTTTGTCTATCATCTTTGTGAATGGATATACTTGATTTTTTTTGACATCTTTAAAAACTGACTCTGAGGAGTTGCTGTCTTTTTATTTCTTTACTTCTCACATTTATATGGTCGCCTATCTCACAAAAAGCAACTGGTCAATGTAGAACAAATATACATAATTATAAAAATGTAAAAATATTATTAAAAATAAGAAACATTAAACATTAAAAATATACAAACAACCTGGAGAAAGTAAGAAAATGCCTCTGGTTTGCTGAGACCCCAGGGCTGGTGACACAGCCAGGTCTTGAGGGGGGTTGAAGACAAGGATGGAACCAACCTAACTTTAGTGAGGAGTTAAAGTTTATGCCTGTTATTTGTTTATTGTATTTTAAGTGGGCTTAACATAAAAAAATACCATTTTTAGTTACATGCATCCTTAATATTCTGGTTTTTAAGCAGAATCTGTAAAATCCTGATATGATGATGATGATGACATAGTGCCTTCTACTTAAGACATCCAAATACACCAGCAAAGCAGAAATAATGTGCTAGTATGCTGTTCTGCTTGTTTTGTATATTATTACTTGAGATGGAAATTTAAAACGTATGCATTCTAACTGATTTACATGCTGTGTTTCCCATACATAGTTAGAATTACATGCTATGCTACTGTTTATACTGGTACATTTGCACTAATGATTGAACTTACGTTTCTTATAAAATATTTACATAATTTAGTTCTTTTGACCAATGCATCCCAGAAAACATTGTCCCATGTTGTTTCATTATAACTTACTTATCAAATTAAAACAAGAGAGTGTAAATTCACCTAGAACTAGCCAGTTTCATGACTGAGTCTTAAATTAAAACAAAATTATATACAGGAAGAATTAGTTTCCTAAATCCAGCAATCCAAAATCTACAGTATATTGAGATTTGTGAAAATTGAAATCCAATGTTGTGCAAGCAATCTTCTGTTAACACAAAAATATTTTTCTCTTCTGTTTTCTGTCCTACAACTGTGGGTGTTCCCCAAACTTCACCCAATCATTCAGAGGTAATTTACAGACCAATCTTTGTCATGAAATTACATTTTTATAGAGAAGTACAGCTGGACTACTTTTATTCAGCTAAGGCTGTCCTTATATAGTGCATATTAATGTTAGCATGGGTGTTAAATCATCGTGCTAAATACATATGGTACTTGGATTTGGGGATGAATGTTATCCTGTGTTATATAAACAGTCTACCAGGATAAACTATATAATGGAAGTTTATGCTTACCTAGATGAAATGAATTATGAAGGCAGTGAAATCTAATACACTGTATTTCAAGATAGTTTTTCTTCATAAACTTCAATGTTAGCTGTATGAACTCACTGTATGTTTTCTGAAATACGATACCTAGAAATGAGTTATAATTTACCGTATATTTCATTATTTAAATTATTTCGAACAAATTAATTGTTAAAATAAATTCCCAAGCAAGGAACAAAATAACTAAGTGCATGCTATTTTGTACTCAATTTAAATGGTTGTATAATTGAAAATGGTAGTTTTCAAACTAAAAAATAACAAATTAATTTAAAGTTGCAACCACAGCACAATACATAAAGGCCAATGTTTTAACTGAAGACTAGTATTATTGTTTACAAAAAAGTGGAAATGGATTCCTCATTTTTAAAATGTTCAAGAATGAAGTGCATCTTCCAATTTTGCTTTCAAAGGCATTTCTTATTTGACCATTATCCTTTTCCTTGGTAACTCGAGTGTTAGGTTGTTCTTCAATATCAGCCCCAAAAGGAAAACATATAATCTATTGACAAAAAAAGTAGATAAATCTAATTTAATGTGGAAATTGCAGAATATTTTAATAACTTTTTGACATTTTCCTGTAGTCTTTATTTACCTTATCAATACCTGTGTTGACATATGACTGTCATCTCTTTAAATTAAGCTAAACCAATAAATTATACATGTTGTGTTTACACCGGATGAAAGCTGACATTTTGGAAAAGTGTTAAAATATACTGACAGTTCTTGTTCGTAAGCTCCTTTGGTAAATATGTAGTGACATCTTTAGATATTGTTTGTATATGGGCTGATAGGCAGGAAGTCTTGACATTGTAACAAATGCAAATGCCAACCCCATAATTTGCCATTCCTCTGTTGGAAGAGATGTTACTTTTAAATTACATGTTTCAAAAACTTTTAAAAGTTTTTTTAAGGTATTATCATTGATTTTTCATGTGTTTAGAAAATAGTGCAGAAACAAGAACAAATTTGCACTTAGAGCATCTCTTTAGGAATCCTATTTAAATCACTGTAGTGCTTCAATATTACTCCCTCTATCTAATTCTGCTTCTTATCTGAAAGATCTTTTTGTGTTTTGTTCAATGGATTTGTGCTTTCTAGAAATGCTAAAATGCAAGGGTTAGAACTACAAAAATGCAAGGGTTTCTCTCTCCCTCTCTAAGGATTGTGCTGGAAAAGTTTTCTGAACAAACTATAACTAAAATTATACTAAATGTCCTAAATCCACTAGTTATAAGCTTATTGTCATAATGTGTTCCTTGAAGGATATACTGTAGCATTTGGGAATAAGCTATTTTTCTCTGTACACATGAATGCGGCTAGGTTTCCCCCCCTTAAGTGGTACCCATTTATCTACTCATAATAGTGCATGATTTTGAACTTATGGGAGGGCAGGAGCTAGGGATCAAGTGACAGGAGCTCACTCTGTCTCACAGAGCGTGGCTTGAACCGCTGGAGTGCAGACCACTTCTGGGCAGCAGTTCCAGTATCATTAAGCCTCTGCATCACCACATCCTATTAAATTAATGATAATACATCTTTTTAGACCTGAAAAAAGTTATTTGGACATAGAGACACATAATTTAAGTGGTCATTCTGCAGTAGGAAGAAGTATAAGTGATTTCTAGTAGGGAACCTAAAGTATCCTTGTAGCAGTTACTGTGCAATGCTAGTTAAATTGTGCTTTATGGGAATGTAAAGTTTAGCAATAATTATCAGGTTGAAAAAGAAATTCAACTTGTAGAATTTTTTTTCATTCTGATATAAATCATTTCCCAAAATTGTTGAACTTTCCAACTATTTTTAGAGAAGGAGCTATACAATCAATACTAGAGCAATTTAATTAATCATCATACCATATTTGTAAAAAAAAAGCCAGCCAATACTCCAATTTCCTTCTTTGTGAAAAAGACTCAAAACATTTAAATGTTTTAAACAATATAACCTTAATTCTGCTCCCTATATGCCCTCAGCAAAATGTTGCTATGCATGTGATTATGGCCATATTTAATGTCCTGAACTGAGATTGAGACTCCTAATCATATTGCAAGCAGGTGGGTGTTATCTACTCCCTGCTTTTATGTTTGAATTTATTGAGTAGCATAACTGAATTTGTTTTCTATTAGTGTGTATAGTTTATTAGCAGAGCCTATCATCTTTTGTCACGTGTGCTTTTGTTGGGTTGGTAGGACTCTATCCTTATTTTTTACTTTAAAGTTTCTTTATAAATAGTATTATTAATTGTCCCAAAGGGGTATTTTAATATCACAATTCATTTTATTATGTAAAGGAAATAATTTTGTCAGTGGCTTTTGATTTCCAGTTATACAGCATTTATTCATATCAAAATTGGCTTCTGAAATGGAAGTTTCATTCCTCCTTATTCAAAATTTGCAAGTACTTATACTAATTTACATTCAAAAAATTAGTTGCTTTAGTATTATTATCTAATACTGTAGTCCTGTTGCTTAGTACTATTATTTGCCTTTATGAATTTGTTCTTAGCTTCCAGTCTCAGCTGCTCAATTCCTTTATGGTCTGAGCATGAGTAGGATACAAAAGAAAACATTATAGTTTACCAAATTGTACAAAAATACAGAAACTAACAGAATGTGGAGAAAATACAAGTGGGATGGTTTAGGAAATGGAATAGTGCAGCTATAAGAGAGACTCAGTACTGTTTAGCCATAAGAATACTACAAAACAATAATAAAATATAAATAATCAAATTGGTTTTCAGTAATCTCATTCTAGTATCCTCTGTGGTTTTTACAGTTGTTGGATTCAGAAATTCAAGTTACATGTATCTTTTGCCTGAGGTTTTGTGATTTTAACATTGTCCTATATAAATGTTTAATCAGTTCTATTTTTTTTTTAAAGAAAGTTGGTTGCTTAGCTTTTTTTAATTGCTTATTTGTTTCTCAGCAGAATATTTATTTACTTAAATGATAAGAGGTTTGTATTTCCATTGAACTACTTGTTCACTGGGGAAATTTAAATGAAATTGTAAAATTATAATCAAAAATACAAACAATAAATGGTTTAACTGGCTGTAGGCATCTTTAGGTAAAATGAATAGGGAAGATTTTGTTAATTAGAAGCAATTTGTTATAAACCTAAGTCTTCTTTTTTATTTTCTAGATTAAACTCTGTTCCCAGCTGGATGCTTATAGGTGCAGGAAATATAATTGTGAGATGATTAATTGCAAAAAGACAGATAATTAGAGTTCATATAGTATGTCAGATACAGCCCAACCAAAAGCTTGCCAGCCTGTTCAAAGAGTAGGCTAAATGAAAGTTGCATAGTGACTGACTAGAGGATATTATGCAGGTAAATATTCATAGATTGACTGCTGTTAACAGTATGGGTATGGCTGAATATAATATGTAAATTCTCTTCCTTTTACTTTAGACCTTAGTTTTATAAAAGAAGAACGTTATATATGTATATAAACTTCAGCAGCATGTGTGTGTGTGTGTGTATACACATGCACATACAAACACACACACACACACATATATACTCATACATATACACATATACATATACATACATACATACATATATATATATATTATATTTTTACATATCTGCACAAACATACTAGCAATACATCAATTAACTGTCTTTGGACTTGAATATCTTAATACAATCTGCTTGAATTTTTTTCTTTTGTATTTAATTTCATTTTTTTCCATGCGTGTACGTTTTTATTGCTTTCTCTTGGATGGTTTGCAGCTCCGCAAATAGCTTTGCTAATGCTGGCTCACTTTAAACCTGTTTCCAAAATATTTAATCATCAGATGGTAATGCTTAAATTACTTCTTGCTTTATGTAAATTAGTAGCTTCTGTTTAAATTAGCTTTTTAGCCACAAACTCTTCCGTGTTCTTGTGGATGGAGTATTTTGAGATGATGTTTATATTTTGGGATGTTATGAAATCTTCACCTTGCCCGCCCACGTGAGAAGTGTTCTGCCTTCATAAAGAGTTGCTAACCCCTGGAAACACTGGTTTACTAATGACCCAAATACAGCTTGTTTTGTTGTGTATGAGTTACATTAAAATAACACACAATATTGTCATTAATAATATGCTCATTTTGATAATGGAGCTGCAGTCTCTTAGCATGCAGTCCTTGGGGAGATGCTGCATTTTTTTAAACTAAGTATTGTTCTGGCTCCTTTCCTTGATTGGCCCAGAAATAGCAATCAGCTGGGGAGCAGGATGACATGCCTCTTAGCAATCCCTTTTATCTTTGAGATGAGTATCAACATTGTATGCTTCCTAATGGAAGTGTAATTTAATGAAATCTATTGGGTAAACATACTTCAGATGTTCAAAGGAGGTGACAAAATTTTTGCTGGCAGCCAGGACCTGGCTGGTTTCCAGCTTGCCTTTAGCTACTATGCATATAGCATAGAGAGAGGCATTTAAAATAGAAATACAAAGTATTATTTCTATTGTTGTCCTCTCCACTTATATTTATTTCTCTTAATTTTATTCTTTTATGATATTTTCTGGGTTAGCATCTTTTGACGTGTAGCTATTCTGGGGAAATGATAGATATATATGGTAAGATTTTAAATTTTTTATTCTGATCAAAACCAACACACAAAACACTGTTCATAATCCGGAATATTGCACTGAACTCAAGGGGAAATTGTTGGCTCCAAAAGTGCTATATAGATCACAGAAAAGAGGGGGAGAAAAACAACATTGCCTTGAGTCACTTGTACTGTTAAATAGAATAGCTTTCTCTGTAGACTTATGAAATTAAATGTCCTGATCTAAAGGTTAGGAAAGAACACTTTTCTTATCAATAATAGTTGTTCTTGCAGAATGTAGCTTATCACAATGATAAGCGCTTTAATGTTTATGTCTTCATCAAATCAGATGCTTGGTAAAAGAAGGACAAAATGAATAACTTTAGTGTCTTTCATCCCATATAAGTAATATGAATAAAAACAGTCAAGGATCATAGCTGTACTATTGTCAGTGTCATATTGGATAGGCTACAGGTACTTTTACTTAGATGCTTAAAAATTGCTAACTATGTACTTGACACAGGAGACTGGACTTCAGATCCTGGCTGGTACCTACCTTTATGTATTGGGTTCTTAGGCAAAGGCCCACTAATGTTTATATCTGTCCACCTCAGATATAAGAATAACACAAACTAAGAGTGGCTATCACATAGATTAACAAGTTCTGTGTTTCATGTTGGGAAACCAGAACAATCTGATGATAAGTTAGCTACTGGAACAAATAATACATGGACAAGACAAGAGAACCTAGAATTGATGGAGTAATAACAGTAGACATAATGAGAGGGAATACTGGTAGTCCTTGACTTACAACCATTCGTTTGGTGACCAAAGTTACAATGGCACTGAAAAAAAATGAATATTTAGGACCCTTTTTCACATGACTGTTGGAGCATCCTCATTGTCACATGATCAAAATTCGGATGCTTGGCAACTGGTATGTATTTATGACAGTTGAGTGTCCCATGGTCATATCACCTTTTGTGATCTTCTGACAAGCAAAGTGAAGGGAGAAGCCAAATTCACTTAATAACCGTGTTACTAACTTAACTGCAGTGATTCACTTAACAGCTATGGGATGAAAATTGTGAAATGGGCAAAGTTCACTTAACTGTCTTGCATAACATAACAAGACAGGAAATTTAGGGCTTAATTGTGATGTAAGTTGAAGACTACATGCACATGAAATGTGGGTACTATGGATAGATGGAAAAGTTACATCCATACAACTAAAATCATCCTAGTTACCCAATGTTTCAACATACAGAAGAGAAAATTGCTGTCAAATCTTGAGGTAAATCAATCTGGCATTACATACCACAATCAAGAATACTTGAAGAATAACTGCATGTGTAGCCAATACCTGAAGCTGGAACATCACTGTCATTCCCTTAATTGCACAAAACAGCAGATGATATGATACATAAAATCATTTATAAACTGGCTACGGTTAATTCTTGAGACCCGCTACCAAGCCTCATTGGAAAAGATAGTATGCTAGGAGATCCAGTAGAGTCCTAATGACAATCCCTATTATCACCTTAAAACAAACCAGTGAAATAGTATATGCTAAAAAAAGATAAAGATTTCCCCTACCCACTCGTTTCTGATTCTCTGCTCATCTCGGTTTCTTATCTGAGGGAGGCAGTGTTGTTTGAAGACATTTCTGTGGTCATGTGACCAGCATGACTAGCTCCAAGGCACATAAACACTGTTACAGTATCATCCCACTGAAGTGGTACCTACAGTGTTTATCTACTTGGATTTGCATGCTTTTGAACTGCTAGGTGGGCAGGAGCTGGGACAAGTAACAGGAGAGGACCCTATCATGAGGTGCTCGGGTCTTAAATGCAGGCCATCAGCTTTTCAACTGATAAGCTCAGCATCTTTAACTGTTGAGCCATCACACTGTGTATGTGTGTATGTATGTGTGTGTGTGTGTGTATATATATTACAGCTGCTGTAATCCTGGAGATGCTTGGCTTCACAATCAAGAAGAACAGCTGTACATACCATCTGTAATAAATTATGTTGAAAAATATAAGAGCCTGACTCCATCTGAAACATTAACAACTGCTAAACAAAAGCTCAGAGTTTTGGGTATCAGGCTAAGGAGATACACTAAAGAAAGTGAGGCCAAGAAGATAAATGCCATGTTCTCAAAAGAATAATCCAAGGTGTGCTCCTAATTTCAGTGCAACAACATGCAGTAGTAAGATCAGAGCCACCCATACCAGAAACTGAATAGTACTGAAAGAAGATATGGGAGAAAGAGAAGACACATAACATAAGTCCGAAGTAGATTCAGGACCTGAGAGAACAGGAATTAGTCACCATCTCAGTAACAGACCTCCAACAGTGGGTCAAGGACAGAAAGATCTGGACAGTATCATGATCCACAACTACTGGCTAAAGAAAATAACAGCAGTGCATAAATGTCTAGCAGCACAGACGAACCAGCTGCTAGCAGCAGGCTCCCACCCAGACTTAGTAACTGTAAGGGAAGGACTGGCAGAACCTGTGGTAGAATTAAAAGAGGGACTTAAACTCTCTACATAACTACAAGTGAACTTAGTTCAACCACCTTAAATTATGTTGATCCTTAATCTAACTCCTGGCAGATCTGTTACTTGATAATATTCCTGTGCATAGGAATGAGTAGTAATAAACCAGTTTAACTGAATCTTCACATGTGGACCGCATATTTTGCGTCTGACACCAAAACAAGGAAGACAGTATTTATCAGGAAAACTCCCACAAGAGAAATGTACTGTTCAACTACTGGCCAATAACCTGCCTCCTACCCCCACAACATGGAAAGTCCTTTCAGGCATTATAGCCACCGAATTAGACAACCATATGGTTCAGTACATGAGCAAAGGTCATAGATAGAGCAATAACCCAAGAATCTAGGTTTAGACAGACTGATCCAAACAAAGTCTGGATTGATTACAGGAAAGCCTTCAACTTAATATCATGGATAGATCTATGAATGCCTGATGCAATACAAAGTCTACAGGACACTAAGAATTAACTACAGAAGATAACACTGTAAGTCAACTCAAGAACTCACATAAGTGGCCATTAAATTGTCCCCATTGTTATTTGGCCCTGAAACCCTCAGTGGAAGGGGTGGTCAAACAGGTCATCAGTCATGAATCCCAGTGCGCCCATCAGAGATCTAAGTCTAGGCCACCTTCCTTGACTGTTAGTAGTTCAGATTCTTGTAGTGTGCTTAAGTTTGCAATAAACCTTTATAGTAATTTGCCCTTCATGATTCTCCTGATTTTCCCTGCACTTGACAAATGCCATATCTCTATTTATAAATTCTGTCCTACTTTCCAAAACTTCCACTTTGTCAGTATAGTTATCGTAGTTCTTGACTTATGCCCACAATTGGAATTTCTGTTGTCAAGCAACAGAAGTTGCTTGTTAAGTTAAGTTAAGTTAAGTTACTCACATCTGATTTTTCAACCTTTTTGCCATGGTTGTTAAATGAATCATGCAGTAGTTAAATGAATCTGTCTTTTTCTATTGATTTTGCTTGGAAGCCAGCTGGAAAAGTTGCTAATTGTGATCACATGACCCAGGATGCACCAAAGATAGGCACACAAGTGACAAACAGAACGAACTACTAGCTAATCTAGTCTATCAAGACTGCATTGCGTGTCTAGCATATGTAGATTTCCCTGAAATTGTATGCCACATGTTAAAATAATTGCATGGCATCATTTTTTATTCTTCTAGTTTACATTCAGTTTCAAATTGTAAAACCTACTGCAGGTGCTCCTCCACCAAACATCTGGAGTAAATGTATGAGATGTGCAAGCCTACAAGATGGAGAATCTATTCAACTTAGTGAAATTGATTTCTCATTGAAATTGTATCACTGAAATTGTATCAAATTCTTTGATACAGTTCAGTATGTTTTACATGACAGTGGCTTTCTTAGACCTGAATGAGTAGCTTACCACAGAGAAGAATGACTTCTGCAAATTTTTAAGTTTACTCTTTAAATAATTTTAGTAGTTGAAAGTCACATGAATGTAAGCCAGTTCAGAGGTACCTTGCACTATTATAGTAC
Organism: Naja naja; assembly: GCA_009733165.1. NCBI lineage: Eukaryota > Metazoa > Chordata > Lepidosauria > Squamata > Elapidae > Naja > Naja naja. Next base: position 131,383,972 of record CM019151.1, on the reverse strand, counting down.
TGACAAGTGGATCCCATATTTGCTTCAAGTTGATGCAGTGTTCAGTGTAATTCCTCAAAATCAGATGTTTTAATATACAGGATAAACAAATAAATAAAAGCAATGTAATAATTCAGGGTGATTTTATTTTGTAAAAATACCTATTATTACAGTTTTTGTATTTTTGTGTGGGTGTGGGTGTGTATACATACTTATTTTTGCATATATTTATATTCTTCAAAGCCTTTTCAAATGCAGTACAGTTGCAATTAATTATCCATCTGCTAGGTGTCAGCAAAGGTTCTTGTTAATGTATGAAATTAATGATGCATTCATAAAGTAGATTTGGTTGCAGTTCCTAGATACATTTTGGTTTGGAAAAAGTGATTTTGTGGGATTTATTTTTAAATTAATTCAGTAGGTAAACTTTTAAATACTTTAAAAAGTTTTAATACCATCATCCTTAGAGTCAACTACTACTATCAAATATACTGTTCTCATTTTTATTAGAATGATCCACCAATCCAAAATGTATTGAATTTGGAGGTTACAGATTGTTTTTTTTCCTCTCAAGAAAATATCTATAGAATTGCGGCTAGAATAAATGTGGAACACATGGTATCATACCCAGACACCTCATTTAATTGATAATTTATGTCAGACAGATTAGTAGATACCACAAATATTATGACAATCACAAACTTTTGTCAAAGGCCACTTTAGCTGTTTGATGAAATGACGGCAATTTCCAGTGTCAGAAAATCTACAATAAATCACCTATAAATACTAAATTGTTCTGCAGCTTTCCCACAGAAGTTGAAAAAAGTTCATCAACTCACAGTTTTCGCTGTTTCCTGCAGATTGGGCATGTATTGGTGGATTGATTGTTTTGACTATGATGTGACTTGTTCTAAAAAGTCTTAGGGAAGAAAAAAATGAATTATCTAAAAATATTCTGGTCTTGTACATTATGTTTCCTTAGCTTATTCAGTCACCCTTCCTAAGTTTTTTTTTAATTCCTTATACAAAATTATATGTAAAAAGAATACAATAGAACAGTCAAAATTGCCTTCATATATAGTCATGTCATGCTGTAGAGCTAAAATTGTTACTATTTAAGTTAGTTTATTAATAGAAATCAAACTTCTGAATTGGTATATAGTCCATTTTTTGTCTTTGTTTAATAAAATAGAAAAAATAGCAGAGGAAACAAAGAAAATACATAATGGCTGTATAAAAACAAATTGATTTATTTGAATTGTGTTGGAGAAAATTCTTGATAATAACTTGATATACAATATAGTGTGTTGTGCTGCAAGAAGAACAAATCTTTCAGTTCTAATGAAATAATTCTTGATACTCTCTGGAAATATTAATAAGCTAAAGCTTAAATATATTAGTCACATATTGTGAGATGTAGGATCTTTGGAGAAGTTGATGTTTGGAAAAATCAAAGACGAGAAGGAAAAGCTTACAGTGGATAATACTGTAAGGCTTAATATTAAAGTACCACTAATGACAACCCTAATGGATGTGTAAGAAGTTAAAGCAGTTACTGACTAAGCAAAATGACATCACAAAAAGTTGAACAACAAAATGAAGATGGATAAAAGGATCTGATAAGATAAAGTATTTGAGCAATTTTGCAGATAATGCTGTTAAAAATAAAGTTCTCTCAAGATAAGAATTTATCTTTAAGGTTGGCACCATTAATCCAATGACTGAAAGTGATAATTTAATCAACAATTTAATTTACCATGAAGTGTCCTTTCAAGGACCAGACAGTGAAGGCCTGCCTAATGAAGGGAGAAGGGCCCAATCGGGAACAGAAAAACATCCAACTGTGGCACAAGTTAGAGGAATATCATTGTCTGAGATTTTAATGGTAACTAATTAATAAAAGAACATACAGTTTATGAGTGAAAATCAAACATGCTTGAAATCAATTTTTGTGACTAAAATGGAATTTCTCCCTCCCCCCAAAGAAGCACCATAGAAAAACTTGTCTTCCTTCTTACTTTCTTGACTTACATATTGGTTCTAATTTCCATTGACCAGAAAGATACTTCATGGTAACCATGGAAGCCATGTCTTTGATAGTTCCTGCAAAAAGAAGTGGAGTAGCCACATCCTTTCGCTTAGAACCCTATAATATGTTTTGTTATTGTTGTTAAAGAAAGTCTTAGCACTCATATACTGTTACGCAAGCTTAAAGTACTTTTAACATTGAAACTGCAAAGATGGAATACAGATAGTTAAATAAATAAGTATTTTCTGATTGTAAGCAAGCTTTCCCTCTAGGTAATGTATTATATTTACTGCATGTGGGCTTATCTTCCTCTAGTAAGATGTATTCAGGTGCTTTACTGGGTTATTCTTCCCATTTACTAGTAATTCAAAACACTGAAGTACTCAATAGTCTCGAGTTTACAAGGACTATTCTGATATCTTTTATGAAAAAGAAAAATTCTACAGTGATTAAGGTGTTCTTGAGCTAATAAACGAGAATGAAAGTGTCTTTGTAGTACATTATGTTAGTCACTGGGGTACATTATATACAGTCAAGTTGTATATTCTTTAAAGAACTAACTACCCTGGTTTCACCTGATGTTTTGTTTCCCAAAGTTAATTAATCAATATTTTCTATGCTAATTTTTTGTTCCATCGATAGTGTAGTTTTAATATATAGCATATCTGTCAACTTAAAGTGCTTTTAGATTAAATATTTTATTTGATTTTTTAAAATTGTGTTTGATATTTATAAATATAGCAGCTAAGACCCTGCAAATACGAAAATGTTACATAATTCTCTCTGATTCCTGGTCATTCCATATTCACATTTTTCTTGGCAAAAATATGAATATGAAAAACTTCTTGAATGTTTTCCAACTTGCAGATTAGTCAACAAACCTGGGATTCCTTGATGCTCACTTGTTCATAATAACAAGATCCAATTCAGCTGGACTTCCAACTTAAGCTAAATGTCAGGGTTCCAAGTAATACACCCAGAGTGTCATCCAGGGTTGACACTCATCCAACTGTGGTCAGATGTTGAGACCCTTCACATGACACTTAGAAGCTATTGGTTTAACAGAGCAAGATTGTATATAGAAGAAGAGGAGGAGGAAGAGGAGGCCAAGAAATGCTGTAAGATTGAATCACACTGATGCTAAATAATGATGACAAATTTTAATCTTTTTCCAATTATCAATAATGTTGTGCTTTTTTACCTTGGAATTTAGCAAAGGTAGAACTCAATAAACTGGGATATATTTTATTGTTTTTAAATTTGTACCTATAGTTAAATCCAAATATTTACTACATTTTAAAAATAGAGAATTATATTTGGAAACTATTGCTTGTTGTACACTTTTATTTGTGCAGAATAAACACACCATTTTGCTTGTTTCCTTCTTTTTGTTATTTCTTTAATTATAAATTTGGAAGGTTCATTTTTATTTGCTTCTCTGTATAACCAGAATTGTATCAAATCTGTATTGCAGTTCAGTCTTGGGAGCATCTAGGACTATAATTTGCAGATCCTGAGATAAAAGACAACTGAATAAAAAGTTGGAGCATTGGGTTTGTGTTGTATAAAATAAACTAATTTATATTCCTAAGTTCTGCAAACATAAATTTTATGTATTTGTGTATGTGTGTGTGTGTGTGTGTGTGCATGCATGTGTATGTCTGATTGAAATAATGGAGATATGCAAGGATTTCTGTTGGAGACATGGTGAGCAAACATGTCTCCATGGAGAGTGGAGAGGTCAGCCATGGCAGGGAACAAAGAACTGGTGAGTTGAATCTACTTGGAAAAGGAAAGGATGGAGATTGCCACATATGGTCTGGATAGCTGCTGCTTGGGAGGAGACTGCAAGACAGTGATCTCCCATGGGTTTGAATGCCAAGAGATGAAGGTATCAATTTTAGGTTCACAACTGCTGTGGAGCCTTTTTAAAGGACACTAAGTTTGGTAATCTTTAATCACTTTTGGAAATTGTCCTTTTAACCATCTTAAAGCTACTACAGATATTTGGAACGCCAAGTTTGAAAACTCCACTGATAAATCTCTTCATTTCTGAACAAAAGAAAAATTAACTATAATTTTAAGAACCTAAAGAATTTGAGACAAATGGCAAAAAGCTAAATAAGATGTTGAGCCCAGAAAGTTATAAACAAATTAAGGGTCCAGACAAATTTGTAATATTGAAAATTTTACTATAATATTTTGGAACAAACTACATAAAATAAATAGCAACAGTAAATCATAACAGAGATTAGAGTTGTGATTATTTAAATCACAGGAAAGGAGGCTGAAGTTTTTAGTTTAAAAAAACTGCCTTTGGTTTTGATTAGGATTGAGATTTATAAAATGACACAAAACACTATAACATGCAACTATTAAAGGAGATCTTCGTAGAATGGGGGCAGATACTACTAGCCACAATAACAAAAATATCAGTAATGATGTCTTCTTTTATGTGTAACTATGTTTAAATGATGTTAATGAAGAATAATAGATATGAAACAAATCTTGCCTGGTGCAGAAATATTGGATTAATAAAAAAGGGGTCACAAAACAAAAAAAAAGATATTTAAAGTAGAAATACAAGTGACAAGCCAAGAGAATGACCTGGATAAGGACTCTTACCTGGATATACAAAAGAAGTTTTAAAATTGTTAAGTCTTGAAGTTTAAGACTTTAAATCATCCTTTTGCCTGCTGCTATAATAATGTGAAATTAGTAGAAAACTGCTCCTTTAATATTACGTAGGCTTTTATGTATTAAATTTTGTACATTGTATTAAACATGGGGAGATGTATTTTAAGAATTAGCATAATGGAAATATGAATATGATGAAATGTTCTGAAAATATAGTTCTGTAGATATGATATTTCAAAATTTGAATTTGCATTTTGTTTAGTTAAAATTTTCTTGTGAAACATGTGGTAAGCATTTGTTATGTGTCTTTATATCTTGCTTTGCTTATACAAATGGAAATCCCATCCTTTATTTTTAAACAGCATACCTACGTGTGTTTACATTGGTAGGATTCATCTGTATGTCATCAAGATTGGTATTTTGTTTGGCATAGTGTAGTATAATCTAAAAATAAAAATCTGCACTTATTTAAGTATACTAAATTCTTTGGCAAAAACAGTTTTCCTCAACAGCTCAATATGCAATGTGTAACTAACAAAATCAAGAGTGAAACATCTTGATACCTGTAACTCTTATAGGAACAATCTTTTTTCCTTTTTCATGCTCATGTTCCCTTGGCGTAGGGCTGCCAATTGACAACTCTAGGAAAAGACCAACACATGTTCTGTGTGGTATATCTTTTTGGTTTCTAGTGTATCACTAATTTTCAAGATTCCAATATTTTAATGCACTTTTAAATGTGTCTCAGATAGATCTCTCTTATGTCACTCAGAGCTGAAATGGAACAGATTCATAATTGTGATACAGAATTTTGCTGCACTGCTGTATATTGTACAACAAATGTATTCAATATCATTGCTTGCCAGTTCAGGATTAAAATTGGTTGTGACAGATCTCATTATACCTCTGATTTCTAGGTCAGTGATTTTACGGTATGATGACTGAAGATCATTGGACAGGAGATATTCATCTACTGACTAAAGGCAGAAGGCTAGAGTTTCTGCTTGCAAGTTAGGGGCTGACACTATATAGTCCATGGAAGAAATATGGAAATATGGAAGACATATACAATACTGTGCATATGTATGTGTAATTTGTTAAAGTTTGAAATAGCATCAGGCAATGAAGTTCTAAATTTATGCCTGAGCAATTCATTTCAAATATAAATGGTCATTAAGATATGTATCTCTTGAACTGATATAGAATTGGTTTGCATAATGCTAGATATTATGTCTTAATACTTAAAGTTACAGTAACCTGTAAACAGTTGTTTGGGAATAAGCCTTCTCAAATTCAGGGGGTTTAATTCTTAGTAAATATGCTTGGATATGATTGATAAATAAATTTTGGGTTTTTTCTTTTCAATCTGACGTAATTTTGAATTTTTGAATGATAGTTGTAGATAATACAGCTATTTACTCCAAGCAGATACAAGAAGTTTCCCACAATCCCACAGATATCTGGTTCATCTAAAATTGTGTATGTTAATTTATGTGTAGATGAAAAACGTAGAAACAATTCTTACAATTTAAAATGAAATACAGTAAATATTACTGTACTTGGTAAAGTTAGACTTAAGTGACCTGCCTACATTCTTAAACATCATCAAAACTGATAGATTGTTTTTTTTAAACTAGGCTTTTATTGGTCAGCTCACCAAATATAAGAATAACCTTTGTTTACTTAAGACACATGATGGTTAAAAGAAGACAGAGAAATTCCATTGTGTAATTAGCCCTTTATCTGGGATAATTGGTGCATCTAAATAGTCTGAATTTAACTCTTGCTTTTATTACAATAATGTCACACAGTTTATAGCTGATTTTGGAATTGGTTAAACTTCATTAAAATATAATCAAAAATAAGTGTGTGAATGTTTTTTTCTGCTTTTTACTATTATATATTTTTAAAAATAACTGTGAATTAAGGCTTTCATACACACACACACACTAAAATATATAGATATTGTATGCATTTCTAAAGGCGAGATATTGGGGGGGGGGAAATGGCTTTCCTTTTGGCTAATAATTGAAAATATATTGAATTAAAGTGAACTTGGATATCCTAAAACCAAGTAATTTAAAATATAAAATAAAAATTAAGATATACTAAATATACTGTATATACTATATATATACTATATACTGTGGCTATATTGGCAGAATTTAACGAATATCCTATCAGATGTGGAAAAAAATCTGCTTGAATTGTAGTAGCAATATATTACTTAATTCGCATGCAACATAGCCTACCACATGGAAAATATTATAAATCTATTTACCATGTGACTGGTCTGGTGATAACATTATATTAAATTCCTAGGTGAAGTAATTTATGCAATTGCCTTTCTATGTGAAGCCCATGGAAATTAGTGATAGTCGAACTTTATTGTTTGATTTGCTTATATCATAGTTTAACAGAATTCCTATAGTTGTGGCTACATATACTGTGTTACAAATGTAAAATTATCACAAATGCTGTAGATCACAGTTCTTAATTTAAACTGAATTAATTCATTTCATTTCTAATTTAACTGTGTTTGCCTGTGAATATATTCAGTTCAGTTGGGAAATATTAAGACTTGTGTCAAGTAGACCAGTTGTTTAAAGCTAAATTGCCATACAGAACTAAGCAAATGTATTTGAATAGGATGTTAAAAGAATCAATATGCAAAAAGTTCCTCTGCATTACCAAATGATGTCTATCTAGGATCAGATTGTTCTTTGGTGTAAAGTTTGAATATTGGAAAACATTAGGGAAGATAACTCAAATTGAATTACTCTGTTTCTTGTTGTTGTGTATCGTGTTTACATTTCTTAAATATTATAAGATGGTGATAATCATCTGAACATGTTATATTCTGTGTATCATAATAAATAGAAGTAAGTTCTGTACTCAAGAGGAAGGTAGATATATGATTACAATATTTTTAATACTGCAATCATTTTTACCAAATGGAGTGACTAAATAGGCAGAGTTCATTATTAAGTTAGAGTATTGCAGGCAGTTGCCAAAATACTCTATTTGAACTTCTGATGTGGTACACATTTTCTTTATTATTTGACAGGATGATAACTAATATTTTAAATTACAAGTCCATAGTGGTTCGTTATGTTTATTATAAACTCTATTTCTACCATATTGTGTCCTGATCATAAGTTTTAAATATATCATTATATGGCTATATATGTTGGAATGAAGAATTTGGTGATCACATTTTGTTAACAGACACATCAGCATTGATTATTTTCATAAAGGTGTAATTTTATTTCCTTTTATGGTAGAAGAATAATTCTATTAATGAACTACCATTTTTATAGTAAGAAAAATGATCTTGCTTTTAATTCGAAAAAAGACAATTTAATTTAAAAAACAATTTAATTTAAAAAACAACAACAAAAGCATGTTACTTTTATTTAAGATCACCTCCCCATTTGAAGGAAAAATATTTGGAAGGAAAAAAATACCTTTCATGAATCTTGGTTTTATTGATTGGATTGTTTATGGTGAAAACTAGACAATTAGTGACTGATGCAAAAATAATGTATCTGAACATGAGCTAGATAATTATTTGATAATGTTGGGGTGGCTCTTGGACTGGAAGAAATTGAAAGAAATTAAAGACATTCAGAAATGCAAGACAAAAGGAAGAGAATGCTGATTCATATATGAAAAAGTATTAGAAGATGCTTTAGTCTCTCTATGGAAAGAGTGAAAAGTGGATACAAGGAAAATTGATGTAGTGTATCTTGGAGTAAATGAATTCAGACCACCAGGACCACATCAATTACACCCCAAGGTTCTGAAGGAATTGGCAAATGTAATCTCAGAACCACTGAATTATATTTTTTAAATATCCTGGAACATTGGGGAACTACCAGAGGACTGGAAAAGAGCTGATGTAGTTCCCATCTTCAAAAAAGGAAGAAAAAATAGATCCAGGAAACTAAAGATCTATCAGCCTGACTTCAATACCTAGGAAGATTCTGGGAAAGATAATCAAAACAAATATGTAAACACCTAGAGGCAAATAAAGTCATAATGAAAAGCCAACATGTTTTTGTCAACAGTTCAAGAGCTGAGGAGTTTGCTCAATATCTGTCGGATAAGGTCGCTCAGATTCGGAGCGGGTTGTCCTCTGATTTGCAGTGGTCTGAGGAATGGGATACAGGCAGTCTGGCCAATGTGATTTGGGATGAGTTCGATCCTGTTTCCGAGGATGAAGTGGACAGGATCATGCAGTGGCTGAGCTCCACCACATGCTTGTTGGACCCGTGCCCCTCCTGGCTGGCTTATGCCACCAGGGAGGTCACCTGTGGTTGGCTCCAGGCAGTTGTCAATGCTTCATTAAGGGAGGGTGTTTTTCCCTCCACCTTGAAGGAGGCGGTGGTAAGACCCTTCCTGAAGAAGCCTGCCTTGGACCCGACCGTGTTAGACAACTTTCATCCAGTCTCCAACCTTCGCTTTTTGGCGAAGGTTGTTGAGAGTGTGGTAGCTCAGCAGTTTCACTTTTCCTGGATGAAGCGGACTACCTGGATCCGTATCAATCAGGCTTCGACTGGTTTCAGCACGGAGACGGCATTGGTCGCGCTGATGGATGATCTCTGGAGGGCCTGGGACAGGGTTTTTTCCTCTGTCCTGGTCCTATTAGACCTCTCAGCGGCTTTTGATACCATCGACCATGGTATCCTTTTGCGACGCCTCGAGGGGTTGGGAATGGGAGGCACCGTGCTTCGGTGGTTCACCTCCTACCTCTCGGGGCAGCGCAATCAGTATTGGCGGGGGGGCAGCGGCGACCAGAGGTGCTCTCTTGTGGGGTCCCTCAGGGGTCGGTCCTCTCCCCCCTGCTATTTAACATCTATATGAAGCCGCTGGGTGAGATCATCTGTGGTTTGGGGTGAGATTCCTCAGTACGCGGATGATACCCAGCTGTACATCTCCACCCTGAAACAATCAGTGATGCCCTCTCCCTGATGACCCAGTGTTGGATGCAGTACGGATTTGGATGGCGGGAACATGCTTCGACTCAACCCGGCCAAGACTGAGTGGCTGTGCATACCGGCATCTCGGCCAGTCAGGATTATCCATCTTTGGCCATAGGGAGAGGGTGTTGCCCCCTGTGGATAGGGCACGGAACATGGGGGTCCTCCTGGACGTCACGGCTCCAGCCTGGAGGAGCAGGGGGGGCCTCTCACCAGGGGGCCTTTGCCCAGCCCGCCTCTGGTTCATCCAACTCACGCCCTCTTTCTGGACCGAGATGCCCTCGCGCACAGTCACTCATGCTCTTGTTACCTCCAGACTCACTCGACTACTGCACACTGTCTTATCTAGGGACTACTCTGCATACCATCCGGAGATTGCAGCTGGTGCAGAACGCGGCGGCGCGGGTGGTGATGGGAGTTCCCCGATTCTCCCATGTTACCCCCCTCCTGCGCTGCCTGCATTGGTTGCCGGTGCGCTCGGGTGAGATTCAAGGTTTTAGTTTTAACATACAAAGTCCTCCATGACATGGGTCCTCAATATTTAAAGGAGCGACTCCTGCCGACATCGAATGCCAACCGCCCTGTGCAAGCACATAGGCAAGGACTCCTTGGGGTTCCGTCGGCCGGCCAATGCCGGCCGGCGGTTCCCCAACAACAAGCCTTCTCTGTCACGGCCCCCGACCTCTGGAACCAACTCCCCTTGGGGCTCCGCTTGGCCCCTGATCTCCACACCTTCCGCCATGACCTGAAGACCTGGTTATTCGACCAATCCAGGCTGTGACCCTCTTTGGTTGGGGTGATTTTTATATGTTTATATGTTTATATGTTTTTAGTATTTAACTTTTTGGGCTTGTTAGTTTAATTTTTTCTTAAGTATTTATTATTGTATATATTGATGTTGTTTTTTTAGTTGTGAGCCGCCCTGAGTCTTCAGAGATGGGGCGGCATACAAGTCCCAAAAATAAATAAATAAATAAATAAATAAAAACAGATCATGCCAGACAAATTTCATTCTTTGACAAAATGACAAAATTAGTGGACCAGAGAAATGCTGTGGGTATAATTTACTTGAACTTCAATAAGGCATTTGATAAAGTAGACCACAACCTATTACTTGATAAGATAGAAAAATGTGGGTTAGACAGCATCACTGCCAGATAGATTTATAACTAGCTGACCAACCACACTCAATGTAATTGCATCTATATGGAGGGAAGTATGCAGTGGAATACTTCAAGGCTCTGTTTTAGGCCCAGTACTCTTCAACATCTTCATCAGTTATTTGGATGTTGGGATAGATGGCATACTTATCAAATTTGCAGATGATAACAAGCTGGCAGGAATAGCCAATATTCCAGAAGATAGGCTTCAGAAGAACCTTGACAATAAGGTTATACATTTAGGCAAAAAAAATCAAATGCACAGGTATAGTATAGGTGGTAAAGTACCTGGCTCAATAGTAATAACTGTGACAGGGAACTTGGAGTCCTAATGTCAATCACTTAAATAAGAGCCAGCAATGTGCTGCAGCTGCCAAAAAACCCAACACAGTTCTAGGCTGCATTAATAGAGGGATGGAAGCAAGATCACATGAAATATTATTACCACTTTATAATGCCTTGGTAAGACCACATTTGGAATACTGTATGCAGTTTTGGTCGCCACGATATAAAAAGATGTTGAGACTCTAGAAATGCAGAGAGCAGTAAAGATTATTAGGGGGCTGGAAGCTAAAACATATAAAGAACGGTTGCTGGAATTGGGTCTGTCTAGTTTAATGAAAAGAAGGACTAGGGGTGACATGATAGCAGTATTCCAATATCTCAGGGGTTGCTACAAAGAGGGACTCAAGCTATTCTCCAAAGTACCTGAAGGCAGGGCAAGAAGCAGTGGATGGAAACTAATCAAGGAGAGACGCATCCCAGAACTAAGGAGAAATTTCCTGGCAGTTAGAACAATTAATCAGTGAAACAACTTACCTCTAGAAGTTGTGAATGCTCCAACATTTTATAGAGTTTGGACAGCCATTTATCTGAAATGATATAGGGTTTCCTGCATGAGCTGCAGATTGGACTAGAAGACTTCCAAGGTCCCTTCCAACTCTGTTGTTCTATTCTATTCTACTCTACCCCTACTCTACCCTACCCTACCCTACTCTACTCTACTCTAAAATGATACAAATGTGTAGAGTTTAATACAAATCTTGAAAAAGAATGTTTGGTATAATGAAGTGAAAGACAACATGGATAAAAAAACAGCAGGAATATGATATTGTGCAAAAATGAATATGGAAAAAAGTATAATGTGTACATAAAGGAAAAAAATATAAAGAGCAAATAATATTTAATATTAAAAGCAACATGAACATGTAAAATATTTTAATGGAATCTTCAATAGGGTGAATAGAATTAAACAAGAAATAGATGAAATTCTTGGAATGAAGTTGAAGTCAGGGAATCTTGAAAAAAATTGTATGGGAATTATAGCAATATTAAAATAAATGCTAGAAATGTTAAATTCAAAGAAAAAAAGTAAACCATCACTGTTATAAGATTCAGGTACAGATGGTAAATCTGGAAAAATGTTAAAATATAGATGTGATTTGTTTATGAAGTAGCTGGATGACTTGTTTTAACATGAGTGAAGACATCTGTGTTTAATGGTTGAAAGAATGCTGTTATACTTCCTTTATACAAAAGGCAAAATTGAAGGGCAGCAGGAATGAATACAACAAACTTTCTGTGTATGAAAGTGGGTGGATTAGTTTAATAAGTATGTCTGAGAAAATGTGTAGAATTTGATTGAAATAATTGACAGTGAACAAAACTGGAGCAATGTAGTTTGGCTTTATGCCAGGCAGAGATATGCAGAGCAGATCTTTGCTCTTCAACAAGTCACTAAGAAACGTATGAATGTAAGAAGGAAAACTTACGTTGTTGATTAGGACTATGTTTGGTGGAACGAAGATTTTTGGGATAGAAGATGTGGAATGTATAGTGAATAGTGCTGGTTAAAGTAGATTTAGATAGGTTTACTTTTATTTTCTCCTATCACTAATATTTATTTCCTTTTTTAATTACTCCTTACTATTTTCTGCAATGCTTCTTACACATTTATGAAATGTGGCTAAATCTTCAGTACCACTGCGGTGTCATTCCTAACAAATCAATATATCATTGATATCTAAAAATTATCATCTTGAATTGTCTACAAATCTTTTCAATTTAGACTTTTGATGAATAATTTAATTACTAATGACTGTGTATTATCGTATTTACATCTGAAAATGAATGAGGCCATATATCATGCATAGATTTCTGAAAAATGGTGGTGTTGCTGTGGAAAATTGAACTGTTTTTCTGTGGAGTTTGGAAGTTCAAATGTTGAAAAGATAGTGAAGAATTTCTCATATTTTCAAGATGCTTCTGTTCGTAGGGTTGTCATTTGAGTTCACTGTTTGGGACAATTGGTTATAGGATTCCTGCTCTTCTTGGTGATATCATCACCTGATTTCTCCGTGCCATTTTTAAAAAGATGCTGTATTCTTACAAACTTTGCCATTGAGCTACACAAAAACATACCTTTTCCCTGGTAATATTGAGGAATACTTCTGCATGCATATCATCTTGCATAAGTAAGACGTGGTGCAGGAAAAAGCAAACCAAAACTTGTTACAAAGAACTCTTTATTAGACGAGTAGGAACTATTAAACTCATATGGGCTTTTCAGAAAAGGATTGGATTTGAACTCTGGAAAACTTCTATCTCTTCTGGAAACATAAATATAAAGTAGCAGTACTGTAGACAGTGATAACTGACAACTAAGACTAAAATTGTTGACAATTTCTTGATTTGCCTGGTTAGCTTATGTATAGAAGTCATTAACTATTTATAAAATGCATTATGAATTGAATTCCTTCAAACTCTTGTAGTATATGTGACATTTTCTAGCACATAGTCTCAGGCTTCCATTTGGCTACAGCGTAAATGTAGACTCAGTAAAAATTTGCAAAGTTAAGAGCCTAATGCACATTTATTCTTTTATTTTGGTTACATTAAATTTCTCTTGCCATCCCTAATGACATTCAGCTTCATAAAAAGTTCTTAGTAAGATTATTAGAGTTATTATTTTAAAGACAAATGAGACTACTGTGTTTATATTTTAGATAGATGCTAAGAGAACAAATAGGCACTTTAGTTCAAAGACTTGATCTTCTCTGTGATCAATTCATTTTGGAATGAAATTATGATCAAAAGTAGTATCAAATTATTTATTGATGAATATTGTACAGTTGCTTCTAATTGTAGGCAAAAAGCTTAGTAGTTTTATAAAGCTTCTTTTATTATTGAGAATGTGATAAAAAAGGTCTGTGACAATACATATTAGCTGTGCTAAGAATGATGTAACTATATTGCACTAAATAGTTGTACAATAAAATCTAAATATAAGACAGACTTCTAACACAGTTTGCCGTGTCTGATTCATATTATATATTTTCAGACAGATGCTATTTTATAGAACCAACTCTAGGTTTTAAAACCTGCATGCTTGGAGTTGGCCTATTTTCCAGTCCAGAACTTGATTCATTATGATAGCCTGCTGATGACTACATGATAAGTACAGCTAAAGCAAGCAGGAAGAAGGGTCAGAGTCAAAAGAGGATGAACTCACCAATCTATCTCTGATGTTTTTTTTTAAATCTTTCTGGTTATCTCTTCTGACCTATACAACCATTAGACTGCAAGAAATTAGCAATTAGGTTTTCCTAGAGTGCTGGTTGATCTTCTGTCAGTAATCCTCAACCTTTTGGGCACCAGGAACCATGGAAAACAGTTTTCCCATGGATTGAGGAGATCATGGTTTTGAGTGCTACCTAGATCCCATGCATGCGCAGATAAAGCTTCACTGGTTCCTTACGGGCCATGGACCAATAATGGGCCACGGACTAGGGTTTGAGGATCCTTCTTCTATGTAAAGGTTTTGAATTTACAACAAAGGATATGTAAATTTAGTGTGAGGGGTTCTTCAGTCCTCAAGATCGCCAACTGCCTACCCTGCTCTAAAGAGTCATCTTTCATATGATGTAGAGTATTATTAGAAATGCTTGAATTCATGGAAGTGTAATTATTTGTTATACTTCTAAAGTATATTTAAGAGATATACAAAATAATTCAAACTAATATTTTTATTTGCTGCAGATTCTTATGGTATGTACAGGAATGTTGGAGAAAAAAACAGAATAAGCTTAGCATTATTATTGTCTTCATCAGTATATCATGCTATAGAGCTGAGACTGGATAGAAGAAGTCACAGGACTTTAAATCATTACCATATGGTATCTTCCAGGGAGCTGAATTGGTGATATGTTTGCTTATGGGGAGAGGAAGATCTGTTTGAATGGATGGATTGCTTGGGGTTGTTGTAGGCCTGAAAGAATATGCATACTTTGCTCAGTAGCTTAGCAGAAAGAAGTCATGGTTTACTGTTGAATTGCTGGAATTATATCACTATCTATTATTTCTATTGGGAGCTGTTTGACCAAGGATGACTAAACTGTTACACATTAGTAGTATAAAGTAGCAAACCTTAATTAGAAAAGAAGAATTGGATCATGACTAACATGCGTTTGTAACTTCATTCCTTTTTTTATATAAATCAAACACAAAATAAGGTATTATCATAATTGAGCATTATATGTCAATTTGTTGGCTCTTTAGCAAAATAAATAAATAAATAGAAAAAAATCGATCTCCATATGAAATTCTTGCATACTGCAGTCCCCCATTGTGATGAAATGAATAATTTAACCAGGGACTGTGATACCAGAGCTTCTTTAAAGGTTCCCACTTCCCTTAATAGTGTAATGGCTATTTTCACTTTGTTAATGTGAGACTGTTCTTCCTGAGATATACACATAATAAATAATAGTAATAGTAGTAGTAGCAGTAGTAGTAGTGGCAGTAGTAGTAGCATCAGCAGCAACTTGAAATGTATTTTCTATCAAATAATAATTGTGGCATACTGAAAAATATATTTTCAAAAGTATTTTGTATCTTACCTCTGAGTAAAATGAAGGATTTGATTTAACTACTGTTGGGTCCATTTCATAATTTAATAAAATGCAAATAATTTAACTGAATGTTTAGCAGTTCACAAAATGGCTGCTAAAATGGCATGACCTCAGGCAGGAAAATCATTTTCTAAAAGACAAATTAGCATTTTGTTCTCTACCATCCTTTTTATTTATTCCCACCCTCACTAACCAACTATTAATCTTTAGATTTCCTGTATCTTTTCTCTAAGTAAGTGGACATCTTTATAACCAAAAGACTGGGCTACAACCACTCATCATTTTTATTTTATAAGAATAAGAGTGCCTAGGGGCACATAGCAATTCAGGGGCATTCTTGTAAATATCAATGGTTCTGGAGGCTCTTGTGTTTTTAGTATATGCTAGCTTTCTATCAAATTAAATTAAAAATAAAATATGCTTTAAAAATAAGGTTGGTCAGGCTATCATCCTCATGCATCTTTTATGCACAGAACAAAACCAAAACTAATACACACACACATGTGTATATGTATATGTATATGTATATGTATTGATCGAGATTGCCAATCCAGCCTTCTAATATCAATCTTTTTGCAACCATGAAAGCAATTAATTTCTATTGTCTTCAAGTTTATTTATAAACCAATGGTATTTAATTCAAAAGAACATGAGCAGAACTCAGTGAATTCTTTAGAGCAAATTAACCAAAAGGAAAACAGTAACACAACTGACGATGCATATATGGCCATACATTGCATTATGAGCAATTAGGTTTCTAATTCCTTGTCATTTTAAATCCACATAAGCTTGCTTGAAAGTCTTCTGTTATCATTTTTTAATTGTACATGTTCATCTAATGAGCTATTGCATATTAACTTACATTGTGAGAGTTATTATTTCCACTTATTTTACATGATATTGGAAAAAGATAAAACACAAGGTACTGCATTTAGTTTAAGTCTAGTATATATTATCTGGCAAAAAATCATTTCAATCTAACATTCAAAGAAGATTTTTTTTTATTGAATTTATCTCTTAATGAAAAAAAAGAGCACAATTTTTTTTCCAGAACAGCATCTTTCAGTAATTCTTTGCATTTCGGTTTACATAAATCAATCAAATAAACACTCAATGAAGAGTATATATTTTCCTTGTTCATGTTTTTCCCCCTTTGAGTGCAAGGTAGTGATTTTACTGTATGGTTCCAATCAATGGGATTCTAGGCTTTGCCATTAGCCTTTAGGCATATAAGAATTCTTACTTTAAAAGTTTTACATCTGATATATGGCAGCTGAAGTAGAACAAACTGTCAAATTTCTTTCCCCTTGCTCTTTTTATGATTTTCAGTTTTGTTACTGGCATAGCTGTGCATAATAATTTAATTATTAGACGGAAACTCTTAATTGTAGAATCTGAATTATATGGCAAACAATGTAACCATTGTTCTTTTAGTATTGATAAAAACATAGAAGATGTTGTAATCAGACACTTTTACTTAGAACAGTATTATATAAAACAATAGTAGATTTTAGGATTGGAGAAAGAAGGAGAATTAAATTTAGTTCATACTAAATCTAATGGGAAAGGTTTTGGATTTTTTTTTTCCTATGAAGATGCATGTTGCTAGGCTAATTTGCTCTAACAATTATAAACTCCTCTAAACTTACTGGTGATTTTTATTACATTTGTCACTGTTTTGTTAAAACAAGTTTTTGAGAAGCTTAGAAATTTGTATTAAGTAGGTATCCATTAGAGGGCTCTCGAGGTTTTGAGTTTAGCAACCTTGATAGTGATAGTTCCAGAGCTTTGCTTGCTCACATTTCTTTGTTTTTCTTTTTTCTTTTACAGAAAAGGTCACGGATTGCCTACAGTGACGAGGTGCGGAATGAGCTCCTAGGGGATGATGGGAATTCCTCAGAGATCCAGGTAGGATGCTAATCAAGAAGCCCTAGTGGGTGGCTGGAGGGTGAAGGAGGTCATTGGCACACTGGGCTTCTCAAGCTGCTTCTTAACAGCATTAGTAACAACTCATGTGGAAGTGATACTGTTTAATGCAAAGCTGGGGTCTTAATCAACTTCAAAATGATTCTTGGAGATCTTACAATTTAACCCTTTATCTTGGATCCCTGTCTGATTTATATATATATATATATATATATATATATATATATATATATAATCAAAAAACTAAAATATTTTATTCTCTTTTTATTTATTATTTAGTATTTAAGCAGTACCATGAAAGACAATCTTTGCCAACAAACCCAAATACATGTAAAAGTAATATAAATTCACATAATACAGCTTTGATAAGAGGGAAATATAATTAAATCAACACTGGAAGGCAAAACAAATGAAAATGGGATTTCAGAATGTGACCGTTTATTTTCCTCTCTCAGAGTAGTTCCCACTCTGAACCAGATTCTGTTCTATCTACAAAACTGAAATTATACGAAAACTATATAAGTGTAACTGACTTAGTATTAAATGGTAGCATTTTTCAGAAATGTGAAATATTTCTAAATGTTTTATTCCGACTCTCCAATATTGCATGTGTTCAGGAGGCTTTTTAATGTTATTTTGTTTTCATGGGTATGCACTCTTCTTTTACCCAAATATTACTCTGGATAAAGATCTATAATTTTTTTGCTTTCATAAATTATAATATTTTAAATAAAATTTTGACAACTTCACACATAAGAAAGATAATGTACATTGGGGTAATATGAATTAGTGAAGATAAAAGTGTAATTATTTAATGTTGTGAAAAGTTGGCCACTGATCTTAATTTTTGTTTTACTTCCATAATAACTTTGATCAAAATACTTAGAATGTATTATTTGTTACTATTTACGGTAGTCTTTGTTTCTCTAAAGTACAATAACAGAAGAGGTAAAGCAAATGTCTATACATACTATGTATTTATTATGTATCAAAATTGAATCTATATGTGATATAACTCAGACAAAAAAATCAACTGAACTTTCAACTTTAAAACTGGCTAGAGTTGTAGGGAGTGGGCCAGCATAATTCAATAAATAAAAACATGAAAATTTAGGTGGCTTGCCTTTATTTTATACTCTATTATCTGTTAAAATATATGCTAACTTACATAGCTAATGTATTTCAGTAATGGTATTTTTTTACATATAGCTTGTTTTCTTTTTAATCATCTGAAAGTAGACATATCTTTCAGAAAAGGTCTTTAATATTTAGCATTGTTCACAGAATTTATTTATCTATTAAATTTATTGGCGATCCATTTTAGTACAGGATAATTGTGCCAAAACATTGGTATTACTTTCAAACTTAACTTTTCCACACTGTTTTCATATTATGAACTTTGAAAGAAAAGAAATACCAGTTTTTATAAAATTTAAGCCACTGTTTTGAAAGAATACATGCTTTATTTTATTGTTACCTTTAAGTAGAATCAGTTTATCCTATGGGGAAACTGATGTTTTTTATGTTTTTAATGACTGTAAACAATAAATTTAGTTACACATGTAAAAACAAAAGGAAAGATTTAGATAATGCCATGAAATTAAACATAGAAAGCAAGTTTACTCTGTAGTAAAAATATAGTGATTTCATTGTCCAAAGTCAGTTAATATTCTATTTAACTATATCAGCCTTTTGGTTAATATCAAGCATACCATCCATCCATCCATCCATCCATCCATCCTTGCTAAACTTATGAAATTTATAATTATAACTTGAACAAAGATAAACAGATTTAACATACTTTAACAATAGTTAATGAGAAAAGTTTTTAGCAACTTTCTATACATTGGTCAGCTCCTTTGGGGTTGGATCTAGAAACTACAGGAAATAATCTTTCAATATGCAAAATTTCCTATTTAATATTTCTGATTGATGAATGGGGCATCTTCAATATAATTTATGCTGGATATTATAAAATGCTTCTGTTCTTGGTATAATCATTTAAGTTTAAAACTAAAGAATGAATGTCATACTCAATTTATCAGTAATAACATAAATCAGTGCATAAAATAATGGAAAAGCAAGTGTCCTGTAAGCACAAGTATAAACATTTGGTTCTGACTGACTAGCAGGATTAACATCTACACACTACCTGTTACATAGTTAAGTAGAGAGCAAAGAAAGTGAGAACAAATTTAAATTAGGCAATTCCAGAAATAGACAGAACTATCTGTAATGTATTATTCTGTTCTTTACATGAACACTTTGTATATGCAAGTCGTATATATTTGATAGCATTGTTTTTCTGTCCATGAAAAATGTTAAATCTAATAAATATATAGAATATATCATCAAATAATTTGTAATAAATTATATGATTGGGAAAATACGGTTAGTAAAATATTAGACATTCTATATTACAATATTTTGATCCTTGAGAATAAAATAACAATCTTGTTTGTCCTAATAGCTTTGTTAGAGATAATTATCATGTTATGTGTCTAGCTTAATTTTTTTTTACTTAACACTTTTATGTTCTGCCTATCCTCCATGGTACTATAGTAAAGGCTAACTTGACATACTACTTTATGTAAAAGCTGCTATTTTCTACATTGCATGTTAGTATTTAAAGTAGAAATTTGGATAAATTATACTCAGTGGACTGTATATTTTTTTGTTCTAAGTGTATTTTGCCTTTTGTTCCACTATAATAAAATGAAACAATTTTTAAAATATGGAAGCAGAATATTTCAGTGTTTTATTATTTTCTCCCTATAATAATATTAGTTATTTATTCAAAAATTATATATTTCTTTCTCAGTGGTTGTATATCTTTATGTAGCAATGTTTAAGCAATACTTTGGAATGTCTATAGTTTATCTTATTGCATCGCCAATTCCTTTGAAATATTCAAATATAGCAGTGCAGAAAAATAGAATACATTATCAATTTATAGTTTTATTTAATATTTTTATTTATTTGATAAGGACACTAGGGATGTAGTTAATAAATAGCATGCTAGATTGGTAACATATTTCAAAAGTATATGAAATTATAATTTCATTACCAAAATAGTGAAAGTGGTATTTCCATATACTGTACAGAACCAGTTTGCTGTGTTGGTTAAGGCATCAGCCTAGAAACTGGGAAACTGTGACCTCTTCTCACCTAGGGCATGAAGCTAAGTGACTTTGCACCAGTTACTTTCTCTCAGCTCTGGAGAAGAGGTAATGGCAAACCATGGCTGAAAAACCTTGCTGAGAAAACTACAGGGACTTACACAGGTAGTCTCTGAGAATTGGACACAATTGAATGGCAGGAAAAAAATTTCTATATAACTAGACCTCTCAGGATGAGAGAAATTTCTTAATAATTAGTTTACTAATTACAGTGTGTAAGTTGATAAATACAGTACAACAAAGCAGCTTATACCTAGAAAAAGTACTTTGTGATTATATGGCTGCCTAATTTTTGATATCCTAATTCTGATAAAGACTTGGATTGCCTATGCATATAGTGTATCAAAACTCTAAAACTCTTCACATGGGGAGAGAGAAATGGGTCAACTTAATTCCCCAAGATCTAAAGAAGGTCGGTATCACTTCATATAGCCTGGCAGAGCAGATCATTACCAGTCACAAATCTGTTACATACCGAGAGTATATAGCAAAATAAATAGACTGTCTCACAAGTTCAGAAAATTGTGTGTTCGACCCATGATAATGTGTAAAGGGCGTTTAATAGAGTTCAGCATTTATTCGTTATCTGTATGTGGGCAGAGACGGCACTACCGTTATCAGCTTCTTGGGAGGGAAATTCCATGGTTCTCTATGTCACGTGATCTGCCTCACAGACCCATGCACTCTCCGTGATGCAGTTTTGATTTTACTCAGAGCAGAAGGCTTAGTCACAAGAGATTCCACTTGTTCAAACCAGCGTAAACCAGATTTTTTTTTTCTACAAAGGAACAGATTACCGCTTGTATCAAGTGGAGGACGGGAAGTAAAAGAAGAATCTTTGTTTCAAAAATATGCTAATTACTATAACCTGAAATTGTGGCTGCACACATATTTATGCTTTCTGATTGAGTTTGGCAGGGTTAGGATACTGCTTTTAAAAACAGAAGTAGTAGCATGTCATCAAGTGTCATAACTGTTAAATGAGGGAAAATCTTTTCTTAATTTGAATGAATATCTTTCAGACATTTAAAAAAGAAAACCACCCATTATTTAGCTTAGCTGTAAATCCTATGCAGAGCTTAAATTCAGCCATGCAGCACAAACAAGATAGAACTGTCTTTCGCTCTTTCTCTCTCTTTTTGACACCTATTGAAAAAACAAATGTGGAGCATTTTGGAACTTTCATTCACTATAGTAGAGTGTCATGCCCCAAACGGTTTCTATTGCAGAATAGTAGTTTTAAACTTTGGCCCTTAAACTATCATAGCCATTACATGAATGGTGACCTGTAAAAGGGGATGGGGGTGAGCATAGTGATGCAGTAAACTTGCAAACCATCTTTTTTGGAAACTGAATATTTATCTTTTGGGAGAAGCAAACTGAGGAGCAAGCAAGAAAGCGAACCAAAGAGTGATTGGAGAGTGCTTTTAATTTAAGAACAGGTGGGGTTGGATTAGAAAACATGCTTTTTCTTTCATTTTTTTATCTTTAGAAAACTAGAGCTATTGAATGCAGCACTCTTCTTAAAAATTAAAATAATGTCTTTGTTTTTATTTGCTCAGCATTATAAATGTTTAAATTCTAGATCAACAATGTGAGCATAAGGAATCATTTAAGTTAGTTTTGTATATCTCTCTGTCTCTTTGTGTGTTTGTCGTGTTCATGTTCTGTCTCTTTGTGTGTGTGTATGTAGAAAAATGTCCTTCCTAAATTTACACCCTAATTCAAAATTATTTTCCATATGTATGAATACGTTGGTAATGGCCAGTTGAAGAAGAAACTTTCTCAGTTGTAAAATAACATATTCTCAATAAAGAAGCTTTTTCCCTTCCACTATAACTTTATGTGTGTGTTGCAAATAGACCGAATGTATTTATACCTCAGCACAATAGTATTTAAAATACTATTTTAAATGAAGGTTATTATGCAGTATAGTTGACAAAATCAATTGAAGGGATTCTTTTTTTGTTTAGTTAATTAGAATAACCATTTGAAAGAGCAGAATAGTGAAATGTAATAAATTTTTGAAGTAAATTTTCTTCAAAAACATAAAGAATTGTATAGTCAAAATGTCTAGAAAAGTGTTCCTCAGTTATTTATATTGTTTGGATACATAGTAATAATCAACAATATTAAATAGTGTAGACTAAATTTAGATTAAAAATAGCATAGTTTAAATATGGCACATAAGCTGGCATTTCTATAGCCATCAGTTATAGTTATTTTAGCTGATTTAGTAAGATAGATGTATAGGGAGACATAAAAAGGCAGATGTCAGCACTAACAAAATAAAAAAACGCAGAAATCTTGTATATACAAAATCACTTCAACTGTACTATCTTAGAAGAGAGGAATAGTAAACTTGTTTTCTCCTTTTTGTATTATAGACTTCTATGAAGTCATTCCCCTTTATTTCATGATAGTGTCTTAGATGTGGTTTAAAAGAGAATTTCACACTATTCTCTTTGTTTAATGTGACAGTGTGCGAAAGTGATCTTCATTCGTTCAAAAAACTCTGCATGTAGTCTATGTTTAGGGTCTTTTAATGTGTTTGTCTGTGATTTTTAAATGCTAAACATGTAAACAGATAAATTGTCAATGTTAATTCTGTATCCTGTCACACAACTGATCTTTCTTTCCTGCCATTTCTTTCCTTTTTATCTTTTTCTGTGCATTCATGTTGCAGTTGATAAAATTACGTGAAGAGGTGAGTATTTTGTTGCCTAGCTTTTTCTTTAAAGCTAGCTTTTCATATCTGACTAAATCTTTTTGGTCACTTGCAGAGAAATCTGCAGAATGCATGCATTATATATCTATATATCTATATTTATCTATATCTATATCTCCTTAAAAATGTTTTAGCACTATGTGACTCTTTTCTTTAATAATCATAGATTTCATCAGAATCCCTAGGTCATACTTTTAAAATTACAATTCTTTCATAGCACTAAGAAAAAAGATAATTTAAAGGATTTGTAAAAAAAAACACTATTATTTGATATGTGTTTGAACATGTTGAAATCAGATCCTGTAATGATATCTGCACAACAGAAGGTACTGTAACAGTAGGGGGAAAAACCCTCTGCTTGAAAAGTACAAGCAATACCTCATTGTGTAGATCTACCGGCATACAAAACAATATGAAAATATTGCATGCACGTATACTGAACTATAGATGTATGCTCAGTTGAGCCGCCTATATTTATTATTTATTTGTGCATATGCTGTAGTGAATGCAAATCAGGGGCCTTTTTCATTCCAGGAAATGACCAGAAGAGATAACAGTACTTCAAAAGTAATATCGAATCATCAAATGATTATTTCTTGACATTTTCTAAAGTACTTTTTCTTTTTTTAGATTTGTCCTTGGTTTTATTTTTTGCTTACACATTTCTGTCTCTCTGTCTCTCTGTCTCTCTCTCTCTCTCTCTCTCCCATTCTCCCTCCCTCTCTCCCTCCCTCCCCCCCCTCTGTGTGTGTGTGTGTGAGTGAGTGAGTGAGAGAGAAAGAGAGAAAGAGAGATATTAAATAAAATTCTTACTCTTAGAATTTGGTATAGTAGAAGTTGCTAGGGAACCAGTTTTTTGAGATAGTGGCATAATAACACCCTTCATTCTTGGCAAAGAGAAACAGAACAACAAACTGCTTGTTTATTCTTGTGGTATTTGGTGGATGACCTCTGTTATAAACAGCATGTATTTCAAAAAGGTGAGACAGAGAGGAGTTGATGCTTATTCATTGAGAAAAACTGGAGAATAACCAAATGAAATACAGTACAAAAAATTATTACTGTATAGGTTTCTTTAATAAATCAAGATTTTTTCATCAATCAAGTAGTTTGAATTTCCTGCATTCATGTGAATTATGGGTAGTATTTCACATTATATCGATTTTCGAAAAATACTGTCATAAAAAGGCAACAGTAAACAGTTTCTTCAGCTTTATCCTTATTAATTAGCATCATCATCATATATGCTTATTTATACAGAATAATGTATTCAAAGTACAGACTTGTACTAAAAGACTTAGAATTAAGTTTTAATGGTAATAAAAACACAAAAGAAAGTCAAATATAAAATAGAAAGGAAGGGAAATGATACTAATAGGAAAGCAAATAGTTCTTCATCATACATTTAAGCTTTATTTTAAATTAGAACATGTCTGAGCAGTATAGTTTTCCAATCAATATAATGTAGCAAGCCAAAGAGTTATTTTCTTTAAAACCATGATAAACAAGATGGGAAACTTCATGTTTTATTCAGTCAGTTTATAAACTCTATATCAATATAATTCACGGAGTTCTCAAATTGTATACTAAATACATTCTTATAAATAAATATTTATCTTCAGATAAATAAATTTCATATTGGATGTTTGTAAAGAAAAAAAGTATAGTTGAAGAATTTGAGGACAAAAATGTATTTAACTTGGTAAACCTTAATTGCTGACTTGTTTCCAGAATATACTGGAATAAGCAGTTAGAGATTACTTATAACATATTTAATTAAATATTGATGATAATACTCATAGTGTATACTCAATTAAACATATATTAAGAGACTTACCAAAACACTAATTTTTCAGGAATTCCAGTAAAATGCAGCCTGAATTATTTAATTTTTTAAAGTGTCAACTAATTATATTACATGGATTGAATTTTATTCCTATTTGCTTAATATGCATATATAATCATTTACATATTTAATAAACATTTTAGGAATCATAAAAAGTCTATGGCTAAAAAAGGGATTTCAAGTCAAAATTAAAGCACAGAAGTTTCACTAGTGCAATTTTTAATTATGTTTTTGGCTCAAGGATAAGCTGTAAAGATATGTTTTTGTACAGAGCAAAATGTACATTAAAGTCCAAAAGGATGCCTAGTGCAGTGATTCACATAATGTTCTAAATTAATTAAATAATTAGACATATAGGCATTCTAACTTACTGCTCTCCTAAGGAGGTATTATCTTAAAAGCAATTGTGTACTTTTTCATACCGCTATTAATAAAATGTTCCATTTCCCCTTTTATTCCTTCAAACACATGCATACTGTATACTGAATTTTGTAAAAGCTACATTGCTTGATTTTTTTTAACCCTCTGAAATTACTGTTTGAATACAGTCCATGTGGAGTTTCTAAATCTCTAGATGTAGCCCTGTCGCTTTGCAAAACTTCTTCATCTAGCTCGATAGTGAAGCTCTTTAGAAGCTAAAAAGCAGCCGGAACAACCTCACACTATTTCTTATACAAAAGATTAAGAATAATGTGGGAGAATGGATTTGGTGCCGTTAGAAAAGGAATTGAAAATACACACTGCTGATGAAGTCCATAGTTTATGACCGTACATAACATAATTTCTCCAATAAGTATACAGTAGTTTTAAGTTTGAATGCAATAATGGTATTAGCAGTAATAATTAAGTTATGAAGTGGAATTAAATGAAAAAGGAATACCAAATAACAAAATATGAGATTCTTCTGAGCTCTTGTTTAGAAAAACAGGATAGATAACAGAAAAGCTAAGATTCCTTTCAAACATTTTGTAAATTTGCTTTAGTCAGTTTTTACTACATCTATCCCTGTAATGATATTTATAATTTAATGTTTACATAGTCCATATTAAAATATTTTAGAAATAATTCTCAGTTTTAAACACTTTAGTGATATTCAGTAGCTTGTTTAATCATTGCAAGCATTTTGCACTGAGCATAGGTGTATTATCTGCAATTCACTTACATTTCACTTTTAAGGGTGCTGATGTTTTTGAAATTTCTTGTCTTATTGAAAAAAAAAGTCTAGCATTATTTATGCAACTTTGATTGTTCACTTTTGCATAGATTGAGGATTATTTTACACTATAAATTACTTAAAGTAAATTTGCATTAAAATATTAAAAATGTAAACTCTTCCCACAAATGAATAAAATATTTGATATATTTATGACATAATATTATGATACATAGATTCAATTATTATGAGGTGCTGTTTTTGTTTGCAGTTATTTATTAAATAATTTGTTAAATTATTTCTTTGTTTTAAAATTCCCCAGGGTACACTGCCTTAATTTCTTATATTGTGATTAAATTATATTATAAAATATTATAAAATGTGTATTTCTTTCTTCTCTTCCTTCGTCCCGTCTCTGCTTGGATTGTTCTCCCCAATATTTTAATTTTTGCCATTTCTCTTAACCTATATACTACGAATTAAACAACTCTATTAATTATTATAGACTGTTATTTTAGCTTTCCTGACCTTCACATTGGACTCCCTCTCTGCTGATCTAAATGCATTGTTTTAATGATTTCTTTAAAAAAAATCAAGGAAAGCTTTGATGTGGCTTTAGCTGCCTCCATCGTCTGGCCACATCTCAGAGATGTGTCACCTGTGCCAGGAGGGAATAGGGAAATCACGTTTTGAATGGTAATGATAACATACTAATCACTTCTTTTCTTTGAAGATAGAAGCGAGATATTCTGTCAGCATCCCTGGCTGCTGGAGCTTGGAGGCACTGGTCTAGGTGTATTAGCTTAAGTGTGCATGTCAATACAGCTTGCATCTCCCAAGATCCATAGGGGCTCATTAGAGCAAGGTAGATCATTTCGGCAGACAGCCACTCAGATAATATGGATAGCACCTACTTTTTAATATTATTATTAGAAAGCATTTCTTCAATTTTTAAATGACATCTGTCAACAAGGCAAAGTTCCAGGAGTTGAGAGGTTGTGTGTGTGTGTGGGGGGGGGTTGTTGTTTTTTCCATGTAGCCATTTTTTTTTCAGAGTGAGAAAGAGTGACTTAGAAATTCGTGCCTGAACTTAGTTGGTAAATGCTGATAAATTGATTAGAAGCACTTTAGAAGCTATATATATATACATATACATATACATACATATATATATTAATATTTTAAAAAAATCGGTAGCAATGGTCTTTTTATCTGGGATTTATACCAGATAATAAAGTTAGGATTATAAGAATTCTGCAGAATAATTTAATCCTTTAAACTTAGTAAAAATGTTCTACACATATTAATATGTGGTATTCAATTTATTATATAGAATTAGTCATTTATTCTTGGCCTTGTATTGCACAGTATATTACTGTAAAATGTATGCACAAAAGAATTCTAGCTTTCCATGTGCATACCATGGATTGCTCAAATAGAAACTTGTCATCCAAAGCAAGATTTGCTTCAATAAATTATTCTAGTGAAACAAAGATATGCACTTATAGCAAAACTACAGGAATTCATTAAAATATTATTTTAGCTTTGGTCATATAATGTCTTGTTTTTATTCAGTAGCTTGCTTGTACAATAAGCAAATAAGTATAATATTGTAAAAACATAATGATAAATGATTACATTTCTAATTCTTTCCAATCAGAACAGTTTGTAAGCTCATACTTTGCTCTTAAAATTTAAAATAAAAACCAGTAACGTGTGCTGGAGCAAGGGGAGGGGGGGAATTAGAGCTGGATTCTTGAATTTTCTTCCCTGTTTTCTTTTTAGAGGGCACATCTGCTCGATAACACAGAGAGGCTGGAAAGGTCATCTCGGAGACTAGAGGCTGGATACCAAATAGCAGTGGAAACTGGTAAGAATTCTGAGAGTGAGCAAATTGTCTTGCTTATGCACAGCAGTCTTCACAACACATGACATTTCAGGGAAACTTCAAAGGCAAAGCAGAGACAGCAGCCCGAGATGTGGTTTACATATTGGGGAGACAATTGGGAGCTTATTTGCGCTTATCTTTTTTCAAGTTAAAAGGCATGACATCTACTGAAAACAGTTCCTGAGGTTTAAAAGTCTACATCTGAAAAGAGATAGAATACTTTGTCTAAATTCTACATTTGTCTTAATATACAGTAACATTTTGTCAGTTTACCCACCCGCAATGATTGTTAATATATGCCATAGACTACACTCGTTTTGCTCCTATACTTTCAGTTATTATATGAAATTAATATTTTTAGGAATGTATAATTTTAATGAAAGGAACAAAATGAATTTTAACAAATTTACTGTTTTAATATGTATAGGATAGGGTATTTTGCTGTTTTTATTTAGCAATGAACAAGAGTTATAAAAGGATAAATTACTATGCTGTGTCCTTAGTCAGTAACTTTAAAACATATTTTCTGTTTTATGAGCAGTTGTTAAATCAATATAGAAAATTTTAACATACGAAACACTTCTATTCATCTTGGGCATAGTATGTGTATTACAAATTTAAAAGTTAACCCAATTATAGACATCTTATTTTTTCTCCAAATTTCTGAGGTATGACCCATCAAGCAAACTCCATTCTGATTCCATTCTAAAGGGGTCCAAATGAAACTGTGCTTATGGTTGCTTTTTCAATACATAATTTGTGTTGGATTTTAATGTACCATGACAACATTCATCCTGTTCTCTGTAACTTTATCATAGGAAGTCATCAAATGTGTTTGATAACCAATGTATTTTTCTTATACTTCCTCCAATATAGGCCATTAGAACATTGCTTCCTTAACTATATATGGATTGTTTTTGTGTTGTGGTATGAGCCTTTTCTGCATCAATTTTAATGTGGGAGGTTTTGTTTTTTGTTTTGCTAATAAAAATGAAATAGGAACAATGCTGAGTGATTTTAAAATTTTATCCAATGAAGTGGGAGTTATTTTGAAGCACTATGATAGTTCCAATAAGCAAATATACTGTTAAGTTTAAACACTGCTTTCTGTCCCATACAAGTACTGAGTTTTTATTTTAATAGAAATTTTGGATGGGATTCTTCTTTACATGTCTGTTTAGTTACTCCCCTAAATGTAAGTTTGGTCTTTGAGCTGATTGGGGTACAGAAGATGATTTTGTAAGTATACAATTTCAAATTCCGTATTACAAAAAAAGTACCACGTGCTTGCCATTTCATAGTACACTTAGAAATAAATTATTGCCCATGTCTAAAATTGGCATAAAATGTCAGAGAAATCTAGAAATGCTAGAAACAATGCAGTCCTGACAGATTGCTAGTTAATTCAGTTTGGCGCTTGTGCACCTATCCTTGCTGTATTGCAGGGGGTGAACTAGTTTTTCACCATCTAACTAGCAGCACTCCAATTGCTTCTGGGCTCCTCCACCAGTCTCACCTTGTCTGGTGTCATGTTACCTCGTATCCAGCCAGGTCCAGTGCTTGTTTCTGTTCTCTTGTACACACAAACTATGCTTTTCTCACTGGTGGTACCCATTTATCTATTTTCAATATTGCATGCTTTCAGACTGCTGGATGGGCAAGAGCCAGGGAACAAGCAAAGAGAGCTCACTTCATCTTGTGGAGCCAGGCTTGAACTATTGCAATGCAGATCATTTCTGGCCAGCAGTGCCAGCACATCACATCACATCCTTTTCTTAAGAGATAAATTACTTTTAGTAGAAAATTGTTTAGTTGCTGAACTTTGGTTTACTGCAATAAATCTTGTTAAGAAGGCTTTGTGAGATTCCTGTCTGGAATTATTTTTTGTTAAGAATCCACTGTCCAAGAGCCTGACACAACATTTGCTGGAGAGTTCAATAAAATAGATGATAAGGTAATTCTATTGTATAAGCCAGGCTCATACAACTCATGACCCACAAGTTGCATGTTCCCCTGGATAGCTAGCAAAGCAGCCTCACAAGATAACAAATATTAAAAAAAGGAAGTTTATTATTTATATACATTAACTATATTATATATTTTATATGTGGCCTAAGACAATTTTATTTCACTCAGTGAAGTCCAGGTGAGCCAAAAGGTTGGACAACTATGGTGTAAGTAGTGATTTGGAAATCTTTTTCCCTATTGTTATATAATTTTCTTTTGGAAAAGCCACTATAACCATTATAGTCGAAGTGTTATTGCTATTGCTAATACATGTTAATCAATTATACAGAAAGTTACTGTCATCCTATGCCAGTTCCATGGTAATGGTTTACAAATTCAGATTCAGGTTTTTTTTAAAATAAGTCCTGAGACTTATATATAAAATTGAGAATTGTACAGGAATTATATATGTATAGTCAAGATTGTTGGGTGCTTAGTTGGGTTAGTATCTTTAATATTTGTTTAAAGTACTTAATTTTAAAAAAAGTATGGCCCTAAAATTATGATATTTTCCTTTCATTTTATGCATACCTTTATTTTAATAATAATAATAGTAATAGTAATAATAATAATAATTTATTCGACTTGTATGCCAGCCTTCTCCCTAAGGACTAAGGATTTTACTTATTTCTAAAGGGCAGTTGAAAGTCTATGGGTGTTTATAAAATACTATGTTTTTTATTTTTCTGGAGAACAGAAAATCATGTTAGAAATGCACATTTTATTTGTCTAGAGTTTGTCCTCTGTGAATATCAAGGTACATTAAAAAAAGAAAACCAAATTTATTTTACTGAGAAACTTTTAACTTGTTGTTAGGTAAGATCTTAGTAAACATGAACTCTGTGGTTTTGTGTTAAGTCAGTTAATCACTCAATTCTGTTAGACTATTAGCAAATTGCCTTCATAATAATAGGACAGAAGGTGTCAGATTCCAATGAAAGTTTTAGGATAAAACTTGTTCTCTACCTGAGTAACTGAGCTTGAATTCATTTTTGCTATCAAGGCAGTGACTATTTGACAGTAATATATGGTTGGGTTTTATGTTCATATTTTTGTGGTTGGGAGTGACTCTTGTATCTTTTCTGAGAAGTAAGCAACCTAGATGTGCATATAAAAGAGTATACTATATATTTTCTCTGTAGATGTATTTGAGTTACTGTTTCAGATGTTCTTTAGTGGCTAGTTCTTTTAAGTCAAGATTTTGAAGAAAGTGGCTTGTTTTAATAATGTTTTATTCTTGCTTAGAGGTGAGCACTCTCACAGAGGTCCAGGCTAAGGGCAGACTTGTATATTCTCTCTCCTACTTGTGTCTTTACATCCAGGTTAGTCAAGATCATTCACATATTTCATCTCTTTAATCAATATTGGAATGCTGAAATGTTATAACCATTCATTAAATTTGCTTAATGCATACATTCAACTCTTTATTGGATATCACTTCAGATGTGAAATATGGTTATTGTAAGTCTTCTTAGATTATGCTTTTCAGAATGTAGTGGAATGTATTTTATTAAGTGCTTGAATTCTGCTGAATTGTAATTAAAAGGGAAAACTTTAACATAAATATTATTAATAAACATTCTTATTTCTTACATGGTATATTTTAATGCATATTTTATGTGTACAATCTATCACTTGTGTATTCTTGGATAAACAACATGAAAAATCAAGGAAGGAAAGGAAGGGAAGGAGGAGGGAGGGAGGGTAATAGCTAATTACAAGATTGATGTCAGCCCTTTGGGTAGTCTGTACAAGAAGCACCAACTATGGGCTCTAATACTATCTTTATTGAAAGGTCTCGCAAATCTGAAAGTAAATCTCTCCTCTCTCACCTTACTGTTCAAGAAATTAGGGATGGTCCCTTCTGAGATGTTTGCCATGCCCATTTCTTCAGTGAATTAAGCTGCCTCTTATCTAACTTTTGCTTAATCTGCCTCTCAAGAATATTGCCATAGACCATTATAGAAAAGAAGGAAATGAGATAAACAAACAAACAAAAATCTTAGCAAACATCATTTGCTACATCTGTCCCTGTTTTACCTAGCTTTGTTTTACTTCATCTCTACACTGATATATTATCTTCTGCTGTTATACTCTAACTTTCTATACTCTAACTTAGAGTCCTTAAGAAGGATACGTGCCAACTTATACAGCAAATGCATGCTGTAAATATAAATATCATGCACCATAATAAAAGCAGCAAAGTACAACGTGCTCTTCTAATTCAGTAGTTTTCTCTGTACAAATACAGTATCACTCTGCATAGGGGAAGTTATTAAATGTTCCCCGCATCAGCATCAAGGGTAGGGCTTTCTACTGAATACTCTTTTGTGTGTCATGAAGTAATACTATAAAGGTACTGAGGCGTTTCAAAAGGACTCTGAAAGAGGTTCTTGAAATAGTAGGAGGGAATTTTAGCTCTGTCTCATACTGTATATCCAGACCAAGTTCTATGTTTAACATTTGGCATAGCTCTATCAAGGCAAGAAATATTAAAAATGGGGCAGAGGAGTCATGAAAAGGTCTTCAACAATGCTTTTTTTCCAAGATGAAATAAACTTACCAGTGAAAGTGAGCTGAGCCAGTAATTCATATCAAGAAGCTATCTTAACAAAAATTTCATGATGAGCAGCTATGAGGGGAACTGTAGTTCCAGCTGAAGGAGGACCTTTGGGATAGAATAAGTAAGTAACTTGAAATAAAATTCTAATGATTTCTGGCTTCAAGTGCAATGAATCAATAACGTTCTATAGGAAATACCAAAATGAAAAACAAATCAGCACATAAAAGACCTTAAGAAAAAGAATGATATTTAAAATATAACAAGAAAATATGTTAAAATAATATAATACAATAAAACATGATTTTA
Source organism: Naja naja (assembly GCA_009733165.1). Taxonomy (NCBI): domain Eukaryota; kingdom Metazoa; phylum Chordata; class Lepidosauria; order Squamata; family Elapidae; genus Naja; species Naja naja. The sequence goes on along the minus strand of CM019151.1, from coordinate 131,350,679 downwards.
TCTAACCAGATTAGATTTAAGTTTATTGGCTTTTATTCGTTTCATTGCTGAGTATTTGCTCATATAGATAAATACAGATTAAAATCAATATGTTGTTGATATCTTATTCCAAACCCCATAGAGGTGCCCATGAAATATACAAAGCAAGGTGGCAATTAACACAATATATGTAATGAATTTGCTTTGTCTGCAACTAATAAAGATTGGAATAATAGAACTAGATCTCCTGTATCCATATATAATGACATTCAGCCAAACATCACAATAATTTTATCTTCATCTTTCTCCTAAAATAAATAAATCTATTTGGATGACCAAAATGTATTTATTGAAATAGAATTAGTCCATTTTATCAAAAAATTCCCAGCAACTCATGTACTACTGCCTGCTACCTTTGGAACAATATGACATTTTACAAAATAATTGTTTTATCCTTTTGGTAAGAAGAGCCAGGCAACTTTTTTTCTTTAAGACATTTAGCAGTAATCTTCATCCCTGCAAATCTATCCAACTAGTTTCATTCAACTTGTTATTACAAGTTAAGATGAACATAGATCATGAATACACATGGTTTATTAAGTTCACATTCTCAAGCACAACTCAATTCATTCCATATAAATGTATTAGTTGGTTGCTATGGATATACCTACAGGAGCATTATCAAAAATTGTGTCAAGTTCAGTATTCATATGAATGATTTTAACCTTGAAGTGCCTTGTAAAATTGTCACAGGTTTCCATTCTGCATATTCCCACTAGGATCTGATTTCATAAATTTTGTGAGCTATAAAAAAAACCCTGTGCAGTTGTCAACCCTGAAGTGATCACAGCTGAGGCCATCTTGGAGGCTTCAGGGTTGTCACATAACAGAGGGGGGGGGAAATAGTTAGATGGGGTTTGTAGCCAAAACAATAAAACTTTCTTGTGGGAACCCAAGGACATTCCCACAGGTGGCTAGCTAGAGAAGGAGAGAAGTCCTGGATTGGACAGCATTGGGGGAAAGGGGAAACCTTTTAGATACAGTTTTCACCAATTATGCCAATACGATATACCCAATAAAACTGTTCTTTGAGGAACTTGCCTGCCTCGGAATACTGATTTCTATGGGCGCATTAGTTGGAAAGCCGACATCAGTATTATTATTTAAGAATAACAAAAATTAATTTTTTCTCATTTTCCCTGCCAGAAAGTAAACTCAGGAACGTAGTCTGTCATAAGAATGCTGTCAGAGTTTTGGCTATTGTCTTCCTTGGTTTATAGCCTTTAGCTTCTCATAGAAGATAAAGCTAGTTTGTCTCTATAGTGCCAGATAAGTTGCTTTGGAATGGTGATGGTGATGGTTCAGTTTTCATACATTTCAAGAGACAGATTCTATTAATTGTCTTATCTCCTAAGTAAATGTCATTGGTAAATGAAATTACTATGTTAATTGTTGCTAACAGAATAATCCTTTATTATTTTATATTCAACAAAATTCACATTTTGTTGAATATAAAATAATAAAGTCCAAATAGGAATCTGTAGAAATTTCACAGAAATAATGTTTTGATATTCATTCATTCAGCCAGCCAGTCAGTCAGTCAGTCAGTCAGTCAGTCAGTCATTCAATTTGTAGGGTTGTCCATCTCAAAAAATGATTCTGAGTGATGAATGGTATTAAAAGAAATTTAAAATAATTCCAATCAAAATAAAAAAAATAGCAGCCAAGGAAATTATCACAATCAACCGCCACCATCATCCAGAAGATTCAGGCTTTCAGGGGCCGAAAACCAGATACAGAGATGGCTCTTTCCATACCATGGCAATAACAAATTCTGGAGCTGGCATTGTTAAAATACCTGTAAAAATGAATAGCAGTTGAAAATATCCCGAGCAAAAAATATATATTTTGCACTGACGTTCAGACATGGAAGGATGGGGAGGGGTAGAATCCCTATTTTTTCTAATATAACAGTGAAGATTTTCAATATAATGTTTGTGTAAAATATGTTTATTTTGATGTTTCAACTGTTATTATTTATGAAACTTTATAATCAATTAAGAAACCAATTAGTCCTAAAGTACTGAAACTGTATGATGTATATCTGTGCCCTAAGATAACAGGTGTAAGCTTGGCCACCAAAATGGACCTTAAAGGCCATCGAAAATTCTTCAGAAAAAGTTCATGCTAGCTGAATTGCTTTATATAATATGGTCCAAAGCAGTTAAAGGTATTCAGATAATTGCCATCACTTTACATTTTGCCTAAATATAAATCAGTAAAGTAAAATTTTTCAGTAAGAGATATAAGTCGCTGTATAGGATCTGAAGCTCTGTTTGCTACTATCTGATGTCAGTAAGACTGGTATAGAATCAGTTTTGTTCTTGTTCTTCTCAAAAGACATATACCATATTTTTCACCCGATAAGACACACCTGACCATAAGACGCATCTAGATTTAGAGGAGGAAAACAAGAAAAAAATCTGAACTGGAGCCTGAAAGGTCCACAAATAGGTGTCCTCTCATGTGCCAGCTCTGCCTATTGACTTCTGCACTGTGGAAAGGAGACAGAAGAGGCAGGCAATGACAAAGACAGAAGTGGCAGGGTTTAGCACTGTAAAAGGATCCCACTGTTTCAGCCCAGCCGCTATTCACTAAAGGACCGCAAAGGACTTTTTTGGGGGAAAAGTGTGTCTTATGGAGTGAAAAATACAGTAATGATATAAATTTCATTCAGTAATTCTTGAAGGCTCAAGCTAATATAATTTGAAAGCCTGTGAAATGCACTGACAACACTGGTTCTATGCTCAAGAATATGCAACAAATCTAATACCAGGTATATATCAATGTCTTTTCAGAATATAATGTAGGCCATAATCATGCTGTAACACAATTTGGGTTCTTATCTGTTGGTTAATTTCTAGTGAATTGCATGTATGTATATGTAAATATAGGCCTTTTGAGATTAGGCTAGATCTGGTATTTGTTTAAATGCTAAAAAAATATTTTTCTACTCATTCCCTTTATATTCATAGATGTATAATTCACATTTTACATTCCATTTCTCAGATTTCTTTCAAAACAAAGGTATACATGTTGAGGCAAACTGTTATTTGTTCTTTTTTCTTCTTGATATAATGAAAAAAACAAATAAACACTTTGCAATATGAGAGTAATGAGCTACAGTTTATATTGCAGTTATATACCCAAATGCCTTACATTAAGTCCTGTTTCAATGGGACCTATTTAGAGTAATTATTTAAAGCATTATATTATTGACTAATTCAGGTATGAATGAAGCTCATGCTTATCTTTTGCTTTTCAATACAAATTCATTTTTCTTTGCAGCATAAAAATAATATCCATTTGGTAATAACAACTTAAAGATACATGCCCATTTGTCATGCTACATATTCAACTTTAATTCATTCATTTATACATTTATTTAGATAATGCCAGAAATCATGTTAGGTAAGGGTGTTATTTTCAAAATTTATGGTCAATATGGCTCCTTATTAGGACCTTTTAAAATTGAAAATATGCAATATTTATTTGAGCATACACATGCATGCATACATACACAAACATGGCCCATCTCACTAATGTATGTATGTATGTATGTATGTATGTATGTATGTATGTATTTATTTATTTATTTATTTATGCAACTGACACCAATAGACTATGTGAATAAACAGGGAAATACAAAAACATGAACTAATATTTGGGATCATATTTTAACAGATTTGTTTTATCACGCTGAAAGAAAAGCATTGAACAAACTAATTATTTTAAATACTGATCTGTGCTTTAATGGAATTCTTTCCACATACATTCTTCTTCTGAAAAGGATTTCAATTCATATGATGTTTATGTTTTTGGAAATTTAGCTGCAAGAATATTCAGGATGCTATAATGCAGTGACATATATGCAGGATGTTTTTAATACTTTTAACATTCTGACATGTTAAAAGTATTAACAACATTAATATAACTCAAATTATATTGGTCATGTTCATTTGCTATATTTATCAAACTTTTAAAGCTATGTAAAGAGACTACTTTTAACTCTAAGATAAGAAGTAGGCATAGCATACACTGAAAGAATCAAAGTGACTGATAACTATATCTTGTTTTTGGATATGCTCTTTTACGTTTAACACAGGCATTTTCTGCAGTTTCTCAATGGTTAGCCATTTTATCAAATATTAAAATCTAATTGGAACAAAAGTGTTTCTCTCCTTGATTTGGAATATTGCCACTTCTGACATCAGATCTGTACATATTATTTTTTTCTTGAAACTAGTAAGGTCAAAGTGTAATTGACTATTGTGTACTGATAATAGTGGGTGTATTTTATGGTAATACTTTCACAATTTCCAGATATATGTATTCACATGGGAAGCAAACCTTTAAGTGATACTTATTGATTTGACACACAAGCTTATTAAAGAACAACATTGCTTACATGTTGTGTTGTACTTCCTAACTTTCCTTTATAGCAAATCTGTCAAATTGAATTCTTAACCATTTTAGGCTTTTTAAAAAACTATTAAGAAATAGATCTAATCTATTATTGTCACTAGTGAATTTTTTCTATAATATGAGCCTTCAATATTTTTATATATTTAAGGTGTTGTTTTTTAACTTCTTGCTTATATATGGGTAAGAAATATAACCCATTATACAGAATTGTTGAACCTTGAGATCTAATATTGACCTGAGTCAGTATTAACTTTTCAGATCAATAAATACTGATATTGACCTCAAAGAAAAGTCAATGTGTATGTGTTAGTTTGTAAAGTATAGAAATGCAAAGAATTGTTACAAATTTTGTTCTTCATTATCTTTCTATTTATATCTTTATGAAAACTCCTATGTTACCACCTAGATGACAGAACATCAGAACATTTGCATCCAATTTAAGAATTGTTAAAGAAGGATTATTTTGTGTGTTATGTAATAATAGATGAAAAATATGTTTTTTACATCCTGAAAATAATATTAAGCATAGTATGGAATTGGGTTTTGCTAAGAGTTGAATTAATTTTTTTTAAAGAACAATACAAAGATTTAAAGGAGATGGTGGGAGATTTATACTTTCAGACTTATAAGATTCTATTAAAGTAACCTTACAATAAAGTAGAATTAGCTCATCTGGTCATGTTTCCTGTCTGGTCTACATGGGAAGGCTGAAAGTAATTTTCCATCCTCTCCTTTATAGCCTAAGAACTTTGGGAGAAGGAGGAAATACCTTCTGAGCCTCTTTCTCCAACCATTATGCCACTGGGGGCTGGGGCATTTCCTACCAGACCATTCCCTAGGCAGCATTTCTTATCTTAATCTCCAAAATTATTCCCACATACCATTTAAGAAACAAAAATTGAAATCAACCAAGCAATCAATAAAATAATTATATATACATTATTTTAAAATAGAGAAGTAAGGATACCTTCAAATCAAGCTGAAATCTTGGTGATTGTATCAATGTAGTTTCTTGATAGCAATATAATGTTTAGAAATGTTTGCCAGTGCTTTCTTTGATAGTACCTTTTCAACTTCCCGATATTATCTCAGTAAGCAATTCCCCTTTAAAATAATTGGAAATCTATCTGCCATACTCTGTATATGAGTCAATCATATTCATGGCAGCCCTGCATAAAATATTTTACTATCATTCAGCTTAAATTAAGAGACAAAAGGGCACCAGATAGCTTTTAAATGTGGCATTTTTATTTTTTAGCACTAAAAGCTGTTTATCTGGGAGTTTCAGCATTTCTGACATTTTTGAGGACAATGCAAGAAATCTGGGAGAAGTTACTATCCTACAAATTCTTGAATTGTAGTTTGAGGCCTTCTTACAGTGTTCCCATACACCACTTTCATGAAATTAGATTGATGGTGAACCCCTTTTAAAGAGACATTGTGTGATGATAGGTTCTTCAGGGATTGGTACACTCAAGAGACAAAAATCTGTATGGGCAGATGAAGCAGGAAGAAACAAATCAGAACTTAGTGGTTGGTGCACAAAACAGAAAATTGATTAGAATATGCCGTGAACTTACTGTTATTGAGAAAAAAAATGGGAACAGATATTTAAGTTATTATATGAAGTCTTTTTCTAAATTCTAATTAGGTAGCTAGTCAGCTGATAAAGGAAGTCCTTGACTTACAACCATTTGTTTAGCAACCATTCAAAGTTATAACAGCACTAGAAAGAGTGATTTACAACCAGTATTCATACTTATAGCAGTTATAGTATCCGAACAGTTACATGATCAAAATTTGATCAAAAGCCAGCATATATTTAGGATATTTGCAGCATCCCGGGGTTATGTGATCACCATTGCAATCTTCCCAACTGGCTTCTGACAAAGTCAGTGGGGAAAGCTGGATTCACCTAACGTCCATGTGATTCACTTAAGAACTGTGGTGATTTACTTTAGAACCATGGCAAAAATTGTCATAAAATCAGGCATGATTCACTAAACATCCATTTTGCTTAACAATGGAAATTCTGGTCTCAATCATGGTCATAGGTATAGTATAAGATGATACTACCTAATTATTCTTTACTATAAATGAATATTGTCATAGGTATGACATGTTTTGGTGTTTAAGTTGTCAGCAAACCATGGAAAAGATATTATGTTTCAAAGATTTGAAATTGCAGTGGAATTTAATTAGTAGTGGATTTCTGTTAGGCTTTTCTTTTCTTTTTTTTTTGAAGTGAAAAATACCTAATGAATTAATTTTATCACAAGTGTGGATAATAAAAATCTCTATGCAAAGTTTACTTAGCTAAATGGGTAGAGCCTTTTAGGTCATAGCTTATAATGTGCAATTTATACTGTCTTTCTTTTTTTGTATTAGGAGATTAGTGAAAACTAAACTGTGTAAATTAAGTTTATTGCAACATTATCTTCAGATGTACAGCTGAGCAGTAACGATTATACTGAATGATAGCAGTTGACTAAATTTTGTATTAAATTTTGTATTAAAATTATGTGAAGCCACCATCTGACTGGAAAAAAATGTTGTTAAAAAGTGTTGTGCTTTTATTTTATTCTAGTAACGAACTCAAGAGTTGGGAAGAGGGAATCAAGATAAATAGAATTTGTTTTCCAGTAGAAATCCCTACCATAATCTGGGCAACTCTGTTATCTTTAGAAAGAATTGTGATGCAGCTAAATAGAATTTATTCACATATAAATTCTGGAGAAAGGACTATTTAAGGATCAAAACTGGCACCTACTTTCAATAACTTCAGAAATGTTTCATAGTTAGAAAAGAGGGAATTGTAGGAATCACCTTTTTCATTTGATCGGTTTCCAGTTCTCAATCTTTGCTAACCTTGGTCCCAAAGTAAATTCTTAAGAGAAGGAAGGCATCTAGCTGGAACATTGGAACTATCTGTTAAGGCAAAGCACTGGTCTGTTTTGATCACTTCATTTTAATTGTTGGGAAGTAATGGTTTGCAACCTTTCATGATTTTTCTTAGTTCTATATCTGAATCTGGGATTTTTTTGCATGTAATAAATTTGGTACCTTATTTGTAAATCAAGGATGTTAAGCAACTATATACTGATCCATTTTCTAACTACTTTGATGACATCTTAAAGGAGTGGCTTTAAGATTTGTGAGCAATTTTATGGGGTGAAAGCAAATCAGAAAAATAGTTGAATACTAATTAAAAAATCTTATGAGAAACAGAAAGAGAGATGTGCTAATCAACAGTTTCTATTCGTTTCTATTTCTTATACTAGAAGTGATCCTGTTGCAAAGAAGGGGTCAGAAACTATTAATACTTTGGAAAATGAGAAGCCAAAAATTCCAAAAATAAATTTGCCCATAAAAAGTCTTTTCTGCAACTGTGCAGCAGTCAGTGAGAACATTACTGCATAATTTTATTTAAAGAATGATACAAATTCTTCTACCATCACAGGAGATGTGATGTTTGTTGACTCTGAATATGACCCAGTTTATTAGTAACACAATATTTACTAGTTTGCTTATTATAATGTCATAGCAATCCATTATGGAAAGAAAGCCTCTTTTTACAGAAGATTATGGACTAGAAGCCATGTTGATAGACTTTTTTGACTTCCGAGTCTAAGGCTAGGAAAGATTGATTGGCTCAAGTCACACAATTGGTGTTCATGCCTAAAGAAAGACTACAATCTAGGTCTCCTTACTCCTGTTCAGCAGCCTAATTACTACATCACATTAGCTGTTATAACTTAATTTACATTATGTCAATTCATAAAACATTTCTATGCCTGTTTTAGAGTTGCCATGAACAAAGAGGGGGGGGTTGGAGGAGCAGTATAGCAGTTTAAAACCAAAAGTGCATTCCATTCTTAACTTGCAAAGATTGTAACTAAGGTACCAGAATTTCTGCTGCGAAAATTCCTAATTGGAGAATGTGATGGATGACTCTCAGCTATGAATGTGTTTCGTTGGAGAATATGAATTATGGTGAACCCAGAGAGGTGGGGTAGGGAGAATTACATGTCTCAGAATCAGCTTCATATAGGTCATGCTGTCATGTTTGTTCCTAATAAATCTTTTGAAGTTTTTGAAGCTTGGCTTCATTATTTATTAACAATTAAAGTATATAACTGCAACTTTTAATAAAATATATGAAAAGCTGCATAGTTAAAAATTGTTGCAAGCTCATGTCAGGCTTAGGTTAAAAATATAATATTCTGCAGATTACAATTCATACAGCAGCTATGTACTAAATTAAAATCTCCCATTTTTTCTCATTTTATGAATCATTTAGGTAAAGACGCTAGAACTGTCTTTTACATACTACTACTGTATGTAGTAGAATTACTTAATTACTGCCAAAATCAACAAAAGAATTTACTAGTAAAATTCATTTGCTTGTGCTTTTTACTTGCTATAAAAATTGTTATGCTTTATGTGCAGAAGAATGGAATAGTCAATCTGTTTAATCAAATTTACCTAAAATTTAGACATTTTCTCTCATTCATAATTATATATGTGTGTGTGTATCCTATTTTTTGTTTACTGACATTTGTATCATACTATTAAAAAGACAACTATGTCTTTTTTACAGAAAATATTATTAAAATATCTATATGTCTAGAACAATGGTTTAGAAAAAATAATATATATATATGTATAGAAGTTTTTTGATGGAGATTATAAAAACTAATTCATAAGGAAACAGTAGAGTGGAACAAACTTATATAAGCACAAATGTACAGAATTGGCCTTTCTTTATATAAACATGCACTATCTACTATGTAAAGCTTATGAGGGATGCATTGTTTTGTTCTTTGAAGCTGTGTCACTAAATGGCACGACTTGTGACTTCTACAGACTAAAATTGCTGTATTACTGATTATTTCACCAGTATATCTAATATTTAGATATGGCTCCTGTGATTGCTGTCAGCATATACAAAAGTCTTTTCTAGTGTTTGTATAAGTCATTGGAGGTCTGCTATGTATTGGATGTTCTAGAGGAGCTGTTAAAACAATTGGATGTGCTTTAATTAAGTGTCACCTCAGCGCAAGTTATCTATCAACATCAATTATGGCTAGTTCAAATAAAATCTGGCTATAGAAGACAAATCATCTGTTCTCAGTCAACATTGGCCATAAATTAAATCTATACTTTGAAAACAGTATACTTGAAACTGAATTTTATTGAGCCTCATGAAGTACAGAGGCTGTAACTGTGGCCTCAAATTCTGGTAAGCTGCCCCTCTATATAGTTTGATTCATAATTAATTTGTCTTAATGTAATATTTAAATCTCTATTCCTCAATCTGTATGTACATTTGTGTGTGAATTATGTTGGTAAACCTTTTCTTAGTGTTACACTGGAACATTATTATGGCCAGATCAGGTTCTAAAATTAAAATAATACTATAATATTATGTTTCAACCAAAATTAGAAGGATCAAACATTTTAATATATTTTTAGTTGTGTTGTGAAAATCCTGATTTTTTTTGTAATAAATGTTTTTCTATAAATGTTTTCAAACCTTATTCTATAGTCTAACATACTTATTTTTTTAATTCTAAATTCATTATACCTTTATACTTGTAAAAATCCTGATTGATGAAAATTTAAAATATTCTCCAAGCTGTCATCTATAAAACTTACAGTTTATGGAAAAATAAGGTTTATCATTAGTTAGAAATCTATATTCCTAATTTCAAGCTAGTTTATTAGCAAGTTGGGAAAAACGGTAACTAATAGAAGGGGAATTTATAAAGAATCCACTGTTACTGTCTTTTTGTTGATAAATAGAGCATAACTGAAGTCTTTTCCAAAATTCCAATGATGCCTTTAGGAATGAGTCAAGTTGTTGCAAGTTTCCATCTTTTGCAATTGATGTAATAGAAGTAATCTATTAGAAATTGATATAAATTAGCTTGGCGAAGCAAAGCCAGTTTTAGCTCTTTGACTACTGAAAATTCATTCTGTACTGAGCATATATTAGCTCCACAGGATATCAACTTTATTAGTGTGGAGATAAGCTGATTATATCTTGTCAATCAAAGATGCCAATATTCCAATTGAGAATTTCCTCCTCCTCCTCTTTTTTAGCATTGGTGCAGGCAACAAAGATAGAGTTGTGGTTCGCATCCCTATGGTTGTTATCATGCAGGGTGCAAGGGTCCTGTGATGATGTGATGGCTATATTAAAGAGTACATCAATTTGTTTTAAAGTGTTTTGATTTTTTATGATGTCATTAAACAAGAACATTGTGATTGCAGCTTTGCTAGAAAGCAGAGTTCTAGAAGGGGAAATAAGTGTTTCTTTGAAGCCTACTGGGACTTTGAGTCTTGCTGTGACTATGGGCGCTTATGTACTTTCATAACTGACATCCTCTAATCAACCACCAATGTAGATATTATCCTTTTTCAACATTATTCAATTATATCTAGTAATAATGCATGAAGGCTTGATTTTTACAGGTAGTTTTTTTTATAGTGATGTCTCTTGACCTGTTGCTCTCCCACCCCTAGTGATTATTTGGTGGAGGTTTGAAAAGAATATATAATCCATAATCTAGGATATCTCATTTAAAGAGAGGTTGCTTGTGATTTGTAGAATGTGACTAGCCCTAAAGAAATTTATATGTGGATTAATAGTTTCCAGGTATTTGTATCTCTTATTTATGGGAAACAACAGAGGACTAAAACATGGACTTTTAATGTTCTATATCTCTTATTTAAAAAAATTAAGAAAGGGAGACAACAAAAGATTTGGGTTTTTATTCTTTGTATTAATATTTGAGTCTCAACAGTTGTCTTTCATATATCAATTTCAAACAATATAAATTTTCCCTTTTGTTAGCTTGCTTATGTCATCATCCAATGAACTGATATGCTACTGAGCTACACTGATGGCACATATTATTGTATGTTTACCACATTTTATTTATCCAATTTATTTGTTTTTGATGAAACCAGTCAGACATGTCCATTTTACAAACTGGGTATCAGAATCAGAAGTTTTATTTCAGGTAGATAAATGCTATGAACAGATAAACAATTATTAGAGCATGAAATCTATTTTTGCTTCATCAGCAATAATGACTGCCTTCTGCACGTCTAAACACATATGAAAGATAATGAAAGGGTGTGTATGTATGTTTGTGTGTGTGAGTGTCTATGTATACAAGAATATACACCTTGTTTAAACTTTTCTGAAATAAACATCTTATTAAAGTTGTTCAATAGCACTTTAGCTGCAATATGGAATATTTCATTCTCTTTAGTTATGTTCTCATACAAAAATGGGCAATTTTAAAAGAACAGTTTATTACACTTGTGATGCAAACAAACAAGTTATAGCAGTTATGATGAAGCCAAATAAAAATATGTTGATTGCATGCAGCATTTTATGAAATACTTTTTTGTATTTGCAAATATTCAAGGTGAAAATGTTAACTATTATATTTTTTAAATGTTTCTTTTATATTACTGTAAAACTGATATATTTTCTCTTCACACATATACTACATTGTGTTCTTTTTACACATTAATATTTAGATTATGTCTTTTTTTTATTACTCTTCAATAATTGCCAGTAGAAATGTAAAAAGAAGTGGCAGGCCTCCAATGCTTTTCAGCTATTCAGATTATTTTAACTATATTGACATGTTTACATTTCTTATTATGTTTCTTTTGCTATCAATTAACAACAAAATCACAGAAAAGTGTATTCTGAAAAAAGTCCCATTATATTTAGTAGAGTTTTGTCTCAGGAAACTGGGTAAGTGTTCAGAGAAAGATTTTTTGAGTGTGATGTACTGTCACATGCATACAGATTTTAATGTGAAGAGGATACTTAAGATAGTGTTTTTGGAAGGAATCAAATTTGTTGTCATTTAATATTTATTTTTGAGATTCTGTGCATATTCAAAGTTTTTTAAGATACAGATTTTAGACATAGATAATGCCTATGAATAGTTTGTTCTATTATTTTGAAAATGTATGTGATATATGATATTGGGTGACGGATTATCTGTGCACATTGTGAACTACCAAATCATAAAAACAAAAATGGGTTATTTTTAATATAAATATAATAGTAAATCTATGTCTTTTCTTAGGTTTTTTGAGCATTAAAATGTATTTTCCCTGTCTTGTTTTGCAGTTTGGGTGTTAATTCTGTAAGTGAATACTAATGTATACAAATGCATATTAGGAATAAGTTACTTTTGCCTTAGTTTTTCTTTTGTCATAATATTTGCAATTTATTTTATAATTTTATAAACTACAGAAGAGCACACTCTATAACTTAACCATTTGAAGTATCATTTCTGAGTTATACCTTTTATCATATAAATCACATGTTTTTGATAAAATACTTGTTTGCTTATCAGTTTGGTAAATTATTTTGAGAGAATAATGGGGACTGGAAGATTTTTTTTCCTAGTTATTCCCTAAGGCTGAAATTTTATCACTCCTTGCTCTTTGACAGAAGTGAATTTTCTAATAAAATTGTCTCTAATCGGGCTCTGTCAGTAAATTGTCTTATCATTGGGAAGAAAATGACACCTATTCTATCAGAAAACAGAGATGATGTCACCAGGTCTCCAATCACTGCTTCTCAGCTTCCATATCTAGCTTCTCCACAAACACCAAGTCTTTTTTCCCCTATGAACATCAAAAACTTGCAAAATCATTAAAATTGCACCCGCATCGTGTTACAGGGATCAACCACACTGGCGCAAAATGGGATGTGGGAAAAGAGACTCTCTAAATGTGCTAATTCCATTGTCACATATTTACAGCTTAATTTTAATCGGTTAAAAAAGCCACAGATTGCAATAAATTGGCATTATCTTCTGTGACACCAGAGGACACAGTTGGTTCAAGGATTTAGAGGGTCTCTGGCAACAGTATATAGTGCTGCAGACAAAGTATTTTTACGCTTGAACTACGGTAGCTAAGGTGCAATCCCCAGTTAAAACTGCAAACAAAGACTATAACCCACATAGTGCTAAGTTCAACATGCAGACCACCTTCAGTTTATAATGCTAAACCAAATAATGCTGAAAAACATTTTAACCGAATGACAGATTGAGTTTAGTTGCTGATGTTTTGGAAAAAGAAATTAACCATTTCCCTATGTGAACTCTTGGAAGGAATGCTGAAAGTGTTTTTTCTAAAATACCTGCTGCTTAGTCTTTTGATTTAATTCTAAAATGTTTGGCTATTTTAGCTATAGACCATATACCTACACTTCTATAAAGTATCTTGTATTTATTTTATGGAATGAATATAAATTACATCAGCAATCATAAAAGATGCAGAGGGCTGGTTTTCTATGAAGATGTGATCATTAATCATGTTTAGATTCCACATACATTCATTTTCTAATTTTTTAAACTTTTTTTCCCTTTCTGTCACAATTTTAGTATTTGGAAATTACTGACTAAAATCTTATTTTTGGCTTAACAAATTTTTGTCAAGCCATGTGTTTGTATAAGAATGATAATAAATTAATCACATGCTGGAAATGTATAGGCAGAGAAATATTAGAAGCAGTGAATGGCTAAAGAAATTATTGCATAAATTATTTCGTTTATATTATATGGATGGCTATTATTATCCAAATATGCATGTAAATGAATGAAAGTTATATATTTGAATTGGGATTAAACATATCAAACAAATAATATTATAAACAAATTAATCTAGGTTTTGTAATACTGCATCAGTGATACTTTCTAATGCAATTTATAATATCAATGTTTTGTAGATGATAAAAGTTGTTTAAAATGAACAGGAAAGTCGCTAATGTAAAGAAGAAGTAAAGAAACTAGCAAAATTTCCCTGAAAAAAATGTTTTGATGATAGCAATATTATTTATGGAGCTGTAGGTAAAGTCCTTGCAAGACCAGAAATTAAAACATTGTATTCTGTTGTTTTAGTATACAGCAATTGTTTTTAAACAAGGGGCCTGATACAGCTTGCATTATATGCCCGTTACATCTTACTCAGTGTTTTCTGATAAAAATTAAAAAAAGAAACAAGATTTTAAAATATATCAGGATTTTTTCTTCCCAAATATATTTTAATTGCATTGTTATTATGTTGTGATAGTATACTGTTTCAGCTATCGTTTATGTTTACTCAGCCTGAGTAAATTTTTGGGGTCACTTCTGCAATAAAATAGAGAAAAAAGAATTGTGAATGCTATTCTTTTTCGGTATCTGGATTAGAAAGTCGTTCTGCATAACAAAGAAAGAGATCTTTGGATAATAATGTACTCTGTTTCTGGTGTTCAGTTTTTAAAGAAGTTGGATTATTTTGTACATGTTACTTTTACTGCCAACGTAACTCATAAGGCTGCATATAAGGAATTTGCTTTAATTTAAAATAAACAGCAGCATTTATTATATTTATTCCTTAAAAAGTTACTATAGAAATAATTTTAATTTGTTATTAATAGAGGCTACTTGCAGGTATATATTACATTTTGTACAATAATCATATAAGATATTTTTCAATAATAACAAAATTGGTTTAATATTGTTTTGTTTAATTGATAAATTCCTAACTTTTATCTTGAAACAAATGTTACTCACTGAAAAGATTTAGCTAACAATTCTTCAAAAAATAAGCTTAGACGTTTTTCAAAAAAACAAATTATCCACAAAATGCATGATAAAAGCTTCTGTGTTGTTAAGTGCTGCTAAAAAGATATAAAGAACAATAGTCATAGTTTTAAATAAAAGCCCCACAAAATAAAGATGAAGTACTTTGCAGAATAAATTTATAGCATTTAACTTTTATAAATATGCCTACAATTTTGTCTTTGCTTTCTGTAGCTGATGTATAGTGAGATGACCATTCTCTCAGAAATAATACATATGCGTATATTCTACTTTTCTACACATAGGCTGCGCCATTGAGCTACTGGTCACATAAAATGTTCATCTTTAACACTGTGAAAGAGATGAAGTATAAATGTATTCAGAAAATTGGTTATCAACATCTTTTTGTGTTTGTGTTTAGAATTCAGAAGAAATACTAAATGTTTTAAGTACTTAATTGTAACTTTAGTGTGTGCATTATATGTTTAACCCTGTTCAGTTTTTATTGCTTTTTAGTTGAATATAATAGGATTATTTTTAAATGTTTACAGCTTTACATAAATATTCATTTGTATTCCTGAGTTATATACGTGTGTGTGTGTAACACACACACACACACACATTCATGCAAACAAATATACATGAATTTGAATTAGAGCTATATAAAAATAGTAATCTCAAGACATGCAGTTAAAAGTAGAATGGTAAACAGGATTTAAACTTTGTTGTTAGAAATACTGTAAATGTGTTTAAAGTAAGTTTCAGTATGCCAAAATTACTGTTTTAATTTTGGCGTTGAATGTAATGTGCAGCTAACAGTCAATTAACTTCTTCTATCTATGAGAAGGATTTGTTGAAAGTCAAAATAAATACTATTGCTATCATTTAATGGAAGCTATAAATGTTCTATGAGTTCAGGAAAAACTGTTTCTGCGCAATTTAATATATGGTACACATTTGTACAGTATTTGCATAACTATATCTGATATCAGAACCTCTGAGTTAGTGGTTTTTAGTGGTTTTCTGTTTTGGTGTCTTTCTGATAAAAGCTGGCTAGTTTTGTTATGAATATGTTATAAAGCATATAAAATAATGGACCATTTAATGAAGAAGCCAGCTTTTTAAATAAATAGCAACTACTTCATTTGATGATGGGTCCCCAGAGTAGATAACTATAAGTCTTAATATGTCAGTAGTCATTTATGAATCAGACATCAGTGTTCTGGAATGTTCACATTTTACATATGAGTAACCAGACTGTCCTTCACATATTTAGTGGTGTATGTATGTATGTATGTTTGCGAGTGGGTGTTTGTCTATATCTTTATACACATAGAGACACATAAAGAAATGAATAGCAAATTTCAGAAATATATTTCATGGTTACATGCATTTTATGTTACTGATATGAAACAATAGTTCTACATCTTCAGAGGAAATTATAAAATAGCATCACATTTAACCATGATAATACAACTGATTCATAGCAAAATAGTCTTATAAATATTTCTATAAATTATCTTAAAATGTCATGGTAATGTAGTAGAATCTTTCAAATGTGATAGGCAAGATCTATTGCCTAGATTAATTATTTTGTATTAGAATTGTATTTGCTTATAATATACAGTATACAAATATATTCCATAAATATGCTTTCATTTAAATTGTATGAACTTGATTTAATATAGAAATATTTGAAAGTCACAAAATAAAAATATATGACAGAAGAACTGCTTGAAATAATAAAAAATATATAAGCCAGCAGTTGTGGCAGTGCTGAAAAAGTGAATTTATGACGGTGGTCCAAGTTCTGACAACTATAACATCCTTTGCAGTTGGATTGTTAATTGCAATTCAAGTGCTTAGGTAACTTGCAGTGAATAGAGATCATGTGATAGCTATTTGCATCATTCCCTGCTGGCTTCAACACCCCCACCTTCTGTGGTCTCTGTCTGCACTCCCTACTGCCCACCTGTAACAAGATCATAATCCCATTCCCCTGTGGCACCTGCAAACTTTCCCAGTGCTCCTTAACTGAGACTCCTAAGTCCCACCATTTCCTGTTTAATAGCCCACATGTCCTGGGTTATTTTGGCAACTAGGACTGCCATGATTTCCATCACTAACTGGTCAGTCATGTGTTGTCACACTTTATGGCAGCATCACTTAGCAACAGTAATCCCGGTCCCTATTTATTTATTTAGTCATTCATTATATTTATTCAGCCAGCTATCTCACAATCAAGTGACTCTGGGTAAGGTACATAGAGTTACAATTGTCATTGTAGAATGCCATTTAGAGATAATCTGAATCTCGGATAATCTATACCAGAAATTACATTTATTAAATCAAGGCTTTTTTCCTTACTTATTCCACATTATTATTTAATGTATACTTATTCTCTGAACTAGGAAAGCAATACTATTCAATTTTGATGCTTTCAACACCATTGTTCATAATGCAAACTCTTCAATTTAGGGTTATGTATTCATTAAACAATGTTTTGCAGTATTCACCAGTATATTATTGTTTATTATTAAGTAATATAATTAACATTGCAGGATATATTATTATACTTTGATTATCATGTAGCAGCACCTGTTAGAGGTGCTGGCTTGGCCTGCCAGGCTTTCTACAGTGTACCTCGAGGACGGGTTATGGAACCCAGAGAGTTGGCACTGCGCAGGTAGAGTTTGGGGTGGGGGTCCTGGGAAGGGTGGAGGGGTAGGTTCCAGGCCGTCATTAGTCAGATTTCTTATTCGATTTTTAAATGGGTTAGGGAGGGGGGAGGGTTTTATAGGTGTCTACTGCAGCCCCAGTCAGGATCGTGG
Source organism: Naja naja (assembly GCA_009733165.1). Classification (NCBI taxonomy): domain Eukaryota; kingdom Metazoa; phylum Chordata; class Lepidosauria; order Squamata; family Elapidae; genus Naja; species Naja naja. Next base: position 131,332,771 of record CM019151.1, on the reverse strand, counting down.
TCGGGGTGTGGGGGGTGGGGCTCCGGGCGGAATAGTGGGGGCTTTGATTCCTAGGGTGGTTGGAATGGGAAGGAGTCGACGAGGAATGGGGCCGTATCATGTTAGGGGAGCGCGTCCCCACTGTATTCAAGCCGTGATGCGCTCCGACCCCTTGGCCTCTTCTCAATCTCTGGGGGTGTTGGGATCTAGGGCCCCTGGGCTCCGGCTGGTGTATTTTAATGCCAGGTCCGTGGGGAATAAGGCACCTCTCCTCCGGGAGGTTATTGAGGAGGAGGCCACGGACCTGGCCTGTATCACCGAGACCTGGTTGGGGCCAGAGGGCGGAGTCCCTCTGGTTGATATCTGCCCCTCAGGTTTTCGGGTTATGCACCGGTCTTGACCCCAGGGAAGGGGTGGAGGGGTGGCTGTGGTTATTCGGGAGACCCTATTTCCAAGGGAGGTCCCTGCTCTGGAGATAGGCGGGTGTGAGTCCCTCCTCGTGAGGTTTGGGCCTAATGGTTGGATGGGCATGCTGCTTACATACCTGTCCCCCAGCTGTGTATCAGCCGTCCTGCCTGGGCTGCTCGATGCCGTCTCGGGGGTGGCGGTGGAGTTCCCTGAGCTTATGGTTCTGGGGGACTTCAATCTGCCCTCCCTGGGTGTGGGGTCGCGGCTGGCCCGGGAATTCATGGCTTCCATGGAGTCCATGGGTCTGACCCAGTTAATAGAAGGCCCGACTCACGAGGGGGGCAATATGCTTGACCTAGTTTTTGTCTTGGAGCGGTGGCGTAGTGGCCTGGGGGATGGTGTTATTGCAACCCATCCTGTTCCATGGTCAGACCACTATCTCCTAAGGCTGGTCTTCCATCAAGCCGCCCCACACCTCTGGGATGAGGAGCCACTTAGATGGTTCCGCCCCAGGCGCCTGATGGACCCTGAGAGGTTCCAGGCAGAACTGGGGTTCTTTCCTACATCCCTCACCCACAGCCCTGCCGAGGTCCTTGCGCCTGGCAACAGTCGGCTGCAGGGGCTCTTGACAGGGTTGTCCCCCTGTGTCCCCTTACTCGGCACAGATCCCGACCGGCTCCCTGGTATACCGGGAGCTCCGGAGATGAAGCATCGTAGAAGGGGACTAGAGAGTAGGTGAGGGACCCGCTCGATCCCACCCGAGCCCAGTTGAGAGCTCATATTAGGACTTACCTGGTAGCTGTGGGGGCGGCGAGAGATCTTACTTCTCCGCCCTCATAGCATCCGCAGATAACCCCCAGCTGCCCTGTTTGGGGCCGCTCCCTCTTACAACTGGGGAGGGGGCCTCTCTGCAGGGTAGAGCTGAGGAATTTGGTCTTTATCTGCAGGACAAAATCGCCGATCCGGGAAGGGCTGCACTCGGACTTGCAGTGGTCTGATGAAGGGAGGCGAAAGTGGTCTGGCTAATGTAATCTGGACTGAGTTCGATCCTGTTTCTGAGGATGAAGTGGACAGGATTATGCGGCTGAGTTCCACCACATGTTTATTGAACCCGTGCCCTTCCTGGTTGGTTTATGCCTCCAGGGAGGTCACGTCGCGGCTGGCTCCGGGCAGTTATCAACGCTTCATTAAGGGAGGGGCTGTTCCCTGCCGCCTTGAAAGAGGCAGTGGTGAGGCCCTCCTGAAGAGGCCTGCCCTTGACCCAGCCGAAGTTGAACAACTTTAGTCCGGTCTCCAACCTCCTTTTAGCAAAGGTTGTTGAGAGTGTGGTGGCCCAGCAATTGCCACTTTTCCTGGATGAAGCGGACTACCTGGATCCGCATCACCGAGCTTCCACCCGGGTACAGCATGGAGACAGCATTGGTCGCTGATGGATAATCTCTCTAGGGCTCGGGACAGGGTTTTCCTCTGTCCTGGTCCTGTTAGATCTCTCAGCGGCTTTTGATACCATCGACCATGGTATCCTGTTGCGCTCTCTGGGGGTTGAGAGTGGGAGGCACTGTTTTATGGTGGTTCTCCTCCTACCTCTCGACGCCTACAAACGGTGTTGGCAGGGGGGCAGAGGTCAACCCCGGGTTTCTCACCTGGGGTACCTCAGGGGTCGGTCCTCTCACCTCTCTTGTTCAACATTTATATAGCCGCTGGGTGAGATCATCCGTGGCTTCGGGGTGAGTTATCATCAGTACGCTGATGATAATGCAGTTATACATCTTCACCCGGGCCACATCAGTGATGCTCTCTCCATGATGTCCCGTTGTTTGGAAGCGGTGCGAATCTGGATGGACAGGAACATGCTTTGTCTCAATCCAGCCAAGACAGAGTGGCTGTGCATACCCGACATCCCGTCCAGTTTGGAGATTCCATCTTTGGTCATGGGGAGGAGGTGTTACCCCCCCGGGACAGGGCACGGAACCTGGGGGTTCTCCTGGATTCCACGGCTCAAGTTGGAGGAGCAGGTGGGAGCCGCATTGGGGGGGGCCTTTGCCCAGGTCCTGGTTCGGCCAGCAGGCGCCCATACCTGGACCGGGATGCCCTGCATCCATCACCTGGTCGGCTTCTCCCTGGACACTGTAACGCCTCTATTTAGGACTGCCCTTGTGCACCACTGAGGCTTCAGCTGGTGCAGAATGCGCCACGTGGGTTGTGATGGGAGCCTCCCATACTCCCATGTTACACCCCCCCAAGTGGCTTGCATTGGCTTCCTGCCCTCCGGGTGAGGTTCAAGGTTTTGGTTTTAACATTCAAAGTCCTACATGGCATGGGTCCAGGATATTTACGTGAATGACCATGACTTCTCCCAGCCTCAATATACCGCCTGGTACAGTCAGACAGAGGTCTCCCTCGTGGTCCCACTCAATAATGTGCTTTTGGGGACCGGAGGGCCTATTCTGTGGCAGCCCCCCATCTATGGAATCCTTCTTTCCCGAGCTCCGGCTGGCTCCTCGAGACCTTCACCACGAGCTAAAACCTGGCTGTTTTTACAATGGGCAGTGTTTGACCCCAGTTGTTTATGTAATTTAGGGTTTTAATAATATTTAATATTAATCGCTTTAATTTAATATATTTTTAAGTAATTTATTGTTGTATTTATTTTAGTTGTGAGTCACTCGAGTCCCTTGGGAGAGGGGGCGGCATATAAGTCGAATAAATAAATAAATAAATAAATAAATGGCAATGGCAGGCACCGTAATTTAGTGATTGTACTATATACTGCATAGCTGGTTAACACATGAGACAAGTACAAAGAAATCTTTGTTATGGCAAAGTGAGCTTAATAGAAAGAATTAGTTGTGTACTGAAAAAGACCTTGGTGGCAGCCTAAACTCCTATGGAATAACTCAGAATAACTGAAAAGGGGGAAAGAATGAATATATATATATATATATATATATATATATATATATATATATGGTCTTGGTGTATTGGTCTTGTCCCTGTAAGATTGAGAATACCTGGCAACGCTTTTAACGAAATCTCATCCGTCATCTTCAGGCAGGTGTCTTCAGCTTCTTCTCCTGGGAGAAGTGTGATCGGGCTGTTTTTCCCTTTTAAACTCTAGAGTTGGCTGTGTTGTTACTTCTTGATTGGTTTGTGGAAAAAAATAGCCAACATCTTAAGAAACCCCAAAGACAAGATCCAGCTAGAAAACCAAGGAGTTTATAAAATACCATGCAAAATTTGCCCAGCCACATACATTGGACAAACCAACAGGAGAATAAATGCATGCATCGCAGAACACAAGAACGCAGTCAGAAAAGAAGAAAAAACTTCCTCCCTTTTCCAGCACCTTAAAGCCACAGGACATGAAATTGATTTTGAGGGATCCAAACTTATCTCCAATACTGAACACTTCAACAAGAGAATAATTAGGGAAGCCATCAAATAGAGAAAAACACCCATATACATGAATAAACGGGATGATTTCTCGCCCTACCAGACATCTAGGAAACTAGCCCTAATCAACAAACAAGTCCCAGCCAGAAAACCAACACTGGACCCAAAATAACACAGGATGCCACCACCAATCTCCTTCACCAGACTCAAACCCAAGCCCATACAGATGAAAGGCAACCACCATCCAGAAACCAGACCATGGCTGCAACACCAGCTGCTACACCCCCTCCAACCCCCAAACTAAGCAACTGACACACGCTATAAAAACACATAGCCAGACCTCAAACTCGAGCCAAACCAAGGCCCAGAATGTCACATCACAGCCTTCCACCCAGGATACTACATCACAGAACTCAGGAGATCACAACAGAAAACATCAGGAGGTTTGCAACACAGACAATCCACCCAGGAGATTACAGCACCACACCCAGGACGCCACAACAATAGAACTCAGAAGGTCATCACACAGCCCATTACCCAGGTCGTTACAACACAAAAGGCTGAGAGACACACAGCCAGCACCTCAGCCACACAGGGTCTCAGGAAAAAGCCATCCAATCTGCATACATCAACTCCACAAACCAATCAAGAAGTAACAACACAGCCAACTCTAGAGTTTAAAAGGGGAAAACAGCCACAATCACACACTTCTCCCAGGAGAACGGCTGAAGACACCAGCCTGAAGATGATGGATGAGATTTCGTCGAAACGTGCCAAGGTATTCTCAATCGTACACGGACAAGACCAATACACCAAGACCTACATACCTTTACCCGTGAAAATCTACGAATAATATATATATATATATATATATATATATATATATATATATGTAGGTCTTGGTGTATTCGGTCTTGTCCCGTAAGATTGAGAATACCTTGGCGACAAGCGACGAGATCCCACTCGCCATCTTCAGGCTGGTGTCTTCGGCTTTGTGCTTGTGCCAGCAAAGCATGATCTGAGCTGCCTCTCTATAAATACTGGAGGGGAGGTGTGTGTGCTGGCTCTGCTGTAAGCAGGTTGGTTGGCTGTGCTGTTGGCTGTGTTGTCGCTTCTTGATTGGTTGATGGAATTGGTATTTGCTGATTGGTTGGCTTTTTTGTAAGAGCCTGTGAGGCTGAGGTAGTGGCTGTGTGTCCTTCAGCCTTTTGTGTTGTAGCTACCTGGGTAGTGGGCTGTGTGATGACCTTCTGAGTTTTATTGTTGTGACATCCTGGGTCTTGTGCTGTTATCTCCTGGGTCGCTGTCTGTGTTGCAACCTCCTGCTTCTTACTAAAAAGCCAACCAATCAGCAAACACCAATTCCATCAACCAATCAAGAAGCAACAACACAGCCAACAACACAGCCAACCAACCCGCTTACAGCAGAGCTAGCACACCACACCTCCCCTCCAGTATTTATAGAGAGAAGGCAGCTCAGATCACGCTTTGCTGGCACAAGCACAAAGCCGAAGACACCAGAAGATGGCGAGTGGGATCTCGTCGAAACGTCACCAAGGTATTCTCAATCTTACACGGGACAAGACCCGAATACACCAAGACCTACATACACACACACACACACACACACATCACTTTTTTGTATTTTTAAGGTAATATGCAGTATTCGTTGATGAACAGTATTGTTTAAATCCTTTGTAAAAGAGAAAGCAAAATAAAAGATAAATGCAAGTTGCTTTTCAAAATTCCACTACGAAATATAAATTATGTAGAAGTTAGACATGACTATGAATAGAAATTGTTCATTTGCTAAGTCATGTCCAAGTCTTTGCAATCACATGGACCATATCCTGCCAGGCCTCTCTGTTCTCTACTTTCTCCTGGACCTTCACCAATCCATGCCATTACATCGATGATATTATCTAATCTTTTTATCCTCTGCTGTCCTCTTCTCCTTTCTCCTTCAAAATTTTCCAATATCAGGATCTTTTCTAATGAATCCTTTCTTCTCATCTGATGGCCAAAGTATTTGAGTTTCGGCTTAAATATCTGTTCTTCCAAAGAACTATCAGGGTTTATTTCCTTTACAAGTATAAGGAATGCTTATGAGAAAAAGGCAATTTGTGGAAATGTTAATGGAAGAAAAGTCAAATAGGGAGAGGGGGGAGAGATGGAAAGAGGAAGAGGGAAAGAGAATAGCAATCTTTTCTTCTACATTTATAATTTTGTCTCGATGTGGAATATAAATTAAAACAGATGCTTTAACAGCAGGAAAATGAAGGGCAATAAGTCATTGGAAGAAAAAAAAATAGCAATACCAGAATATCTCATTCTGATTTTTATTGTATAAGTTACTTTCCTCTTCTTTCTGATGCTTTCCTCGGTCAGGTGCTGAGCTGATATATTCTTTAGTGCAGATATTAAGCTGTCACCTGGAGTTATTCCCAAATATGGAGAGAGAATATGAATGCCTTCCCGCACTTTCTGATTCTGCCAGTTCTTATCCTAAGTCAACATAGTGTTCACTAAATGAGGGAGCTATTGAACACTCTAATTATGAGACTAGTATTTGTGGTTATATTCATGGATAGCATGGTAGTTAACTTCTGAAGGGACATTTTTTATTCTTGCAGACTGGAATATAATTTAGAAAGGAAATAAGGGCAAATATATTTTCTTCTAAGAACGGTTCAGGTTTCTGAAACAGATACAGAGTCTGGACCTTCAATATTTGTGCTTCCTTCTAAAATCCACAAGTTATCTTGTTATGAAATCAAAAAGCAACTTTTAATAAATAAAATCCAGTACTTTGAGTATTACTTGCATGTGCATTAATTCAGTTCAAATCTCTGTTAGGATCTTACATCCTGGTTTGTGTTCTGCTTTTTAATTTTGCTTCTGTTCATGTTTTCTGTGCTTCATCTGTCATAAAAACTGATGGAATATTCTTTATTGGCCAAGACACACAAGGGTTAGGGTTAGGGTACACACAAGGACTTTGTCTCTGGTGCATAAGGTCTCAGTGTACATACAAACACAAAATCATAAATCATAAGATACAATCAGAAATCATAAGATACAAACAACAGTGATAAATCATAAGATACCAATAGGAAAAGGTAATAGGAAAGGAAATACCAATACGGAGTCTACCACATGAGTAAATATCCTTAGGCATAAGACAGTGTTGTGGGAATTAGGTATTTGGCAGAGTGGTGGCATGGGGAGAAAAATCTGTCTTTATGTCTAATTATTTTGGCATGCAGTGCCATATAGTGGCGTCCTGAAGGGAGGAATTGAAACAGTTTATATCCAGCATGTGAGTGGTCTGTAGATATTTTCTCCACCTTCCTTCTGACTCACACAATATACAGGTCCTCAATGGAAAGCAGGCTGGTTGCAATTGTTTTTTTTTCTTCAATCCTACCTATCTGTTGAAGTCTGTACCTGTCCTGTTTGATTGCTGTGCCAAACCAGACAGTTACTGAAGTACAAGTGACAGACATAATCCAGTTATGAACCAGTGAATTGTTCTATACTTCACTCCAGCAGATATGTGCACCTGAATTGAGTGAAATGTGCACTTGAATAAGTGAAAAAATATGGATTCCATGCTTACTTAATAGTAGATGTATACTTCTGGAAACTAGGTAAAAGTTTTAGGTTCACTATGTTCCAATCTCCATTCTTGAGTTATAAATACTCAGACTAAACTTTAAAATGTTTTATCTATCTTTGATTTCAAACACCTTTCGTTCTTCCATCTTTCCTTTTTTTTCAATCAATGCAGCCAAGTAGGAAAGCTTTTAGCAGAGATCATAGCATCTCACAGTCACTACTGTACCACATTGTTAAATTGAATACATACTAAATAGCCACAATCTTAAATAAACAAAACTCCCCACCATTTATAGCATACAGAAATAATTAATGCCACAGTTTGTTACTTCTAGTTCAGAAAGCAAGTTTTCCTTTAAAATGCTCCAAAGAAGAAGTTTTTCCCCCTCCAATGGACAAGAAATTGGATCAAAGGTAATGACACCATAGCGTGAGTTAATCTTTTCTTTGCCAAGGTTTCCTAAGGACTTGAAAGCAAGGATGTGGCTGCAGCCCTGCTTGAGGCCCCACCAGGCCTTACTGGAGTCAGGCTCAGTGTTTGTATACAGCATTGGAAGAGTAATAGAGTTAAATGCTGCCCTCGGAAACCACAGTAATTACTTCTATTGCTGAAATAGTCCTAGGCTGTGAACAAAAATATCATTGGAAAGCTATTTCTAAAACTACACTGCCCTGCGCAGCTAAGTGGCAATCATCATTATTTTTTTGCTAAATTATGTGTTCTTATTTCAAGTGTTTAGATGATGAAAACCAGATTTTTGTGGCAACATGTTGATTCTAGCCAAAAAAAAAAGCATTCAGGAGAGTGTTGTGCTTTTATTAAATTGTCTTTTTATGAGAATCTTTCAAGTTGTTTCTGTTGTTTAACTTTCTTCACAAGTCAAGCAACATTTTAAATCACTCTATTCATATATATTTTTTGCAAAATGCAAACTTTATCATTCTTTTGGTCCATTAGAAAATGATAAACTGCCAGTAATTATTGTTTCTTTGTTCAGTTGGTTTGTTCTGCTTCAGAAATAAACTTTCCAAGAAATAGTAGGTGAGGTTCCCATGGCCTGCTCTGGACTATGCTAAGTCTATTTTGATGTTGCTGTAGTGGGCAATATAAACATATATAATATCTCCCGCCCTCCCATCTCTCTCCCCACTCTCTCAAATACACACACCCAAACACACAAATCCACACACACACCCTATTTAAGAATAATTTTGTAGGTATAATAGCAGTAATAGCTTTTCTATCGTTTCAACCAACAATATATTTTAGCAGGACACCAGCATCCTTCTTAACACTTCTTTTCCTTTTTAATCTATATTCATCTCATCTTGATGGTTCGACGGATTATTGCCCCAATGCAAGTGAGTTACCAAAAAACACTTCCGCAGACCACAAAGGTTTCCTTTGTTAAGTTGAAATTTTCCTCTTATTTCTCTGTTTTCTTGTTTTTACTACACTCGTGTGATTTGGATGCAAAATGTGTGTAAAGTTTTAAGAACAATTAGTATCTTTGTCATAACTTGTAATTGCCCCCTGTACAATATATTGCAGTAATCCAATCATTTTCACTGTGTTTGCCCTCACAATTATTATTGGAAACCATAGCTTTGCTAATTTCATCTATCCTGAATTGCTGAGGAACAGTTATAGCAAGGCATAGAGTGGCTAGCTGATTATAAGTAGTCTCATTTAAAAACATCAAAGATAAGTAATGGTTTCAGGATCCAATATGTATCCTGGATCACATATGTTTGCCTTCATTCATATTGCTTTCACCCAATGTTGAAGATACTGCTTGAAGAAGTCATTTATATTTACTGTACCTGTTCATAGGAAGCAGGAAAAATGCTTTCACTTTCAGGAAGTTTCTGGAGAATTAAAGAAGTTCTACTTATAGGGTGTCTTTCAGATTCATTTTTTAGATCCAAGTGGCATTGAGATCAAGCTCTCATGTTTGGATTCCCTGATTGTCTTTGAATCTGACAGTTTTGCTAGTCAAACTCAGAGGAAGAACATTATTTTAGTATTATCAAAAAAGCATAGAGGCTAAAACCACACTGTATGAAACCAACTTTTGGACTCTGTGGGTAATTTATTGAGAGATAAAATATTTTAGCTGATTTTTTGTGAGATGTACTCCGTGTTTTGTGTGGGCTGCACCAATGGAGGCTCATTTAATTTCATTGTACAGATGTTGTGCATTGGCAATAAAGGTTTGAACTTTGAACTGCATTACAAAAGCAATAAATAAGTCAAGAAAGGAGCTTAGGAGGATTTAATTGCTTTGTTTTCATAGTTCATGTTAAGAAGATTGCCAAGAACTATATAGAATCTTATTCTGTGGTAAAGTAGTATATTTAACAGGAAACTTAAAGGAAATCTGTCTCATTTTTGAATCACTTACAGTGTTTCACTTCTTTTTTTAATTTCATATTTTTATCCCAAATGCAGATTGTATCACAAAGAGCCACATGGCAAAATTGTAAACATTGATCTGTACTGTGTAAGACATAGGTAAAATCAGTGCTTTCATGACTTGATCATCTAGCCAGCCCAGATTGATCTCAAAAAGTTAAACAAAATTGGTCTTGATTATTACTTGGGTAGGAATCAATGTGAAATTTCATGGATTGGGAAGTAAAAAAAACAAAACAAAACAATACAAAAATTAAAAAGAAAATTGAGGTTTTTCATTTTTTTTAACAAATTGAAAGTCCATCAGTAATCTTGTGGGAAGTATTATAATTGTGAATGTCCCTCTTACATTCAAAAGTTTTATCATTTGTTCCTGTCCAATATATGAATGAATTGGACAGAAAAGAAGGTTGTGGTTGAGTCAGGGCAGGCAGGTTAACCATATTTAAATTATTTAGTGTCCATTTCATACCTTATCTTTGGGGTGTGTCAATATTCATTTGCGTATCTTTCTACATTATTACTCTCTTTTTCCCTATCTCTCTATTCATTGGCTTTCAAGGCAGATCAATTTCTTTAAAAGTCCAGAGTATTCTTAGTATAATGTTCATCCAACAACCCAAACAGATCTCTTTATATATCTATCAGCCATTAAATCAGAAGGGGAAGCAAAATTCAACCTGAAGTCCAAAACACTCCTCAGAGGTCTCACACAAATTGGGTATTGTTACCAATTTTAGTCAAAATTTCACTCGATGGGAACTGTTCCTCCTCTCACTAATAATAACTGGTTCCCAGGAACCGCTTTAATCACTTTGAAATATCATCTTCAAGGATGAAGCAATTGAATGATTGCTAGTACAAAACACTTCTAGTCAGAACAACTAAGCTATACTTTGGAAATTACCATATCCCAGTGAAAGAACAGAGAAAAATGTGTTCAGGAGAAGATACTTGAACTTCCATGGGCTAGGTGAATTGGACTGTCAGTGGTTCCCATTTCTGCATTAGATGAACCATTTCAATGGCAGTAAATGTGTCTTAAATTGATTTGTTTATTTTAGAAACAGGACTTTAAATACATTATTTAAAACCAATAGATTTTATTTTACAGTTTTTAATATTTGAACTGTTGATTGACAAGGAACTACCAATTCCAATATTTCCATGAATATTACATGAAACTATTACAATTATATTATCGGAACTTTTTTTAAAAATGCTTTCGTTTGGACTTTAGCAATATTTAGTCATGGCTTTATAATGTCAGTACAGTGGAACCTCAGGTCACGAACGCTTCTGACCATGGCCAAATTGGCTTCTGACCAAAAAATCCGTTTGACAGTAATGCTTCTGTTTATGTGTTCTTGTTTAAATATTTATCATATGGAGTCAAGTCTATCCCAAGCAACAAACAAAATGCCAAATACAAAAATAAAACTGCAATAATATATGATTGAATTATAAAACATTGTAAAGTTATATAATACTAAAATAGCTGTAATATAAAATACAAAAATTTTCATCATAGGAGTAAGACACAAATAAAGCATACAAAATCTAAACTAATCTCTTTGCATTGTGTACTTTCTACTTTATACATGAGTTCAGTAGATTCCAGTTGATCAGCACAAACATATTTAGAAAATTTCTACTCTCAAATCCTGCAGCCATTATTGTCTTATTAACTGTTATATTAGGGCTCTATGAATCTGCAAATTTTTGTGCATATTTAGTTATAGCAAATCTATAATTCCTTGAAAATTCAACAAGGAGTAAATTTAGTTTCTTATAAAATAAAATGGTATAAATTGCAGGATTGGTGTATTTAAAATACTAAGAATTATTATTTTAATATCTTAATTTGTTTTATATAGAAATAACTACAAATAAAATAGCTCACAGATACTTACAGGACATCATTATTTGGATTCTAATTAATTATAATATATTTTACCTCCATGTGATTTATTATTACCAGTCCTACAAGCTCAAATACATGGGGGCAAGGGAATAATTTGTTTAATCTGACTTGGACCTTGCACCATTTTAATTGTAAGCATACATAAGACAGAATAAATCCAAATGAATTTGGACAGTGATTAACAATGAGCCCCTTGATATGGTAATGAGACTTTTAAAAAGCCTGATCCCTAAATGTTTCTAAGGGTTTCATTAACACTTGTACAACTAAACTAGTTAACAGACCTATATCTGAGCTGTTGTTGAAATCCCACTGTATTAAACGTGTAATCAATTCATCAGGTAGGTGGCCATGTAAAATGCAGCATTAAGCATAAGTCTCACAGACAATACTGTGTTATTCAGTCTACTTCTTTTCAGAGAACAGCATCATAATAATATCCCTTTCCGAACTGCCGTGAAATATAATTTATATAAAAAATAGATTTTCTACTTTAAGATGTGAGAAGATTGTTTGGATGAAATTTAATGATCTAGGAGCAGCATGTTTGTGTTAGAATTGGTTTGATATCGATTCATTATAAACTACAGATGATTAGCTGGCGGATTTAAATTTTTTCCTCCTGATGCCCGTTATATTTTACTAGCTTCCTTATGGCAGTTTCAATTAGGTATTGGTAGAGGAAACATTTTTTAAAAATCATCCATGGATAATATTCATAAATCAAAGGCATTTTTCTCTGTAAACATGCACATACTATCTGGATAGACTTTACATCATCCCAGATCCAAATTGTGGGTTCTGATACTGTCTTGAACACAAATACTTTATTTCATTACGTATCATGAATGGAAAATATACAGTGATTTTGATATAATTAGAAAATATTCATTGTTAAGTGCATTAAATACAAGTTAACTGTCTCCAGCCAAATATTTTTACATCAATAGTACTTTGTATGATGTACTCATGGATAGAAGCTCTCCAGAGTTTTGTTTGTAACCTATTTCCAGTTAGCAAACTTAGCCCAAGTTTTCTCTATGTTTGCCACTTTTCTCCTGTTATATAACTCCCTTTATACAACCGTGTAATCCTTATTTGTGGTAGGGTCAGGGCACCCTGTATGGAGCTGAGCATTTACTGGTCAGATAACAGAACAGAATAACAAAGTTGGAAGGGACCTTGGAGGTCTTCTAGTCTAACCCCCTACTCAGGCTGGAAACCCTATACCATGCCATAAGTTTTAAAACAAATGAAAGTTCTGTCAGTAGTTCTGGGGCTTGTTTCCTAAAACTTCCTTGACATAAATACCATGACACTTTCTCTAAATCTCTCTTTCAAGAATAGTGAAATAGAAGTCTGTCTTTATCCTAGCTATTTGTAATGCAATCTCAGCTTAAATACAATGACAGGTGTTCATCTTGAGCCATAAACTGTGGTAGAAAAATGCCAGAGTGCTTTATAGCAAGTCCAGTGGAATTGGCAGCTGTGGGTGGAAAAAAAATTCTTGTGCTGGGCTAATCATTAATTGTTAGATTTATAAAAAATGTTTATTTACTAAGCTTTGTAGCCAACATCATTACTCTTCATTTTATTCATTATTATGTCCCTGGGCAGTAACATGACACAGATTAAAGGCTCCAAGTGGCTATTCATGACTAAGGTACATAAGTGTCTTAAAATCCTGACAGCAAATTTATTGTATAGTTCTGTGAATATTGATAGATATAATGATATTAAAAGCCATAGAAAATAGCAGCAATTGCTTAAAATGACAAATTTAGCGATCAGGATGCACGTATGAAATTCCATTGATGTCAATAAGCAGTCATGTGCTGAAAATTGTTCATAAGAAAGCCAATCCAAGGTTTACAAATATTATTCTGATCTTACTGATTGTGATATTGTTCTTTAAACCCAGAAGAAAAAGACTGATATAAAAAGAAATAATGTAACGGACCTCAGACCTTGTCAGATGTTCCTTTCTTTATAAGTTGGAATTTTAGTCAAATACATATTTTCAAGGAAAACTTTCATTTCTACAGATGTGCTGCCTGAATTTGGCTTTTGGGGATGTTTTTTTTTTTTGCAAACCAGATCAAATGGCCCTGTTTTCTTCCATAAAAAAGAATGTCATCTTTATATGAATCCTAATAAATATCACTTTTTTGTAAGATCACTCAAAATACCTATATTTTAGAGTTATTTAAATTTGCCGGTTCAGATCTTGCTGCTTCAAGCCATATTTACAAGAACTGGTTTTATAAGTGCTATACACAGATATGCCTTTCTACAAACCAAGATCAGGTATCAGCTGTTTACAGGACAGCAGATCTCCCATTTCCTTGAAGATTAGATATTTGCTTGTCAGGTCTGTGGAACCACAATACACTTTACACAACTGGGATAATATAATATAGGCTTACTGGTAAGGATATCAGCCTCTTATAAGTAAATTAAACAACAGACCAACTACAGAAACATGTTTTATGCTAATCAAATGAATTTATGCCATTTATTTTTCTTGTGCGTTGGGTACAAATATTTCATCTTTTCCATTTCTCCCCAAAAGAGTTCTCCTAGACCATTTTAGAGACTCTGGTGACATTTAATAAGCATTTTCAAAGATATTACAATTTTCCCTAATGCAGGAATTAAAACTGTAAAATATAATCTCTGCAGAACTGCTTGTAAGCAATGAAAGTTTAAAACATTTTTAAAGTGTATTGAAATGTACTTTAAATTTTAACTGTATTCATTCAGCAGCATAATACAAATTATTCATTCCATATTAACTCTGTATGTATTATAGGAGATAGATTTGGGGAATTATTTTGCAGCTTGTTTGAAAATGAAATAAATCTGTTTTTAAGCATTAGCTATTAGTACAGTTATAATTAGCACATATATGTAATATGATGCAGCAAAAGAATCACGGTGTTTCTGATGTAAATTTCACAGATATGAACTATGACCTCCTTGTATTTATGTCTGGGTCCACTTGATTAAGTGGCCAATTTCTTGTGATAATTGGAAGTTAAAGAATTATTAGGCTTCGCTGTATTGTTGAAAGCATGAACTAGATATTCATTTCAGTATATCTTTTCCCTTTTAACATTATATTGTATATCATGAAAGGCAGAAAAACAAAGGGGACAATGATTTGTAATATTTTGCTTTTAATTCACATTATGATGAAGTTTTGTTCAGATGTTCAGTGGAAAAACATATCAATATCATATTATATAGTCATTTGAATAAATAACACATAAGTCAACATTTGATCAGGGAGAATTAAATATATTTTATTTTTAACATAGTTTGTTTCTTTTAATTTTGCCTGTTGGTGATTAATACAATCTTATAGAAGAATATCCTCTTTGGAAATATCTTGTATTGGTCCACTCCAATATCACCAGTAAAGGGTCCCCTTTCCCCAAAAGAATGCTCTGTTGTAATTTAGGAATTCTCTAGAGAATATACAGAGTTGTATATGCTGAAAAACTTACAAACATTTTGTACTTTAATCACAGTGTTTACCAGTGGTGGTATGCTACCGGTTTGGCCCGGTTCTGCTGAGCCGGTAACAGCAATGAGCAGCCTGCCCACCCGCCTGGGCTCCCATACTTATCTTTTCTTCTGCTTTTGAAGTGCAGCTGCTTTGCGTGGCAAAGCAGAAGAGTGTTGCGCAGCAGCTGCTGAAGCGACCAGGAGAGTGAAGCCTTGCAGGAGGTGAGTTAGAATGCCTCTGCACCTGCGCAAACGCCTCTGCGCCTGTGCAAAGTGTGTGTTTGGCACACGCATGCATGCAAAGTGTGTGCATGTGCGCAAAGTATGCCCACTAAGCCACGCCCACTGAACTGGTGGTAAAAGTTTTTGAATCCCACCACTGGTGTTTACCCAGATTTAAACAAACAAACAAAAACCTTGAATGAAATTGATTCATTGGTATTATCTACTCTGAATTTGGGGGTGATCATTTGACAGTAAGTTTCTACAACACTGAATATTATTGTTACCCAGCTTATTTACATTAGTTCCAATGCTATCTCCAGAGAATGTATCAATGAGTTTGATTTGGATGCCTTATATATTAAAATATTTAAATTTTCTCCCCTATTCAGTTAAGTTTTTCTCATCTCAATCTGCCTCAACTGTAGTAGTCTTAATTTACTGTTTTCTGTTTGGTTAATCGGGAAGCCCTGAGTTCTATGAAAGCCACACCCTCTCAACTTAACAAAGCTCTTGGGTTTGTTGTTGTAGGGAAAATAAGAGGAGGAAGGAGTATCGTATATATTCGCCACCTTGAGTTGTTTATAAAAATAATAAAAATGGGATATAACATATATCTAATATATCCTAATATCCTAATATTACTTAATCAAATTAAGCTACAATACTTTCTTGAAGAATTTAATGGGACTAGTTAACAGGAACTTTTCCAATAAGTAACTAGTTGCTATGGATACTCTTTATATGGTACAGAAAACAATATATTAAATGTTTACCCTCAAGCTATGTTTTTCCCTTATACCTTGAATTTTAGTTCTATAAAAAGAAGTTATAATATTTTGATTATATAAAAGGTTCACTGTTGAGTGGTGTAAATGCTGTTGAGCTTATGTAAATGAATGATTCAGATTCTGACGAGCTTTGTATGGGGATCTTCCAGTAATACAGAATATCTCAGTATGTCTTTGATTGACTTTAAATGTTCCCTTTTTCTCTGCAATTAATAAATAACTTTCCTATGCATTTCTTATCCACAACCAGTTTAATTCACTATTTGTAGCTTCTCTCCCAGCCCAGACATACATTGTTCTCTAATACATGCATGCCCACAGTTACCATTTTTTATTTGTCTAACTTTAAATTGATTAGAACATATTAATTTTTAAATAAGTGTCACATATCCTTAACCAAGCACTACAAGGTTGAGAAGCCTTCATGGTGTTAAAGTCTGAACCAAAACTAAGTGAGGAGAATTTTAAAAATATGGGCTGCCCTTCATTAGCCCTCATGATATCTCCTGACAGGCAGTGTGCGTTGATGTTGCCATGCCAGGCCAGGGCAAGACCAGCTGCCATGCACCATTTACCCTCTGTCAGCAGCTTCAGTCAGTGCCTGGGCAATACTGTACACACAAGTCTGTCATGCGTCAGCCTCAATTAGGCTCAGTTTGCTGCGCTTGGGGAAAAGCATCAGCCCCACTGTTAACTATTTTTGTTCTCTCTGTCGCTCTCATTTTTTTACTTCATTCAACTGCCTTTGCAGATTGTTTCTAGCTTGACTAGAGTTTTCCTGTGGTAATTCTTGCAAATAGCAATAATGGCATAGGATGAAGGAAATGGATAGGAAATAAAATATCAGCATGGTTTTATTATATTCTTTGGTGTTGTTTCTCTGTGGAAGAAATATAAACATTTGTTTAAGATTTGCCACATGGTCATTTTTTGCCATGAGGTTCTAAGATAGACTGGCAATACAGTTTGAAGGCATTCTAAAAGTTGACTCTGATAGTTACATGGGGATAATTGGAAATATTGATTATTTCATGTATTTATTTTAGCTATATGTCTCTTTTCATCCATAAATTCAAGATAGGTATGTTTTTCTGTCCCCCTTCTTGTTCTACTTTTAGGATAAATCGTGACTTTTTGGTCATTTCCTTCTTGTCCAAGTGCAAAACGCACATGATTATTTAGGTAATAAATATGCTATTCATTGTCAGTGTGAAAATTACACCAATACAGAATATTACATCAATCCATTGTTGGTAACAAATCTGTTTGAAAGGAATCAGAATAATATGAATCTAGTGATACGTGGGGCAGCAGGAGGTGTTGGAAGGAAGATGGAGTTGATCACTGAGAACAAGGGGAAGAAAGTAATGCTTTTTTCTTCATACATATAGTACAGTGCAAAAGTCTTAGGCCACCATTAGATTTGTAGCAATGGTATAATGACCATATATAATTATTTCTCAGTCTCCTTACCAGAAAATACAGGAAATTTATATGCAGTATTCAAAAACAATACTCAAAGAGTAAAACAAAACAAAAACAGCTTCCATGGACTAAAGTGGTAACACTTACACTTGAGCAACAGCAGACACCTGGCTCCTGTAAATTTAAATGGAATGAAACCCTAAATTCTTTCATTGCTAACATCTGTATGTGTCCTGCTATTTCATGCCAAAATGACTGCTGTGCAAAAAGGACTATTAGACCAGGTTTGTGCAAGACATGCTTTTTTTTTCCAAAAAGTTTTTTTTATTTTTAACAACAAACATAAACAAACATATACATAAAACAACAAATAAAACCTTCTTTCAGTTATACAGTGTGTCGGTTTGTACATATTTCTTGTGCACAATATCTATAGTCTTTTCATCTTAGATTTACATTCATATTGCATTAATCAATGTTCCATGTCATATTATATTATTATTACATCATCATTAGACTTTAATTTCAAATCCACATTATCCTTTAGAGCAAATCTCAGTTCTTACTAATTTTAAGTCATATTATAATTCATTCCGAAATAATAAATTGTGACATATCATTGCTATTGTATTATACTTCAATTTCCTACTTTTCTGTCTAACCATTGGTAAAATAAATCCCATATCTTATAATACACTTTTTCTTCTTGCTCTCTAATTGCTAATGTTAATCTACTCATTTCGTGCAAGACAGGCTTATGTATTACATACAGTACAGACACATGTTGTATAAGTGTAAATCATAGGAAGCTTGCTAAAATGACCAACTTTCAATCACATCATTCCAGTCAAAATGCCAAAGATAACAGAATTTGACATACATAAAATCCTACTTTTACATCAGCAAGGCCACTCTCAAAGGAAAATCAACAAACAAACTGGATATTCAGGATGTGATATTCAAGATCGAAAAATAATTAAAATAATGGTCATTAAAATTTCTCTAAAACAACAAGCAGTGGTAGCTGAAAACTTGTGCACAGTACTATAGAACACATGTCAAAACAATACGTTATAGCAGGGGTGGCGAACAAGTTTGACTCAAAGAGCCGCAATTTTAAACTGTGCGAGTCAGAGAGCCACACCACGCTCGCTGGCTCGTGCAGTTGTTTCCAAGGGATGGGAGACGGGATGACGCAGCCGGGGGCGGGACTACGCGCTCGGAAATCTCTCCTCAGAGATCCCTCCTCAGAAGCAGCATAACAAAATTCAAACGTGGCAAAGAGCCACAGTATACAAAATAATATAATATAATAATAATATAATAATAATATAAGAGGCAAAGAGCCGCATTCATTTTGGCCGGAAGCCGCATGCGGCTCGAGAGCCGCGTGTTCGCCACCCCTGCGTTATAGCAATTGTTCAACTGTATTCTTTTTTTAAAAAAATCATAATCGTCAGTCAAAAAGATTTTTGTAATGTTTTCCTACAATAATCTCCTTGTAGTGAGATGTGTGGCAAATAAATTTAATAAATAATAATCATAATAATTAGAGATTTAAGTGGATAGTGCTTTCCCCAAGGAATATACTAACCGGATTTGTACAGTTGTTCAACATGAGCAAAACTTCAAATACTCTTGTAATAAATTTTAGAGCAATGGATAGGATTCATAGTGTGAAATATAACTCTTTGATAATTCTCTTAAAATAAATGGAAGATGAATTGAACAATTAAGTTGTTAACATGTTCCATGAACACAATGTATGGGCAAAATAGAGAATTGTGTAAGTTGTCCACCAATTTGGTTTAATATTATATCAGTCAAATATCATACATGGATACTTTTCAATACATTCAATACAACAATACATTATAACAACTGTTCAACTGTATTTTTTTTAAATAGGCATTTATCCTTGCCAGTCTACAACATTAGAACCAGCTTTCTCACAGGCCAAAGTGGAACTTATTGAACTCAATTTTTCACTGTCCCCATAGTTTCTGCTGCCACATCCTTCTCTTTCCTAGTACCATTTTCTGGCTGTTGCCAATGGAAAAGAATGCTGGCACTTTCCAGAGTATGCTATGAAGTTTCTGTAATGGTTTGAGACATGTATGTTTTGGTTTACAAAAACAAGCCAAATCCAAATATGGCACTGTTGTACATCTCTGTTAGCTTTTCTGCAATCACAGTGTGACAAGAAAGGAAGGAGGCAATATATGTCACAACTTTGGCAAAACAAATTAGCATGGGACTAAAATGATATCTACTGGAAAGACGAGATGATTTTTTAAATCATTTCTTACATTGGTATTAAAACAAGTTTTCATTTATTTTATTTAAGTGCCACTACATGAATATTTCAATGATTAATTGGGGGGGGGAAATAACAAAAGGCATTTTTGTGCAAATCAAAAGATCATAAAAGGATACAATAGGAAAGTACTGAAGGTGACTTAAGGTACAGGTATCATGATCTGTTTACCTAGCCAATACTTACCTAGACATTTCAAAGTAGAAAAGAATTGTGAAAAAAAAATTTCTTTTTCAAAAATGTGAGGTTTTCTAAAAAAATAAATAAATCAGTAAGTATAGATAAAAAAACTTAAATCCTGAGTATTCTAAATGCACTATAAAAAGTGAATAGGAAATTTTATTTATACACACTCACACACACACGTGTGTGTGTTGTTTGATTCATAATCTGTATGTAGCTAATCCTATAAACATGCAGTGCTACATGGTTGAATTTTGATAGACCCACAACAGCTCCATGCTGTCCAAATTTAAATTTTCAAATTTTTTTAACAATAGCCAACAATAGAATAAATTTCAATAGTCCAACTGTGACATGACAAGGGCATGAGTGATTTCCACTATGTTGACTCTTTCCCAAGGCAGAAATGTAGAGTTGGATATCATCAGCATATTTGAGGATACGTCAGTCCATGATAATGAATTACTGCCTATAGGGTTCTATAGATGTTAAAGAACTGCAGTGTCAACATCCGGTATGGTATGGGCCACAATTCAGGGCTCACCCTTTTTGTATATGCCTGCAGTATTAACTCACATACAGAAAAAGATTGACTTGGATAGTAAAACCATTGCCTATTTATTTATTTATAACATTTATTTGGCCATCCAATTCAAACAATAGAAGGCTTTTTTACATCAAATTTTGTGGTGTTCAGAAATATTAATAACTAACACAAAATACAAAGGAAAATAACATATAATATTAAAAAGCAACTGAAGCAATTAAGTTACTACCAACATTAAAATACACTATAATTCATCTGATTGGTACTCTACTCAAAGCTCTGGGACACAGCCAAGTCCTGAATATCTTTCCAAAAGTCTTCAGAGTCAGAACCAATCAGATATCAGGTAATCATTCTAAAAGGCAGAGTTGTCACTCTGAAGGTACAATATTCCACAATGAGTGGCCTGCAGTTTACTTTCCTTGTTGAAGCATTAAGATGGACAGTTATCTTCAGAAGCAGGTTACCCACAGATAACCCTGACCTATATCATGTAGGACTTTATACATAATAACATACATCTGCACTAGAAGCTACTTGAGAACCACTGTAGCTTGCAGAGTAGAGTTGTCACACATACATAGTAAGGAAGACCTATAATTACCTGCACTACTGCATTCTGGAGCAAATGAAGGTTCCACAAAGTCTTCAAAATTAGTTCCATGTAGAGCACATTGTAGGAATCCAATTGTGGGGTGATTGAACTGTGAGCGATTATGATCAAAGGTCCCCAATCCAATAACAGAAGCAAATGTCACACAAAATGTTTTACATTACATAGTATTACATTACTATCAAAATAGGAGGTAAGCTTGGGGTACAGTAAGTATTACAGAATGAATATTAATTATTAGATATTTTTCTTCAACTGTCCATTTCATTTTGCTTTGATTTAAAGTTGTGAATTTATTTAGTGGGAAGATTGAAATTTTAAGGGTACTATCTCATCAATTTGGAAATTAGTTTCATAAAGCTAACTAAAAGTTCTTTGCTAAATATTATTTTATTAATGGTCACAATATTAATATCTACGCAGTTGTCAAATTTCTAACTTCTAGAAAGGCTACTGCAAATGCTTAATAAACAGGAAATTATCTAATATGTTTAATTTAACAACTTTGTACATTTTTTAAAAGCTGGGGATTCACATCCTATGTACAAATACAGTGAAAATGTTTGATATTATTTTAAGATTTATATGACAAGACAATTTATCTTTGCTGCACAGCAACATTGTAGAGGCCATCTGGATTGAAAGCTAGGAGGATCATGACAATCTGTTCCAAGCTACTGACACTACACGACCTTGGTCAAGTCACTTGACTTTCTTGTGCCTTTCTCAAATCAGCTGGAAAATTGGGTAACAAAAACAGGATATCCTAGAAAACCAGATGTTGAGGCTGTCCTGGCAAACAAATGACAAAGATAACCTCTATCCTAGAACTAAAGTGGATTTGCTGACTCAGTATGAAACTAATGAAAGATCAACCTGCATCCCAAAGATCTTGAAGTGGTCATTTATCTTGAATTCAGCTACAGATTCCATAAAACAGATACAATAGTTGTAGCTAGGGAATAGACTAGAGAATTTAGGGTACCGAAGAGGTAATTATGTTTTTAGGTAACAGAAAAGGGTAATACTGTTAGATTACACAGATATTTCCATACAGAAGTGGGATATATTTATGTATAAATAAAAATATTTAAAAATGTCTAAATTTAATCAGTCCCTTGTTATAAGACAAAAGTGAATAGTATCACAAACTATGCAGGAACTTTTAAATGGCTCTAAGTATGATTTTAATAATAAATTATATAAAACCAGAAATGAAGTCTCAGATCAAAAGAGAGATATTGAGTTATCGAGACAAGGTGTTTGGCCCAAATGCTTCTTTCCTATTCAGAATTGTAAGATCTGGTGACCTTTTCATGTTTGATTTCCATTTATTTATAGTGGACAAAAAGATGGGATGCATTTATTTTCAATGGATAAACCTAGCATGAAGAAAACTCAAGCATTGTTTCCAGCTTAAGTTAATTGTCATGAAAGGATATGTAAAATTTACACATTTATTTAATTTATGAAAGTGATACATGTATGGATCAACTTGCCAGACATTTAGTCACATAGACATTTTTGCACTCATAGCAGAGGTGGTATTCAGCAGGTTCTGACCAGTTCTGGAGAACCGGTAGCAGAAATTTTGAGCAGTTTGGAGAACCGGTAGTGGAAATTTTGAGTAGTTTGGAGAAGCAGCCAATACCATCTCTGACTGGTCCCACCTCCATCTATTCTCTGCCTCCCAAGTCCCAGCTGATCAGCTGGGTCTTCTTTTGTTGCCCTGCGCAGGAGAATGGAGCTGGGAAGTAGGTTAGTGGGGTGTGGAGGGAATGGGATTTTGTAGTAACCTTCCCCTGCCATGCCCACTAAGCAATGCCATGGCTACCAAGCCATGCCCACAGAACTGGTAGTGAAAAATTTTGAATCCCACCACTAACTCATAGATGAAAACAGTTGCCTATGTAAATTACAGGATTCTGTTTGTCAGATATTTGTTAGTATTTTGGGAAAATGTAAATATAAAATTATTTTAAAAGTTTGATATACCCAAAATGAAGTTAACAATATTTAAGGAAATAGTATGGATTAGCAATATGCTGTAATTAGAATTTGAAACAAAAAGGGTGCTTCAGGCTCCCACCCTTAGCCACCCCTCCTTTGCCTCCAGCCACACACCTCAGCCCATTCACAGTTAGCTTTCCTCCTCCACTGGCCTTCCACTGGCAATTCTCCCTGGCCAATGACTCTTTGACCCTTTGCCCCTTACCCTTCAGCTTGGTCCATTCACTGAGACAGTGTTTGTCCCAGGAGTTTCACGGGACAAAAAAACACCAGCCAATCTGGTGGCAGGCAGCAACGATGGGGCTGGGAAGAAGGATTGAGGGGGCTGGAAGGCGGATGCGATTGATGACAGATTATAGAAGAGAGCAAGGGGGTCTGGCAGGCAAATGCTGCCTGTGTGTGGTTCCTGGGGGGCTGGGGAGGAGTGGCAGGGCATTGATGGTAAACAGGGCTGCTGGCGATATGTGGGGGGGCGTCAAATGGCATGTGTGCAATGGTGGGAATTGCCCATTTGGTATTAAGCCAGAGTCCAGGTGCAGAGGCAACGGATATGATAGGTCAAATTGGGAAGCCCCATCCCACCACTGCCTGCCTGTTGCCCACAATGGCTTCCCATTTTCACACTCTTCTCTTTTTCACCCCGACCATTGCCTCCACTCCTGGATTCTAGCCTGCCGCCTAATGGGCAATTTGGCTGTTGCCTTGCCCCTGCCCCGATCCTGCCTGCCTGATGCCGAATGGGCAGTTTGGTTGCCTCCCCCACTGTGCGCCACTTTCAGGACCTTCATGAAGTCAGCATTTGCTTGATGCCCCCCCCCAGGCCTTAATATAATTTTTAAACTAAAATGAGTTAACCTATATTATGAGAAATCAGTAATGCTAAAAAACATGTCATATGTCTTGATTGACTTAAGTTTTGTATTTTGAGTTGCCATTTTCTTTAATAAATAATTTCTATATTTAATATTTCCATACTTTTATATTGTGAATTTAAAATTTATATAAATACCTATTTTCAAGTATCATAAGAAAAGCCTTGTAATAAAGAAGCAACCTTATTTTTGCTTAAAGGGTGTTTCAGTTTGTGTATGTGTGTTTTAAATTTGAAGTTAACTCCTCAGTGAACAAAAACAGAGGTTTAGTCAACATGATGGCTTAGAGGGATAAGATCTTAAAACTGTGAGATGGATTCTTGCCTCTTGTTGCCTTTACTGTGGAGGCTGTTGGGGATTTATTCTAGTGATGTTTATACTTTATTTTTAGATATATAGCTTATGAAAAAGTTATAGCAATCAATACAGCTTGTTGGTGGGTACAGGTATTTGAGTGTGTATGAGGGAGAGAGAGAAAAATGGAATAATGACCAGAATTCTTAGAAATGTATGCCGGTTTATGTATATACTATATTTGAATATTGAACAACACTTGACCAACAACAACGTTCTATTTGAATATGTAATTAAAACAATGTAATCTGTTGTATTAACATTATTGCTCAATGAAGAAAAATTAGGAGATCCAAGAGCTGATTAAAACTGACTTATCTGACAGAATCATTACTTCTGTTTCTCTATAGAAATCTTGTAAAATATATTTATTAGTTTACAATATTAATGATTATCACTCAGTAGAAAACATTTATTAATATATTACATTGAAAGATAACCATCCATTTCATCTTAGAGAGGATTAGAAAGTAAATGTAATAAAAAATAAAAGTGAATATTGAGTTGCTAGTTTTTACCTCATTGATTTATCTATGAAAAATAAGACAGGATGAGTGAATGAATATCAAAGCAAATGAAGGACAATTACATTAAATAAATCAGCAAGTCAACAAGAAGCTGTCCTTTAAATGGAAAGATATTTCTTTTAGGTCAGGTTGCATTCATACATTAAAAATAATGGTGTGAACTGCCTAAGATTACAACTTTGAAGAGTTCTCGTAAAAACTTATTTGAGATTGGAAATAATAAATATCCTTGCCTTATAAGGACTATGTAGCATACATTGATAAGAAATACCATTTTGAAAGAGATGCATTAGAATTTATAACATTCATATACTCATATATGCATCTTAAACAAAAGTATATAGAGAGTATGTCTTTTGGAACGCAATTGTATGTATTTTAAATTTTATAGTTGAACAAAAATAATTCGAATGTTGAATTTTCTATTAATTTTCTATTAATTGTTTCTTGGCCTTTCTGAATTCTTTTACAATTTAATCATTTTAATCAACACATATTTTTTTGTTCTTTGTCTCATTTGTGATCTATTCCATAATAAAATATTGGCTGAAAATGAAACTTAATAAGAAAGTCATGGCCAGAATACAACTGACTTATACATTTAAATTGTCTGTTTTATATATTTTATGCTATACAGTCAACCCCTTGATTTTAGAAATTTAATAACAATGGGCTATGCTTTCCTTCCTGCCAATTCACCAAGTTCTTCCATTTTTTTTTGTACAAAGATAGCAAATGTAGTGTATATTATATGATTTATTATTTCTCAGCTGATCTATATTTCTCAGCTGATCTGATTAAATTCCAGAAATTATAAATAGGAGAAAGGAAGTCCTAGAGACCTAGTTGACTGCTAGGGACTGCTTCTAAGCAGGCTGAAATCCATCTGCTAAATATACAAGGAAAAGGCCCAAAGATGAAAAGGAGGCAATAATTTAATGTTTTAATCTCCGTTGTCACCACATCAGTCATAAGTACAGGGCAGCATGCCTATATGAAATGCCAAACCAAGCCTTTAAACTTTAGACCGGACATGCTGAGAGTATGGAGCAATTATGCACCATAAAGCATCTAATATTTTTGCTTTGAATATACACACTCGCATCTGAGCACATATACACACACCTCTTTGTTTGCAAGAATTCAAAGATTGTAGATGCAATATTTTGTGAACTTTGGACAAAATCAGAGATTTAGGACTTGGCAGTAGATATTATCAGCTCCAAATATTTGGTAATGTATGCAATTGATTGCAATTGATTGCCTGTTTATATGGCAGGCACGACTTTTGAGTCTCCTGGACAAATTCATAATTCCAATTTTCTGATAGTTCATTTCCAATTTATTTTCTGAGCATGACTCTCATTGCTCTTCTGAGATATATAGGAATCCTAGATAATACCATATATCCTATGATCTCCATATATAACGGAGAAAACATTTTTTCTCTCAACTTGGGATAATTAATGTCCAAATTTCTTAGATAAGCTACCAAATAATATAGAAATCAAACAACAATGGGGCTAGGATATAAGTTCTCTGCCCTTTTGGGGGATATAAAATGGATGTAAAATTTGCAACACATATTAAATATACAGGAGGCACTTTATCCTGATACGATCACTTAATACAATCTTGTATCTCTATAAGGCAATGTTAATATCCTAGCCACATCACTACTAAAAAATTCTATTGATAGACTTCTAAGAAATGTTCTCAAGTAACAGAAAGGTTCTCATGATTGACTCCACTCAGTGATGTAGTACTCTAAACCATTCATACATTTATCTCTTGTTCTTTCATGTGACAAGACCAATGTTGAATAAATATTAAGCCAACATTGTTAAAAAGTCTGTAAAAAAGAAATTCAATGTTTTTCTTTTTTTAATTGCTATATATTGCCGGTTGACAGAGTTGTGCAACAAAACTTTATTTTTCCTTTTTCTAATTTATCTCAGGCATTAATTTGAAACTTTGTTTTTCTGAATCAGGATAGTTAAACCTCTTTTTAAAATACTGTGGCAGGAGGGAGGTGTTTTTCCAAAAAATCAGGACCAGAACATCAGTCACAAAATATTACATACTTACAAATGTCAAAGGTTATGTTTCAACAAAATAAAGAAATGTTTAAAAGAAAATGGCAACCTATTTAAACATTTAATGTAATGTAATATAATTTATATAAAACATTGTCTACCAGGCCTGTTGTTTGGTATACCTCCCTTGAATATATTTATCAGCTGTACCATATATAATTGTTATAAATGTTTCCTCTTAGGTTTTATCCTGTCCTTACCTATATAGAATAATTACATGCTAAGTGTGACTTTCCAGCTGCCTAATTTATAAATTTTGAAGGTCATTCCCTGTGAATTACTAAAATATTTTTGTTTACATGCTTTTTCCAAATCATGAAAAATATGCAATATGAAAAAGAAAAAATCATTCTGAAAATTATTATTAATTTGTTCATTCAGCAATCTCATTTTATGAATTTCCACCTATGGAATGCTAATATGTTTTTTAGAGTGGGAAACTAAAGTCAATACAATCTTCAGAATGCAGGGAAATTCTTGTAACCAAAGAAATAATAGTTTTAAAATACGTAGAGAAAATTAGAATACTCCAATATCACAAAGAAAGCTATTTATTATTTTTTCAACAACTATACTCATCCAAGTTGGTTTAAAATGTTTAACATAAATGTTAATAGGGAGCTATTTTCTGAAATCATAGTTAACACTACCTGCAATTTATTCTGAAAGGCTTTCCAAAAGACAACAAAAGTGGGTTGTTCATAGGATTTTCCGGGAGACATTTATTTTAGAGTACTATTTACTTTTATGATGTTTATTCATCACCCACAGATGGGTGTGAACCTTACTGGTTTTATCCTTTAAAGAGTTACCTATTTTTATACTCATTTCTTTTTTGGGCTATATAATATTTTTCTTTAACTATTCTTAAGAAGACTAGAAACAAAGAAGCTAAACTGAATGCTCCCCCTCTACATATGTAGTATTTAAAGAAAAAAAGGTAACTAAACAGTACCCATCAGACAGTTGGTGTTGGTAGCAAAAACATATTTCAGTTCCAGTGAACATGCTTGCCTACCTGTCTACATGTTTGCCCTTTTAATTAAATGGTATTTATAATCAAATAGGAAAAATGCATCTAAAATTATACATTAATAAACTTTAT
The DNA here is from genome assembly GCA_009733165.1 of Naja naja. Classification (NCBI taxonomy): domain Eukaryota; kingdom Metazoa; phylum Chordata; class Lepidosauria; order Squamata; family Elapidae; genus Naja; species Naja naja. The sequence goes on along the minus strand of CM019151.1, from coordinate 131,304,461 downwards.
TCCAAAATAATGATTCAGTATAGTTAACAAGTCAAATAACAACATAAAAAAGACCAGAAATTCAACACATCAGTTTTTATCTGAAAATGACATATCTCATAATCTCCCCATCTATTTTTTCAATGTTTTTAACTGTGGTTGAATATCACAAACTTTCTATTTCCATACATGTTATACATAATCCAGTGTTAGATAATTGCTTGTCAATACAATCATTATTGTTCTAAGGTATTTTCCATCATGAGTAGGACTCATTAATTATAACAGTTACCAAGTTCTTTGATATTGTCTCTCAATACTTTACCCAAACTAATTTTCAATATAACACTTATTAGTGTATTCAACAGTATATGGGATTTTCCATTCACTAATTATTTCTATCACTCTGTTCTATTTTTATGAGACATAAAAAAGTTCATTTTTGAACTTTTAATTCAATTTTGTTTATAAACTTGTGAGAACTGGAGTAATATGAATATTCTAGTTGCTGTATTTAATCTATTTTCATGTGTGTGGAATAGAGAGGAAAAGAGCATACTGTGGAAATATTTTGATTATGAAATGAACTGTGGCTGAGATATCAATCATTAGGTATACTGAAAATCACTTGTTTTTAATGTATTACCTTTAGAAATTTTAAATGATAGGGAAGATGGTATATCTAAAGAGTTTTTAATCTCTTATTAAAGGTCTAAAATTGTTAAGATATTTAAAGGTATAAATTTAAACTTTTGCATAGACAATTTAACATGTTGAATTGGTTCATAATTTCTTATCTTCCCTGCTGAAATAAGAATCAAGTTTTCTCTTTGAAAAATTAGTGTCTGTATTGAGACTGCTAGATGTTTTTAGCAGAAAAATTCTCTGTGTTGTATGATGGTTACCTGAGGTTATATTCTGGATGCTCTCAGAACAGCTGGGCTGATTATTAAAAAATGCCTCATAGTTACTTCCAACCAAGGTTAATCAATACTTAGTATAAAGCTTTACATGTGAGAAAGTTATTTAAGCACTGCTCGCCCCCGGAATAATAGAGAATGAAAAAATCATGCAGAACAAATATGTTGAAGAGTTCAAAAAAGCAGAAGGGGTTTTTTTAGTGGGGGAGAAATATGCAACAAAAAGCATACTTAAACTATACTTTTCTGGGTAGTTTGTGGGTGATAAAGACTGGAAAAGGGAGTCCTATGTATGCTGTGTTGATCACCTGAAGCAAAAGCAGTTTATAACTCTAAAGCATTATCACCATTATCATCATTTGACATACTCTATCTTTAGTTTAAAGGCTTTTCTTTCCAACCTCACACTCAGGACTATTAAAGACACAAGTTTAAATATGGATATCAATCTTCAATTTATATGTCCTTCTTTTCATATCTTTTCATCATTCCAATATTTGTTGTTTTGTATTTACATAGAATAGGGAAGACCAGAGATTTCTTCAAGAAAATTGGAGATATGAAGGGAACAAAGATGGGCATGATAAAGGACCAGAGGCAGAATAGATTAAGAAGAGGTCACAAAATTACACAAAAGAACTATACAAGAATGAGCTTAATGTCCCTGATAACCACAATGGGGTGGTCACTGAACTCGAGCCAGACATCCTGGAATGTGAAGTCAAATGGGCTGCCAGCATCCAAAGAAACTCCCCATTTTCATTCAGCACTCAGAGACAAAGTCCATCCAAAGTCCATTAGGAAGTCTGAGCAACAACAACGCTAGTGGAGGTGACAATATTCTAGCTGAGCTATTCAAAATCTTAAAAGACGATGAAGTGAAATTTCTACACTCAATTTGCCAGCAAATTTGAAAAACTCAACAGTGGCCACAAGATTGGAAAAGGTCAGTTTACATTCCAATTCCAAAGAAGGGCAATGCCAAAGAATGTTCAAACTACTGCACTATTGCACTTATTTCACATGCCAGCAAAGTTATGTTCAAAATCCTACAAGCTAGACTCCCCAGAACTACCAGAAGAGGCAGGGAGCAAGAGATCAAATTGCTAACTTACACTGGATCATGGAGAAAGCTAGGAAGTTCCAGAAAAACATCTACTTCTGCTTCATTGGCTATGCTAAAGTCTTTGATTGTGTGGATCACAACAAATTGTGGCAAGTTCTTAAAGAGATGGCAATACCAGACCATCTTATTTGTCTCTTGAGAAACCTATATGTGAATCAAGAAGCAACAGTGAGAACTGGATACGGAACCACTGATTGGTTCAGAATTGAGAAAGGAGTTCGGCAAGGCTGTATACTGTCACCCTGTCTATTTAACTTACATGCTGAGCACATCATGAAAAAGGCAGGGGCTAGATGAATCACATGTTGGAATTAAGATTTCCAGGAGAAATATCAACAACTTCAGATATGCAGATGATACCACTCTAATGGCAGAAAGTGGAGAGAAACTAAAGAGCCTCTTGATGCAGGTGAAGGAAGAGAGTGCAAAAATTGGCTTGAAACTCAACATTAAGAAAACTAAGATCATGACATCTGGCCATCTCAATTCCTGGCAAATAGATGGGGAAGAAATGAAGGTAGTGACAAATTTTATTTTCCTGGGCTTCAAGATCACCGCAGATGAAGACTACAGCCAAGAAATTAAGATGCTTGCTGCTGGGGAGGAAAGCTATGGCAAAGCTAGATAGCATACTAAAAAGCAGAGACATCACCCTGCCAACAGAAGTGTGTATAGAAGGAAGGACTCACTGGAGAAGAGCCTAATGCTGGGAACAATTGAGGGCAAAAGAATAAGGGGACAACAGAGAATGAGGTGGCTGGGTGGAATCACTGAAGCAGTTGGCGTGAGCTTAAATGGACTCTGGTGGATAGTAGAGGACAGGAAGGCCTGGAGGAACATGGGGTTGTGATGGGTTGGACACGAATTCGCGACTAACAACAAATTTGCATAGAATTTTCCAAATGTAAGCCTGATACATATATGATCTCAGTCATAGTTCTTTTTTTTTCTTCTGTTCAGCGTGTCTGATTCTTGTAGACTATCTGGACAAGTCCCTGCAGCTTTCTTGGCAAAGTTTTTTCCAAAATAGTTTTGCCATTATGTTCTTTCTATGGCTGAGAGAAAATTACTGGACCAAGATCATCCAGCTGGCTTCATACTCAAGACAGGATTAAATCTCCCAGCTGGTGTCATTGATCCACTTTCTAGCCCAATGCCTTAACCACCACATCAGACTGGCTCTCAATAGTTCTTAGCTGATTAATGGTTGCTTTCCAGTCAGTCTTCATTCCTGGCCATGGTGTTTTCTTGGCAACATTTGGAAAAGTGGCTTGCCGTTATCTTCTTCCTAGGATTGAGGGACCTATCCAAAGTCGCTCAGCTAACTTTGTGCCTAAGGCATGAATAGAACTCAGTTTCCTTGTTTCTAGACTGGTGTTTTAACCACTATAACAACATTGGCTCTCACAAAGCCTCTATAGTAGGCCAATATTGGGGATGTAGGGGAGGGGGAAACTGAGACATTTTGTTTAGTCTAACCAGTGCTCCCATATCTCAACCTAGATTTTCCTATATTATATTTTCCTATATTAGGAACCTCGGTGGTGCAATGGTTAGAGTGCAGTACTGCTACTCCTACTGCAATTTTGCAGATCAAATCCCACCAGGCTCAAGGTTGACTCAACCTTCCATATTTCTGAGGTGGGTAAAATGAGGACCCAGATTGTTGGGGGCAATAGGCTGACTCTGTAAACCACTTTAAGAGGGCTGTAAAGCACTATAAAGTGGTATATAAGTCTAAATGCTATTGCTATTATGCTAGCTCAAATTTATTTTGTTTACATTAAGAACACTCACTCTATACACTCTTAAATGTATTATTATATTATATATTATTATTATTAAGTACAATAATAATAATATATAATATAATAATACGTTTAAGAGTGTATAGTACAATATTTCACTCCTTCAGTGGTGATAAAAACCAGCTGATAATGTCAACAGCATAAAACTTAAACCAGAGCAGGTTAGGATTTGGAATATCAAGAACAAAATATGTGTAATCTTTAGAATATTTTTCCCTTAACCTATCTGTGGATAAGACCTCTAGTAACTACCAGTTGTGATTTTTCTAAACCCCCTTGTCTATGTTTTTATATAGAATAACCTCTCTCCTCCCTTTCTTGCAGCAGTTTCTCTGAGACGTAAGTTGGCTTGAGGGATAATAGCCCAGGGTCACTCAATCATTTCTAAGGCTAAAAATGAACTTGATCTGATTTTTTTCAGTTAGAATATAGCACCTTAACCACTATAGGATATTTCTTACTTCAAATGTTTATCTTTCATGATATCAAATATTAATTAATGTACATTTTAGGTTGCTTGTGATTTTTTTTCTAAAGCAGTGTGTACATATATTGGCATGTACTTCTAGGAATGACACATTCCTAGAAGTTGATGTTTTGTGTGTGTTGGTTTTGGTGTGGCACATCAGTATTATGTAAAGCATCAAGCAGATTAATCCTGTTGAGAAGTTTGAATAGATGGAATTCTTTCTTTGTTTTTTAACAAATGCTGTTGCCATGTAGTCTTTTTTTACGTAGTTATCATTGTCTTTTATTCCAACAAGTTTATCTAGAAGATGGGTGTAGCCATCAAATAATTTCTGATTTGCTGACTGGATCCAGTCAGTGTCTCCAAAGAACTGAGTTTAACATATCTTTCATAGCCTTTAAACTGAAAACATTAATTGATTTAATTGATTTAATAAAGAAGAAAGGAAATAAAATGCTTTATTAAGGCAATATCTTATTATAAATTTGTATGTAAGACCATACAACTACAACCTTATACCTTTATATTGGCATTTCTTTTGAAGAGTTTATTATTTCTGGATTTAGACAGATTCAAAGCATTTTTTCTATTCTTCTTAGAGTTAAATAGAAAGGTTCTTGAAGGGCTAAAAACTTCCCAATTATATAAGCCAGATGTGTGAAAATGTTCATTATAACTGGTTATAACTTTTTTTTAGTTGGAGAACACTTAGAAGAAAGTATCTGCCAGAAAAGTTTTAAATTATTATTGTTCCAAGTTTATAGCAATCTCACTTTGAAAATAGAAACTGATGATATATTTCTGTTCTTTAGCAAGCAATGATATTAAACTGTTTCATCAGTATTGATACGAGCACCTTAAATATGTTGCTTAGAGAAAACCATATCCATCAATGTACATGTTCTCTGTATGACTCAATAACCACTTTCTGTAGAATCTTTTTTTTTTTTGCTGACAGATTTCACGCAGTTTAAAACAGATGTGAACAAAGTTATGTTATATTTTGTATCTGTTCCTTATAATGGAAATGTTGTCTGGTTTTACAACATTGTGCAAAATATTATTTGTCACGATTACAAACTGTATATTTGACCTAATAAATTACTTACCATTAAGAAAATAATTTGTTCCTTATTGAGAGTGTCCAGAAGATAATACTTCATAAAAAAGTAAAAATGCCTCAAAAATATTTTATGAGAACTAAATAATAATTATTTATTCTATAGCTATAATAAATGTGTATCAAAATTGTATACAATTTTTGCTTCTTAATGCCTAAGAAGCAGAAGGCTCCATTTGCTTTTAGAATTATTTTGTTGTTTTCACTGTTCATTTTACTGTTTGAATTTTTGAATGTTCAAGATACTAAAATCTATAAAATTGCTATTCTATGATTTTACGCAATACAGTATGTTGGGATAAAGTTCTGTTTTAAAATCCAGTTATATCAGTGTTAATTATTTTTATGTATGCACAGGATTTAATTAAGTGTGATTCTCACAAATAATTTATATATAAACGGTATTATAAGAAAATGGTTTTCCTTTGTAATGTTGTTTATTATTCTTTATATTTGTATTAAGATTCTCCATAAATTTTACTTTTCTCTTCTTCTACTATAATCTCATAACTCCTGGATCTTAAATTGGTCCTGACCCTTACAGCCTATAGCCTGAAGACATAGCTCTGCCAGTGTGTTTTGTTGTCTGACACAGTGATTGTGTCGACCTTATATGGGATGGATTCTGCTGCTGATTGTGATTTTCTATTTTATAATAGAATAGGCTCCGATATATTTATACATTGGTTTTTAACCAATATACAAATATATGTTTCTATTGGATTGTTTTATCTGTTATGAACTTCCCCGAATCACTTAGATGAGATGGGCAACAATACAAATGAATTAATTATTATTAATAATATTAAGAACAATACAAAGGGGCTAATTCTGGCTGCACAAGTTCAAGTCTTAACAACAAATGCATATGAAGTCAAGAACTGAGAAAAGAGCAAATAGCAAAAGACAGCAAATGCTGTCTCAGCAAGCTGAAGAAACAATGAACTACCTGGTTGGTTGCTGTAAGAAGATTGCACAAACTGACCATAAACAATATCATGACAAAGTATCAACAATGGTGCAATGGAATATCTGCAAGAAATACCTTGCCTGCAGAGCAATAACTAGTGGGCCACAAAATAGACAAAGTAATAGAAAACGAAGAAGCTATAATGCTCTGGGACTTTAGAATTCAAAGAGTTAGGCACCTACCCCATAACACCCCAGGCTTAACAATTGCCGGTAAGAAAGATAAACAAATCTGAGTAGTGGACCTGATAGTACCTGGAGACAGCAGAATAGAAGAAAAAGAACTTAAGAAAAATCACAAAATAGAAATAGAAATAATAGGACTATGGCAAAAGAAGCATCAATAGTAATAGGTACTTTGGATGCAATTCTAAAACATCTGAAACACCATTTGAATACTAGCAGCAGTCAATTGCAAAAAACAATTTTACTTGAAACAGCTTACATTCTGTTGCAATACTTTTAACATTTAATTTTTAAATGTTCAGTAGACTGAGTTTCATGTTTAATGAATGATGATAATAATACAGTTCACTAGACCTGGATGGAACTTGATAATTTGGATCAGAATACAAAAAACTAATGACAGTGCACCACGCTTTATACCCAAATAGTGTTATTAATTGGCTGTATTTGCCAAAGCAGTAGAGAACTAAATTTTAGAGAGAGAAAAGCATCACATAAAAAGCTACCTTAAGAAAAGGCAAGAACTCTTGCAAAAGATTTTCAATCAAGAAAAGCATTTGAAAACAACAAAGTTGAAGGCTAAATATAAAAAAGAAACAATTGAAAACCAATTTATTAATTGAAAGAATAAACCAATGTATGGTAAATATTTGAAGGATATAGAAGGAAAAGCTGAGAAAAAAACCGACATTAAGTTGGTTAAGATCTGGAGAGTGAAAGAAGGAAAATGAAGGATTTATTCTAGAGCTCAAAACAAATTTTGCTAACTAATTACATGAAGGCAAAAATTCATTGTAACAAACAACAGTAAATGTCCCTTGGTTAAAAAGGATGAAACAATTGATGATTTGATCTGTGGCTGCAACAAAATTTCACAAACTGACACAAGCAATGCCATGACCATGTTGCCAGTATTATTCACTGGAAAATTTGTCAGAGTTTTTATTTTTTATTTTTATTTTGTCAAGCATGTTTTTGATAACAGATATAATTAGAACATGATTATGAAATGGGTACGAATAAAAGGGGACATTAGGACAGGGATGGTAGGCACGTTGGTGCTCTTATACACGCCCCTTACAGACCTCTTAGGAATGGGGTGAGATCAACAGTAGACAGTCTAAGGTTACAGTTTTGGGGGTTTGGGGAAGAGACCACAAAGTCAGGTAGTGCATTCCAGGCATTGACAACTGTGGCTGAAGTTGTATTTTCTGCAATTGAATTTGGAGCAGTTTACATTAAGTTTGTATCTATTGTGTGCTCATATATTGTTGTGGTTGAAGCTGAAGTAGTCACTGACAGGTAGGACATCGTAGCAGATAATTTTATGTACTACACTTAGGTCAGACCGAAGGCGGCATAGTTCTAAGTCTAAGCCCAAAATTTTGATTTATATGTAATAAAAACTACAGGGACCATTAAGTTGAGAAGTTTTTTGAAAATGAGTGAGTTAAGATCTTATCAGATTTTAAGATCCAAAAGACAGGTATCATGTTCTTAACATCCCTGATATATCAGTTATTGAAATGAAGAATGTCTGGTTCATTGATGTTGCTATTCCTCATGATGCTAGGATTGAGGTAAAGCAATTGGAAAAAATAGTTGAATTCTTTTGGAAAAAGAAATCTATTGTAATACCAATTGTAATTAGAGTCCTTGGAGCAATACTAAAGAATGTCCTCAATATCTGGAAATACTGAATTTATCAGACTTGAACACCCTAATTTGGATAGCCACCCTGCTTGGAGCTGTCTTATATTCTGGATGTTACCTTAATAATTCTTATATCTTTCACTAGAATTAGTAAATTTCTACCAATCTTAGACTGGGAATCTAACTGTAGATTACCTGCACATAATAATTTGTAAATAAATTTCTCATTGAAATTAAAAGAAAGAATTTAAAGGACAATACTACAAGTAGGTGGCTTTTATTTTAATAAAGGGAAAGATTCTAGTCCTTTTGAACAGATAGAACAAAAACTTTATCTATTTAGTTTTCTATAATCAGTTTTTTTAAATGAAATTTAAAATATTCATAATAAAAGATTATTACTATGACATCAAACAAAGCAATAAAATATTTGCGAAATGTAAAGCAAGATGTTCACTTGTTTCAAAATAAGAGATATGACTTGCCAAAGCCCGATCCCTTTTTAATATGCATCACTTTTATTATTTATTTATTTATTAAATTTATTTTCCATCCATCTTCCCTGTAAGGTGACTCTGGGCAGCTTACAAAGAGTAAACACATCTTATAAAACCAAATGCACAGCATGTTCATAGAACATTGTTCTATAAACAGAGGGGCAGAACTTCAGTTCCCTGGGCTTGCTTGCTTTTTTGAACCCAATGACTGTTGCTACAGATGTGAAATAAAAATCTTCATTTCCTTTTCTTAACATAGTTTTATGGAAGCAAAAACCTATTATATCATTTTCAGTCTGCACTTTTTATCCTGACATAGTCTGAGTTCTAATGAATTCTTTTAAAATGATTCTGGCAGTGCAGGATACACAAATTATATTTAGTCAATTTTTTTAGGGACTATATTACTAAATTGCTACATTTTTCATATTTATGTTATTGCATTCCCATGAACTTGTTATATATTGTTTTCATTGTAACATAATTCTCTATGTATGTTGTTTCTGAAAAATAGTATTTCAACATTATTACTTTCTATTTTAATTATTAATAGACCTTGAATATTGCTAATTACTGTAAAATATGTAGAAACTCTATTAGTTGTTTGTTTTGTGTCTGAAAATATAGAGAACTTGGCACTTTAATTCCAACCAGCCATAATTATAATTATTGCCCACAGAAGCCATACCAATTGCTGAATGTGGCAGCAGCATAAAATGCAGCATAGAATGCCTTTTTCTTTCAAGTCTTGATGGTTGTCATTTGATTAAATATCTGTGAATTCTGTTTGATGTCTTGTCTTTATAATTCAGATGTGGTATGTGCTTTTATATAAATATAAAAGATTTCTGACTATATAAGCTTGCTGCAAGGATGTTAGAGCTTATATTGTTTGTTTAGATATTATGGTTTTAAACTGTTCTTAATTTCTGCCATTTGTTCTCTTGATGGAAGAAATGTGTTAAGGTGGAAAAAAAGGGGAAAATCCATTATATTTGAAGGAATTTGTTAATTTTGTTGTACTTCATTGCATGGCAGGTGGTAATAATGTCTATGCTAGCCCTGTCAAAATATGAAAATTAAAGTGACGATGGTTTTTAATGAAATCCATTTGACAAATATAATTAAGGTGTTTTAATATGAAGGCCTGTAATAAAGACTACCGGTGGACTCCCCGAGGTCTTGACTAATTGTGTAGATTGCTTTTAAGCTTTGAATAGTTTTATTGGATAATGAACTGTTAAGAAGTGTTAGATCTTTCTTAAGCTGAATTTAGTTTGAAAAAGAATAGGAGAGACAGGCCTGAGGTGTGGCATTTTAAACATAATTAGAAGAGAGTTTTAAGTTATCATCTTTGATCTTACTGTCAGGTTTTGATTAGAGCTGTAAATGCTTTAATCAAATGCAATGTAGTCATTACATTTCTAACTGTTTTAAAACTGTGAAATTACTGATATGCTGACATCAGTTTAACAGATTTTGAATATTTGAGAGAAGACTGTTGGTAAATTGGGGTTTTTATCTGTCAGACCAATGATTTTTGCATTTTATATTATGCATGCATAATTATAGTATTCTGATGAATTGTTTGGTTATTTGTTTTAAAAAAGCAAAGATCTGAAGGAATGTTTCTTACATTTGATCTTATATTCAACTACATAACATTTTAAGATAGATGATAGATAGATAGATAGATAGATAGATAGATAGATAGATAGATAGATAGATCTTAAACACATTATAAATTCTTTATGCAAAGAATAATGTGCAATTGTTTGTTATAGTGATCATTAATTACCTTTACCTGTACCACAGAAATAAACTTGCAAAACACTGCCAGAATTGTTTCTGCCTATCTTGTCTGAATATCCAAAGAAAGCATGCTGAGAGCATCTTATCCCCTTAAGACAGTAACTGGGTTGTGGGCCAAGATGCAGAGCTTTCCAGAATGTTGGCCTTACTCTGAGATACACTTCTTCTGAGAGAAGATTCACTTCCTTCCATCCTGGCATTTTATGTAGCTAACAAAAGCTTCCCATTCCAATCCACATTTGATGTTAAATAATAATAAGCAAACATTATGCGCTATTGCTGAGCGCATTGGGTTGTATCCCAAAAATTGTAAGCCGCCCTGAGTCTCCGGAGAAGGGCGGGATATAAATATGAATTTTTAAAAAAATTATATTAATTGCTATATTTTATGTTTGATATATTATTCTTTGTTCTTTTATTCTGTTTCATTGTGTATCTGTTTTGTTTTGCAGAATGTTAACTGAACTGGGGTAGTTTACAGAATATATACATTTGCTAATGATTGTCAAAGTTTTGCTATACGCCGGAGAGAGATTTGTCAAAAGTTGATGTCTCATCTTTTTTTTGCCAGAACTATCCATAAGATCCAGGTTCTTTTTATGGACAGAAATAACTTTTCTGTTCATGGCAAAACAAATCTGTTTTAATGATCACTATAACAAACAATTCTACATTATTCTTTGCATACACTGTTGACTTTAGACTCTTTTATTTAATGATGTTTTTTAAACTTTATGTACTGTACTATATTTAATAAAAATACTTTGATTTTGTATTTGCAGCTGGTATAGATTGACAGGTTTTAACTGACAGTTGTAAACGATAGCTGAGCTTGATTTGAAATTTCTTTTGTTACCTTGGTGTACTGCATCATTTGCTCGCCATTGGAGGCATACTTGACAAAGCATGGCTATTATTTACAAAACTGTAAATTGTGTAATTTGCTAAATATGTCCTGTAAGGTCACATTAAACATAGTTGTTTTCTATTCAGAAATAATTCCCAATGACTCCATAATTAAGATTACTATATAATTAAATTAATACATGAAATTGCTGCTGAAGTGGTTAAATTGTACAAAAAGCTATTCTGTTCAAATTGGAGCAAATGACCATATCAATAATTTTTGAAAGGATTTAAATAAGTCTTGATTAATATGCCTTTTACATTGCCTTTTCTAAATGTATTTCTGAAATAAATTAACTTTCTATTGAATTATTTTTCAAGCATATTACCTCTTTTCTTGATATGAAACTATTATTGTGTTTTCATGCAATCTTAAGGCTCGTAAATAATGTTCAGCTTGGCGTTTTTTAATTTATGGCATTTTTTAAGACTTTTTTAACTTGTACCCACAGCAGTCTACATTTTGTTTTACTTTTAAAAAAAATCTTAGAACTCTGAGTTTCTAACTTTGCAATGCACTTTTTTTTCCTAAAGGAAAGATTGGTTAATTTTAATTATCATTTTAATCAAGCCAACAGAAATATGTTATTTTGCTGGTTCTGCGGTGTTTCTAATTTATACCCATTAAATTGATGTTTTATCATCTATTACTGATTTCTGGGATTTTGTTTGTACTTATTGACTGTAACAAGTATTTGTAAAGGAGAAAAATGGTCTCAGTCACTTCTACTGTATCTAAAAAGAAGAACAGGATTTACAAATGATAAATGGGGAAGTTGACTAGCTAACTAATAAAGATTTGTCTTAATCAAGTATGATTTGTCAGAACAGGAGCGCATTGAGGTCAGGGCACATGCAATGAATAATACAGCATTCACAGGAGAGGAGGACCAGGCAAAAGGCCTCATAAATATGCTGTGATTACCCAGTGCTAATTCTTATTCAAAGAATGAATGGCATTAAAGCCAACTCCTAGGTTTCTCAGCAGTTCATCTGTTTTCTTTGCTTTCAGGTCTTCTGATGAAAACAAAACTTATTTTCTATAAGCATTTTTCTGAAGTATTCCTTACTGTGCATTCATTTCTATATGTGACCACAGACTTGAACATTAATAGCAGTAAATATTGTCCCTTCTTTCTTTCTTTCTTTTTTACTTTGCTAAAGCATGCTTATGTGAATAAGTTCTCTTTACTGTCTTGGAAGAATGAGGAATAAAAGAGCAATAAGGATACTTCCTATTATATTAAAGATAAAAAATGATTTTATATTGATATGCTGCTATGTCTTATTTTCAGCAGCTTTATTTTATTGTGTAGAATCAAGTGTTGTTTGATGTACAATTGTCTAACAGAGCCTATTATGCAGTTATGCAAGTGATACATATTGGGATCTTTAACACAGAGTTACAGTATATGCAGGCATACATACATAAGCAAATCTATGCAAAGTATAAATTGTAAACTTAATAATTGATTTTTTAATCTTTGTGATCATACAAAAATCTAATTGATGAACAGTATTTTATTTGGTATTGGTTCTTGATCCAGGGGTCAAAGGAAGCAAAGTATGAAAGATAGTTTCATGATACGTTACACATGTACAAAAGGAACAGAGCTTCTGTTATGATAACACAATGCTGCTTTTGCCATTTTAATGAAATCACTCTTTCCATCTATAATTTTCTCTCCACAACTAGAACCTTCTAGAGTTGGTTGGGTTGAGGACAAGTGACAGGAGCAAGTTACTGAGCCTGGACTAGAACCTGGATTTTCTAGCTCATAGTCTAATATCTTAATCACTGCGCCACACTGACTGTCAGTATCAATAACCATCTTCAATCTCACCTTATAGTTACTGTATGTATGTGTGCACTCACGTATGTGCCTCAAATTACTTTTTAGCTCTTGGCAACTGCTGCATTAATCCCTGCAATTTTCTTGGCAAGAAGTAGTTTGCCATTACTTGCTTCCTGGGACTGAGCAAGAGTATGTGGCCAAGCTTTTTGTGCAAGATGGGACTAGAATTTACATGCTACAGGGTTGTAGCATGGTTTCCTGAGGTTCTACACCAACTGACTGTCTGCTTCAATCTTTCCTCATAATTGCTGCAGATATTAGCTAATGATAGATAGATAGATAGATAGATAGATAGATAGATAGATAGATAGATAGAGGATGGATCGATGGACAATCAATTTTGCTGTGTATGGGTGCCTGCCTGCCGCTCATGCACCCCTGTTTCCTTCTCCTCCCTCAGCTGGGCCGCTGATGTCGGAGATCACTGACATAGAACATCAAAACAATTTTTAAAAATACTTTGAGATAATTTATTCTGTTAAAGGTATATCAAACCATTTTTATGAAATATTACTTGTTCTACAACTTTGAATTATATCTTGGAAACAACTTTCACTAAAAGGAAATGAACCTTTTTGCTTGTTATCTACCACCATCCTAGTGACTTCCTCATCATAATGCTATTATTCCAAAATACATTTTAAGGATATTTTCTTAAAGGAGTACACAAAACTGATGATTGTTTTATTCCATAATAAAATGGATCTTTATATCCAAGCTTTTGTATTAAAGCTATATAATTTATAGGAATGTTAATTTGAATTTATTTTAGTGACATATTCATCCATAGAAATGAAAATAAAATAAACTATCAAATTGACAGCTCTCTATTCTTGATTATTGGTAATTCTAATTGTTGACTGTATCATTATTAGTTATTACACTTTCCAATTGATAAATTATCTTTCTTTAAAGAGACTGTGGGATTAAATGTGTTCTCAGAATTTTACTGTAAAATTATATCGCTTTTTTTCCCTTTAGTTTTGTCCATTTTAAAGATGTTTTGTGTTACAACAGATTTCATAGCTATTAAACTAGCTGTGTCTTTTTCTAGGTTTCTGCAGCTGCTACTTCTACTTATTATTATTATTATTCATTTAGACTTGTATGCCGCCCTTCTCCCTAAGGACTCAGGGCGGCGAACATATAAAAAGAAATATATTTACAATAAAAAAAATATTAAATAAATACAAGTCTATAAATTACTAAAAAGCATTAAAAACAATTAAAATTACAATAGTAAACAATACAATTAAAACAACCCAAGTCTTCAGGTCTCGATGAAAGGAGCAGAGATCAGGGGCCAAACGAAAATCCGCAGGGAGCTGATTCCATAGGGCGGGCGCTCCCACAGAAAAGGCCCTGGCCCTGGGAACTGCCAGCCGACAATGCCTAACCGACTGTATTCCCAGGAGGCCCCTCCTGTGGGAGCGCACGGGGCGATCGGAGTGTGATGCTGGCAGGAGGCGTTCCCGCAAATACCCTGGACCCAAGCCATTTAGGGCTTTATAAGTTGTTACTAACACCTTGAAGGAAACCCGGAAGGCAACCGGCAGCCAATGCAAATCACGCAGGAGGGGTGTAACATGGGAGTATCGGGACACCCCCATCACAGCCTGCGCGGCTGCATTCTGCACCAGCTGTAACCTCCGAGTAATCCGCAAGGGTAGCCCCATGTAGAGAGCATTGCAGTAGTCGATTCTGGAAGTGACGAGCACATGAGTGACCGTTCGAAGGGCATCTCGGTTCAGGTAAGGGCGGAGCTGGCGAACCAGCCGAACCTGGGCAAAAGTCCCCCTGGCCACAGCTCCCACTTGCTCCTCCAGATTGAGCTGTGCATCCAGGAGGACACCCAGATTCCTCACCCTATCCACGGGGCGTAACACCTCCCCCCCATGACCAAAGATGGCACATCCACTGAACACCGAGATGCCGGTAAGAACAGCCACTCAGTCTTGGCTGGGTTGAGCTGGAGTCTGTTACTCCCTATCCAGGCCTGCACCGCCTCCAGGCACCGGGACATCACCGAGAGGGCATCCCTGATCTGGTCTGGGGTGGAGATATACAGCTGGGTATCATCTGCATATTGATGATACCTCACCCCAAAACCACGGATGATTTCGCCCAGCGGTTTCATGTAGATATTAAACAGGAGAGGTGAGAGAACCGACCCCTGTGGCACCCCACAAGTGAGGGACCTCGGGGACAATCTCTGCTCTCCTGCCAACACCAACTGCGAGTGGTCCGAAAGGTAAAAGGAGAACCACCGTAAAACAGTGCCCCCCACTCCCAACCCCCGGAGCTGCCGCAGAAGGATACCATGGTCGATGGTATCGAAAGCCGCTGAGAGATCTAAAAGGACCAGGACAGAGGAAAAACCCCTGTCCTGAGCCCTCCAGAGATCATCCACCAGTGCGACCAATGCTGTCTCGGTGCTGTGTCCGGGCCGGAAACCCGATTGGTACAGGTCGAGATAATCAGTTTCCTCCAGGAACAGCGGAACCTGCTGAACCACCACCCTCTCGACAACCTTCGCTAAAAAGCGAAGGTTGGGGACTGGACGATAGTTGTTCAAAATGGTTGGGTCCAGAGCAGGCTTCTTGAGGAGGAGTCTCACCACCGCCTCTTTCAAGGCGGCGGGAAAAAAACCCTCACTCAAAGAGGCATTGACAACTGCCTGGAGCCAACCGCGTGTAACCTCCCTGGAGGCATAAACCAACCAGAAAGGACACGGGTCCAATAAACACATGGTGGAAGACAGCCTCCGCATGATCCTGTCCACTTCATCCAGGGAGACAGGGTCAAACTCAACCCAGATAGAATCCACAAGACTCATCGCCACTCCATCATCTAAACGCTGCCAGTCAGAGTCCAAGCCAGCCCAAATCTGAGCGATCTTATCCGCCAGATGTAAACTAAATTCCTCTGCTCTGCCCCGCAAAGGGTCCTCCCTCTCCTCCAAATGCAGGAGGGAGCGAGTGACCCTGAACAGGGCCGCAGGGCGATCATCTGCGGACGCGATCAGAGCAGAGAAGTAAGCACATCTTGCTACTCTAATCACTTCCAGGTAAGTCCTAATATAGGCTCTTAGCTGGACATGGTCAGACTCGGAACGACTAGTCCTCTACCTGCTCTCCAGGCATCTCCTCCGCCGCTTCATCCCCCGAAGCTCCTCTGAAAACCAAGGAGCCAAACGAGGTCTGCGGCGAGGAAGAGGCCGCAAGGGGACAACCCGGTTGAGCGCTGCCGAGGCTGCCTGTTGCCAGGCGGCCGCCAAGGTCTCAGCCGGGCTGTGGTCGAGGGAGGTGGGCAAGGACCCCAGGGCCGTCTGAAACCTCTCCGGGTCCATCAGGCACCTGGGGCGGAACCATCATATCGGTTCCTCATCCCAGCAGCGAGGGGCAGCTGATTGGAAGACCAGCTTCAGGAGATAGTGATCTGTCCATGATAGGGGTAGAGTAACCGGAGATCCACCCCCCAGATCACTACACCACTGCCTCGAGACAAAAACTAGGTCGAGCATGTTCCCCCCCTCATGGGTGGATTCCTGAATCACCTGGGTCAGGTCCATGGCTGTCATGGATGCCAAGAACTCCCGAGCCAAACCAGACGCCGCTCCCTAATTGTGTCTGGAGTATGTGTATACCCAACCATTTGCTTCGTAATTTCTCCATAATTTGTCACTTCACAAACAAGTGTTCCTTGTTTAGTCCAGCACATTCAAAGCACCTCTTTCAAAGTTCTTTCGCAATGCTTATATTGAACCACCTTTTGCTTCTAGATATACTGTATGCAGCTAAAATTATACAGAGTTGAAAGCTGTATGAATGACCTGTCTCTGTGGATAACTTACCTCTTTAGTTATGTCAACCCATGATTACACATAGTGGGAATGATTAGTATTGTTTAAACTTACAAAGTTACTATAAATATCTACTATCTTTGACAGATTGATTTACCCACTTACCACACTGAGACAATGACTGATGACCTTTGCCCTACTCATGCTAAGTGGGCATCTAAGCAAGCAGCAATAATCACCAACTTTGTTAGAGGGAAACTACCACATCTCTTTATTTAGCTGTAATGGATGACAGTTTCAGTTATTGTTAATTAGCCCCCAACCTGTTACAATTAAGCATAATTCAAGAACATATCATGTTTGGTTCAGTCATGACTGCCTTGAAGCTTGGAACACTCTAAATTGTCACTCTACACAAAGATAATTTTTCCCCTAATTCCTGACCTGGTGAAATTGAGAAAAAAAAATAGTTCAAACATTTTTAAAAAAAGGAATGTTATGTGGATATACTGGCAATGTTTGATTGTGGCTACCGGGTTAGCAGCACCAGCTTTTTCCAATAACATTAATATCTCTTCCCCACATATACTAGTCAGTGTATGGGAACACCATGTTCTTACCCTATATAGGCAAGTGGAGAATTCCCTGGCAGACTTGGAGTTGGATGTAATCTCTCTTCTCCACTAGGAGCAGATAAAGCCCCAAGCTCATATGTTTATTACATATGAAATAATAAAAATAATTTTGAATGGTGGATCCCAATGCCAATTTCACTTTTCTGCAATAGATTGTTTGGCCGTGATACCAAAGCATTGGGGTTTGGCTGTTATAATACAAATGAGATGATCCAGCTAACTACTGCCCAGTCTGCTGAGTCAGATCAGAGAAATGTATGCCAAACATCTACAACAGAAATAGATTGATTTGAATCTGAGGACATTCTGAAGAAAGAACAGGCTGGGTTTAGAAAAAGACAATCAACATTAGACATGACTTGGTGCTACAATACCTTGTAGAATACTATACCCACAACTCAGGACAATCCCTCTATGCAGCATTTATCGATTTCAGGTCAGCTATTGCTACAGTATCTAGAACTGAACTGTGGCATAAAGTAAATATATATATAAGTGACAAACAGCTACTCTTGCTGCTCATGAAAATTGAGAAAATCAGATTGAAGGTTAGTACAGTAATCAAAAATATGCCACAAAGGAAATATCTGTAAGGAAAGGAATTAGTCTGGGATGTGTATTGGCTCTACTTTTATTCAACTACTATATAATTAGTTTTGACTTAAAAACTCTACGTTTCATCCTCCTATGTTAACCCAAAGATGTATCTATTTATTATTGTATGCTGATGATACAATAATCCTGTCATTACCGTCCATTAGTCTTTAAAAAATTCTGAGATTACTTATGTTATCATTGGATTGAGAAAGAACTAATAATAAATTAAACTAAGACTAACAGTTTTACTTTAACTACGTGCACAAAACAAAGGATCTGGAACTTAGGTAGGTATTGAGCAGGTCAAGATTTTTAGATATCTAGGAATAGTTTTCAAGCCTCAGGAAGCAGAAATACTCGCCTGGACTATGTATCCCTCAATGCACAGAGACGTACATCAGCTCTACAAACTTATTATTTTTACAGAGGAGCACAGTTTATCCCTGCTGCAATTAAGCTGTTTGAAGCTAAAGCCTGAGCACAATTGCTACATGGGATTCAATTAGGACCATATAACAGTATCAACAACTTAGGTAGAATTCAAACCAATTTTCTAAGTATCTTCCAGGTTTCCCACTGTGTTCCAAATGTAGAAGGAGTCAGTAAACTTGAATCTTTTGTTTTACTGGTTGAAACTAGATTACAGTCATAGTGGGCTGACCCATCTAATATTGGCAGACAACTACAAATCTTACTAGGAAACAGCAATTCAAAAGAAACTGAGCCTATGGTTTTCTGGTAATGCCATCTTAACCTCGTAGTTAGATCAAGCCAGATCAGTACTAAGGCAAAATATCTTAAATATACAAGGTCAAATAGTAATCTCTCACAATATACAGTATTAGCAAATAACCAAACTTTAGTGTCTAAACTATATTTATTACAATTCTCATATTTAGGAAAACTTATTTTTAGCTTGATTTAATCTCCCAACTGGTGTCCTGGAATGGAAATATAGGAAATTATATGAAAGCTAATAATGCCCTGTGTTTTAGGGGCCATAAAAAGGACAGCCCATGTTCATCAGTATTCTACAGGGACACTTGCTACCAGTTAATTACACCAAGTTTATATATATTTCCAGGGCGCTCTGATAAGTTTTATCATTTAAATAATCAAGATAAATTTATTATACCAATTCTTCAGTTTTGCCATTGTTTATGCAATCAAGT
Source organism: Naja naja (assembly GCA_009733165.1). Classification (NCBI taxonomy): domain Eukaryota; kingdom Metazoa; phylum Chordata; class Lepidosauria; order Squamata; family Elapidae; genus Naja; species Naja naja. Next base: position 131,284,954 of record CM019151.1, on the reverse strand, counting down.
TCACATATTTGTTAACTACTAGGTTTTTTTGCATTTTATGATATTTTAAAATTATTCTTATTTTTCTGGTCTCAGTTTATCAAATGTTTTTAAATGTGTGCTGTTTTATTGCAGATGTTATAAAACTATTGCCTGTTTTTCAATTATATTTAACTTATTGGCTTTTTTTCTTTCTTTTTTCCTTCATGCAGAACAAATTGGTCAAGACATATTAGAAAATCTCAATCATGACAGAGAGAAGATCCAGCGTGCTCGAGACAGAGTAAGTTTAAATATAAGAAAAATAATCTGAGTGGAATTCGATATTTATAGATAATATTAATGAATGGGTCTTGTTAATGCTTTTTTGTAAAGATAGGCAGAGCTTCTAAAATGTTTTATCTTTGAATATTGTTCAACATTGTTTATCCATAAAAAATATTATTCATATTATTTCTAAATTGTTATCTGCCTGGCTCCAACTGACTCTGGGCAGTTCAACTTCATATCCTATTTGTCAAACCATAGAGTTTCCTACACTCTTACTCAAGAAGTTGTCGATTTCAGACGCTTAGGATGAAAGTGTGTGTTTTAGTACTGCCAGTGTTCTCCATTAGAGAACAAAGATTGTAGTGATTTTTATTTAATTATGAAGTTTATGAGTTGAAAATCTTATATTTAATTCTCAAATTTCAAATAGATACTCTAGATAGTTATTAATTTATTTTGTTGTATTGTTCTTTTTATCTAAGTTTCTCAGAGTCAAGTCACCTCTGAACTCTAGTAAATAAATAAAATTAAATATGTGAATATTCTGCACAGCAAGCATCAACTAATGTTAATAAAATTGAGCTCAATATATCTGAACATTGTTTAGTCTTAGAATATTATTCCTCCACAGCTTAGAGAAACTGATGCAAACTTAGGAAAGAGTTCAAGAATCCTTACAGGAATGTTACGAAGGTAAGAGCAAGGTAGGGATCCTTTCTCTTTCTTTTTCTCCCTTTTTCTCATTTATATTTATAGATAAAATTCATAATTTTTATCATAGTATTATGTAATTTTGAATGAATTGAATTTTCAGGTAAGGACCTGACTTAATAACATAGGCAACTAAAATAAAGCATAAATAAAAGTATACAATAACCCAGCAGAGGATTCTTGCACTTATCTTTGAGGAATGGAGAACCCAGCCTCTGAATTTCTCTTTTTTCATATAGTAGAGAAGTATAGAGAGCCATGAAGATGACCTTCTAGAAACCACCCAGAAGCTATTAAGTCCAAACCAGGGACAAAACCATGTGTTGAGGTATAGTGTCCGCCATGCAACAAAAGAGCTCTGTTGTATCACATTCTTATTACCAAAGTATCAAACAATTTGAACTCTAATTAATTTTTCTTTGAACCGTGTGCTTTGAGTTTCTCCCCCAAATACGAAAAATTCATAATAAGATATAAATTGTATACAGTTTTATTAAACAAAAATTGTATCACGAATTTATAAGAACAAGTTTTGTACAAGTCTCCGTGTACTGAAAGGGGGGGCAGTGAGAAAGTGATTTTAATATACAATCTCTTCTTTGCTTGATACCTCCTTCCATCTACTACCCCTGGTAGAGTGGAGAGATTAGAGAGAAAGCAATTTCAAGACACTGAGCTGTTTTCACTTCTACAGATTGTAAATAATGCAATCATACCAGCCAAGGGAAATTATTAGTTATTATATTATACATTATACATTATATTCATTATTTTATATATGTTATGTTATTATAATATTATGTTATTTAAGGTATCCACCTATCCTTAACTTTCTAAAGAGAAATAGGATTGTTTTTCCCCTTTGTACAATCAGATTACAAAGGTTAACATAACTGTGTTTGCATCCATTTCAGAAACTTCTCACACAATTTCTAGTCTCTGAACTGCAGCATACCAAATTCTCTGATTAAGAGTAATATGTAAATGGCACAAGCTAAATTCAATATCCATGGAGAAAGGAAGTGGCAATTGAAGGAGATGGTTCAGCGCCTGTAGACAATCAATATAATAATAATAATAATAAAAAATCCTTGGGCAAGCTTATAGCCTCCCCAGGAAAGGGCTGGGATATGAGCTGTAACGAATATTCTGCATATGTCTCCATTTTGTCAAATCTCATTAAAAGGGCTTCTTGCTTTATGTCAGTTGAGCTGTCCAAAAATCATTCATCATTTTTAGTGTAAAAAAAGTCATACAGTTGTTTAAATAATATCATATTAATGTTAAAGTTCAGCTGTCATTTAAGAATATGGCTTAATCAGACATAGCATTTAAGAAAAATAGTTTTTTCGGGCTTTACTTCGCTTTCAGGTTGGCAGATTCAAATAAGGATTTATGGGTTTGTAAACCAATGTATTTTCCCATGTTTATGCTTGATGAACCTCAGCTTTTCTTTCAGGTGACTGGAGTTCAGAAGTTCCATTATTTTCAGCAAAATAAAATAGGTTTTTTTATACAGCGTTTGAATACATTTGCAAGTCATCTAGTGAGGGAAAAAGAAAAACGAACTATAACCTCTGACACTGTGCTTGGGAGTCTGTCTAGGACTCCTAGTTTATTAGCTTTCCATAAGATAAATGAAAATTGTGAAATATTCATGGGTTCCCATTATCAGACAAATGTGGTCAAATGTTTTAAAAGCTTTGTTGTTTCTTATATATATTTGAGAAAGGCATTTAACTTCTTTCATTACAAAAATAACTCCTATGTAGACGATTTTACTTGTCAGAATAGAAAGGAAGGTTCTACTTTTAATTTTATAAGTGAGTGCATTGGTAAAAGTGATAGCAGTTTGCAAGTTTTTGTCATTGTGCTAACGTGGGAGATACTATGAGGTGGTAATCTTATAGTATGCTAGGAAAATTATCTGAAAAAGTATACTCATAAAAAACAATTTAAATTGCTTTATAAACTTAAGGAGAATATTGAATTGTAGGATCATGGGGAGGGGAGGGAAGGAGAAAGGAAGGAAGGAAGGAAGGAAGGAAGGAAGGAAGGAAGGAAGGAAGGAAGGAAGGAAGGAAGGAAGGAAGGAAGGCTCTGAATAATACTTATCCTAATATTCCTGGAAAATAGTAATTATCATAAATTGCAGTTTGCCTTTTCCTGATATAACCTTACTAGATGCCTTGTAGATATACTGTCTCAGAAAACTGGAGTTTCATTTTATTTTGTTGAAACACAGTTTGTTAAACTGAAGTGAGAAAACTTTGGTGCATGTTGACTCCATTAATTCATTTGCCATTATATATTTGCCATTTGGTTTTATTCCATAATACTCTATGATGGGTTTCTTATCTAATTACTGAATAGATTCATCACCTGATCATTTAAAAATATTACTATGGCATTTAAAAGACCAAGGAATGTATTATTCCATATTCTTGGAATATTTTCTTGAATCATTCCTTTTCATTAGTGACCCACATATAGTTCTGGGGAAAGGGTATATGAATAGAGCTGTTGTTGGAAACAGAAGAAGAATGATGAAGGAAGAAATGAGGGATATTTCTAAATAGTAACTGAACAAACAGTAGTTAAAAGTGATACAGGTAACTCCTTTTTAAGTAGCAAAAAAGAGTGGTAAGAAATGTTAGAATGTTTAAACCATGAGAAATTGTGTTACATTTTCTACTGCACTCTAGCCCATCAATTTCACAATGATAATATCCCTTAATGTGTGTATGTGTGTCTGCATACTGCTAGTAACTCTCTGTACAAGTTCCTGCAGTTTTCTTAGCAAGTTTTTGGAAGTAGTTTGCCATTGCCTTCTTCCTATGACTGAGAGAAAGCAACTAGCCCAAGGTCACCTGGCTGAATTTGAGGCTAAGCAGGGCTAGAATTCATAATCTCTCAGTTAGAGCCTGATGCTTTAACCATTATAGCAACTGACTCTAGGAATTTGCAAGATAAATAGTTTCACCACAGTTACCAAACTTACAATCTTTCAAAATATAACTGGTACAAAATATAAGGCTCACCAACATTACAAATGCTTTTGGCTATCAATAGAATTCTGCCTGGTCACATACCTAGAAACGTATTTCTTCACCCTGATCATCATATCCAGTTATAAAAGGGTAACATAATATTTTATATTTTGTTAAATTTGTCTCCATTCAGCAGTCCTAAAAAACAAAACAACTTAATATTTTCAATTATCTTCTAAACAATAAAGAATGAGAGCTATTAATGTATGCAAAAATAAACCTTATTTCATACCAACAGTCCAGTTCATTAACAATTAAAAAGACTCCCTTTCCTGTCCAGGCTTTCAGTATCATTGTTTTCCTCTAGAATTTCTATGGTGCTAATTTTAGTATTTATTATTTAATTAATTTTATTTAATTAAACTTATATGCCGCCCAACTCCCAAAGGACTCCAGTTGACTCACAGCAAAAAAAAACCACAAAGAATTACATTATAAAAAGTTTTAAAAAACAATTTAAAAAAACAGCAAACAATAGAAGGGCTGGATCTCGCTAGATCTCAGTTGCGAGATCAACAGCCCCATGCCTACCGGAAAAGCCAGGTTTTGACTGCTTTGCGGAAGGTCAGTAGGGTGGAGGCAGTCCGGACCTCAGGAGGTAGCTGGTGCCAGAGAGCAGGAGCAGCCACAGAGAAGGCCCTCTCCTGCGGGCCCACCAGCTGGCATTGTTTAGCTGACAGAACCCAGAGGAGACCAACTCTGTGGGATCTTACTGGTCACAGGGAGACATAGGGTAGGAGACGATTCTGGAGATTACCTGGTCCTGAGCCATATAGGGCTCTATAGGTAATGACCAACACCTTGAATTGCACCCGGAGACTAATAGGAAGCCAGTGCAGCTCGCGGAGAATTGGTGATATGTGGGCATATCTCAGGACACCCACAACAGTTCACGCGGCTGCGTTCTGGACCAACTGAAGTCTCCGAATGCTCTTCAAGGGTAGCCCCATGTAGAGTGTGTTGCAATGATCCAGTCGTGAGGTGACTAGGGCATGAGTGACTGTGAGAAGAGCCTCCCGGTCCAGGTAGGGTCGCAATTGGTGCACAAGGCGGACCTGTGCAAAAGTTCCCCTAGCCACTCAGTCTTGTCTGGGTTAAGTCTGAGCCTGTTGACACCCATCCAGACCCTCACAGCTTCCAGGCAGCGGCACATCACATCCACTGCTTCACTTAACGGACATAGGGCGGAGATATACAGCTGGGTGTCATCCATGTATTGCTGATGTTCCACCCCATGTTGTTGGATGATCTCACCCAGCGGTTTCATGTAGATATTAAATAGGAGGGGAGAGAGGACTGAGCCCTGAGGCACCCTATAGATGAGGGGCCGGGGGGTCGACCTCAGTCCTCCTACCAACACCAACTGCGACCAGCCAGAGAGATAGGAGGTGAACCACCATAACATGGTGTCTCCCACTCCCAACTCCCTCAGCTGCCGCAGAAGGATACCATGGTCAATGGCATCGAAAGCCACCGAGAGGTCAAGTAGCACCAGGATAGAGGAATGACCCCTATCCTGGGCTCGCCAGAGATCAACAAACAGTGCGACCAAAGCAGTCTCCGTGCTGTAGCCAGGCCTGAAACCCAATTGAAAGGGTCTAGATAATCGTTCTTATCCAAGGACCTCAGGAACTGGAGTGCCACCACTTTTTCAACAACCTTCCCCACAAAGGGGAGGTTGGAGACTGGACGAAAGTTCTTTAATTCAGCCGGGTCCAGGGAAGGCTTCTTCAGGAGAGGCCTTACCACCGCTTCTTTAATAGTTGTGGCAAGGACCCCTCAAAGAAGTGTTGACCAACACCTGGAGCCAGCTCCGTGTCACCTCCCTACTGGCCGAGACCAGCCAGGAAGGGCACAGGTCCAGTGAACAAGTAGAAGAATTCATCGCTCCCATGGCCTTGTCTACTTCCTCAGGAGCCACAGGATCAAACTCACTCCATATAATAGGACTAAGACCCACCCCTGTCATCTCGGTCGGAATTGCCCAATCGGAGTCCAAGTCCATCCAGATCTGAGCGACGTTATCTGACAGAAACTGTACAAATTCCTCAGTTCTCCCTCGTAAGGGCTCCTCCACTTCCTCTAGATTGAGAAGAGATCGAGTCACCCTAAACAGGGCGGCTGGGCGAGAGTCTGCGGATGCAGTAAGTGAGGAAAAATGCGTGCATTTTGCCATCCGTATCGCCACTAAATAAGTCCTAATAAAGGCTCTTAAAAGTGTTCGGTAGTAATTTATGGTAGAACTAGAAAAGGGGAACTATATAGGAAAAGAGGCCAAAAATAAGATACATTATCAAAGTTAAAGCTTCTTGAACATTTGTACTATAATTTGGAGGATAAGAACATTACTGTATATTAACACATTTTTTTATTTAAAAAAATGATAGGGAAAACATTTCTGGACATAAGTGTAAGATCTTTAGGGAGAAGGTTTTTCATTATTAGTGATTCCAACCAGAACGTAAATAAAACTTTGAGCAAGTTCAAATAATATATTATACTTAAGAATAAGGAAATTTATCAAGTGAATTTAGGAAGAAATTCTTTTAAATGCATATTTTGAACTGAGTCCTGTGCTTTTGTTTTAGTTATACAATAATATCTTCCACATTAAAGGGGTGTGTGTGTGTGTGTGTGTGTGTAAGGTTTTATATTAAAAATAAATTCATTGGTAATGTAAGGAGCAGACATTTTTCTTTCAAGGTGGTGAAGAACTATTTTATATATTTCGTGATCAAGCACACAGGAGTGAGACCATGTTTATATCAGCAGAGGATTTATGGCTGACACTGGGACAGTAATAAGTATGTCTGTGTATTTATTTCCAAAAAAATACTTGTTTGAGTCAGCAATTACATTTTAAGAACATTTAAAAACAACTTTTCAATGCTAAAAATATTTAAAGTCAGATGAAATGGTCTCTAGTCTCTTTAGTAGCGGTTTCCAGTTTCTTGAATTCTTGGGCCAAAGGACATTCAGCTAGTCCTTCTATCTGATATTCTGCTGACATACAAAGCCATTTGTATTTAGATGGGATGTCAGGTTTTGTGTTTACTTCTAAGGAAGCTAATTGACATTAGCTCTTTTTTAAATTGTACCGCAACTTTTAATTAAATAGTATTATATTTTATTGCATAATATTTACCTAGTGGCCAAGTGAATGGTTTTTTAAAAGTTGATTTTATAGTTACTACATAAGGGGTCCTGTGGCCTTGCTCTGCAATCCTTCTCCCCAGCCCATGTCTTAAACAAATTTTAAGTGGTGACTAAAGAAAGAGACAGAAGGACTTATTTGCACAAATGTATCCCTGTTCAGATGTATGTTAAATAATTAAGATATTTTTTTAAAAATTGGGGAAAGCCTTAATAATTATGTCGACTTTATAGTACACTTATGTCAAAGTGTAAAGTTTGTGTTTTTTAGGACAGTATACTTGACTTACGTCTAAGAGTTATTTTTCTGTGAACGTATTATTATAGTACAGTAAACATTTTCATCTATAGTTTACAGTTGCTGTTTTAAATACAGTATGAACATATACGTGGTTTCATTATTTTTCTTTTATATATCATCTGGAATTATTTATTTGTTACTATCAACTTTGACCATATGTACTGCTGGAAATATTCAAATTGTAGTTTCCTCCTACAGCAAGGTCCCAATGGATATGTCCTTGTGCTATTTCCTTCAGAAAACATGTACAAAGAATGTGATACACCACATTGGCTAAAATATAATGAAATCATTGTCCTTGCCCTTTCATGGAGACATACCTAGTATCATTAAGAAGTTGCAGCCTTCAAATAGATTGTAGTCAGAAACCTCATCATATCAAAATACATAGTACTATGCAAGTAAAAGCTAATTTCTAAACTAGGCATCTGTGTACTTTAGAAATATATATATCTCAAGCCAGCAAAGAGGTGTTACAAAAAGTTGCAACATGAATAAGGAATTCTTGCACAGCAGAATTTGTCTATAATTTACTAAAAATTTACGTGATGAATTCAGACTAAGTAGCAAGAAGCTAAAGTACCTACCTCAGCTAATAGCTATGATATATGTTGCCAATTTTTGAAGCATGTTTTCTGAAAACCTTGTATTATCAGCTAATTTAAAATTTGCAGAAATACATTAAAAGAGGTTTCAGGACTGAAACAGTTTCATGGGGTTTTTTTCATTTTCCCATTAATTACTTCTAGTACCAGAGGCCCCTCCTCCAACTGCCACAGTAAGTCTACCCAGTGAAGACACTCTCCAAAAAAGGGTTGCTTTCATTGGGCAAGTTTTATAACCCTGCAACCTCTCTTTCCTCCTCCATCTCCATAGTTGCTGAATTTAGCAAAGAAAGATTACATATTGATGAGGATTAAGTGTCTAGCAGGCAGTGGGCATCTGCTAGGACAAAAGAAGGAAATAATTATCTAATTGGGGTTAGAGCTGGAAGTTTATTGTCTCACAGCTTGCAAAAGTAAATAGGAAGAGCTAGCTTGTCTAAGTAGTCTCTCTTCCAGGTGCTAATTGAAAGATGAAAGACAGTCAAAATACAGGCAGTCACAAGAACAAGGAATGTGGATAGCAGTGGTAATTATTCACAGGTCTGAATTTCATAGTAGAACTGAGGGTGAAATATGAAAATATGTGAGCAAGTTAAGAAAAAAATGGAAGAGACAGCAGACATTAAAAAATCTGGAGAAAGAAAGCAAGTCTTTTGGCAGCTTACCTCATAAATAAAAAATTTGGTCAAGTGGTAAGAAAACTGGAAAGCAGCATTTCAAAACATTCAGAAAGATTCCACCTTGATGAATCCATTATACATGGTGAGAAAATACTTTTACGGTTTCCACAGTTCTGTTTTCCTCAGACAAGCATTAAAGATGCCTAACTGAATTCTGTAGAAGAAAAGTCCTATTAATCTGTGGTGGCAAAAATCAGAGAGTTTAGTAGTATTTTTCTACATCAAGAAAATGAACTTATGCCTCTTAATAAAATTTATTTGCCAGAAAAGGTTCTACCAGCCTTTTTTTGCCTAGTATGGATATGTAGTTCTTGGGTCCTTAACTTGGCCTAGCAATAATGGGCTTGATATGAAGTTCCCAGGCTTTCAGTGCTAAGGTATTGTATTTCAACTTTCATATCCTGGAAATATGAACCAGTGAAGCTTGAGGGTTCACAATTTCCATGGTAACCATGAGCTTGTTCCAGATGATCTTAGTCCAACTCATAAGAACAGTCACATGTGTACTCAGAGCAGATGGCTTATGATTTGGGACAATGGAGGTTGTCATCATTTTTTGCCATAGAACAGGGGTGTCAAACTTGCAGCCCATGGGCTGGATGCATCACACGCAGCCATACCTACCCTAGCTCCACAAATGCGAAAAACTTCATGAAATGTCATGTGACGACAACGTGATGCGGCGAGTTTGACACTCGTGTGTCATAGAAGAATTGGATTTTGGTCAAGGTACAAATAGTCAGAACACTAGACTTCTGAGAGGGCAGGAAACTGTTTTAAGAAGGTTTATGCTAGATACCTTACATAGCTAGAAAGTTTTTTTTGTTGGTGCTTAGATATTTTCCAGGGATCTGACAGATAGTCTCAAGGATGGTTTTTTTTCCCAAAAGGCAACTGGACTGTTGTTTTTTTCCTTGAGGAGGAAGAAGAAGATGTTTCACTTCTCATCCAAGAAGCTTCATCAGTTATGATGCTGGGAGTGAAAGGATAGGTACTGACAGTTGAGATTGGATGATTGGGAGATAGGAGGATAGGTTCTAATCGGATGATGGGGGAATGGAAGAATTGTATTTCTTTGCAGTTACCTAGTCATTAGCACTCTCTCTGAGAGCTGTTGAGGCCACTTGGAGAAAATCTAAGGGAGAGAGATACAAATGGAGCTTCGCACACTCATGCACACACCTGTCACTTGCACAAGTGGAACTGTGCATGCTTGAGTGCTCTCCCACTGCTTGCACAGCCTGTTCCAAACAGACCACTGTCTGGTGCCAGGCCACAGTCCGGGGGTTAAGGACCCCTCCTCTAGACTAGAATTATGTATGAGAATTTTTCAGCACCATTTAGCAGCAGGACATGAGAATAAGCTATCAGTGTTCTGGAATTTGCCACCACACATTCAAAATACCGTATGATGAGAGGGAAGAGTACGTTGGGAAGAATTTTGTTCAGTCCAATATACTATGCTCTTGGGATGATTTGGCAAATAGAAACAATAAATAAAGATAGTTGTTGGCCTCACTTCCCCTCAAATGTTCCTGAATAGAGGGAAGCATTATGGAGCTAAGCCTTATAGATATTAAGTAGGACACGGAATCAAATGTGCATATGCATTTATTCTAATTTGAGAAAGGGTTATATTACCAGTACTTCTTTCAAATAAACTTTTCAGGTAAAATAGCATAAATGCATTTAAGTTAAATTATTTAACTACAGCCTTAAACAAGTGAATCCTGCAGTTCCTTTTCTTAAAATGAATACTTGAGTAATAGTTTATAATCCAGTGCTGCAAATTTTTGCACACAGTCACATGCTAGGGCCTTGCATATATATTAATGATACAATTTGTAAAGAGTGTGTATACTTCTCCCACTTCACTGGTAAGGAACCTATCTTTCTGATAGAACATTTCTTTTACATATTAGACCATTTACATATAAAGTTGTTCCTTGTTTTAAATGCCTGCTGTGTTCATAAGGTGGTACAAAGCAAGCCTAATAACAGCTCATATCTCATGCAGGTGGTCATTCTAGTTAGCTCACAGATCAAAAGTCAAACTATTGTGAATCTTTTATTTAAAAAATGGCAGTTAATGACACAAGGCTAGTCTTATTTCCACAACAAAAAAGAGTTATAGCTATCTATCATCAGCTTCTGAGAACAAAAGGTTGTTTTATAATTATGCTTTGCCAAATATTTCAGGCATTTCTGAACACATCCTCAGAATATACACATTGTTCCGTTTCATTGGCAAACCCTAAATATATTTCATTTACTACCTATAAGGTGAGATCCCTGTTACCAAAAGGAGTATAACTCAAAGCTCTATAACACAAGAACTTACTTTTTTCATATAATTTTTCATATAATTTGGAGAGGGAAAAATTGGAGTTAATATTCCAGATTATAAGTGGATTCATGTTCTGAGACAAGTTATAAAATTCATAAGGAAGTAATACAATTGCAGACAAATTTATTGTCACCCATACTGAAACAAGTGAATTCTAGAGTGTTGAATACACACAATGCACCAATTGGTGGGAAAGTACCATTGACTGGTGTTAATATCTGACTTCATCCATTTAAATAACTGTCTAATAAAAACACTGAGATGTTACCATGTTTGTGGAAGGCAACTACATGCCTTCCATGGCAGAACAGCTGAAATTCTTCAGTTAAAATGTTCATTAATATCTTTGACACAAAATTTTAATTGAACATCTTTTTCCCTTTTTGGCAACGAGACAATCATTTTGAATTTTCTCAATTTGAATTTGAATTCTACTCTCTGAATTTGAGTCAAAATTACAAAAGCTCCTGGTGCCAGCATAGCTGGCCAAAATCTTTCACCAAAAAACCCTAAGGTGAATAGTGGAGGGGTATGTTTTTTTTTTAAGTGCAGTTGACATACTTGTATGCTGAGTTTATATTGTAGGAATTTATATAGATATTAGTTATATCTTGAATTTTCATTCATTATTAAAGTAGAGGAAAAGGAGAACTGACCTTCATACTGTAAGACAAAGCATTCGGTGAAAAATGAAATGTGAATATGTCAAGCAAACACAGTGCCTAAGTTTATGAAGGACAGTATATTTTATTAAGGTTTAATATATACAACATCCAGTAATGCCATCTATGAAGTGCTTAAGGCATTACTTAATGACTTATTAAGTTTCCTCTTCCAGCTTATATGTGTTTGTTTTATTAGAAATTATTTGTAAAATGTTTAACCTTTACTTCAAATTATTTTTAAAAAGGTACTAAATATTCATTGGCTAAGGAGCTAACTCTCAAAGTATTTCTGATTCAACACAATTTTTAAAAATAAAAGTATCAGTTCTTTCCTGTAATTAAGAATAATAGATGTTTATTATAATGCATAAATGTATACAAAGAAATAAGGGTAATGATGTGTGTAATAGTTTATTTGTTTGCTTGTGTGCTAGTAGTCCACCCCCGCCTCTGCCTTCATGGTATCAGTCCAACATTGTTATCCTTCCTAGCTTAACTATAGATACACCATTTTTTCTGATTATTGTTGTTGTTGTTTTTGGTATTAGGTACCCTATATAAACAATTGTCATGAAAAGTTGGATTCAAAAATTACATTGCATTTGTAGACTTTGATTTTTATATACTAATAAAAAGAAGGTGTTTGTGAGTTTTTATATTTTGATTTAGTCAGTGCAGTAAATTGGTCATTTAAGGGCAAAAAGGGATCAGAATGTTCTATCTCATGGCACCAAAAACAGCAACATAAATTGCTTTTTAGTTACATTCACTCAGTAACAACCAGGGCCTTCCAAGAACTTAATCTTCTAATACATTTTACTTTGTTGTTTACTTTCCATGTTATGACTTCAGTTATCTTTAATTTTATACTTAAGATACAACTTCCTTTTTATGTCTTGTCCATGTGAAACTGACTCTGCTGTTTAGTGTATATTGATAGTGGTATAATTTAAAGCAAAACTTACTTGGAGAGATGGAGAGTATTAAGTCAACATTATGATTAAATTGATGTACACTGACACATTGTTGACTTTTATGCAATGCTCATAGCAAAGACTAGAGCAAAGAGAGAGAGGGAGGGAGAGAGAGAGAGTGCGTGCGTGCATGCGTGCGTGCAGTGGATCCTATTGATATCTAGAGGGAGTGTGAATGAACAAATATCACCAAAATTTAGTGCCTGTTTATTTCATGAATGTTTAGTTTAGTTTATTTGGACTTATAGGCCGCCCTCTCTCCCAAAGGACACAGGGCGGCATACATAAAAACAAACAATACAAAAATTAAAACAATTAAAAAAATATTAAATTACAGCCAAATAAACATTCCAAATTAAAACCCCGATCCCCTGTCAGTCCAGGCCGGATTGTGAAAATAACCATGTTTTAAGGTCATAGCGGAAGGAGCGGAGATCAGGGACCAGGCGCAATTCCAGGGGTAACTGGTTCCAGAGGGTGGGTGCTCCCACAGAAAAGGCCCTCCCCCTTGGGGCCACCAGCCTACAATGTAGGCTACAATGTACCCCCAGGAGGCCCCGTCTGTGGGAGCACACTGGGCGATTGGTATTCGTCGACGGCAGGAGACGTTCTTGCAAGTACCCCAGACCCAAGCCATATAGGGCTTTATAGGTTGTTACCAGCACCTTGAATCTCACATGGAGGGCAACTGGTAGCCAATGCAGGCCGCGCAGGAGGGGCGTAATATGGGAGAATCGGGACGCTCCCATCACTACCCATGTGGCTGCATTCTGCACCAGCTGAAGTCTCCGTATGACATACAAGAGCAGCCCCATATAGAGAGCATTGCAGTAGTTGAGTCAGAGGTAACAAGCACATGAGTGACCGTGTGTAGCGCATCTCGGTCCAGATAGGGACACAACTGGCGCACAAGGTGAATCTGTGCGAATGCCCCCCTGGTGACAATTCCCACCTGCTCCTCCAAACTGAGCCATGCATCCAGGAGGACACCCAAGTTGCGCGCCTTATCCACAGGGGACAAGACTCTCCCCCCTTGACCAATGGTGGAATCTCTTGGATTATCCGAGATGACAGTACACACATCCACTCAGTCTTTTTGGGTTGAGCCAGAGCCTGTTCCTCCCCATCCAGTCCTGCACTGCCTCCAGGCAACGGGACATCACGGAGAGGGTATTCTTTGTGTGATATATAATGTCCAATTTAAAAGATTACTAGAGCCAATTGTGTAAATACTTTATTACATCGACCTACGTTGCATACAACCACAATTTTCTTTGATAAAAAGTTAATTCAGCCATCTCAGCAAGTTCCAACATCTTTATAGATATATTCTTTCATTGTGGGTGATGTTGAAACTTTCCACCTTTGTGAATATAATAATCTTGCTTCAATTATCATGTATAAAAATAAACTTTCATGAGCTTTTTCCAACTGTTTATCAATCTGTCCCCCCCCCACAAAAGCCTCTAGTTTAAATTATATGTTAATTTTAAAAAATGTCTGAATTATTGTATATATTTGAATCCAGAAGTTTCTGAATTTTTACACATCCAGCAAACAAAGTAAAAGTTCCCTTCTTATTGCTCACATTTTCAACATAAATGAAAATAATTTCCAATTAGTTCCAAATACTTCAGTTACCACTTGGATCTTTTTATTAATAATTTCAATTTTTGAATGTATTTTTGTTATAGGTATGACATAACTGGTACACTTCATGGTGCTGCATAATTAAGTTATTTCTGATTTGTTTAAGAAGAATTTGCTTTCATTGCTTAAAACTTTGGAATGTTTCATAGATTAATAACCATATAACACATTAGGAACATATGCTCAAGATTATATTTTAAAAATCAATATTTAACAATAAACAGTATAATTCTACTTGATTGCTACTAGTATAGATCTTTAGTTTCTTAATTTGACCCCCTTGTGTACCATTTTGCAATGTACATAAATTAAAATAAGTCTATACCGACTTTCCACAGCAAATCAACTTTAGATTCTGCTCTGGAAATTGTGAAATTGTGGAAAAGCTCTGCAACAGTAACTCATGCCATTATTATATCTAGACTTGATTTCTTCAGGGCACTCACTGGGGCTGCCTTTGAAGTCGATATGGAAACTTCAACATCAATAGGAAGAACTGTTTTAGCAGAGTTATATCGGTGCTATGGGCATTGCACTGGCCGCTTATTAATTTCTGGATTCAGTTCAAAGTACTGTAATTACCTATAAAGTCCCATATTGTCTGGGTCTAACTTACCATCAGGATTGTCTGCTCTGACTAGAATCTGTATGACTTAAGTAGTCAAATCCCATTCATGCCTTGCTGGAAGTCAGAAGGATAGAAGTGAGGAAGCAGGCTGTTCCTTTGCCCTGGAATAGTTTATCACTTGAGGTGCAAGTGCCTTATCTCTTCTCATTGTTAGGAATGAGCAAAGGGGCTCTTTTGATGCACCTTTGGCATCTAATGTTTTACTATTATGTTTTTACCTTTTAATCTCGATATTGTTACTGTAATAAATCTTTTTCTTGTTTCTTATAGAAACAAGATCTTTTTGATTCTGCAGCATAAAAATAAAACAAATAACCTGCAATTTAAAAGTATGTAATACTTATACAGAGTTACAATGCTAAATGTAATGAATTAATTATTTACATTGGATAAACTTCAAAATTAGCTGAAGTTAAACCATTATGCTTTAATTAAATCTTTTTCATCTAAGCTATGTCTCTGGTTAGATTCCAGGATTTCCCTGTAATCTTGCTTTATATATCAAAATATTCTCTTCAACACTGTAATTACAATATTGTAATCTGGTTTTAGAGTGAAGTGGCCTTGCTTAAGAGATACATGGAAGTATTGAAGCATGATTGTTGTGGTATTTTGGAAATATTATGTATATTTTTGAATTTCAGGTTATTATAAGATAATTTGTAACTAGTCAATGCTCAGAAGAGTTTTATAGGGCTTCTGGAATCCATTTTCAAACAATGGAGATCAATGGAGAACCATAACATTTGGAATAATAAGGTAGCTAGCTGCTGAAGTAATCTTTTCAGTTTAGATTTGATAAATGCACAAAAGTCTTAGAAGATTGTTCTTTGGTAACTATCAAACATGTCTTGGAATATTTTACTCCTAAATATATATATTGGATATGATTAAATATTCTTAAAACCAATATTTAGTCATCATGGAATCAAACATGCATACAAATGAAGGAAGATTGGCTAAATCTTGTTTTTATGATTCCATTAAAATTGTTCAGGTAGTAAGCTGAATATTTTTGTAGCGTTTTCTTTACATATATATTATTCATCTTTAGTTCATTATAAATTGAATAAACATATACAAATGCACATGCATATACAATACAAAATATACAGGATTACAAAATACAAATATGCAAATTAATGTTAACTAGCACAGAAAATAATTATCTTTCTAGAGCTATCCACATGCTTGCTGACAAAAGAAAATTTAGTTTCTCTCATTTGACCTGCCAGATTGAGTGCCAGAATAATTTAATAGTGTGGGCAGTATTAGGTCAGAATGCCAGAACAAGTAGAAAAAAAAATTATGATCAGCCAATTCAGAAACTAGTGCCATCATCACTATTAACATTTGTATTTTTGGTCAAGCTATTATACTATTTTCTGCAGTACTTTCTTCCAAAATAAGAAACATTATTATCTTTTTCTTACTGCTGAAGGATGGAAAAAAATGGAAAAAAATGTTGAAACATTATATGCTTTATTTTTGTATGTAATATCTATGGCCTTTGGGACCATGTAATTTCAGTGCTGTAGGGACCATAAAGCACTTACATTTAGAACCCTTAGTAAATTTCTATTATGAATTTGAACTTATTTGGAATTTACTATAGTGCTAAAAGAAACAAAGAAACCTTTGTTTTGTCTTCATTATCAGAAGACAATGCTGTCCAATTAATTTATTTTAAACAATTAAGTACTGTTTAGTTCTGGTCATAGACTAATAAAAAATTCTTGAGATATAATCTCATATTTGTTACTTTACTAATAAAAATGTTTGCATTGCATAAATGTGAATTCCACGTTAAAAACAGATTCTGGGAAGATGATTGAGGCAATACATTTTTCAGTTCTGTTGGATAGGTTTCAATAGGTTGAACTCAAGGATGTGGATGTTATTCTGAGATATAGGCATGACTTATAAAGTTTTTGACTGTTCTTATTTTAGCTTATAAAGTTGTCAGAATGTAGTAATAAATGTATTTAGTATATGGCATACAATGTTAGGGAAATATACAAATGCTAGATATAATGCAGTCCTGACAGCCTAAATTGCAAGATCATTCTGTTCAGCAGTTCCATGTTCCACTCTCAGAGTGAAAAGCATTTGCAAACTGATGGGAGACTTGAAGCAGTCCAGTTTCGCTGCCCCAAGTCT
Organism: Naja naja; assembly: GCA_009733165.1. Classification (NCBI taxonomy): domain Eukaryota; kingdom Metazoa; phylum Chordata; class Lepidosauria; order Squamata; family Elapidae; genus Naja; species Naja naja. Next base: position 131,267,781 of record CM019151.1, on the reverse strand, counting down.
CATCAGCTTGCAAGCGCTCTTCAGTTGGATCTCATGCAGGCCTCCATTTGTAGAAAACAGAGGCCTAAAATACTGTAGTGTAAGATCATATGAGATCAAGAGTGTGAGATCACATGCTACTGATCTCACATGATCTTGCACTACAGCACCGTACTTTAGGTCTCACACTTTAGGCCTGTATCAGATCCGCGGCAAAAGTCTTTGCAAATGGAGGGAAGGCCTCTCCTTTTTCAAAGCCTTTTGCCACGGATCTCATGCAGTTTTCAGTTTGCAGAGAACAGAGGCTTAAAGTACTATAGTATGAGATCACATGAGATCAGTAGCTCGAGATCTCGTGCTATTCATCTCACATGATCTTGCATTTTAGGCTTCTGTTCTCCACGAATGCACCAAAGCTGGCAAAGGAACCGACGACTTGCTAGGTTGTTACAAGGTAAGTGAGGCTCCACAGGCCCAATGCCTCTGGAGACCCAGCGTGGGGGGAGGAATAGATAGGGCAAATGTTACAGTGCCGCTGCCATCATTAGTAAGTGTGAATGACTGGCTTGATGCTGCAACATTCGTAACTTCGGGACCGTGTCGTAAGTACTTGTAGTTATGTCATAACTTTGAATGGTCACTAAGTGAACTGTCATAACCTGAGGATTACCTGTATAAAACCTTGCTCTGGTGCAGTGTAAGCTATTTGTTTTGATATGACCATTGATGGGAAGGTTATAGAACTTGCTACCTTCCCAAAATAAGCACATCTCAGAAACTCAGTGAGATAGAGAAATGTGTGTAGCATATAGTGTTCCTTTTGGGTTTAATATGTTCCTTTTATAATGATTTTGTTGGACTATTAATGTTCCTAGTCATCCTTTTCCCCCAAACTGAATTATAATTACACTTTTTAAAAAATGAATGCAGAAACTTGCCCTAAAATTTTATATTAAGTCCATAGTTCCCATTGAAGAGCTAGAAACCAAAAACCCCAAAACAGCAAATGGAAGAAAATATTTTTTAATAGGAGACAGTTGTATATATAAGAAATTGCATATGATAACTTTGTAAAGCTGAAAACTGATGAAATCCAAGGATCAAGAAATGTAAAATTAAATAAAGGATATTTGTATGGATATATATACATGTACATTGAGATCATCTTTTCCCTTTACCAAATAGTTGTCACATAAAACAACCATTTTAAGCAAGTTTTATAAAGTTTGTTGAAATATATTTCATTACAAAAGATAAAAAGTTTTTTTTCTTTCTCACAATGAACACAGATAATTTCAGAAGCTGGAAGCTCATAATTATTCACTGGAGAAAAGCTTTAAAAAGTCTAGGATAATACAATGACCTCCAGTTTTCTCTGAGAATGAATGGAAGCACAAATTCTCATTTTGCTAGAATGTGAGTTGATAAGTGAGTTAAGCAAAACATGCATTTCTTCATTACACTGCTGCCTATGAGTTCATTTAAATAACAATATCTAACATAAAACTCACAATGGAATTATCCAACAATTTAAATATGTATAAAAGTATTGTTAGTGTTAACAATAGAAAATGGGGTAAATAAATTAATGTCTGTTCTTTGAGATATTATTTCCGTTTATTTAGCTTCATAAAATATTGAATTATGTGCTGCATACTTTGGTCAAGAACATAATTTTAACCTTGAAATTGACATTTTTAAATAATAGTTTAGTGTAATAGTTTAATAGTTTGTTCCTTAACAGATTATTTTTAAAAAGGTGGCCCAAGTAAAATGAGTTATTTTGTTCCTGAAAAAAATTGAAAGCCATGCTTTATATGCTAAAATTAATGTGTTAAATAAAAAACAATTAAAATGACATATTGCCTAATTGTTCCTGAGGTATGGGCTGTTATTTTCATACTTCACTTAGTGATATATCAAAGTTCCTGGTGTATAGAGTAGTGCTTTGAAGCAATAGTAAACCATGCTGGTGTTTCTTTCTGAGGTAATCAAATTTATTTCACCTGTCAAGAATGCAAAATAGTTGGAAGTAATGTTATTCCAACAAAAAAACTAAAAACACATATGGAATGATGAGCTCCAGTTTGGGCATTCTTCTTCACGCACAGATTCTACCTTCCAGATTCTTGAAAATCAACCACTATTCTTAAACATTTCCCCGGAAAACCTGTGACTAGATGCAAAATAACATTCTGGTAGAAAAAGAAGCCACTTTCATGAACAAAATTTAGTGTTTGATTGTCTATCAGAAAAAAATTAAATGAGTTGAGCAGGTTAATAGCAAACACCTACTAAAATAATTCTACATAACCTGGTCCCACTTCAAATATAGCAGTATTGTTCCAGATCTATTCCATAATGTATCAGAAAGCATCTGAACATTTTAAAATGTGTAGTGTTATCTATGAAATATATGTTGTTTCAAAATTATAATGTCTTTAAAAATGACACTCTTACTTTAAAACTTACATTTTTATTTCTACAATAAAAATAAAATTATTTTTACAATTGCATCAGAATATACATTATATTAGTTATACAATTATACTGAATTAGCAAAAAATTGTAATGGCTAAAACAAATCTAAAATATTGACAATTAGTTCATTGATTTTTTGTCTATTTTTCAAACAGAATGCATATTGTATTACTGTGTATTACTTTTTTAGATAGGAAGGCTGTGCAGAGAGTGGTGAGGTTCGCAGTAAAGATTATTAGAAGTTCACTTCCTTCTATCCAGAACATAACATATAAGCGATGCTTGACCAGGGTCCGCAGCATTGTCAGGGACACTACACATCCTCTCCATGACTGGTTTTGTTTGTTAACTTCTAGGAGGAAGCTTCATGGTATCCAAAGCAGAACAACTAGATTCAGAAATCTCTTTGTGTCATATAGCATCAACCTTTTTAACTCTCAAGACCCTTTTTTCTACTATATACTCAAAATAGACTGTGATTTGTGTATATGTGTGTGTGTGTGATTTATATATGTACATATATAGCCGATGTATATGTGTGTGCTTCTGTGTGTATATTTTGAGAGTGGGCATCAGAAGTTCATTTTTTAATGTGTGCCAGTGAATTCACAGAAAAAAAGGTTATCTTATTTTATCTTTCTGTCATGCTTTAATTATTTAGTTATTTTATTCAGTCTTGATCTAGTAAGGAATCACTCATTAGTTTGGTGTGCATTAGTTCAAAAGTTGTAAAGTTTTCCTGTGCCATTAAGTCTTTGGCAGCAACCCCTGCCAAAGTTATGTTCTGCATTCTTATTTCTTCATTCAGAAGCTAAAATGTTCGCTTAATCTATTGTTTGCCAACATTTTTTTCAAAGACAATTTAGTGAATGCTATAAGAAATGTACTGTTCATTAAATTAAAGATGGTCTGACAGAATCAAACAACAAACTATGATATGAAATAGGACTCGCAGATAAGTGAAAGGGATGAGAGGAGTTTTTAACTCTTCTTGGTCACCTAAGAATTTGTTAAAAGGTATCTTGAGAAACTAAAACACTATCAATGCATTAATTTTCTTTATTAGTAGAACTTAAGCAAATATGAGATTACTTTGACTTTGGTCTTAAACTGGTGAATTACAAATGTCTTTACAAATGTCTCAATTCATTTTAAAGTTATGATTCCTATTGGATTTTTTTCTAGAAAATAATCAGCTGGACTATTTATTTGGCACTTTTGTTCATCCTCAATATATGTGCAATATATATTAAAAATACTTGAATAAGATCAAGGAAAACTTTGGAGTGATATTTTATGAGTATACAATGATATTATTTCTCTTTTAATTCCAGGAAAACATCCATAAAAATTGTTTAGATTGTTGTCTGTATGAAATAAAGAAAGTATGAAAAAGTAAAAATAATCAACAATAATTAATTTAAAGAGTGAGATTTGGTCTATTCTGAAAAGTTTTATGCTTCACTTGAAACTTTTTTCCTATAACTTGGCAAATATTCTTGTTTCTACTCTCCTCAAATATTCCAAAGGCACCAAAACTAGAACAAAGTTTTATTTGCACAACTATATTTAAAATGGAAAGTGTAGTCTGAATTAATCTGATATATCCTAGTTAGTATATGAAGATCAATTAGGCTTCCTTGGAATAGAATAGAATGGAATGGAATGGAACGGAACAGAACAGAATAGAATAGAATAGAATAGAATTCTTTATTGGACAAGTGTGGTTGGACACACAAGGAATTTGTCTTGGTGCAAATACTCTCAGTATACATAAAAGAAAAGATACATTCATCAAGAGTCAAAAATCATAAGGTACAACACTTAATGATAGTCATAGGGTACAATAAGCAATCAAATCATACTAGGAAACAGTCTATAAATGATAAGGAGAAAAGCAACAAAGTTACAGTCATACAGTCACAAGTGGAAGGGGATGGGTGATAAGGAGTGATGAGAAGATTAACAGTAATAGTAGTGCAGACTTTGTAAATAGTTGAACAGTGTTGGATACATCAGATAAAATTTAAATCAATGGACCCTTGTATAGTACATGTATACATGCTTGCTATTCACTTGTGGTGGAAGTAATATTAATCAATATCAAAAAGAACAAAATAGTAAATAATAAATTAAATCATGAAATAATAAAGAAAATGAAATATAGCTAAATCTAATCTTTTCAGAGACTATTCCATTTTTCTATCCTTGCAATATCATAGACTGCTTCATTCATTGTCCTCTGTTCTTTATATTTATTATCATTTTGTAATTTTGACACTATAAACTTCCTTTTTTGTATTCAGATATTTCTCTATGACCTGCTAAAGACAAATATCTGAGCTGTACTCTTCTTGCCTGATATATAATTAAGCCACAGTTTTCCAAATTTAGTTACTGTCCAGTTTTGTTAAGCTCTGACAAGAATTCTGTGAAACATATTCCCAGATAACTTAATACAGTAATTTCCCTGTAGTTTTACATTCATTCTTCATAATTTTTCATTTGCATAAGGGAATATTAAAAGCATTCTTTCACTCATCACATACAATCATGAGTTGTAGCTTTTTTATCCATAATATTAATGGAACTAAGAGCTGGGCAACTCCGTCTGTCTGGCTAGCTAGCTAGCTTTCTATCACCTTATTCTGTAAGATATACCAATAGAAGAGAATATATGTAGCCGAGGGTATAATCATGGATTCCTTGTTGTTCGGTTGTTTACGTGCAGGTGTTCTTTTTATCAGAATAAGTAACAACTCCAGTGCTCTGTAAATTGTAATTTTGCTTATTAAGTCTTCTAAATTAACAGTTCTTTCTTGCCAGTCTGGATCAACTAGGACATTTTCACCTAAGTTTGTCATTTAGGCTGCTATTGTATTTGTCAAGATTTTTGCCTGTGATAATTAGTGGAGGGAGAGGAGGCAAAGAAATAAATTATATGTCACAAATGACTACATATATATCTACTGTAAGAGTACTCACTCTGTCCTGGAAATCAGCTAATAACTTTCTGTATGATAATGGATTATTGCAGAAAGACAGAATAATTAATATGTTACAAGCAGATTAATATATTGTACATGTGCACGTATCATTTCTTGGAATTGGTTTTGAGCAGTTATGTATATTCACACACACACACACACACACACACACATACACATATATGAATATCCACAGATTAGTGTATCACAGAGACAATTTATTGGGTAATGCAACTTTCAGGATCAATTTCATCTTAGGCTACTAAGGAGAAGCTGCACTTTGCCCAGGATTATTGTCTATATATATTTTTCCCCTACCTATTATTTTTGTATGTGAAGATTAACTTAATTTTATTCCTTTGAAATAAATTTAATACATTGGAACCAGAAGAGTATATCTTCATCATATTTCAGCTCAAACACATGCTTGCTTTAAATGCGATACCTGGCAGGCAAGTACTTATCCACAAAGAATTGCACCCCTGGAATCCCATGTAAACTGGATCCTCTATCTGAGCATGCAGTGTTAGTATTCCAGTTTTTCATTGCTTGGTAGACTTCATGCTGGCACATTAGTCTGCATGGACAAGAGCTGTCACCTCTTTAACAATGGATATAAAGGACTTTGTGCATGTAAGAGGTTTTCGTGCAAGTGCTGAGTCATGTTTAAGTCAGACCACAGAGCTTGAAATATCAAAAGCTCTGGGTTTTTGTTGTGTTTTGGGTTTTTTTTCCCCTTTTTTGTCCTCAATCCATCCTTTCACTCACTTCAGTGTGGAAATCTAGTTCTGTTTCAGTTTTATTCTCATGGTACTGAGAATTACTGTGGGAAATATGCAGTATATGAATGTATTGTGTAAGATTTTTTTGATATGTTGACTTACTGTACCTTAACTTACCATATAATATCAATCAATTATATACAGGGCATTTGTGTCCTTTTTGATAGGAGAACTATGATGTAAGCATGAAAACTTATCTATTAATAATAACCTTACAAACTCAACAAAGTGATTTTACTAAAAAGTTAAAATTGGTCACAAAACAATAGGCTACATGGGTTTATAATAGGATGTGTTTCCGTGCTGAAATATATGAGGCATTTTCTTTTGACTGATCTTTTAGCATGAATACTATATTTTAAGTTCATGATTATGCCTTAAAAGATGTGCTGGTGCTTATTATTATGTATTTTATAAAATCCACTACTGTTACAAGTCATGTGCCATTGCTCATCCTGTTGACTAGGAAATGTACTGCATTTTTTAACATATATTCTGGATTTAAAACAAGCAACAGCAATAAATATTGTACCAGTTGGCTCTTTTCAGAATACTGAACAGATGCAGTGAGATTTTCTTATGTTATTTTCTCATTTATAATAAAATAAGTCAACAAGTGGCAGATTTTGATAAAGACTTCTTTTGAGGGTTAGTCTCTGAATGAAGCCAAATAGAAAGTGCTATTGTTGCTGTTGCAGATTTTGAGTTTATTTGTATATTATGTGTACTGTAGGCTACATAATAATGAAACCCTATATGCTCTGGTCTGCTGGATCACTACACAGTCTGTGTGATTATAGATTGTTTGAATAACAGTGGCCTGTTGAAAATCTAGCCAGATGTACATATAGCTAACTGTGGGAATACCCACAAAGGAGGATTATCTCTTTTGTTGCTATTTCTAAGTCCTTTATAAAGTGGAAAAGTGAAAGGCACTGGGGTAACTAATGTGAAGATGATGGGTGCACTGGAATCAAAGAATGATTGTAATGAACTCTCAGCAACATATCTTGCAACTAAATTTCACCCTAAAGATTAAAACGTGCACAGCTTAAAACAGAATAAGAAATCCCCAAAGAGATACATAGGGAATCCATTTGATGAACTCAAGAATTCCACATGTTTACATTTGATTTCAAAACATAGCAGACCACAACAGACTCAGAAGAAAAACTAAGTAGTATTGGCAGAACTATCTATACTAGGTGCATGTTAGCACTGGTGTAAATAGAAATTGGAAGAAAATTTATGCGTATTTTATATTTGAAGAATCTGATAATTTTGCAAGAAATGGTTGCTTCAGAAGAGTTGCTTCAGAATGCATAGGAATGTGATACATCAAGTCTTGTGAAGCTGGCAAATTGAGAAAGGAAGAACCACTTAGATTTCTGGAAAGTTCTTTATTATTAGTGGGGTAAAGTAGTGTAAAGTAATGTAACAGGGAGCAGAGAGCACCAGCATTCCACAGTTCGGTTCTGAACTACAAATATTTTCTTTTATGGGTAATGTAACAGAATCATGAAAATCTGTCAGAAGTAATTTATATCTATATCTGCACAATTTATATCTAGTGTAATTAAGATAGAGTTACTCTGACACTTTCTAACTTTTCCTTAATACCACTCACTCTCTTCCGTAACAATCCTGTTGTGTTGCACTTTCTATGTTTCCAATTTCTGTTATGCATTGCAAACCTTTCTGTGAAGCATTAAAGCAACCACATCTATTGGGCGGAATCATGTCTCTCACCTGTAAATCAGGATGCAGCCACATGATTGTGGTAACAAATGTGGCTGCTTTAATGAAATTAAGAAAAATATGTTTTGATGCACATATTCTGAAAGCATCCTTTTGCAACAGAATTTTCACCGTAGAAAATATTATATCACGTCAGTGATATAAACTGTCCCAAAGTAGTAGCTCCCCAAATTAAGAATTGTAACTTTATGTAATTGTTTGTCATGCTTCTATGTGTTTTTTGACCAACTGTTTTGAGAAAAATACATTGAAACATTTGCAGTTCAATATAGATAATAAAAATATAATTATAATGAAAATGTGACAGAAATGAATCAGTAAGATTAAATAGGTCTTAATATTTTAAAAAGCTAAAATTCAAAAGCTGTTTATAAGGCTCAGAAAAACTAATGTCTGCCTGGTATCAAAAGTAAAATGAAGTTTTTCTGAGGAAGATATGTAACAAAACAAAGTTGTGATAAAGGGAAAAATTCTTCTTAAAATATTCCACTTAATAGTAGTGTTTGAAGAAAAGTTTCTAATAATAACAATATAATAATAAGTCCATATAGTGATGTTTTAGAGAAAATGATCAATTCATCATCATAAACACAGTGGAATGGTAAGGTTCAAATACAGGAGGCAAGAGAGAGATATTTTGGCAATAACTTTTCTAGTTGGTATCTCTATTATTCTCTCTCTTTTTCTCTCCTTCCTTACATACATACACACACACATACATATACACCCTCCACACACACAGAGAGAGAGATTTTGGTCTGGAAAGCCATGCCATTATGTGAGTCTAAATGCCACTATGTGTAATGTAAAATTATGTAGTTAAGAGAAGTGACCAGGTCAACAATAACTTACAATGGTCTTTGGAGAAACAATTTCTTTGGACAAATTAGCATTTTTCACAGTTAGCAGACAATTATATTACTTAATATAAAACCAAAGTGTTAAGAGAGTTTGCTTTCCAGAAGCAAGTCTGGATATAATTTTAAAAGCTAGTTTAAGTAAAGGGGGGGGGAATGACTTCTTTTTTTGACAAATATAGAATTCTCCTGTACCCATCATTCAACAGGTCATCAAAGAATCAAAAGAAATACATGTTTTTATAGTTGGTAATGTATTCATAGTATGATTAAATTAAGCTCTCCAAGAACCAGCCAGAAATTCTGTTTCGTCAGGTCTAATTTTATTCAGGTGCTCCACTTGTATAATTTTGTAATATATGTATAGCTAGATAATGGCAGTTTAGGGAGTATAAACTATAGTACAAAGAAAGAACTTCTTTGTATTATAAAGATCAGTATATTGGATTATACTGTTATTTTATTTTACTTTTTTGAATAATTTTTATTAAAATATTTTACAAAGACTTTAAAAAATGATAGAAACATAGAATAGAAAAAGTATAAATTATTGAAAGGTAAAAGAAATGTGAATAATAATGAAAAAGCAAGAAAATTATTTTTTTCTAAAGTATTGTGCTTTTTAGAGTATATTAAAAATATTTTCATATTCATTTAAAACTGCAAGCTTCTATTACATTTGTCACACACATGCAAATGTTTCCATAGACACACACTTATACACATATATTAGGCAATGAAATATAACTAACTGTACTGATGACAAAAACTATAATTCTTTGACATCTGGAACATACTATATGTGTCTAATGCAAAACTGCTTGCCTGTCCCTGTTTTCATCTTTCTATGGGACAGTAGCAAAACACAGCTACATTTACTTTGCTGAATAAGGGCCTTGGGGGGAAAGCGTTCTGGTGAACACACAAAGCACATCTTTGTTTCTCAAAATGGTGTTTCTAGACCGTATATCTCATTTCCATAACTCCACACTTGTTCAGTGCCAACCACAGCAGCTACATGTAACTCTGCTTAATTCCCCAATTTTTCATTCCAATTTGGATAGTTGACACAAAAACGCTTTTTATGTAGCCTTAAGTTAAAGACTAAAAAAGAAAGCAGATCTGTAGATGTCTTTAAAATGTCTATAGCTGTGATTGTTCAATCTGCTCATTTATCTGAACATCTCTGGCATTGATATATCTCAAGAAAATTAGTACTATAGTGGCTAAATGCAGACTTTATATATAAATGTCAATAGACTGTGGTTTGATTTGGTTCTTAGGACATTATTTGGTTCTTAGGACATGATAGTAATTAAATTGTCCATTTTGATATGTATTCTAGAGCTAACTTTCAGGACTATTGTCAAACTCATCTATTAGCGGTACAGATGAATGAACAATTATTTTAACTTTTACTACTTTTACCTTTTTTTTTCGTTCAGTTATGTCTGATTATTGGAGACTGCTTGGACAAGTTCCCCATAGTTTTGTTGGCAAGGGTTCTTTTTAGAAGTACTTTGCCATTGCCTTCTTTCAAGACTGAGAGAGTGTGACTGGCCCAAGGTCATCCAGCTAACTTTATGCCCAAGACAAGACTAAAGTTCATGATTTCCTAGTTTCTAGCCTGATGCATTAATCACTGCAACAGTCTATTTTCATAAGTAGTAATCTGCTGCAGTAGTTATAATATTTTTTTTTTAATTACATTTATATGCCTCCCTTCTCCGAAGACTCAGGGTGGCTTACAATTTTTTGGGATACAACCCAGTGTGCTCAGCAATAGCCTTCATTCCATTGTATATGCCTGCTTATTACTAAGCGGCATTTTTACAAGGTCAGCTAATTGCCCCCAACAATCTTGGGTCCTCAATTTACCTACCCCGAGAGGATGGAAGGCTGAGTCAACCTTGAGCCTGGTGGGATTCGAGCCTACAGTAATTGTAGACAGCTGGATCTTAAGAGCAGGCATTAACAGCCTGAGCCACCAAGGCTCAATATTGAAAATATTAAATAAAAAGTTCATTTTTATTCTTCTATAACTTTAGAAAATAGCATGTGGTTATGTTTTTTAAAATATTAAAGCTCATAATGATATTAAACTGATTGATTCTTTGAATTTTTCAGGGACTATTAGAATATTTTTACCACGTGAAAATAATCCAGATTCCAGCTTAATACAATTAAATCTATATAGAGTGGTGAGGATAGTGCATATACATCTATTGGCAAGTAGTCAAAAGATTTATTTTCAAAGGATTACTTCATTAGATCAAGATTTTCTGTTCTGGTCATTCTAGAGAAGATACAAGTCAAGCAGCTGCCTTAATTATAGCAGCCTTAGGGTGCTCTTCACGTAAGCAGCTCTTGAAAACTATTAACATTTGTAGTTATGGTATACTAACTCATGACAATATTTTCAATATACAATTTGGCAAAAGCAAAGCTGTAGTTCTTTAAAGTAAATATTATGCTTCTTGTGAACCTGTTGTCAATTTGTTACATATCCAGCTACACTTTATAATTTATTAAAACTATTAAATTTAAGCTGTACTTTCACCTCATTTATTTGTTGGATGATGTTGGATAACCATTTGTCTGAAGTGGTGTAGGGTTTCCTGCCTAGGTGGAGGGTTGAACTAAAAGACCTCCAAGGTCCCTTCCAATTCTGTTATTCTATTCTATTCTATTTATTAATCAATTCAAAATATGCTATATGCTCATTTAAGTTCTACCACATTATCACAGTTTCCCAATAAGTCCCTGTTGTTCTATTATTGCTTGCTTAGGGCTCAGACAAAGCAATGGGAAATTCCTCTCTGACATTTGCAAGGTGTTTCTAAAAAGAGAAGAGTGAAGTCAAAAGGAAAGAGAGAGCATAAGAAAACCACAAAAGGGGAAATATATTTAGGAGAAATTTGAGAAAGTTGCAAAGACAGAGTGAGCTGGCGAAAGATATTCCAATTGACTCCAGAAAAGAGAGAAAAGTTTCAGAACAAAAGCCTTTGGTTGTGAACTACCACCCATTGGAAGCTCAAATTAGCAAGTGGAGGAGAAGAGGAGATAAAGCCTATAGCATATGTGACTGTTAAAAGTTAATTATTCCCTTGGGATGCAGAAAGTAAATGGAATTCTATTCCCATCCAGGACATCCTATAGTGTTGTATATCCACTTTTCTATTATAATGAAAGTTAACTGAAAGCATTGAATTAGAAATTAATACTTTAGTTCACCATTTATCTTAACCTGGGAGGCCAATTAAAAAGGACTGAACAAAAATTAAGGGGATCGAATTCTCCCAGGATTATATTGGTCCTTCATTTCTTTGCTCCTTTTCTTTTGGGGACACTGAAAATCCAAGTACTCAGAGCTGCCCATTTACTTGTTTCTTTCAGCAGTCTAAAACATTATACATCAATTGATTTTTCATTGTCTCATTATATGGCCAAAGTGGCAGGTCTTCTTATCCATGCAATATTACATGGTCAGGTGATTTGGGGGGAGAATAAATAAATGAATATGTAATATATCCATAATGCTGCTATAAGCATACTGGAAGACATTTGGAAGAGATTTTTTTAAGTTAAAATGCAAAAAGGCAATCACTACTGTCCCATCCTTTTAAACTTTATGTAAATCTATTTACAATCCCTTGAACAAATGAGGAAAAATATCTCACTTTTGCAAGAAGTAAAATAATCACAGTGTGAAAGCCAGTATTTGACCAAGCAGTGTTGGTAGCATTTTTAATGATATAATCTACATTGTATAATTAGATAAAGTATTAAAACTTTTTATGAATTATGGGTTATAGTTAATACTGAAAATACACTAATTACTCATTATACATTTTGAAAGTAGGTAGATTACACCATTCTAATGTTGATTACAAAATGAGAAATATGATTGTAGAGGATTAGCTGAAGAATATATTTTCTTTTGGATTATTTTAAGATTATTTTTGAATGATTCTTCCCAGTCACATTTGCTTTTCATATTCAAGTAATAAATTTGAACTTTCCAGTTAATCTTTCCACATCTGTCCACATATTATACCTAGAAGTGTGAAGTATTTCTGTTTATCAGTTCTTCATCTGAATTTAGGTATTATTCATATGCCAGTGAACAAAAAGAATTGATATAAACCAAAATAAACCAACAGATAACTTCTGCAGGGTTTAACTTGACGTAAGAAAATGATGGCATTGTATTTTTCCCGTCATACAATTAGGAAAAATATAGTGGTCTGCTTACAGTCATTTTATCCTTGTTGCATTTGCACAATTTTCATATTTCAAGCAGGCTGACCAAATAATATTAATGAATAGATTTGAGATGCAAGCACTTTTAAGGGGAAATAATAAACATACTATATATTAACAAGTTCATTAAGTCTGGAGCCAAACAGGTAATTTTCCTGGTAGCACTTTCTGTCTTTCTGTCTGTCTATCTTTTTGCATTCAGCTAAGACAGGCTAAACTAGCAACACAGTCACCCTGTCTCCTAAACTTGATTTGGCTTGCATACCAGAGCAAATTTTCCTCAGACAGACAGCAAGATGATCTGATTGGCTTGGATCCAGAGCATGCTCACAAAGGCTCTTTGATGAAGGGATCCTTGGTAACCACTGTACCAAAAGCTGCCTACCACTCTCTCTTCAAAGATGCCTATTTACAGTAATGCAGAGAGGAGATGTGGGGGTAGCAGTGGGGTGTTTACAAGAGCATAATTATGCTGCTAAGGTTAAAGATTGGGTGAAAGGGAAAAGAAAGAGCAAACTGTTGAAGAAACTGGTTGGCAAGAAAATGTGAAATGCAAGGAATGTACAATTAAGATCATTAAGTCATTATAATTTTGCTTATCAAAGAAAAAAAAGAATGAGACACAGTATGCCAAACATCAGCACCTATTACATACAGATAAGGGGTGAAAGCTATCTATTTGGCTTCCTTTCCATAGAGCACAATGATACACCTTAGCTAGGAGCAGCATGTTTGGTACTTAATTCCCCAAGAAAGTAGTTGTTAGTGGTAAGTCATTTTCTCAAAGGGTAAATGACCTTCATGGATTAGAAGAAACACTGTTGTCTGTCTGGCTTTGTTTCACCTCAGTTGATCTCCCCTTCTCAAACCTGCATTATTTTTTTACTGTTTTGTCTTCTTCGTTCTGATTATCTGTGATTTTAAGTCATGGGAAATGGGCTTTTAAAATTCATCCTACTCTGCTCCTGTTCCTGTATACATTCTACATTATGCATCACTGTTTAGAAGTTTTAGATTATAATCTGTATCTTGGTTTGGACATACAGCAAGTAATGTTTTCTCACTGCTCTGTTTCCCTTCCTCTGGTGATGTCCTTTATATTAGCGGTGTTCTTTATTTGTCATGTAGATGTAATTTTGGAATAATTTTTGCTGTAGGATATGTTCAATTATTCCTTCTCTAAATTTAACAAATATATTTTTTTCTTGTCATATAAAAAAGATTGTAAGTTTGTTTCCAAGGAAAAGAACAAGGTTAGTAGAATGTATTCTTAGCAGATAAATACTGCTACATGACAGGATATAAGATTCTATAATTGCATTTGGAATAAAAGAATAAGCTAAGCATGTTTCTTCTTGTTCTTCCAGCTGTTTAATGACATCCTTTTAGAAGCTGCTCAGTTTTAACACAGAGTTGGTAGTTGTTATATCAGTGGTGATGGTGATAGGTTATTTCAACTTTGGTCCTTGGTAGTAAGATTTTAGATGGCTTAGAATTGCATGGCTACCATTACAACAATAATCAACATGTGCCTGGCATTCAGAAGAAGTTCTACCCAAATTTGTAGTACATGCCTTATAAATACAGCCTAGATCAACTGAAAGCAAGAAAAGTTTTAGAGAGGCTTTATGCCATCCTCACTTCATGTTATGTTTACGTTCAAGGCGCAGTTTAATATAATCCTACATATGTCTGTTTAGAAATATCCATTGAGGTCAACTGTGATACACATGTAAAATTATTATTATTATTAGTCATGCAGATATTCAGTCTGGATTTTGCATTTTTCTCCACCTGTTGAGTCCTTGAAAGAATTTGGGATAGGGAGATGTTTGATGGTGGCATTACCATAATATACAACTATGTGAAATTACAGCTGCTACTTCTTTAGCTGGTATCGGTCTTCATGCACAACAAGTTCTTCCCAAAAAGAATTGTTTAAAATGTTTATATAATTATGTACTGATATAATCAAAGCATTTACATAAATGATACAATCTAAAATCTCAGATTGAAAAGATTGTGATTCTACTTGCTGCTTTCAATTGATGTTTCTTATGGAATTGCAACAGAGTAATTGCTCATGCTTTTTCGAAAGCCTCATGACATCATCATCAACATCCATTGAAATTATCATGTTTTTCTCTGTTGCTGTTTTCTTTTTCGTACTTTTTTAGTAAGTCAGAACTCGTCATGTATCTTAAAAGAGAAGAAAGTAATGCTAAGACTGCTAATGAGAACAATACATAATGAGATATGCACAAAGAAAAAATGTGGAATAGTTTGAAAAATAAATTTAAATGCATTTGCAGCTTACACTGAAAAGGCAATGATTCATTAGCACTAGATGCAATCTTTTTGGAAACTGAGATTGCAATTTTTAGATTTGTCTGCTATCTACTTGTTAGGAAAGAACATTTAAGGCATATTACGTTTAAAAAATCAAAAACACTAGATTAAAAATAAATGCTGAATAAAAATATACATGCAAGTAAACTAAAATAAATTGGCTTCTAGATTGGGGATAAAAGATATGCTTCTTGTTTGCTTTTCTAAAGGCAAAGGAAGGAAGTGGGTGGTTGAAAATAGAACTATTAATTTATTCCATGGACTAGAAATGATATCGAAGAAAGTCTTCGTCCATCCGCAAGGTAAACAAGACTTTGACTACAGGGATATAATCAAAAGGACCATTCCTATTAATCTTTATCTCTTATTACTCCAGATTTGTAAAGGAAATGGTAGTCCATAGTATAATTCACAACTTTAAAAGTAATCATGAATACCTTATGTTTTGGAAGCAGTAGACAACTAGTGCAGATTCTTCAGTGCAGGTATGATACAATCCTGTACCCAACATCAGTTGGAACTTTGAGATATTTTCCGTGATACCTCCATATAAAATTTATTGCAGTAGTGAGACTGAATGTGGGTAACTTGCCAAATCTCTCTGGCTCAGGAACAGCTGTAGATAACACTCTAATCATGTGCCAATGCACCCTTCACTACGTTACTGTCAGCAGTCAATGACAGCTGTAGATAAAGGTACATTCCCCAAACCTACTGTTTCAGGAAGAGTGTAACCCATCCAGAACAATATGAACCTTGGTCCCCAAGTCCGGTTTATTATCCAGCAGCATTTCCTTTGTCTGATCTGGATTTAAATTTATCTTGTTTTCTTTCCTTCATCCCCTTATTGAACTTCAACAGTAATATAGTTGCAATGCCTGCTTACTTGATCACCTTTCTTAGAAACAGAATATTTGAGGGCAGCCAATAATTATATAGTTCTCCTTGATCAAGAAAGGATTTATTTAGCAGGGACCTTATTATTATTTCCTTTAGGAAGAAGGGAACAGATTTCATCTGCAGGGAGGCATTTATCTTCATATTTTAATGACCCAATCTGATGTTCCATTTAATCAGCCAAGAAAAGCAAGGGTCTAGTAAGATGGTAGTCTTTCACTTCTCCACACAACTTCTCAACATTCAAAATTTACAATCTGAAAAGACTGCAAGATAACAAGATATGACTTGCTATAACCTTGTGGTAAAAGTCAAAATGACTGTAGTGAATTTTTATCTAAAAAGAACCATGCAAATTACTCTAATGAAGAAGTTGACAGTGGGTTCACTATATGTGGAAGGTTTGCACTTTAGTATATATGCAACACTTGTTCTATATAAGAGTATATGAAAAGGCTGTCACCCATATTGAGCCTGTTGTAGAATTTGCCATGATATCAATTTAATACCCTTCTGTCATTTCATTTAGTGTACATAGTTCTTTCCAAAGTGGTTTTTTTGTTGTGAGTAATCAACATTTTTCTTCTAGAAAGAAACTTTATTTTTCAGCCTAAAAAGACCAAAAGAGCAATGACTCTATCAACCTCTTTATGGTAATGCAGTGGTGTCATTAGAACTTGTAGAACTAAAGTATAAAAGTTTGAAATTAAGAATATGGAATACATATTTTCTTTCCCTGCTTTGTTCTGATTTTAAACAAGAAAAACAAAATGCATTATTTTACCATTATAAATATGTCAGTCAGCTTTAAAATTATATTAGCTGTCCTGTTTAAATGCTTTTATTCAGATTTATTTTACAATTAACCAAGACTTTACAATTATCCATTTCATTTAAAATGCCAGTCTGTCTGCTAGTTTTGCCAAACTCTACTTGTTGCATGATTCTTCTTATAACATTGTTTACCAAAAATTCTCTTAAAAGAATTCAGCTCTTTTGGATCCACTGTGTAAGAAGAAAAGAGCATAAAATATTTTGTGATTGTAAAAAGAAATAAGAATGTATTTATTTTCATGCCCAAGGGACAAATAGCAAAAGCTTCTTATGAAGTCAAAGTAGTTCATTTTCATACAGTTTGATTTACAATTTTATAGGATTGAAAAACTTTCATATTTTTGCAATTGCATAGAAAAAAGCCTATGGAAATAGCAGGCTTTTGTTAAACTAAGTTTTTGTACTTAATTAAGATATTGAAGTAATATGATTAACTGTTATTCCAATTTTTCTACAGCTATTTCTACAGTGCTATTTTTAAAACATCAAATATACTATTTTAAATTTTAAATTTTAAAAATGTCTATAATATACTTTATCTATTTGGATAAAGAAGAAAGATCAGAAGATACTCAGTGCTATGTCAGAATCTCCAGTTAGAGGATGGTCAACAGGTACTGAATAAACTATGCCGCATAACATTATAGAAAACACTGAAAATGCTTGCACAAAAATTCAGGGATTAGGGCAGAAAATCCTGTTGAAAGTATTGAGATGATGATAAAAGGAGAGAGAAACAGAAGTGATACCATTATGGAAGTTTATTATAGATAATTTGGACAGGAAGAAAGTATGGATGAAGTATTTCTGCATCAGACAACTAGCCTTTCAAAGAGGCACATAACAGTGATAATGGGGTGAGTGGATGTCCAATTATCCTGATATCTCTTGAGAATATAATTCTGCAAAAAGTTAGAGGTCCAACAAATAAACGTCTTCTCTCGCTGACAACTTTAATTTTTAGAAGTTGGGAAAAAGATTTGTCCAGAATCTAAGAAAGCAATTGATAAAAAAAATGACAGTGACTTTACCAAATGGTAAAATGGTAAGAAAGGAAGTTTGATTTGAAATCCTAAAAGACCAAAATAATCATGAAAATAATCATAATATTCTAATTAATTAGGAAATGAGATACTGAAGACACAATCCCACCAAGAAGGAAAAAATTTGAAAAATGAAACCAGTGTGCATCCATGCTGGGGTTTCTACATTTTCTAGTACTTCTCAAAGACAAAAAGGAATATGTATAGGAAAAATAAGGCAAACAACTAAAAGAATATAAGGTTGTCTGTAGAATCTGTAGAAACTTTCCAGAAAGGGGCTAGTGCTTGCAAGGCATATTGAAAATAACAAAAACATATTATTTTAGCATATTAGAAATAAAATGAAAAACCAAATATAAAAAGTAGTTGGTGTTTTGGTAATAATGAGAAGGCAAAACATTTTAACTTCAATTTTGGGTCTATTATCTTTTGACTGTAAAGAGGGTCAGTGGTATTCCACTGAGAAAGGAGACAATTCCTTCTTAGAATAAATAAGAAAGTATTTCACCAATCTAAATAAATTTAGTCAGAATGGATTATATTCCAGCATAAATCATGCAAGAGTAATTTTCTGCTTTGATGGAATTACTAGCTTAGTAATACAGGGGAATTACAAACATAGTGTACATGGGCCAGATGTGGTATTCAGCAGGTTCTGACCAGTTCTGGAGAACCAGTAGTGGAAATTTTGAGTAGTTTGGAGAACTGTCAAATACCACCTCTGACTGGAGATTTTACAGTATCCTTCCCCTGCCACCCACTCCAAGCCATGCCCACAGAACTAGTAGTAAAAAATTTTGAATCCCACCACTGACCTGGGCATCAGCAATCTTCAATGTCTTATGATATTCTCCTTCATATTGATAAAGTGTGGCTGAGATAAGGACTACAGTTAAATGAACTCATGGTTGGCTAAATGATCATACCCAAAGAGACAAATACATACAGATTTCTGCACCCATGTAGGAAAATGTAATGCACAAGTGAAGGAAGGGAGAGATGTAGCATGAGGGTAGTACATATGAAAGAAATTGGGGCATCCTTGTTCACCATAAGTTAAACATTAGCCAGCATTGTGATACAGCTGCCAAAAAGACAAATACTACCTTGGCATGCATTAATTGAAGCAAAGACTGAAAATCACAGGAAACAATTGTTCTATTGTATTTTGTATTCTGTCCTGGACAGACCCCATATAGAGTACTTGTTCCGTTTTACACAGTTTAAGCAGGACATTGATTAATTGGAATATTCAGAGAGGGCTATTAAGATGGGGAAGGATCTAGAAATAAAATCCTGTGAGGAATAGTTGAATGGTTTAGATAAAAATAGAACTTCAGAAAAGATGTGAAGGAAGATATGGTAATGGTAATAGTTTTCAATAATCTGAAGGATTACCTTACAGGGAAAGAATCTCTATTGGTCCAGAAACAAGTCCAGCACTATTGGGTTAAAACTAAACCATCAGTTAAATGTCCTGTGAGCTGTTAGCAGTGAAACAGGCTGCCTGCCACTTAATGAGGTCTCCTTCACTAGAAGTCTTCAGAGGATGGGTTCTTATCTGTCAGAAATGTTTTAGTGGATTCTGCAAGACTAGGAAACTTATTCTTCAAGAATCTATGTTGAGTTGAGTTCTTTTTATTACAGCTACTAAGCAATCTCATATGATCTGTTCTAGAACATATCAGGTATTATAAACTGACCGATTTGTACTTTCCAGATCACATTTTATTTCTTTTTTGAAAATAAGATCAAATTATGCTTCACTAGAAATGGAAAAAAAACTTAACATTGCCATTTGGATGATTCCTATGTAGCAAAGAATAAAAATTAACTGTGGACCTGAACTTTGCTGGGGTGGGTTATAACTGAAGACCAATTGGCTTTTGTTTTGTTTTGAATAAGTAACCATTCTTAAAAAGAACAAATGCTTACAAAAGCTGTACTAGAACTATAACTCTAAGATTAAGAGCCTATTATTTGTAAAATATAAAGAAAATATTTTTCCATTTCATCACTGTCATTAAGCACTTTCCGTAGAAAAATCAAATTTTAATTCACTAGTCATATTTATGAATACAGAGTAAAGTTTAGAAAAGATAATACTGAAAGCTAGTATTTCTACAAAGGGTTGTGCAGCATAAGAACTTGCTTTTTTATTCATTCTAATGGTATTTTTTAAAATAAAATTAGAATGCTAATTCTAATTGTTCTTTATGTAGTTTACTAAACAAAGTAAATGACCATCATCATTTTCTTAAGAATCAGAATCTTTGTGGTTAATTAATTTATACAGCTGTCATTTCAACTCTCACTATTATTCATACAGCCATAGATTTTCTTCCCATTTCTGGCAAAGTTCCAAGGAAAGCCTGGGATTTATTAATCTGGCTTGGTGCAAAGTCTATTGATTGTGGCCTCGAGGGTAATAACTAAATAGAGCTGGAGCAACAAGTCAATAACACCATTGTTGCTACAGATTCAATTCACTTGAGAAGTGTGATTGTTTTACAGTGGCCAAGAGTAATCATAAGCAGATCAGCATGTTTGACGGTCTTTGCCCCATGTTAGCACTATGGCTTGTTTTAAAGCTTTCAAATGGATCACTTGAGAATTAAGGTGGGGTGCAGGGATTAGGAACCTTGTAAACTCCTTCATTACAGCTAAAAGGTTTGTGCTTTGCTTTTAACGTTGAGCAAGAAAAGAGAACTCTATCCTTTAACAAAATAGGACCGTGCTAATACATATGCTGATCTTTAAAAAAAATAGCAACAGAACTGATCTTTTTCCTCCAGGTGACTCTGATCAGACATAGCTTAGATTATATAAACACAATCTTCTTCTGGTCACCCTGTTTAGAGCGGTTTGTTGCCTTGTATTTCATAAAATAAAAAGAGGCTACAGTGCCAGACAAAGTAAGGAGAGTAGGGGGTAGGGACAGTTGCAGTAATGATTTCAAGTAATGTTGTCTATACTTAATATGGATGCTACAAAAAATATCTCTTAGAAGTGGTATATTTGAGGAATAAATGTGTTCTAACATATAAGATTCAACAGATAAATGTTTGGTCTGTGCAAATTTATAAGCAGGAGTTTTTTGTAAAGCATGTCAACATGTAAAAGAGCTCAACTCGAAGTGTGAGTTCACCCAGTTTCATTGAAGTCCGTCTCTGGCTGTCGGTGTAGACAGGACTTTCCTAAGACTATTGGAGAAGCAAACAGTGGTACATGCATACATTCACTTGCAGACAACCAGGAAGAATCTTTAAGGCAGCATGGAAGCCTTCCAAGGATGGAGCTGCTTTAATACTTCCAGAAGATGCTTTACTTCTGACAACATACTTCACAGAATACATATATTGACTTAATACAGAGAATTAATACATATATTGTAATTGTAACTAAGGGGATAATAGATACTCCTTACGTGTTTTAACATCTGTAAAACCCAAATAATCCAGGCATACATTATGTATAAATAAATAAACCTTCACTCAAGATAGCAACTCTAAACTGGGTTGACCTGGAACTGTTACATAAAAAGTAGCCTCTAACCTGTGACAGATATTGATAAAAGCTGACTTCCTGATCATCATCTTCCCTGTCTCATTCATAAGTCTCTACTAACGTAGGGAAGGATGAGACAAAGACTTTCTACATGCTGATTTTTGTTGTCTTCCATTCAGTTGTGTCCGGTTCTCAGAAAGTGCCTGCCTGGGCAAGTCCCTGAGTTTTCATGCCAAGGTTTTTCGAAAGTGGTTTGCCATTGCCTCCTTCCTAGGGTTGAGAGAGAATGGCTGGTCCAAGGTTTCACAGTTGACTTTATGCTTCAGTCTGATGCCTTAATTACTACACCAAACTGACTCTCTGTCATATTGATTATGATACCATTATTCACTAAATAAACAATTCCATAAGACCAACTTTGCAAAGCAATTATTGGTACTTCACTGCTAAGAGGGAAGCAAAGTGAGCAAAACTCTTTCTCTTTCTCTCTACTCTGGACTATTCGCCTTCTTTGCAATGCTCACCAAAAGCTCTCCAACACAACATCCTCATGTGTGGAAGACATTTTGTTTACTCTCAACTGTTGTTCACCAAAGAAATTGCCAAAAATGGAGATGAGCAGCACACTAGGAGTTTTGATGAGTGCTACAAAGACTGTACTACTTATCTGTGGCAAATTTTTGAACAGTCATATTGGGTACCTGGAAAACATCCCTTTCACCTTCTCTAGGATAGCCTTACCAAAGGCCAAAGATGCTTCTTCCCAGGTGCACGGCCCCTACAGAATTCTCTTTTGGGTGACAAGAAGCACATAGCGACCTGCTTAACAAGGCAGCATTACTTCATTGAAGCAAATCATGTTACCACTTTGCTCCAATAAAGAGAATCATCTTGTCTCCATGGCATGAATCTCTTCTTTGAAGTGAATTTAGGTCACTTTGAACACAGTTAATTTTTGTCCTTTTAGTGAAATGGTGATTTATACCAATAATTAGAAATACAAAATTTTGAAGTGCCAGTTACCATTTCAGATGGATACAAAGTAAAAAGCCATATGATGAGGCATAGAGATTTTTTTTGTCATACCTTTTCAGTACACATTATCTTTTCTTTCTCTTTGTCCTCTTTATTTTCTCATGCTCAAAATCTTGATATTTGGATAATATAGCTATACCTGAATATAGTGCAGTTGGTTTTTTTTGAATAACTTCTGCTTGGAATTTGCGCCTTTTATTTGCATGTCACCTTGGCATTTACTAACTAACAAAAGGTTGAAATTTTTCAATTAGTCCTAACCTTAAAAGTTACAAAAGCAGTAGCATGTGTTTGGCAGTTCATTTTTATCTGGATAAGCATGCTGATTTAGTTCCCTTATTATCAGTGCAGGTTTTATTTACATTATTTAAATTGTACTAGAAATGGTATATAATTTTGTCAATAATCACCAAATTTAATAAAACATGCAATAATAACTGTTGCAAGTGCCACAACATTGGATGTATTACTAAACAATGTGGCTATGCAAAAATACCCTCAAAAATACTAAAAAAAGACTGAAACATTCAGAAAATTCTGGTGATAAAATGTGAATTAAAAAAACAAATGTAGTAGATATGATCCCGAAGAATATAAATAAAATGCATCATAAAATGCATAATTAATTAAGATATATGCTGATAATGGCAAGAATTAGTCTGATACAATATTGAAAAGGAAAATCTTGCTGCCGATACAGGATAGGAAGATTAAAATTCAAGAATGTGCAGCAATGGAAAACTAACTACAAAGAGAGGATACATACATACATACATACATACATACATACATACATACGTATTCTCTCTTCATACAGAGAGAGAGAGAGAAAGAAAAGAGAGCGAGAATGTATATGTATATGTATATGCAACAATGAAAAACTAAAGAGAGAGAGAATATGTATAACAGATTTTCAGAACAGGGGTCTAACCAAATTCAAGCAAGAATGCAAGAATGGTTCCCTTGTATATAATATAACAGAAGCCAAGGCAAGCTTTTAGCTTTTAAATAGCTAAAACTATTTAAAATCATCCTCATTATCATCATTGCCATCATCAAAATGATCCAAACAGAAATAAGTAATAATGCCCAAAGTAACATATAGAAATAATCAAGTAGCAATGAATGACTAGGAATAAACAAGAAATGCTTGTAGGTTGTATTGATAGAAATACAGATTTCAAATTACAGAAAGTAAGAGTACCACTACATTTTGCATTATTTGGACTCCATCTTGACTACTGGGTAGTACCTATTTAGTATCCTGGATAGTACCATTTAGTTCTGGGTACTAAGTTCAAGAAGCTGAAACAAGTAATAGGAAAACAAAGGCGACATGGAATTTGAAAACTAAGCTCAACAAAGAAAGTTTGAGGGAATGAGGCATCTATTATTGTGGAAAGATGACTAAAAGAATACCTATTTGAATTGTTAAAGTACTTGAACAAGTTACCAAAAGCAGAATATCTTCAGGACTTAAAGGAAAACAGATTGTAGCTGAGTATTTATCAGAAAATTCATAATATTAAGAATAATTAATAGAACAAATTACCAAGCAAGACATTTATTTTCTCTTAATGTCATTGATTATGCAATGTACTACATATCAAGCGGTCTGGTTATCGTACCCTTCTCAAATAAACTATATGGAATGATTTACAGAACACTCCTACTGCAGGGATAAATGGGTACTTCAATTTAGTAAACCATTCAGTCAACCATCACTTCAGATAAAATGTTTATCTCTGAATCCATTTCAATCCTTTACATATAAACAACTTTTTAATTATGAATTGCTATCCAAGTCTGGATTAAAGTTTCTTGCTTTCTGCAGTTGTCAAGATGTACTGTTTTATATATTTTGACAAGAGATTTAGAAACTGAGTTTACTGTTGGAGAAAATCTATTTTACTATTCTGTTTATCAGCCATCCACTTACTGACCCAGGTAGGTACAACTAACCAGTTTTTATTTTAAAAAAATCCCTGGAAAAAATGCAAAAGTAATCAACTCTTTTGTGCTTCTATTTTATCTCTGTTATCTGAGAGTCTGATTGTTATAGTAACAGGAGCAATGAAAGAAAAATTCTGACAATATTTTCAACTTTTTTTTGTCTAGACAGTGAAGAAGAACCTCTTGTATCTCTGGAAGACAGATATGGGTAAAAGGGAGGGGGAAGATTCTAGGTTGGAAGCCAGAGGGGAATGGGGGTAGTAAGCTGTCTATATTTTCTAAAAAAAGAAGAAGTTAAAAACCACCACCTACTCATCAGGTGGTTGGAGACTGTGGTTGTAACAGTGTGCTGCAGGCAGAAGTTCTGAAAATCCCAGAAAGTGTTGAAAACATCTCTAAACAAGGTATTTTTCTCTTGCACCTTTCTTGCTAAAGGTCCCAATTGCTGCCAAGAAAGCTAGTGAGAATGTTAGCTGTCAAATAAAAAATTTATGACAGTGTTTGGCAAAGGACTGTATTGCTGCTTGTTTTATAGTTTTCCACAAGGCTATTGAAGGGCTTTTTCTTCTTTCTTCTTTATTTCTTTTCTTTTGTGAACAGTACTGTTCACTTATCACTGTGTTCTTTAATAGTAAAAAAAGTAGATCCAAAGTAAGATAACTTTTTATTATTTAATAACTATCACTAACTATTTGCCATGACACAAAACTATTTTTTCTATAACATTTTATACCATAGGAAATTTCTGTTAATAAAAAGACCTGATTGGCATCCTTATGGAGTGAGACAAATGTTGTAGTAAAAACATTGTGAGGTCATCAAATAAAAAGTATTGCTTTAGTATTTTTGTTTGTTATATCATCACGTCTGGGTCAGCAAACTACCTTTTAAAGAAATTTATTCACAACATTGTAAACATTTATAAATAGAGAGGATAGAACTTAATAAGCTGAAATTGGGTTGCTCACCAATATTATTATATTGTTTTAGTTACATAAGTAAATTAATGCTGGATTAGATTGATAAATTTTGACAAAGTTAATATATTAAATAATTAAGTACTTAAGATGGCTGATAGTGACAGTAATGATCTTTTTAAAGTTTGTATGTCTGTTACATGGTACAAACTTATCTCTCTCTCTCTCTCTACTGAACTTCAGTCAGATTGGAATTCCAGCTGATTGTTGTTCTATTTAACAAAGGTGCCATCTTTCTTGTACTAAAAAAATGCATATAATTACTCAGACACTGGAATTTAGAAGAATATGGAATTTAGGGATTATTCTAGATTCCAGCATACCTATGGTTAGCCACAGAAGAGAGACTGTATGTATTAACATAATTTGTATTGCAATATTGCAATGCAAACTATACCCTTTTGTACTCGGGCTACAATGTTACAATGAACTCATGTTGTAACATTATATCATATGTTTTGTCATTGTGATGTCATTGTAACTAGCTTCAAATGTCTGTGAATACAACACATAGAAAATTAATATAAAGCAAAAACTGGTGGAGGGGGGGAGGGCCTTCCTTCTTCAGCAGTAACCAAAATGCATGAAATTTGTATTTTCAACTAGAGACCTTACAGAGCTAGCCAAGCTGTATGTCTTAAGGCCTTACTTCATACGTCTTTTGCAGTGGGCAGCTATAATAATGGATCATCACATAGATTTGAAAAAAAAATCTATTTCAAACTAGAGCCATAAGGGATGCTTTCTAGAAAGCTCTATTGTATTCAACACTATTGTGGGAAAAACAGCATGGAATTATTATTATTATTATTATTATTATTATTATTATTATTACTACTACTACTATTATTTATTTATTTATTTATTATTTATTTATTTAGACTTGTATGCTGCCCTTCTCCCTAAGGACTCAGGGCGGCGAACATTTAAAAACTGTACAAAATTACAATAAAAGTGAATTAAACAACTACAAGTCTAAAACCAATTAAAATTAAAATTAAATTAAAACAACTAAAAATAACTCACCCCCGGGTCAATCTAGACCGGCCTGCTGAAATAGCCAGGTCTTCAGGTCTCGGCAAAAGGAGCAAAGATCAGGGGCCAAACGGAGATCCATAGGGAGATGATTCCATAGGGCGGGCGCTCCCACAGAAAAGGCCCTAGCCCTGGGAACCACCAGCCGACAATGTCTAACTGACGGAATCTCAAGGAGGTCCCTCCTGTGGGAGCGCATGGGGCGATCGGAGTGTGATGCTGGCAGGAGGCGTTCCCGCAAGTACCCTGGACCCAAGCCATTTAGGGCTTTATAAGTTGTTACTAGCATCTTGAAGGCAACCCGGGAGGCAACCCGCAACCAGTGCAAGTCGCGCAGGAGGGGTGTAACATGGGAGTATTGGGACACCCTTATCACAGCCCACACGGCCGCATTCTGCACCAGCTGCAACCTCCGGGTGGTCCACAAGGGCAGCCCCATGTAGAGAACGTTGCAGTAGTCGATTCTGGAAGTGACGAGTGCATGAGTGACCGTTTGAAGGGCATCTCGGCTCAGATAAGGGTGGAGCTGGTGAACCAGCCGAACCTGGGCAAAAGCCCCCCTGGTCACAGCTCCCACTTGCTCCTCTAAACTGAGCTGTGAATCCAGGAGGATGCCCAGATTCCTCACCCTATCCACGGGGGGCAACACCTCTCCCCCCATGACCAAAATGGCACATCCATGGAGAACCGAGATGCTGGTAAGAACAGCCACTCAGTCTTGGCCGGGTTGAGCCGGAGCCTGTTACTCCCGATCCAGACCTGCACCGCCTCCAGGCACCGGGACATCACAGAGAGAGCATCACTGATTTGGAATGCTGCCATCTTTTTTATTATATAGAAATTATTTGTATAACTCAGTTTTCTTTGCCTAGGAATCAATTTATTTCTCAAGGCTATTTTACATGTGCATTGTGCATGGAGATGCATATGGAAATGTTTCACATAATTGCTGCAGGGTTAAGAGATTCCTAACAAATGTTGCTGTACATGACCAGCAGTTCTTTAGGCAAAGCTCAAAGCACAGGAACTCTTGAATGACCGAAGTCATATAATCTGTATTACACCACATTTTAGTTTATATATTTCATGGAGTTCGACATAATTTTGTAAAGACTGTAAATAAGTGGCTTTTTCTCTGCAGGAAAACAGGGCTCAGATGTGTCTGTGTCACCTCCAAAATATCTGTCCAGCCAAAGTCCAACTCTGAGCAAAGCTAGCATCTTTCTCTGGTAGATGCCAAGATTATTCCTCACAATGATTCTATATATATTTTATTTATTTATTTGTTTGTTTGTTTGTTTATTTATTTATTTATTTGTCAAGTGATTATAAGATAACAGGTATAAGTATAAACATAGTTATGAATACATGAAATGGATACATACAAGAGAAATAAAAAGAAACAATAGGACAGGGACGGTAGGCACATTGGTGTGCTTATGCACGTCCCCTACAGACCTTTTAGGAAAGGGGTGAGGTCAATAGTAGACAGTCTAAGGTTACAGTTTTTGGGGTTAGGGGAAGAAACCACAGAGTCAGGTAGAGTATTCCAGACATTGACCACTCTGTTGCTGAAGTCATATTTCCTGCAATCAAGTTTGGTGCAGTTTACCGTGAGTTTGTATCTATTGTGTGCTCTTGTATTGTTATGGTTGAAGCTGAAGTATCCATTGACAGATAGGACATTGCAATGTATGATTTTATATACTATACTTAGATCGGACTGAAGGCGGCATAGTTCTAGGTTTTTTAGGTCTAGAATTTCAAGTCTGGTGGCATAAGGTATTCTGCAACGAGTAGAGGAGTGGAGAACTCTTCTTGTGAAATATTTCTGAACTTTCTCAACTGTGTTAATATCAGATATGTAATGTGGGTTCCAGACTGATGAGCTGTATTCAAGTATTGGTCTAGCAAATGTTTTGTATACTCTAGTTAGTAGTGTGATATTACCAGAGAAAAAGCTACGTAGGATTAGTTAACAACTCTTAATGCCTTTTTGGCTATGTAGTTACAGTGGGCTCTAGCACTTAGATCATTAGAGATGAGTACTCCAAGGTCCTTGACAGAGTTTGGATCATCAATAAGGTCTTGACTATTCAGCTTGTATTTTATTTTCTGATTTATTTATTTTTTTGCCAATACAGACAGAGCATTTATTTGTTGAGATTTGAAGTTGCCATTTGTTTGACTATTCTGATACATAGTCGAGGTCTTTTTGAAGGGTAGCAGTATTGTCTGTGGTGTTGAATAGCTTTACATCATCAG
The DNA here is from genome assembly GCA_009733165.1 of Naja naja. Taxonomy (NCBI): domain Eukaryota; kingdom Metazoa; phylum Chordata; class Lepidosauria; order Squamata; family Elapidae; genus Naja; species Naja naja. Next base: position 131,238,779 of record CM019151.1, on the reverse strand, counting down.
CAAAGAGAATGCAATTGCTCTTAATATGATCACAGAGGTCATTTATGTAGAGGATGAAGAGAGTTGGTCCTAGAACACTGCCTTAGGGGACACCACTATTGACAGGTACAGAATTTGATAGGACACTCCCAATTTTGACCATTTGTTGTCTGTTTGACAGGAATGCTTCTATCCAGTTATGTCGGTGTTCAGAGATACCATAGGATTTTAGTTTTAGGAGTAGTTTGTTGTGTACCACTGAATCAAAGGCTTTACAGAAGTCCATGTAGATTGCGTCTATTGCTTTGCCCTGATCGAGTTGTGTAGTCCATATGTTTTTGCAGTGTAAGAGTTGCAGATTACAGGATAGTTTTTTTCTGAAACCAAATTGTTTATTAGAGAGTAGGTTGTTTGTCTCTAAGTGGAGGATAATGGATTGGTTAATAATTGATTCCATGACTTTACAGATGACGCAGCATAAAGAGATTGGTCTGTAATTTTCAACTAGGCTGGGGTCTCCCTTTTTGGGGATGACTGTGGCTTGTGACCATAGGTTTGGCAAGGAGCTGGTCCTGAAAGATTTTTCAAAGATTATCCTTAGAAGTTCGGCTATGGCAGTGGATAGCTTTTTTAAGAAGTAGCCACATATTCCGTCTGGTCCAATAGATAGAGATGGTTTTAGATTGCGTAGTGCTTTTTCAGCATTGTCTTCTGTAAAATCTAAAATAAAATGTAAGCTGTCCTGGTTCCTCCTTACCCAGGAGGGACTTGGTCACCTGAAGCAGAGACACTAGTTGGCTACCTGAAAATGCAACGGGTCAAGAGATGTAATTATCCTTTACCGCCCTTATCATAACAAAATAAGTCCTAATATAGGCTCTTATCTGAGTTCAATCAGCTTCATTCTTTGTCTCCCTCCAATGGCACTCTATGTGTCTATTATGTCCATTCATATCTCTGAATTGTTTGGTAAACCATGGAATCTCAGGAGATCCATGCAAACAGAGAGTCCAAATCATGGATGAGGGAAGCTTTATTAGATACTGATATGGCATGCAGCAGCAACAAGTGGAGTCGAGAATGATGAAACCCTGAAAACCAGGCCCTCGAATTGACTTCAGGCAGAACATGGTACCAGTCGTAAACACTGTGGCTGCTTCCCTGGGAGGAGCCTGCCTCTTGTCTCCAGCCAATTGCAATGCCCTCTTCCCATTTTATCCATAAGCCTTCCCTTCCAACCCTCATCCTACAACCACTCCACCTTTTGGGGGTTTAGTCAAAGCCTGTTTCCTTTCATCCAAACTTCAAAAGTTCTCAGGTGTTAGATCAAGATTTCCTGTTTCTAATCCACATATTTCTGGTAGTACTCCCCATATTGGTGGATCTTCTGTCCCAATGGCTTCAGTAGATGGCAAATAGCAAGGGGAAAAGATCAAATCTATGGATAACTCAGGTCCTCTTCTATCTTTATCCACAATGACTGACTTGAGTCAGTTACTCAAGAAGGAAGATAAATTATCCAAACCAGTGCTTTCCTATTCCAATCATCAGTATCAGTATCCAGAAGGATACTGTAACTGATGATATCAAAAGCTTCCAAGACTCAGCAGGACAAGATCACTCACCTATTCCAGTTTTGTGAAAGGTCATCAATAATGTATTTCAGCATCATACATAGGCCTGAAACTCAACTTTAAAAAATCTGGCTAATCCATTTCATCTAAAGTTTTCTGCAGCTACAATCCAACCATCTTTTCAACTACCTACTCTTAATTAGTATTAAACTCGGTGATTAAAATATATGTTCCACTGTTCCAAGTTCATTTCCATTTTTTGTAGTTTATCATAGTGTTCATAGCACATAGTCTTCAGGCACAGACTTTAACTTAACAGACATATGCACTAATAGGGTGGAAAAATTGAAGTTTTAATATAACCAGTGTAATTTAAAAAAATCATTGGAAAGATTGTACAAACAGAATCATTTTGATATTCATTTTTTTCTTCCATGTGTACGCTATCTAGACTGGGATTATATCAATTTTATCTCAACTCAATAATATTGCTAGCGCAAAGGCCTCTAAAATTATCGTTATTTCCATTATAATACGTATAACATTATAGTCAAATATCAATAACTTTAAGTTAACACAGTATGAGACTGTTTCTAAGAGTAATTTTGATTTGTATTCAGTATGTCTATGCACATATACAAATATGTAGTGCCCCTTGAGTCAAGGGATCAAAATTCAGACATGTGACAAGTCATTAAACAAAGACAACCTATATTTACTTCAAGACTGGAGGAAGCTCCATATATGCAGTTGGACATATAAGTAGAGCTGCTTGTAACACTGAAGTTAACATGACTATAGACATTCAGATATTCAAAAATCCCATGTGTGTATGGACATACTGAATACAAGTCAAGATTTGCCTCATGAAGGGCCAGGCTAGATGTGCCTTGTCCAACAGCAGGAGGAGGAGAATAGTGAAGGTCAGCTGGGGGTGGCAGGGGAGATGGAGTGGCCAAAAGGACAGAAATTGGGGGAGAAGATAGGTGGAGATGGACAGTTGAAGCAGGGTAAAAATGCCAGGATAGCAGAAGCATTGTCTATCAGGTAAACAATTTCTGAATCCCTCCCTCCCTTTATCTTTGTCTCTCATTCCTTCTCTTGTTGTTGCCAGAATTTCACTGACTCAGTTGGGCAAAAAATGATTTTTATTTGTTCCACTGACCTTCTGCAAAATTAGTTTATGAACCGTTTTTAGAGGTAGGCTCAAAGCACACACTGCTTTGGCAGTCGGGATTGTTGTCTGAAATGTCTTCAGAGTGGAAAGACTGAATTTATTGTACAAAACAAGTCACAGCCATGTGGAGGTGTGCAGTCCTGCTCATTATCTTTGGAAAAATGGGGAACCAAAAAGCACAGTAAAAAAATTAAATTTTAATAATGCTAGTGATATTTTCTAAATCCTTTTTGACAGAAAGGTTCTCATTATTTTTATCTGTCTCAGAGTAGGGTTCTTTAATGCCATTCTCACAAATGGCCTTAGCCATGATTGTTTTCTTTTCTTTTTTTTTCTCGTAGCATTCAAGGAAGGGAGTAGAGGATGAATATTGTGTGCGTGTGCATGCGCGTGTTTCTATCAGACAAAAAATGACATAAAGTACTAACATTTCGGAGAGTGCATTTTCAGGAACAATTGCTGCAAATGTGTGTGAGGGGAGTATCTTTTTCCTTTCTTGACTGAAAAGAGGTCAACATGGTTAAGACAATGGTATACAACATCATATAGAAAAAGACATACATCCAACGACAGAAAAGGGAATATATCTAAATGATGTTCATGATCTAATCATTTAGATATTTTGAAACAATTCTCTGATTGAAATCACAGTTAAGGTTGAAGTTTTTGCCTCTGTGTTACAAGAATTGGAATTGTACTATTTGGGGATTATTCATTTTGTTTTCTTAAATTTGTGAAATATAAATGAAAGCAGGGTTACAACATTAATTATTTTCTTCCTGTTATCTTTTTTTCTGTGTACTGTATGCTATGACTAGTGAAATAAAGCAGATGACTTTTTTTTCTTCCTAAATTCAGAATCTAGGTTCTGAAATCTAATATAATCAGATTTTTATTATAGTCAAAGATCAGCATAAAGTCAATGAAAAACAAAAATAATATATCAAAATCTAAACAATAATCATAATTATAAAAAGCTACAAGTTGTAAAATAAACAGTATATACATAAAACAGACATCTAAATGACTCTAAAAAGAGGGATAGGAGCATTAGAGAATGTAGGAAGTTAGCATGTAGCAGACTGAATCTATCATAGTACAGAGCACTCTAGTATGACAAACTAGGTGCTCATTGAGATTACTTTATGGCACAGGTCAACATCTGATGGATTTTAAGCACTGCTGCAAAGAACATGGCAACATTATACGTTATAGCAGGGTTTATATCTGAAAGCAGCAGGGAGATATAGAATTGTCCTGTGCACCCTGGATATTTATGTAATAATGGTGAGATGAAGCTTGTACAAAATGTCTCTGTAATACAGGCACTGGAGAAGCATATGATGTGTTGTTTCTAGTGTCCTGAGTTTCAGTGGTATTGTCTCGCCAGGTATGGAATCTTCATGTATCAGCTTTCAAGCACAACTGATGGGTGGGCATGACATTGTGCCAGAGTAAAGGCCCTTAAGGACTAAGTACTTGGAATTTAGTTTGTGGTAGGGTATTTGTTGGATTTACTGGCAATAAATGTTGGAGACCTGGATAGATCCAATTTGCACTCTGTGTCTGTTAGATGCTGAATAATGAGTGTTTTGGCCTGATCATACCTCATGCTGAGTAGAAAGCCTGGAGAGGAGCTCCAGGATGAAATTTTGGTTGCTGCTGCTTTTTTCCATGTGGACTGAAAGTCATCACTCATGGTTAATGGGGCAAGGCTAAGGAGAAAGAAGGATAGTTTGAGCCAATAGTTGAGTATGGTCACCCACATTCTAGATATTCATTTTCACGAGGCCTGTCTTTAATCTCAGAGTGGTATTAAAAACATCTTTAGGGGTTGAAGAGCCGGTCTTAGGAATTTGGACAGAACAAGTTACAGTAATGCAAAATTGAAGAAATTATACAATTTGATAATTTCGGTGCTGCAAAAATGTACTGACTACGTCTTTCTTGAGCAATTTAAGGATAGCAGATGAGCTTCACTGTACATTTCAGTGATGTAGTTTCCATGGAATTTCATAGTTGTGGCTGAATAAGATTATTCCTATATACTTTAAACAAGGACCCCCAACAATCTTATCACAATTGTGCTCCAGAAATGGCACTTGACCTTTTTGGCAAATGTCCCTCTCACCCAAGTAGAGAAAAGAGCAGAGAAGCAAAGGCCTCTTTGCCAAACAAGGAAGTAAATCTCTTGATTAGTGGCACCTGGATGCAACTTTATTTAAAAGGCAGCTTTGAGCTTGTTTCTCTTTGATAGAAACAATGTATGACTTCCAGTTCTTGTTCAATGTTTCTGTTTGTGTAAGAAACTTTGAATCTCTGATCTGGCTGACAACCCTGACCAGGCTCTTGGAACCCTAGACTGGGTTGTATTGAGAGGAATTATTGAAAAGCTGACCTATTTGGCGGTTGTATTCTGCCATGGTTGATGGCTCTACTTTTTTGTCTTCAGTCAACCATTTTTCCTCTGAAGAAATGACTTGTCTTTTCATATATTGGGCCAAGTTTGTTTTTACAGCTGACAACATGTATCAGATTGTGGAATTAGTAAATTTTCTGGATTTGTACATACAGTAATAATTATAATTGATACCCAATATACCTAATCTGTCTATTCAAATTTCATTTTCAGGATTTTCTGAATGTTTTGATGTATTTCTTTCTAATATTTTGGGGGCAGGCTTACATAACCATAACATATGGTCCTATTTTGTTCCTGTATTTCCAACATAAAAGACTAAGTTTGTCTGCCAGGCTGTAATTCTAGTGGAATACTGTTCTGTTCTGCTTTCTCAATGTTACCTCTCCCTGGACTATTGACTATGCTTTCAATCACCATATTAGCATGGTTGCCTAGGTATAATTTTCTGCCCACAATATGGTACAAAACTTTATTCCTTTCAGCAAAATAAATATCCCTTATTAAATCTGAATTAGACTTCATTGTGATTTTGGTGGTCTCTCCATTTTAGAATAGCTATAGAAACTAAATGCTTGGACAGGACATCAAAATGTAGGACATTCAGACATACATGCATTGTGATCCAGATTGTATTTTATGAGCATCTTTCTGAAATTCCAGTACAAACAGATTTGAGAATGGGTAGGATGATAGGATGGAAAACCAATTCCTGCCTTTTTTTTAAATTACATTTATATGCCGCCCTTCTCCGAAGACTCAGGGCGGTTTACAATTTTTGGGATACAACCCAGTGTGCTCAGCAATAGCCTTCATTCCATTGTATATGCCTGCTTATTACTAAGCAGCATTTTTACAAAGTCAGTTTATTGCCCCCAACAATCTTGGGTCCTCAGTTTACCTACCCCGAGAGGATGGAAGACTGAGTCAACCTTGAGCCTGGTGGGATTCGAGCCTACAGTAATTGTAGGCAGCTGGAACTGGCCTTTGATCCTAAATAATTCAATCACTACAATTACTTTGGATGTTTAAGATTTCATTTTTTCTATTGTTAATTTTTAACAATAAATTTAAAATATTTTTATTTAATTTGCATTTGTCAGTTGGTTTGTTTTGTATATGAGTATATTTTCTTAACAGTCCATTTATGTTCTGATATAGCATAGCATAGCATAGCATAGATGTAGTCTAGTCTATTTGTGGTCATAAATCAAGGATTACCTGTATTGCGCTAAATAATGTAGAAGATTTTAACCTGGAATCTCAACTGCTATGCCTTTTCCCTTAATGAATGCAGTTTGTTTCCTTGTAAGTATTTTAGTGAACGTTCAACATAAGAATAGCTTAAGTATATCACATGATGATAGGAACGGTATACTGTATTTTGAAATTTCTGCAACTATAGCCAAATTGAAAAATTCATCACATAATGGATGCATAAATTGTAAATATGTAATTTTGTCACATTAAATTCATGAAAAGCAATAGCATTGGCAAGACTATAAAATATAAGCTTGATATATCTTGGCCTGGAGTTTATTTTGAAATTATCTTCCTTTATACTTGAAGGGTTGATGTTTTATGTACAGAGTTTATCTGCACCCTAATATAGCATACTAGGAGTTATCTTTTCTAGTGTCAATTCAGAAGTCAAGCCAATACTGCCCATTTTTCTGTTTGGTGGTTTCTGACAAATTTATACAAAAAATGCGTAGGCGGGATTCTAATAAGAATGACCTACGATTTAATGATTATGAATTAATAGTAGATCAAGAAATTATAGATAAAACCCAGATTCTGCTTAGTGCTATTTGGATGAATCCACGATTAATTAAAGATACATTCATTGAAATCAAGCTTTATAAATCCTGTTCTTTCTCCAGAATAATGAAAATCAATAATTATTGCAATAGCCCAATCTTTCCTAGATTGTGGAAATCTGGAATAGATTTTGTCCAGCACAATTTATTTGGAAAAGTTTTTCCCTATCATTTTTGGTGGCACATTTATTCAGAGACCTTAATGTATGATTTAATTCCCATGGATACACAGTCCTGTTACCCAAGTCTCTGAAAAACTTTTAAAAATAATAATCTGAATTTGTTGCCCGGCTTTATTATAAGAGCAGTTTGTGGGTCTGTAGGAAAAACTTTGTGAATTCTATATGTAGGCTGCACAGAATCAACAGATAATTCATCTTAATATCAGCAATACTGTGATTCATAATGCAAACTGGGAGCATCCTTGAAGTTTTAGTCACACATTCCTTTTAATTTGGCCATGCACTCTTTTAAAGCTACAGTGTGCTAACTTAATAAAATGCGGCATGCAAATGCACAAGTTTTTGCCTTCAGGCATTTAGCCATGATGTTTCTGTGGTGTCTCCTTTCAAGTATATATTCTTTCTTAAATTATTTACCCTGTAAACATGCTTTGCATTTTCAAAGGAGGCTCTGGCTTCCCTGTCTGAGGGAGTTTGCTGAGGTTTTTTAGGTGAAAGGAATCCAAAGTTACAGATAGCATTTGTTTGTTTGTTTGTTTTTGTTAGTAAATAAGCTATGTGCTTTTTTTTTTGCAGATGATGGTGATCCTTACTTTTTTTCTTTCCCTCCTCCACTTGAAATTTCTTGTTGGTTTGCCTGGAGCTATACCCACTGGCAGTGTCTGGCTGTGACAGTATTAGAAACCTCTTTACAGATGGGCCCTGTCAATGCCAACTCCATTGTTCTGCCATCTGAGCTGGTTTGATTACAGAATGTTACTGAAATCCCACTCAGTGCCCCCAATTCATTTCTTTAGTGCTCTGGGTTGTTGACTTGCAGTCTGAAATGTGCTACTGGCAGAATCAAAGTTTTTCGTTGTCTATTCTCTCCTGCTGCCCTCCAAAGTGGAGCTTTACTGTTCCAGCAATATTTCCAAGATGTTATTTGCTCTGCCCCCCTAGTATGGAGCCAACATAACTTTTACAACAATGGAAAAAGAATCTGATTATTGAGTAAAATATAAAGAATAGCGATAATTCTGAAAAGGAGTTTTGATAGCATCCTTCCTATTTTATGATTTGTTCTGTTGAACTTTGTATCCTTAGATGCAATGAGCTAGCTAATTCAAATTTCTCAAAGTTAACCTTTGATATACATATCCTACATTTGCACTTTAATGGAACATTTAATTAGCAGATATAGGTGGGGGTCTGCAAAGATTTGTCTTCTTATGAGGAGGATTTTAAAGACAAGTTTGCCGATTAACTGATCTTGCAATCAAGTGTGCAGCCAGAAAATCAGAACTGAAACATGTGAAGAGATAATTTCGTTTATTCTTCCCCCTGTTTAATTTAAGAGTACTGAAACACCAATAACTAGGTCAGATATGAGGCAATGGCTTAAGAACGCTAGCGTCTTAGATATATGCATTTGTCCAAATATGTGCTCAAATGAGGAAATATCATCCACGCTTAATCCTCTGCACATTAGCATTATGGATGCCTTGGAGCTCTCATCCTATACATACAACAGTTGTCAGCCACAGTTGTATTAGAGGCATATTACTCTATTTTATTTAAGGCTGAATTTAAAAGACCCTTCATGTTTTCAATGTGCTTTTTTGCCCAGTTTCAATTTTCCTAAGGTATTCCCCTCCCCCCAACAGGATCGATGAGCCCGAGCAGACAAATCTGCAGGCTGCTTTTCATGCAGTTAGTTACTTTGGTCAAATAGTTGTCTCTCAGGTATTGTTTTAGAGAATACCCCATATGTAAAGGGAAATAAAATAACAAAGAGAATGAATGAAAAGAGAAAGAGAGAGAGAGCTCTAAGCTCAGGTGTTAATCCACATTGCAAACGAATAAGAAGCAGAAGTCCCTTTAATTAGCTTTAGTTTGTTAGACCATTAAACATATTTTTCCCCTTCGAAGAAAGACAGAGAACCCTGCTCCTTTTGGCAGAGTAAATATTGCCTGTTAAGTTTGAATTAGCTGTCATCGTGGGAGAATTAATGCTGTGCTATCCTTTCTAGTGAGGAAAGGAAAAATAAACGAGACAGATCTTAGTTTAGCTTTAAGTGATAAATGAGGACAAAGCAGGCCATTCATCTCCTGCTAGCAAAGTGGACACAAGCACTAAAGCAGTTTTGCGGAAGACGTGTCAGCAAATGTGATCATTTTGTAACCTGTCAGGAGGATAGAGAGCTGGTCCTTTTAAAGTGTCACAGGGGAGTGTGTTTGTCTGATGTGACAGTTTTCATCCATCCATTTAGTTTTTTTTTTAAGGTGAACGTTGGAGCAAGAGGGAACACTGTGAAAAAAAACAGGGAGTGATTTGAAATTGATTTAAGACTTTCTCTTACTTTCCAAAGCATCTTGACCTATCTCCATTTCTTTGCATGTGTGTGTTGGGGGAGAGTGAAAGAAATTACAACTTATAGAGTTTACAATTTGCAATCTTTAAAAAAAATACTTGGTTTTTTTTTGACAAACATATCAGTTTAACTAACTGATAACTAAGCCTAATAAATTTATAGTAACCAATCTCATTGAAACCTTCAATAAAACTTTCTAATATTTATTTTGTTTTTGTATCTGACTCTGATTATATTATTATATAGCCAAAATATTCCTGACTAATATCTTATTTGAGGTATATAGATTAAAACACTATATTGGATTATTACAAATATCTCTTACAAGCAGTCCTGAATGTTCAATCATAATTATTACGTTTGATATGATTTACACTTATTCTATTTTAAGAGCTCTTAAATTACTCATTGTCCTTTAAACAGTGATAAGTAATTGCTTGTATGCTAACAAAATAAGAGATTCATCTCTGCAAATGGTGAATAACACAAACTGTTATTGCTTCTTGAACTTTTTATTGCTCTCTCTTTACTATACAGCAGGATAAAGCTTGCCTTATTACTCTATCTATGCTCCTGAGACAAAGATGGCTTTTAGAGCCTGAAATCCACAGTTTGACACTTACATTATCCTTTTCCTCAAAACTAACTTGGTATTTGATAACAGTAATTGCATCATATTTCCATCCTGGTAATGCTTACTTCATGGCAAAATGTCTTTTCTACGGATGAAATGGCAAAATTATTCCAGGAGGTGCATAATAGTTTATGGTATTTGTAGGTGATATGACAAAATCCATTTTCCTATGCAATCCAATAGTCAGGATAGATGTAGATATATACAGGTATTCCTTGACTTACAACCACAATGGAGCCCAAAATTTCTGTTGTTAAGTGAGACATTTGTAAAATGAGTTTTGCCCCATTTTACGACCTTTCTTGCCACAATTGCTACTACTATTGTTACATTAGTAATACAGTTGTTAAATGGATATAGTTTCCCCATTGACTTTGCTTGTCGGAAGGCTGCAAAAGGTGATCAAATGACCCCAGGTTATGTCAATGGTCATAAATATGAGTCAGATGCCAAGCATCTGAATTTTGATCATATGACCATGGGGTTGCCGCAACAATTGTAAGTGTGAAAAATGGTCATAAGTCACATTTTTCAGTGCTGTTGTAACCTCGAATGGTCACTAAATGAACTGTTGTAAGTCGAGAACTACCTGTATATGTGTAAGGATGTGTATGTCTAGATGTGTCTGTGTGTTGTACGTACACAGAGAAAGTTTAGATAACTAATTAAACAAAGATTTATATCATTCATGTATATATTTTATAGGCTAATGCATTAAGGAACTGATAGCCAAATTAAAATTCTTGGGGCCTTGCACTTTTTTCTTTAAAAGTTATATCTGGAAAGAGGACTGATCCAGAACTGTGGCAAAAACAGAAGAAAAAAGGTAGAAGTGTTTGTGTGTACCTCACTTTGTTTCATTTGGAGGTAATCATCCTTTTATAAAATGCAGAAAAAAAGGAAAAAATAGTATTTCAGAGAAAATAAAGGTAATGAAGGGGAAAAAATGGAATTTAGTTTACACCAACACCAGCAAATTCATCTTCCATTAATTTTCTATTCACTTTCTATTCATTTAAAAACCTAAGAGATGAAATTATCTACTCATTCCTCGGAAGCAAAAGAAAGCAAAATCAATATAGCAAATAGTCTTAAAGGCTGCTTATCTATGTTTTGTGGGAAATGTGCATAGAAAATCAGTTGACATACATATCTTTTATTGTCTTTTACCCTTTCTCTTTTTTCTCCTCCTAGAATCATCCAGAACCGGATTTTGCTTGTTATCTTGGCAGTCATCATCATATTTGCAGTCCTGATGGTTATTTTTTTTTCTGTCAGGGGACATTGATATCTTTGTTCTTTGCTAACCAGCAGCAAACAGCTTCAGAGTCATGAAGACAAAGTGGTCACACGAATTATTCTCTTGCACTGAAATGGCTCTCCTTCTCAAAGCCCTCAGTCGATCCCTGGTGCAAATAGCAGAAGGGTATGTGTCATTATTGGCTGCATGTTGATTAAATAACTGTCTTTAGTTTAGCGATAGTTCATAATAGGAATTTCCATATTTAACATATGGAATGGCAAACATAATTATCAGATATGAAGACTGCCATCATAATTACAGAACTAAATTTAAGAGCAAATAGTTTACACTGATAATGACAACAATTGACACACACAATTTGTACTGAATTTATACAGTATTTAAATCTTTATCAGAACCCGCTTTTATAATCCTGGAAATAGAGGCAAATAAATAAATAAATCCATACCTACCCTCGTCATTCTCCTAACTTTCTAATATATGTAAAAGCAAAAAGCTAATAAATATACAACTTTTTTCGAAAGTATGATTTATCCATGTGAACTTAATATTTCAGAGGGGGAGAGGACCGTCCCCTGTGGGACCCCACAAGTGAGCTCTTGGGGGACGACCTCTGCCCCCCTGCCCATGCCAACACGGATGCGACAGCCTCTGCGAGGTAGGAGGAGAGCACCGAAGAACAGTGCCCCCCACCCCCGGCAGCCCCACAAGCGTGCAAAAGGATACCATGGTCGATGGCATCGAAGCCGCTGAGAGGTCTAATAGGACCAGGACAGAGGAAAAACCCCTGTCCCGTGCCCTCCAGAGATCATCCAACAGTGCTTGACCAATGCCGTCTCCGTGCTGAAACCAGGCCGAAGCCCGATTGTAGCGGATCGAGGTAGTCCGCTTCTCCAGGAAAAGCGGAAATTGCCGGGCCACCACACTCTTCAACAACCTTCGCCAAAAAGCGAAGGTTGGAGACTGGACTAAAGTTTTCCTACACGTCGGGTCCAGGGCAGGCTTCTTCGGGGGGGCCTCACCACCGCCTCCTTCAAGGCGAGGGAAAGACACACCTCTCTAAGAAGCGCTGACAACTGCCCGGATCCAGCCCGCGAGGTGACCCTCCCCTGGCGGCATAAGCTAACCAGGAGGGGCACGGGTCCAACAAACATGTGGTGGAACTCAGGCGCCGCTAATCCCGTCCACTTCATTTCATCCGTGAAACAGGATCGAACTCATCAAAACGTAATGGCCAGACTCCCCGTATCCCGCTCCTCCAACCACTGCAAATCAGAGGACAATGACCATGGGGTTGCCGCAACAATTGTAAGTGTGAAAATATGGTCATAAGTCACATTTTTCAGTGCTGTTGTAACCTCGAATGGTCACTAAATGAACTGTTGTAAGTCGAGAACTACCTGTATATGTGTAAGGATGTGTATGTCTAGATGTGTCTGTGTGTTGTACGTACACAGAGAAAGTTTAGATAACTAATTAAACAAAGATTTATATCATTCATGTATATATTTTATAGGCTAATGCATTAAGGAACTGATAGCCAAATTAAAATTCTTGGGGCCTTGCACTTTTTTCTTTAAAAGTTATATCTGGAAAGAGGACTGATCCAGAACTGTGGCAAAAACAGAAGAAAAAAGGTAGAAGTGTTTGTGTGTACCTCACTTTGTTTCATTTGGAGGTAATCATCCTTTTATAAAATGCAGAAAAAAAGGAAAAAATAGTATTTCAGAGAAAATAAAGGTAATGAAGGGGAAAAAATGGAATTTAGTTTACACCAACACCAGCAAATTCATCTTCCATTAATTTTCTATTCACTTTCTATTCATTTAAAAACCTAAGAGATGAAATTATCTACTCATTCCTCGGAAGCAAAAGAAAGCAAAATCAATATAGCAAATAGTCTTAAAGGCTGCTTATCTATGTTTTGTGGGAAATGTGCATAGAAAATCAGTTGACATACATATCTTTTATTGTCTTTTACCCTTTCTCTTTTTTCTCCTCCTAGAATCATCCAGAACCGGATTTTGCTTGTTATCTTGGCAGTCATCATCATATTTGCAGTCCTGATGGTTATTTTTTTTTCTGTCAGGGGACATTGATATCTTTGTTCTCTGCTAACCAGCAGCAAACAGCTTCAGAGTCATGAAGACAAAGTGGTCACACGAATTATTCTCTTGCACTGAAATGGCTCTCCTTCTCAAAGCCCTCAGTCGATCCCTGGTGCAAATAGCAGAAGGGTATGTGTCATTATTGGCTGCATGTTGATTAAATAACTGTCTTTAGTTTAGCGATAGTTCATAATAGGAATTTCCATATTTAACATATGGAATGGCAAACATAATTATCAGATATGAAGACTGCCATCATAATTACAGAACTAAATTTAAGAGCAAATAGTTTACACTGATAATGACAACAATTGACACACACAATTTGTACTGAATTTGTACGGTATTTAAATCTTTATCAGAACCCCTTTTATAATCCTGGAAATAGAGGCAAATAAATAAATAAATCCATACCTACCCCTCGTCATTCTCCTAACTTTCCAATATATGTAAAAGCAAAAAAGCTAATAAATATACAACTTTTTTTGAAAGTATGATTTAATATCCATGTGAACTTAATATTTCAAGGTTTAGCACTTTTCTTACCCTTTATTTTCATCTGCCCCATGTTCTGAATTGTCTAGTTTATTTTGCAGTTTTCCCTATGACCATGACATTACATAGTTAGTTTTGCTTTGTATTATTGTTGTTTTAATGTATATGTAGTTCAAATCAAGAACATACTGTTTAATATATTTAGGAGATCATTTCAGGTATCTTAATGTAAGAAAATAATGGCATTTAAAAATCTTTTGAATTGGTAGAATCAATGTGCTGATATTGTGATTGAATGAATATTCTGAATGAATTGTATCCAAAAATAATGTTCATTTGTTTAAAAAATGTCTTAAATTAATGTTTTTGGATAAAATCTGTCTACATCAGGCTCCGTAAAATAAATTAAGCCAGATTTCACTTATCTCCCCTTAGCCTTGCTTTGATAATGATTTTGCCCTCTCATCTCCAACCCTGTTTACATCATCTGTATTTGGATACTACATTGTAAGTCAAGTCCTCATCCTTGTATCCTTTATAGCCAAGGAAAGTTTATTGTCTTGTCTATGCAGGAATATTGTCCAATATTCCTGCATAAACTAGATAATTTAGATAGGATGACTCAAAATCATATTTTCAATGAACACACATATTGCTTGAACACTCCTATTACTTTATTTAGTATGTGAAAAGATTTTTTTATGTTTGTGTACTTTTAATATATATGAAATAATGGATAAGCTTTACAGTCTCACACATTTTCGCAACATCCATTGGACATAACTGGAAATAAAATCTAGTGTTAAAACTAAATTTTATGTTATTTTTCCTACTCATCCATATAATTCAAATAAGCAGCTTCCTCCACTGCCCCTAATAATTGTCAAGCGCACCATCTGTGAACATATAACATAGTATCCACACTTACTAGGGAATTTACTTTATTTGGTTCCCAATTTCCTGAATGTTGGGAACTATGGAAACTGGTTTTCCAATGTTCCTTGAATTCATTGAGCAAGCAGGAAGTTTTCATGATAACTTTTGAAGTTAAATATTTATTTCCAAAGATTAAAAGTTGTTATGGAACAAACTAAACCATAATATATTACATAGGCACAAAATATTGGCAATCACACCAAGGTCATAAGAATTTAATAGCTTTATTCTACCTAGTATTTAAAAGAACACTTCCATGGTATCCTTGTTCAAACACTATGGAATAGAATTTGGTCCTAATCATGTTTACTATGCCCAGAAACAAAGAAATGAATGAATTTTATGTTGATGTAGCTGAGTCAAATAAAACTAGTGTAGCTTAGTAAAAAATTCAAGATGAAGAGATTCACAAGAAAAATTTTGTTTATGAAAAAGGGTTAGGCATGTACGTCTTCAGATAAATCATTTAAGTAGTGTAAACAGAACTATAGCTTTTACCTTCTTAATAATAGGGAAGGGTTGAGTTCATGGGTTCTGGGCAAAAAGGGATGAAGCAGATGCTTTCCAGTGTTAAAAGTATGTATCAAAGCAGGTCAGAGGATGGACATTTTCACAAATCCTTTGTTCTGAAAACAGCTACTGTAAATATAAAGTTCAAAGAAAATATATTAAATTGTGTTTACAGGCTATTTGTTATTGCTTGTTGTTTTTCTGCCTTTTAATGCCAGTGGTGAAATCTGCACTTAATCCTGGTGTTATACGTTCAGAACCTTATTCCAAAAAGATTTCTTCTGTCTTATTTGAAAAATATAACAGTCCCTTGTAGAAATGCAAAATAGCCCTGAGCCTTTATTTTAAAAACTCACTGCACTTTTATTCCAACTATTAATATCTTTGCTAATCAGTTATACTCCATAGGCTTCATAAAACAAATCTGTAACAGCAATATTCTTGTGTTTGATGATATGATAATCAAGCCAGTGCCTCAGTATATAGACCTTTTATGATGTGTTTAGATGTGCTGATTTCTAAACATCTTACAGAAGCCATAGAAACAGTTTGTGTATGAATTTATCCTAAGAATATGTAGGACTAATCCAACAGTTTAACATAACTAATTTACTGATGCTGTTCTTCACCAAAACTAATGAATACATGATAAAGTCATGCATTTTATGTAAAGCCACAAAGAAAAATCTCATTCTCTCAAGTATCAGTTTAGATATCAGATGTAGATTAGATGCTTAGGCATCACCTGGTTAAAAAGTGAGTCAGACTGACTGTAAATACAGCACACCTTTGCTGTTCATTAAAGCAGCCTGTTTTGTTTTCTTTTTGTTTGAGCTTCTATACAACCATGAAAAGATGCCACTACTTTAATGTGACATTTATGCAGTCCAATTTTTTCAGACCTCTACTGTAGCCTGAGAAAAAAAAATCAGGCTGCTTATTGAATAGCAGAGAGGTGCTGTGCTCCTGCTTGGCCTGGAGCACTTCTAAATTATTTTCAAAGTATGTAAGACACTGCATATTGTACATTCCCTAAGCAGTTTCACTGACTATAAATTGACTACTACACTACGTTCCATCCCATAAGCTGAAGATTTGGCTAGGCATAGTTTAATATTTTCTATGTAAACACCTCGTTAACAGGAAGAAATAAGTATGAGAAAAATTTCTAGGTTCACTGTCAGACTTGATTGAAAGAAAATAAGTACCCATAGCTAGGCAGTCACTGTTTTCATTTCTTCAAATGAGATCTTTGAATTACTTTTATCCCCAACTGAATACTTAGGGTCATTGTGAAAGTTACCCTAAGTAAGCTGCTTCTAGTACCTCAGCAATTAAACCCGACTTCAGGAAAACTATGCCTGCCAACTCTACTACCACACGCAACTTCTGACTTCCATTGAATCTATCTGCCATCTGACTTCAGTCAACAAATGCATCAAATGGGTGCAAGCATCACCATTGAAAAGCAAATGGTTCTGACACTGCAAAGCTATTACTGAATTATGCCAAATTAAGACATCTTAATGTTAATTTAGTTTTCTAGTGTGTATATTTCTATTTGCTAAACAATTTCACAAAGCAAAACACTAATTCTGTAGTGAGGCAGAATCAAACAGTTTAAATAAAGATGCTTGAGTTTTAAAGAGTTTTTAAATGCTCCACATTTGGGGAAAATATCAAAAAAATGTAGCTGGACTGACGTCAGTTCCCATCTCGGGGATACAAGGCCATTTGGTATTCTGTTTAAGGCAGTCTGGATTGTCTTATTTTTGCAGCCAGCTTGGTGGGGGGTTTTCTTTGCTGCTGCTTCAGAGCATGGAGCTTCAAAGACTGAAATTAATGGTGAACAAAATTGTGCGGCTCTGACCATCCCATGCGGGGCAAACCCATTGAGGGTTGTCATTAAGGAAAGAAATAAGGGGGAAAAAATCTTGCCAGTGCCTTAAAAAAAATCCCTCATCAGATAATGACCTCAGTGATTGGGTTTTCGTTACCAAACAGCACCCTGAGATTGTCCCACAAAAAGAGAGAGGGGAGAGGGAGAGTTTCCTCTCTCTCTCTCTCTCTCTCTCTCTCTCTCTCTCTCTCTCTCTCTTTTGCACATCTTTTCTTTAAACCTGTCAGATCATTTCAGTATTTCAAATCCGAGGAAAACAGCCTGCCTGCTGCTGTATTTGAAGTTGTAATGGTGTCAAAAAGTCACGACTGACTGACAGCCGTCAGTCCCAGAGGAGCTCATTAAATCATAAAAACTTGACAAGGAAATAATTGAGCATCACTGGCAGCTTGGCGCCTGTTTAGACATTTTTATTTTCTTTCATTATCAGTCCCCACCATTATGTTCATTAACAAATTGCATTAAACAAATGTCCAGGGCTAATGATTTGTTTATCATGTTATTATTGTTATTATTATTTTCATTATTTAAACATTAGCTGTGTCATCTGGTATCTCAGCAGCTTCATGTTATCATCTGACTGAATATTTTTCCACTCAGAGCTCTGGGTACTGTTGGAATATGAAATAGATTATTCATTACCCTCCTCTTTGCCACTGATTTGGTTTCATGTAGCGTCTTCCACAGAGAAAGATGAAAACTTGTCAAAAATAGGTTATATCTTATTCTAAGGGCAACAATAGCAGCAGGTACAGGCACACTTTAATATTTAATTAAGGTTGATGTTAACCCCTTTAAATGACTTTTGCTGTGAGTTATATTCAAGTGCAGAACACTTTTGTGGCAAAATAACAGACGAACTGCTGGTTTTTGATGCAATTGTACTTAATTAGAATTACACATGAATCATATCACTGATTGTCCTTGGTCTGTTAATCAACCAGCAGCAACAACAATTGTGCAGTGTACTGGCCAAGCAGACTAGGATTGCTCATTTATACATTTTTTCAAAGCATCAGACTTTCTGGAAATGTTCAGTACAATGCATTTGTGGAGATACAGGCCCCAACTCAACCAACAATTCTAAACTAGGTCTTTAAAAAAACTGAGGAAAAAATGCCATTGTTAAAGCCTCCTTTGGTTTTGAAAGTATTTTGCCATGTTGTGCCAAAGACTTCTTCAATGCAAATTAGTCCAAAATGTTCTTGGAAATGTCATGCTAGTCAAATGGATCTTTAGATTTAGTTATAGAATGTGATTCTGAAGGTCTTGCTTTTTTTTTCATTCTGTGACAGTATCACTTTCATCATCAGTCCCTTCGCCCGCTCCACAAATCGCTTTTAAACATTTTTCTAAACTTCATTTTTGGGAGAACTACACTCATACCAAAATTCCAAATGAATTTTAAAGTAAAAAGAAATTAATATGAGGAAAATATATATCTAGATGCTTCTTACAGATATATATTTTAAGGATTTATTTTTTATTTCCCCCATTAAGATTGGATAGAGTACAAATGGTGATGCAATAAAATCCATATTTAAATACAAAGAAAGAACAAAAGCAATGCACACTGTTTATTGAATTTGCTGATAAAATACAATTCCTTTATCAGCACTCACTGACTCGCTGAAGGCATCTTTTAGATACTAGCACAGGTCACTGGATGCCCAGTAATGGGGCCAATGACTTTACCAGAAGTAACTAAGTATTGATCAAGTACTTTATGTGTTGAATGTGCAAGTCCATGTAGATTAATTTGTGAGAAACTTTCAGAGCCAGCCCAACATTCAGAGTAGTGCAGTTAACCTCAACGCTTCTAATTTACAAAGCTAAGAATGGTTAGGCTACCTCAGTCCACTTAAGAAATCAAATTAAGCACCCCTGGAGTTTACAGGTCCATAAAGAAAACAACAACTAGCAGGTTCAAAATATCTTACATTTCGTTGGTTGCCACCAGGAGATGATATTATGTTACATCACATAGCTGGGAACATAATGGTGACTGGAGGCTGGGTTACACCTGGTTAAAAATCATGTTTGTGTTCTGAAAATCCACTCAAGCACCTGGAAATGCAGATCACAACTTGGTGATTTTTGTTTTTACAAGATTGCAAATTGATATACAGTGTAATTGTATCTTCCCTGATTTTTCTAATCAGTTAGAGTGCTTTCATTACTTACACTAGGTTTCCCAAGTAATTACAGATGCATGTAGTACATGCAATAAAAACAATCACAAACCTGCAATACTTATCACATATTGGCAGTGCATAAACATTCCACTCTTAGCCAGAAATAAAGAAAATGGATATGTCTTGAGAAATGCAAAATAATCACATTTTTTCCAAATAATTCATAACTGGATCTCTGTGTGTGTATGTATGATTTAAAGTTGAACATATAAATAGGTACTCAACCTTGATGCTAAACAGAACAAATTTTATATCAAGTATGTTCAGAATATAGCTGAACTGAAGTTGTTGTATTTGTTACCTATAAATAATGAAGGCATCTAGAGGAGTTTTTTCTTTAAAAAAAATCCTGTAGACTATGATACAGTGAACTTGTGCACTCAGTCATTCCCTTCATCGAAACAACTGCCTTTGGCGTGAATAACAGCTTGGCTGATATGAAGCACAATATTGATCTGTTGCTCGAGAAAGTCCACTGATAGTTCTTTGGACTTTTCCTGAGGTATGGCTATAACAGCTGAACACAAGAGGGATCTTCTGCTTCTATCTCTAGTCCATCCCAACTGAATTCAACAGGAGACCAATCCAGAGAGGGTAAAACTACTCTCTGTTTGTTTATTCTCTTTCACTTAGACATAAACATGTATGTACATGTTCTCTATTTTCTTCTCACCATGAGTCAGAACCAATTCATCTCAGTTGAAAATAGTAAATGGGTTTAACTTTCCAGGTGAAATATATGAATGGCCAATAGGGAACACTGAAGTCTTCTTTTGTTCTTTGTATCTGTTTAAAAGTAAACTCTAAAGTTGAATGGTATGGAGATACAGTAAATAAAGTTTGTTTATGGTCAATGACTTTCATTATTAAAAAAATATATAAATATAAAAATCAATGAAGCATGTCTTTCCTGGACTGTAGATAGTAGAATAAAAACAGGTATTTTTGTTCATATGAGAATGGCATTCTGTTCTTACATAGTCTGAACTTATTAATTTTTGTAATAGATGGCAGAAGCTATCTCATTTTATCCCTAATAGGTATTGAAGAAACCAGTAGAGGATATTCTTGAGATCCACAATGGACTTGCATCACACTGTTCTCATGAAGCTTCAAGTCAGAGCAAGAAGATATTGGTCAATAGAAAAGGGAAACAAATTTTCCCATAAGTTTCTCCCTCTGAAATTATATACAACCCTTCATATGGTTTTCTTCCAGGATTATCACAATTTCCTAGCCTGACCATCATTAAAATTCACAAAACTCATTTTATAAAATGTGTTATGCTATCAGAGTAACCATAAATGATCTTTAATAATGATTCTCTTAATGTTCCTTCTAAAATCTTGAAGCTTGTTAGATGTAGATTCAATCAAAAATCACAGAATCTGTAATTCTGACTTGTCACATATTTTTGGAAGAAGCTTGCAAAAGGGCTTATTCAGTTGTCCCTTCATCAATTGCCTATTGGACCCAACTCTTCTATATGCCATTCATTATGCCAAAATCTTTTGAGATATTCAATACTATCATACAACATTAAGATCTTGACAGTGAACTCACCAATAGTTTGCAAAATTTGGCAATTTCACAAAATTTCAGCAATTTATTTAATTTTAAGCACAATCAAAATCATGCTAGCCCCTAATCCATAATGCGAAGAGAGATTACTCCCTTATACTTGGAAACAATGACCAGTTTATTGCTTGAATGCCCAAACATTTTAATTGAGGCAAAAATATTGTGTATAAATGGTTAATGAATGATATTGCATAATACTTTTAGTCCATTTCTGTGATCTATAAAGATTGTTTTACATTTTATTTCATTTTTTCTTTCTTTTTATTAATTGTCCCATCCGGTTTTGTTTCACCTAAAAACTTTATAATATTTGAAAGCTTTGGAGGGTGGGATGAATTCAATTCACATTGAAATCAATAATAGATTTTGAAATATTTAGCAAACATGCTCACAGACATCCCTAGCTTGACTAAGCAATTTTCCTTTCTATTGTTTCTTTTTAAAGCAGATTTTTAAAGTTATTTCCAAGTGGAATTGTCTCTTTCTTATCTGTGATGCATTCTTTACCCAGGCACAATAACATAAATAATTATGCTTGACCATTCTACCAATCATTCCTACAGCTTTAGAAGTCAGTTATTAGGTTGGCTTGAAACAGTTTCCACCACCACCCTCCTTATTTAAAGCTCAATTCCATCTTCACAACTCATTCATGGCAGTCTCAGTGTAAGCTAAAATCATTGGTGTATATTGAGGGTTTTGGAATTAATGAAACAACTATTGTTAGTTGTTCTCCATCCCCAATCTTTCTTTAACTGTCTCTATGATTCAAAAAATGTGTTTTTATCTTTTAAACTACAGCGTGTAAGATATGTGGAGTGAGAGGAATCAGGAAACCATTCAAAATCAATCTAATGCTACCACAAAGTAGTCTGAGTGACTTTGCAACAGTTACCCTTTTGTCCAGAGATGGTATTCAGCAGATTCTGACCAGTTCTGGAGAACCGGTAGCAGAAATTTTGAGTAGTTCCAAGAACTGGCAAATACCACCTCTGACTGGAGATTTTACAGTATCCTTCCCCTGCCACACCCACCAAGCCACACCCTAGAACTGGTAGTAAAAAATTTGAATCCCACCACTGCTTTTGGCACTAGGGAGAAAATAGTGGCAAAGATTCCTAGTTCCTATCTGATTATAATCCATTCTGATGATGCCTCCTACCTACCTCAGCTGAGCTCTGATCAGGGACTCAATGCTGGTGGATTCTGACATGGTCTTGTCAATGAATTCTGAGGAGGGAGGGAAAGTGAACATGTGAAATTTGTCCAGTTATTTGATGTGCCGTTTGTGTACAGAACCCGGGCCTCGTATCCATATAGGAGAAAAGGGATAATCACAGTTCAGTAGACTTTCAACTTTGTGGAGATATGGATTTTGTGTTGATTAGGCATTTTAGTATGCAGTCACCTCAGGCTAGCCTTGGTGATGTCAGAGTAGAGATGATACTTTGCATGTATTTCAAGCTGTTTTCATTTGTCAGATAGGAGTTGTCAACAGTGATGTTTGGTTCTGTAGTTTTGGTATTTGGCATACGCTTCAGTAATGTTCTGAAGAACAAAGAAAGTGTGAGAATTTGCTCAGCATCAACTGCAGATCATTCATTGTCTTTTGTTCTGTTTGATGTACTTTTCCTAGACTTACCTCATAGAAAATATGGTTTTCCATTCTGGACAAAAGCCACATTGTACCTCTAGGAGATTCCTTTCTGAGACAGTGACAAAGAAAATGTGGGCAAAGATTTTACCTGTGATGGACATCTGAGAGACACCTCTATAGTTTCTGCAGTCTGATTTCTTCCTTTATTTTTATGGAGAGCCACAATCCTCTGTTGATCAAGTGTCTTCCAAGAAGTCTTGAAATGCCCTCTAAGTTGTATGTGTCTATTGCTTTGTAGATCTCAACTGGAATTGCCCTGTTGCTTTACTTGAGTTCATATGCAAGATTGATTTCTTGTTCTCATCAGTAGAGGGAGGCATGTGTAGGGTATTCAGATCTGGAGCTAAGCTTTATAAAACATTGTCATCATATGGATGGCCTGTTAAGTAGTTCTGGAATCCAGAATACATATAGGCAATCTCCCCTCCTCTCTTTTTCTATTTCTTTCTGTAAAACTTATACAAATAATAACAAATTAAATTAAATATTCAATAAAGATTGTACAAGATGACCAGATGTTTCTAAATTAAAATGAATGTAGAAGTTGGTACAGTCACAAAAAGAAAACAAAATGAATTTTGAACCTAGTTAAGAACAAAATTACAAGGAAAAATATATCTTCTCAGACGAGATCACTTGCAAGATTTTTAGAGAAAGAGTCCAAATAACTCTGAACTATGCTCAGATGTGAAGGGCAACCTAGTAAAAACAAAATGGATACTGTGAATGTTTCAAGTCTGGTGATTCTTACTTATTTGCTACAAAATGGTAAATCCTCAGAAGCAGATGGACTAATTCAACTTTAATATAAGAATCTGTAATTAGAAAGGCAATGTAAAATTATATTATGTCTCAAGAAAATTCCCCAAAAATGTCTTTAGTTATGGAATGCTCATGTGTCTCTTTAATGCAATAATGAGAAAGTTTTTGAGCAATCATGTGTTTCTTACTGGTAATTCTATCAACCTGTCCAAGTTGGCTTGTCGTTCCAGAATAAGTCTGTCTCAAGAATTTGAGTAATGGCTGAAATGTAAAATATCCAAATGCTGTATGAAGGCAGACTAACATATCTGATGTCCTTTACAATGATGTTCTATGAGAAACATAAGTCTGCTAGACTTGTCAGAGTGCATTTGATAAGTTTTTTTCTGCAGGTTAACCATTTCAGGCCATCAATATTTGATTTATGGTATTTTTTTCACAAATTACTTTCTGATTTGAAGAAGTTTACATGAATAACTAAAAACTCTGATTAATAGCATTTGTCTGCTTAGTGAGTGGAGTAACAGTTCCAGCGTTTTCAGAACCAATCTTTTTTAGGCTGAAGGGAGAACAGTTTAGAAATACCTCAATATCAAATAAATTTATAACAGCCGTAAGGCCAGAAAATTATAATACAGGAATGCCAGTTTATGATGGTTATAGAGACATTTCCACTCAATAAACATGACTGATTAATAGACCAAGATTTTAGAAAACATAATGCATAATTAATGTATAGTATTTACAGCCCAAGATTATATAATAGTTGCAGTATCATATAGCTTTGAAGAGGGATAATATAAATGCACATGATTAATTTGGAAGGTGGAATCCGCAACAGTGGGATGCCTGTCTCCTTTATGCCCTAATGGAGAACTTTCTGGTAAGATCTGTTTAGCTTTTATGGCAATAGGATGTCCTCCTGTTCCCAGATCCTAGATGATTTCACAGTCTTCTTTCAATCCATTCCAGATCCAAGATAACGAAACTTGCTATTTTTTCTCATATCTATAGCTTTTTTCTAGTAAAAAATTATATAAAGAGCCCCTTTTCTTCAAAATAGCTTTAGTGCATTTATAATAGATCAATGTAATTCTGAGTATCCATATGAGGAAAAGACAAACCTTGCCATTTTAGCACAATAATGTCAATATTGGAATGATATGCACAATTCTAAACTTAGATTCCTTTTTTAACAATATAGCCAACAGAGAAGTCTCACCATTGTTCAAATGTATCTATCTGTCTGTCTGTCTGTCTGTCTGTCTGTATACATACATACATATATACATACATACACACACACACACAAACATATACATATATATCTCTTATGAATTTGCATGTTACAGATTAGAAAGGCAGCCAGAAGAGAGCAGCATATGCACAACACATCTCTCAATAAAGAAAATTAAAAATCGTTGTTGACAAATCAAAAAAGACAGCCCCTAGTTTCAAAAATATTGTTCTTTAGCTCAGTAACTGAAAGTGCCTCTTGCCTTATTTGGCCAAGTATGTGTATCCTGAGGCGTTGATAGTCTAATGCATTTTTTTGAATAACAAAGGGATTTTGTCAATGAACTGAATTGTCTTTACACAGAAATAAATAATGATGCCATGACAGCTGAAGACATTATTTACTCACAATGATTTGTATGAAAATGGATAAAATATTACTTTCCAAGTCTATTTCAAAATTTAAAGATTTTTTGCCTGCTTTATGTGCTATAGCATATATAGAGTTTGTTTGGCGACAGTTGGGAGCTCCAGTGCTGCTTTAAGCATCATAAGATGCTAGGAACCACTGCAGATAGCATTTGTTTACTGTGTTTTTTAGTGACCGTGAAAAATTGCAACGGTTGGGGGAAAAAACCCGCAACCAATCCTCACATTTACAGGAATTGCAGCATCCTGTGATCGTGTGATTGTCACTGGATGCTTCACAACTGGCATGCATTCAGAGCCGTTGCAGTGTACTGCTGTCATGTGATTGCCATTTGCAAGCATCACAATTGGGTTCATGGAGAACATGGAAGTGAAATTGCAAGTTATGGTCACATATTGTGACCATAATGATTAACTATCATGATTAACAATGGAAACAGAAGTGAGGCTGTAAGTCTGGCATAGTAATGTGATTTTTCATTTAGTGACCATCTTTCTTAATGACAGAATTGTAGGTCCCAGTGGTGGTTGGTAATGGGTCAGCAAAGACGACCAATATTTGAATGTGTTTCTCAAAATAACACTAAAGGATACTTTGGCCATCCCAAGATCCTTTTCTGACTGTGAAAGAACAGACATTTCTTTTTCTTTTTGTCATTCATCAGAAAAATTGAGAATTTTTTTTATGACAACAACAATAATCACTTGCTATTTATCATTACACAATCAGGTGAGTATTTCACTAATAGTAGGAAATTATGTTAAGATGCAAAAGTAGTAGAGATTTCGTCCGTCAGATTTTTTTCCCTTAAAAGAAGAAGCAATAAATGGCTGTTGCTAGCAGGCACCAGAACTTGAGTATCTGCCCAAGGATGGCAGGTATTAAAATATTTTATGCTAAAATGAGATTGTGATTGAAAATTTTAGCCCCATTAATGAAATAAGCAATGCCTTAACTTTGCTTAATGAATAGGTTCAATCAGGAGCATCTTTGCAATTCTTGACATCACCCAAGTGAAATAAACGTTCTCACTTATTCCCTCTCAAAGACATATTTATGATTACCTTTGCCCATATACTGTATATTAAAAAACAACATAGTGGCTGGAGATGGTATAGTGTATGCACAATGAACTTCAATCATTAATACTTCTGAAAATAAGATTGATCTACAAGTTTGTTTGAAGTGGCATTTGGGAACTGTAGTAAAGCCAAATGAAGCAAGCTGTTGGAATCAATATGGAAACTGCAAATAGCAATCATTCTGAGAATATAAAGAAATGTCTCTGAAATTATAGTTTTATTATATATAAACTATAGTTTTTAGTATTGCATGAAGTATATAGTCTTTGAGTATCTTTTTTCTTTAGATAAGCACCATGATGCATATTTCCTAAATGTATTTTGGAAGTCTTTTTTTATGAATAGCAGCTAAAAACGTTTAGCAATATGGTAAATTAAATAAATATAACTTGTCACTTAATAAGTTGTTCCAATACAGGTAGTCTTCGACTTATGATCACAACTGAGCCTCTTGTTAAGTGAGACACTTGTTAAGTGAGTTTAGCTCCACTACTCCATTTTATGACATTTCTTGTCTCTGCTGTTAAGTGAATCACTTCAGTTGATAAGTGAGTAACCCTGTTGTTAAGTGAATCTGGCTTCCCCATTGACTTTGCTTATCAGAAGGTTGCAAAAGGATGACCTTAGGACACAGCAATGATCATAAATTAGAACCAGTTGCCAAGCATCTAAATTTTGATCATATGATCATAGGGATGCTGCAAAGTTTGTAGCTGTGAAAAATAGCCATAAGTCACTTTTTTCAGTGCTACTGTAACTTTGAACAGTCACTAAATGAACTGTTGTTAGTCAAGGACTACCTGTAATACGTTTTAACTTTTTAAAAAATACATACTTTAAATACCTCTTCGCCCCCTCCCTTTCTAATATTTCATAATGAAAAAAATTGATTGGTGAAGACAGAATTACTGAAGTGACTGAGGGGTTTTTTTTGTTAATAAGTTACAGAAAATGTATGTTTAAGTAAAAACAGCTATAAAAATGAATTATTGCAATGTTATTAAAGATATCCTACCCTGCACGACTCTTATCCTCTTGTAACAATGACTGCTGGTTGAGAGAGCAACAGTGTCATGCATCACTGAGAAGTTCAAATTTGGGTTTATGATAATATTTGGGAAACACCTTGGGAGGCAGGAGGAAAACCCACAGCATATGCAAAGCCTGATAAGAGGCATATCAGGCCACAGGTGAGGTAAACATTTCAGAGTGCACCCTCCTTAACCTTCCAAAGACTAAAAAGGGAGGAAGACACAAATACTTTTACAATAAAGATAGTGAGTGTTAATGCTCTTGGTTGTGCTTCTTGTCTGGACTATCTCAAAGACTTTATATCAGTTTCAAGATCCAGCTTAAATACATATAAATGGTATATAAATGACTTTTGGGCTTTTACATAACCTGCTTTTTTAAAATAAAATGTTTATAGATTTGTGCAATGTATATGGCTGCCAGTCTCAAATATAATGACACTGAGTGGCTAACCACACTTAACAACCAAGGTTAAAAACAATACAATAAAATCATAAATACAGTAGCAACTGAGACATAAACAACCAACAACAATTAACACAACTATGATCATGTTTCAGCCACACATTTCAACCACAGCTGGTGAATGAAATGGCCAAATGGTGAATTTGGGTAGCTTGATGTTCACATTTTATAGTTTACATTTTATAGCAATTCAGCATATAACATTATAGTATATGGTCCACATGCCAAACAAGAGCAATGCTTTAGCTAATATGTCAAGCCCAAGCTCCACTTCGTTGCACAAATGGATGTTCAAACTATGAGTAATTTGTCAATTGTCCTCACGTTGAATCAGTCTTCAAAAGATCTGTCTGCAGCTACAGGTTCATGCAGTCAGCATTGCTGACACGTGGATAGTTCAGTTGTGTATTTTCCTATATGGGATTGGGGGATCCTCTTTACACAATTTTCCAGTTTTTATTCATCACCAGTGCCATTGAATATCAGGCCTTATCTTGTCAGGCTGGAGTAAAACCAATTAAAACAAGCCACACAAGAACCCAATGATTCCAGATGTGACATAATTTTTTTTACAAATGGTAAGAAGCAAGAATGAAAAAAATTCAAGAAACTATTGTGACTCTAATTCAAGATTATTAATAGTTCAAATCTTTATATTTCTTTCCCCTGCAAATGATATGCTAAGGGCAAGATGCCCAATTCTTTTAGATGGAAGGCTAGTTTTTCATTTCTCTCATTTTGATAATGGAAAGATTTGATATCAAAATGTTTTACTCTAATCTATGATAACTAATCTTAATAGAGACAAATTATACCTCAGCTGCATAGATTCCACATTCAGTATTTCATGCTGGTACATGACTCCACTCACCTATTCAATTGGAACTTTCAGCATTTATGTCTCATTTCTGGAATGTTATATCCAGAGTGCTTAACTACCAACTTGGTATTTCAGCTCCTAACTACAAAGGAAACTTCTTTTTTCTGGTTTCAAGGCCATGAAGGTAATCATTGGGAATAGAACAAAGTGGCAAGGCTATCAGATGATAGGGATGGTGTGCTGTTCTGTCTAACATACAAAGATACAGAACAAAACAATAAAATCACTATGCAATATTCCAGTTTTGTGACTGTGTAGGGCCATATATTGTATAAATGTATAAATGCTGACAGCAATCAGTCAAACAAGGCATTTGATAGGCTCCATCCCACTCTGGGTTCCCAGGCCCATTGGCAAACCAGGCCTTCAGGCCTTGCAAAAAAGGGGGACAGTCTAATCTCTAATGTTACAGGGAGAGAGCCACCAGAGAAGGATCTTCTGGGTCCACCAGATGTACCTCCTTAGGAAATGAGACCCATAACATTTCCTGCCTTCCCACTCTGATGGGTTGAATGGATGTAACTAGGGAGAAGACAGTTCTTCAGATAACCTGGTCAAGATCTTATGGCATGTATTGTTCTCACCATAGACCATAGACACAACTCATGCACTTTTTTTTAAATTACATTTATATGCTGCCCTTCTACGAAGACTCAGGGTGGCTTACAATTTTTAGGGATACAACCCAATGTGCTCAGCAATAGCCTTCATCCCATTGTATATGCCTGCTTATTACTAAGCAGCATTTTTACAAAGTCAGCTTATTGCCCCCAACAATCTTGGGTTCTTAATTTACCTACCCCGAGAGGATGGAAGGCTGAGTCAACCTTGAGATGAATACTCTTTGAATGGTGGAGGAATATGATTTCCAGGGGGGGAAATTCAGACTACAGGATTCAGGTGATCTTGAGGGCACAGATAAACCTCAAGTTGCCTCAATGACCAATCCTGCCATTCTCCACCATTTGGTCAGAAGTGAAGAAGCTTCTTGGATGAGAAGCAAAATGTCTTCAAGCAAAACAAGAAAATCCAGTTGCCTTTTAAAGGAAAGCACCTTTGGAATTTCACAGAGTTGTTGTGGATAAAATAGGAAAAGGAAATATTATTAGGTATGTTTCATTGTCTGATTTATTTACAAAATAACGAGGAATAAAAATAAATAAAAACATTACAGCTGTGATGACCTAGGCCAAGGCACAAAGGTCACACAGCCAGCTGAGAATTCAAACTCCCCTTTAATGCTCCAAATGTCCCCTCAAACACTCCCATGTTCTTGGCAAGTCCCAGAGCAAAGCGCACACATGCATGCATGGCAGCCTCTAGCTGCACTCAGTCCAGCAAAACAAAGGAACAGGGAAAAGAGTCCATGAAACAAGGAACAAACAATTAGTCCACAAAGTCAGGAAGAAGGCACTGAGTCCACAAGTAGGGAAGAAGCAAGCAGTCCTGCAAACTCCAAATGTCTGTAACTGGCACACCAAACTCTACCAATTCAGCATTTGTTCCTGACAAATGCCCCTCTCCACAGCGTCTCCTTAAATCTCAGTCCTCAGGTATGCCTTATGAAGAGGGGTAGGGTGCTCTCCTCTGGGTTGGCCTGTGCTGTTCCCGCCTTCTCTTTATTCTCTGTGCTCAGGGATCATCAGGGGTCGGCCCTTGCTCATCACCTGAGCTCTATCAGTCCTCATGTCCACTGCTTGCCTCTCAGTCATCCTGCCCCCATTCCTCCCTGCTAACAAGCTGTGGGCAGCCTCAGCTTGTTCCTCCCCACATTCCTCTGAAGCCAATGAAGCTGCCTCCTCAATCTTCGTTGGCTCTAGCTCTGGCTTGTCCTCCTCCACAGATTCAGGCTCCGACAGGGGCATGACAAAAGCTCAACCATGGTGTAGGTTACTGTGTGATGTCTTATTCCACTAAGGAGCATCTATCTTGTTCCATAGGCCAAATCTAGGACTATTTTCATCCTGTGAAGTTTTCCAAATCACTGTTTGTAATGAAATCTTTGATTTCCATTGTAGCTAAAAAAAATCTCTTTGATTTAAAGCAATTAAGGTTTCTCCCACAATTCTTTTTTTCAAGAGTGCTTGTAAGGCTGTCATTCTAATAATTTTTGGTACTGAAGGGAAGTTGGAGACAAATTAGTATTCATAGCAATAAAAATGTGCTTCTTTTGATGAGCAACATTCTTTGTTAAAGATGCTCTTTTTGGCTGAAATTATATTTCAATTGATTATTAGTCAACCAATTCAACTGTGGCTTCAATTACCTTTTAATCAATACTAGCATATGGAAATGTTAACTGCTGAAAGAGCTATTAACTAATTACCTTAGGTATGTAACAAAGAGATAAATATCCATTCTAAGTAATGATAATTTCATGGTTTGTAATGACAAGCAGATTACATTTATCTGGTAATTTTGGTGTGGAAGCAGAGAATACCATAAGGTATTTATATTCCATTTAAAGTGTTTATCTGCCTAGCTTTCAATAAATAGTACAATTTCTCCACTTTTAGTTAAAACTAATTACTGCCCTACTCATGTGTGTGTCTATGTCAGATGGTAAAGAAAAGTTTGTTTAATTTCATTTATCTCTTTCATTCCATCAGAAGCAACATTTACCAATCTTTGTGTCAATATATTTTATATCAGAGGCCATAGTTTTTGACTTGCTAAGTATTGCTGCATTACTTGGAAAGCTTAATTTCTTCTCAAACTTAAGTGTGCATTTGATGTTTGCCAGGTCTAACATGTCTAAAGTGATGCTTTTAGATATCTCTGAGAACTAAATGGAATATGTAGTTATGTATTGGTCCTTGTTTAAGTGTATCAGATGAAGAATTGCCTTTCATTGTATTTATCTGTGTATAATATGTTTTTGATTTTAAAAAACCCACATAATGTGTATTTTTTTATCTTAGTTTCCTGGGGGTATATAGTTATCTTAAATAAAACAAGTTCTGAAAGAAATGCATCATATACAGAACCAGTGATTTTATCTCATTCTGATTTACTATTAAGAGATAAACATGCAGTTCTTTAATGGCCATGTTAGCTGGAAATAATGGGACTTGTGGCTCAACATATCACTAGGACTATTTGCAAAGGCTGAGATTCAGAATTTTCTGTATCCCTGTTCTGTCCAAGGGTTATTGAGACGCTAACAAACACAGGTTGGTCCCAAAACCCTTTTTTCTTTATTTCAATGGTAGTGAATTTTAGTCACTCACAGCCCATAATGAGTCTCAGTTTGTAAATAGTCCCATAGAAGTCTGCCAAAGTCCTTAAGGATAAATCTGATAAGCACGCACCTTTATCTTCCTTGAAATGCTGCCAATGACTAAATTTCCAATTAGTTATACAAGGCCAAATGGATCACAATTCAACACAGAGCTTCAAGTTTCAAACCAGTGATGTATGATACCGGTTTGGCCCAGTTCTGCCAGTAGCAGTGATGAGCAGCAGAGACCGAACTGGTTCTCTCCACTGCTCTGCTGTTGGGCCCACCTGCTCGCCTGGGCTCCCACACCTATCTTTATCTTCTGCGTTTGAAGCGTAGCTGCTTTGTGTGGCACAGAAGAGTGCCACGCAGCAGCTGCTGAAGTGACAGGGAGAGTGCAGGCATGCAGGAGTTGAGTTGGAACACCTCTGTGCAAACGCTTCTGTGCCTGCGCAAAGTGTGTATTTGGCACACACGTGCGCGCAAAGTGTATGCTCGCGTGCAAAGCATGCCCACCAAGCCACGCCCGCCGAACCAGTGGTAAATGTTTTTGAATCCCACCACTATTTCAAACCAATCAGTACAAAAAAGTTGCTTCCTGCAAAGGTTCATATTCCTTTGCTCCTCCTTTATGTCTTGTGGGAGGGCCAATCATCTCTAAGCCTTACTCCTGAGTCACCCCTTTTGTCTTAATTGTTCTTGCCTTCTGGCAGCTCTGCACATGCACTCACTGGGAACAGGCTCCCCTTGTTCCTCTGACTCATTGCTGTCAGATTCTGGAGGCTCCAGAGTCAACACATAACTCCAAGATGGCCCTGGCCCCATCTCTGTATCAGATGCAGGACCATCGCAGAGTACTCCCCAGACTCCCAGACTGGCCCATGTTCCTCCTCACTGTCTGACTCTGCTGCTGTCTCCACAGGCTGCCAGCGGACCACAAAAATCCCACTGTCTGCAGAATGAAAGCAGAATCTGGTATTTGGGAATAAGATCACAAAATTCAAAAAGTAGTTTTGAGTATCATTTCCTTCCTGTGTATATGTATATGGAAGTATGTACATCCTACCTAGCAACATATATAAAAGGAAAGGCTATGAACATAAGAAAATTATTCTTGTTCTGTCTTCTTCTGATAGCTAAACTCACAAGATAAAAATTATATTAAAAAGCCTGCCATTGCTTTGAATATCTGTATTGTAGCAGGCAGTCAATTGATATCAGAATTACTCACACTTGCCCATTTTCTACTTTTTTGTTTTTTGTTTTTACAGTTTTTAATGTTTGGATAATGAATGATAATAGTAATTTTATATATTCATTCAATATTCTTAGATTGTACATTGCTTAGAGTTGCTTTTGGTGAGATGGGCAGTAATATAAATGAGATAAATGAATAAATAAGAAATTTTATCAATTCTATCATTTCTATACTGTGTTTTTTGTTTTTTGCTGCAGAAATGAAAAATTTATCATATCTCTTTATTTTAAAGGGCAGCATATGAGTTTACCTATGTGGCAATATACAGAAATAAACATAGCCTTATATAGTCAGATGTGGGTGAAATTATGAATATATTTTCAATGGGAAATTTCTTATCAACAAGCTAAAATTGCTGCTGAAGTTTCATTGGAAACTGTTTTACAAATCTAATTTAGTAGCTAATATCCAGTACTCAGAAGAAAAAAGTACATTCTTTAAAAGATTTGCTGCATCTTGTTTGAATGCAGGGCACAATGAATTTGTATCCACTGAGCATTCCATACTTACATTTCAAAACCTATAGCCCACTAAACGTGAAACTTTTGTTCAAATTTCAAGGATTTTGATCGCCCAAGTGAATAGACACTGCCTATTGATTTTTCCCTTACAATGACTCTTGGATAACCTATTTTCTCATTTATTTTTAACGACAGCTCATGAGATTTTACAGCAATTCTGCCCAACCTCCTAATATCAAAATCCCTCCTTGACCCTGAAAATTGTAATTCTGCTATAGATCACAGCTGCTGAATATTACCTTTTACTAAGCCAGTTAAATAAAATATGTCCAAATCACTAGATCCCACAGGCCATGCCTGAAATTCTAATTATACTGGGTCTGCATTTTTATACGGTACTGCACAGAAAAAGCATCACACTTATTCAAATCCACAACAAAGTGAGAGAATCTGGAATGTACTTCTAGTTTTGAAAAACTAGGGGAAAAATTGTTATGCAGCTCTTCAATGATTTTCCAGAACAACCTTTCCAAAAAGAAAAACCAAATGCTTTTCAGCTACTGATTATAATAAAATCTAGCAATTGTGGTTTTGGTGCATCAGTGTTTGAGATTTGAGATTTGAGATTTGGATTTGTTTCAAAAAGTTAAACTCAAAAGGAGGCTAGATAAATCAAGCAGAGATTTGTAGTATCCTAAGAAAACTGAAGTGAAAAATTGAGAGACTTGGCATAGTCAAAATGGTAAGGAGAAAGCAAAGGAGGATAACAAGTATTTCATTTGCCCTGTGGTTGGACACATAAGCAACTAAGCATCTGTGTCTTCTTTTTGCCTGATGTTCAAATATATGAACTCTCTCACCAAGAATATCTATATCTCACCAGGGATGGGTACGTGTTCTTTCCAGGAGAATCACAAAACACAGCAAGGCATCAGTGTTTTCTATTTTCCTTCATTTCATTTCTCCCAAAATATCCCCAACTTCTTCTAACTCTAGTAAAATCGACATGAAAGGATACATGTCATTATTGAGTTTCTGAGTACAATCTCTTGTGACTTAGTCATCAGAATTATATACATTTCTTAAAAAAAACTTTGTAGGTTTTAACATCTGTGCATATTAAACTATATGTGTTGTTTTAATTGGGCACTTTTCCCAGTACTATGATCCTTTTTCTACAGAATTTTATTAGATTTTTTCCCTGTTGTATATAAAGTGCATTTTAATGAGCTTAATCTATTTTCTAACAGCATTATCAAATAGATGCAAACTGAATCCCCAGCCAACTTATCAACTTATCTGTGCTTCAAGATTTTGCCATGATGGGAAAACAGAAATCTCGCAACAGTAGCAGTAGGAAACGGACCTGGAATGGTGGAAATGACTCAAAGATATCATCCTTTAATTGCAGAAGAGTCACTGAGCTAATGTACTAGGAATATTACAATAAGACATAGAAAATACAGATATTTTATCCTGTGATTATTTTCTTTTACTGCTCAGTAATAAAATATTGGCTGAAGAGTCCAGATGAATTAAAAAAAATTAAAAGAGGCTTAGTGACTCTAACATCCAGTTAACTAAGCCCCTAGTACAGATGTTTTGAACTTTGGCCACATCAGCCCAGTCAGAATTCAGATTCAAGAGAATTGTAGTCCAAATCATTTGGAGATTACCAGAAAGTCTACTCTAAATGTAGAAGGTCAGCTGTTAAATTTAAATATAGGAAACTCAGGTGGAACATTTAATCAGCCACAAAGCTTACTGGTTTGCATTGCTCAAGTATCATTTATTTAGTTTTGGTTTATTGCACTGCATGACAAATTCTTTATCAAACATGGATTTTGAAGAGAGGGAGGCAGGGAGGTGCAAGCTTCCATAGCCAGGAGGCTTATTGTTGTTCACACAGTCAGCAAAATGTTTATTTTTATTTATTAAAATTTGTCTGTTGCCGATCTTGTCACAAGGTGATCTGGATTTGACATTTTTATCCACCTATCGAATCCTTCCCAAGGATCTGGGATAGAAGTGCTGAATAAGTGGATAAAAATGTTATATCCAACCTAAACATCTGGCTGACTGTGAAATAAACTATAATACATTATTATTATCTCTTTTATTCATTAAACATGAAACTCAGTCAACTGAACATTTAAAAATGTATCACAAATACCAGTGGCCGGTGCTAATGGTTGATACGAGTTGCTGCCAGCGTCCTAGGTATCAACCAAGTATCTTCTTAAAATACACGATGTTCTGAGTAGTGCAGTTTTTTGCATTTCCACTAGTGTTATTGCAGGAATCTGCAATTTTTTGATGTGTTTTGTAAAATTCTTGGACATGGTACCAAGTGCCCTGATGACAATGGGTATCTCTGTTATATGTTTCATACATAACCGTGTAGTTTCAATGGCCAGGTCACGATATTTTGTGATTTTTTTCTTTTTCTTCAACTCTAGCGTCTCCTGGTACAGTAATATCAATAAATTGTATGCCTTGGCCCTTGACAACCATAATATCTGACATGTTGTGTTCCAAATGGTGATCCATTTGCATTCAAAAGTTCCACAAGATCTTCACAGTTTCATTTTCGACAACTTTTTCCACTTTATGTTCCCATGACTTTTCGGATACAGGTAGGGTGTATTTTTTACATAATGACCAATGGATTAATTTAGCAACTCAGTCATGTCTAGCTTTTTAGTCAATTTGTGCAATTTTGCTGCACTCACATATTAAATGTGAAACAGTTTCAACTTTGTCATTGCAAAGTTGGCAGTTTGGATTGTCAGTGGATTTTTGTATCTTCACTTTCATGGCATTAATTTGTAGTGCTTGTTCTTGAGCAGCAAGTATTAAATCTTCTGTTTCTTTCCTGATGGTTCCCATCTTAAGCCAGGCCCATGTCAAGTTGTTATCACATTTTCCTTCAATGTTTTTCAAGTGCTATCCATTCAAAGCTTTGGTTTTCCATCCATTTAATCTGTCATCCAGCTGTTTTTCCTTATATTCTGCACTTGTTTCTGTTGTTTTTGTAATGTTCTCCATTTTCACAGCCTGCAGCAATTTTTCTGTATTTTGGTTCACATAATCATTATTATGTGAAATTATTATTATGACAGTATACACAGCAAACGAGATAACCATGCTGGGTTTCGTATCACAAATCACTAGTCGAACACTTCCCAAGTGTATAGGACCGCGTGATGTATCAGCGGATTATGCGAGCAGATCCCAGTAAGGTGGCCTTCTGCAGCTGACCAATGGTGATCTTGTCAGTACCAATTATTTTTAAGTGCTTGCCTAGGTCTTTAGGCACAGCACCCAGTGTGCCGAGTACCACTGGAACCACCTGCACTGGTTTATGCCAGAGTCTTTGCAGTTCGATTCTCAAGTCCTGATATCTGGTGACTTTTTCAAGTTGTTTCTTGTTGATTCTGCTGTCACCAGGTATGGCAATGTCGACGATCCACACTTTTTCTTCTCCACAATCATGATATCCAGGGTATTATGTTCCAAAACTTTGTCAGTCTGTATTCAGAAGTCCCACAGAAGTTTTGCATGCTCATTTTGACCACTTTTTCAGGCTTATGATCCCATCAGTTCTTTCCTACAGGCAGATGGTAGTTGTGACACAAGTTCCAGTGGACCATCTGAGCGACTGTGTTGTGACTTAGTTTGTAGTCAGTCTGAGCTATTGTCTTGCAACAGTTCAATATGTGATCAATGGTTTCACCCGCTTCTTTGCAGAGTCTGCATTTGGGGTCATCAGCAGATTTTTCTATTCTGGCTTTGATTACATTCGTTCTGATGGCTTGTTCTTGTGCTGCAAGAATCAGGCCTTCTGTTTCTTTCTTCAGTGTTCCATTGGTCAGCCATAACCAGGTCTTTTCCTTATCTACTTTTCCTTAGATCTTTTCAAGGAACTGTCCATGCAGTGCTTTGTTACACCAGCTGTCAGCCCGAATTTGCATCGCTGTTTTCGTATATTGATTCTTGGTTTGCTGTACTTTGAGCAGCTTTCTCTTGTTGACCTCCATCAAAGCTGGTTCAACACTGTCTTTCACATAATCTGCCAGAGCATGCTTCACTTCTTTGACTGTCTGCTTCACTTGCAACTGTCCTCTGCCACCTGATTTCTGGGCAAATATAGCCTGTTGACATCACTACATGGGTGCAGCCCAATTATTATTATTGTTGTTGTTGTTGTTGTTAGTTCATCACAGTCAGTCAGGTGTTTAGACCAGGTTTAGCACTATCAAATTTTTTCCATGAACTTGGGATAGGGAGAGGTTTGTTGTTTGATGGTATTGAAGATATCATTGCTGGATGTAAGCTGTTCCAAGTAAAGCTGCCTTTTGCAATTGACTAGTGGTGATTTTGATGGTGTTTAAATGGTTCTCCAGATGTTTTGGAAATTTTGGAAACTACTTCTGTTGCAATTCTTTGTATTATGTGATTTTCCACAGTTCTTTCTCTCAAATTCTGCAGTCTTCAGGCAGTGCAATGTCTATGACCTAGACTTTGTCTTTCTTATTAACCATTGTTAAATCTGGGTTATTGTGTGGCAGGTGCTTGTCTGTTTGAATTCTAAAGTTTATCTATTTTGCCATTACACCAGTTCTTTCCAGGCAAATAGTATTTCTTGCAGATATTCCAATGCACCATTGTTGCTACTTTGACAGGCTGTTGTTTGTAGTAATCCTGTGTGATCCTCTTGCAGCAACTAGCTAGGTGATCAATTTTTTCTTCTGCTTCTTCGCTGAGATAGCATTTTCTGTCTGTTGCTGTTGTCTCAATTCTGGATATATTGTATTATTATTTATTATTTTATTGCTTTTATATCATTGGATATTCCTCACACAATTTATAGACCCAAATAGATTATCATAAGATAGTGTTTATGGCATTATGATGACAGGAGTTCCACTCATCTGGAAAGCATTGGAAAGGCTGCAAATAAATGGATTGAAGTGAGAGATACCAATTGCAATGAACAGCTGACACTAGGGATGCAGCTTGATAGGGGTTTTTTGGGGGGGGGTAAATAACTGATTCTGATCTGTTACAATCTGCCTTTTTGTTTTCACTTCTACTTGCAAAATAGATACATTCTTCTAGTTTTGCCCTGCATTTCCCTTCTTTGATCATCCAATTCTGGAGATGGAGAAAGAAAGAAAAATTTTCCATTAGAACAATGCGTATTCCTGAATATCTGTGGAAGAGTTGGGAAATATCACATTTCTTCATTTAATGTCCTGTGTTAATATCACTGCATTGTCTTTGGGTCTTTGCTTGGCCTACAATGAATTATGTTAGCATTTCTGCCAGTAACACTTTTTCTGTTGCTATTGTTCAAGATTTTTAAAAAGAAGGTCAAAAAGACAAACATAAAGAGAGAGAAGATGCATGGAAAAATAAATTTTGACAAAGGGGAAGGAGAAAGATATATAGGGGATATTTAACTGTGCTTTGTGCTTTTGTGATCTATTGTATCTCATCCTATTCCAGATGATGTTTAATTGTCTTGTAAATGTATTATGTGCTGGCTTGTATTTTGGCAGTAAGCATATTTTAATTTGGATATTATAGAGTAATATACAGGGAGAATTTATTGTGCCACAATCTAACTTACTGCTGCAGAGCATTTAATGACCCTTGGGTCTGGTCTGTCTTTTATCTGATTTGCTCATTCTTTGCCAATATCATGCCACAGAAGACAAATGTAAGAAAGCAGGAATGATCTTTGTATATTTTCCTTCCTGGACATAAAATAAAATGATAATAGGTGGTGAATAGCGTAAGGTTGGTTCTTAATTGTGTGATGGGGGAGTTTTCAGGGCAACACAAAGGAAATTATATGCACAATTACTGTTGTTAACAGAGTCTTGGCATGTAACTCCCAGCACCGCAGGCTGGGAAAACCTCCCTATGCATGTTTAATGGGGTTTGGGTTACTCTGGTCCTAAGGCTGTATTTCTTTTCTAAAGTGTCCTGCATGATACAAAGGCAGAACTGAATACAGGAGCAGTTTATTTCCTATCATTTTTTGACCAGCATTCTTTTTTTCCCTTTTTAAAAGTCTTTTTGGCCACATTGTAGGAAATCATTTCTGGCAATTGCTGCTGTAGTCAAGCAGTGCATTATTTATTTTGCATACATTTAAGTAAAAAAACACAATGATGGACACCTTTACATAGGTGAATAACAAAGAGTTTTAAGCCTGAGCAATGCCTATATAGTGTAGCAAAATAAGCCAGAGAAAATCGTGCATAAATGTTTCAATAATCATGTCCTTTTTTCAGGGTTGCTAAGATAAGTTTGAAGTCTGCTCCAGTAACTAGGTCACTAATATTTCAAATTGTCACATCCTTTTCTATTTCTTAGTCATTGTATATATAGTGATTGTTTTCTTTTTTCTCTTTACTAAAGAAACTTATCTCAAGCATGGAAAACCTTTAATTACAGTATCTTAAATAAAACTAAATTCTAATCACAATTAATAGTTTGGAAAATAAAGAGTTTAAATTTATAGCTACATGATGCTATTGATTAAAGTGTATTATATTCGGTTTTCCCATCTCTTTTTTTTAAAAAACATTCTACCCAGGGAAATGTTTTAATCGTTCTATTGTGGAGAGTTTGGTATGAATAAAAAGAAGCATTGTAAACTGAAAATAGAAGTAATAGTGTTTTTTTAAAAAAAAATCTATCTGGACAATGAGATTGAGAGCATGTACCAAATACACATACAAATTTTGAAAAGGTTTATAGAACTGCATTCTAGCTTCTCCAGATATTTTTATCTGTCTGGAGATAATGTGGAATCCTTAAAAGAAATCATTATGCCTAACAAATTTCTATAACATTGTACTTGGGTTCATAGAACATAACTTTTTGTGTTCTCCATAGTAAGCATCTTGAAATTATAAACATGTGTGTCCCAAGATGACCCCTAGATGATGCACCTGGAATAAATGGAAAAAAGTTCAAAACTGAGATAAACTCCCCAGGATTAAGGAAGCCAAATATCCATAGCCACTCAGTCTTTTCAGAAGTGAACTTAAATCTTTCCCTCTCCATCCAGAGCTACCACTTTTCAGCCGCTGGAACAGGAGACTTACGGCACTACTTGGATGGTCTGAAATGGAGTTGGGTATCATCAGAATATTGGTGATATCAGACCTCAAACTAACAAGATATCTAGTATTTTCATACAGATGCTGTGAACAGGAGTGGGGGAGGGAGTGGAGAGTGTTAAACTGTGCCATAGTCAAGTGGTCTTCAAGGATATCCCCACATAGGACACATTGCAAGAATAGAGCTGTGAGAAGACTACAGCATGAGCCACTGTCTGAAGTCGCTGTCGCTCACATTATATGTACTGTGTATGTTTTCATTAATACCAAACGTTACTCTCAACTTTATTTTTAAATAAAAGCTAGAATGTAGAGTAGCTACTCGTTTCTTAATTTAAATGCATGCCAATCCCAAAATAGTTTTATTTTGTGATATTTGTAAACAACTAAGTGAACACTCTGAATTGCAAGTAGCAGAAGTAAATATCATCCATGTAGAAAGTAAAATAGTTTCAAAGATGTAAATCAGCTTACAAGAAGCTATGATAGGGAGGAAATGTTATGGTTTGATCATCTATTTTTTATTAAAGCTACAAATGTCATTTGATAAAGCAAATTTTTTACTTTATTTTTTTAGTATATTTGTCAAATAGATTTTATGTTTTCATCACATACAATGTATTTTTATAGAACAAAGATTTCTCTTGCATAGCTATTTTCTGAACTGCTGTTATTCTCAGTTCTGTGGATCGTTTTATTTTTAGCTGTTTCATAATTTGTTCAGTATTCACTTCTTGATTGATTTTGAACCAGATTTAGTAAGATCATGTCCAGTTCCCCAACATGTTTATTTAAAAGTCAGCCATTGAGTTCAATAGCATTTGTTTGTGATTTAAACTTGCGGTCCTATGTTATTTTATTGAAATAAATGCCAAGAACAAAATGAAACTTATTTTCATCAAGCCTGCACACAAGGCCCTTGTGTATACATCCAGCTGCATGTGCATACAAAACCATTTTCTTTGACATGATCCTATGTGCTGCAGATGCTTCCCCGTGAGGGTCCTCAAAGTTCTGAGGCACTGATTTATTTTCTTTCAGCTAAAGAAGAATTAAGCGGCTGTTTCACACTGAAAACCACATACACTTACATTATCCAACCACAGAAAATATTTTCTATAACATTTATTCTAAGTCTTATTTGACAAAAAAATTCACCTTTTTATTTGCAGTGACTACTACTCATTGTTAGGATTGCCATTATGGACTTAATTATTAATTAAGCTCCCATTATTTGTTTCTTGTTACTCCAGTCTTACACCAAAAGTCATTAGCTGTTGGCTTTCTCATCTCAATTTGTTCATTTTTAATTGTAGAATTCTTATTATTACAATTAGATGACAGTAGCTATAGCTGTAGTTTCCCTATAGAATAGCATCCCCTTGAGTTCTGTATGGTCCTGTTGGCTTTTCTAGCATATCCTGGAGTATGGTGAAGTGATCTTCTTCTAGATATTCCTTGATACTCCTCTATTCCTGTTTTTTTTTAATATAATTTTTTTTTTGACTTGGTTATCCTGTGTGTCTATGCATTATTAACCGTTTTGTTTTGTATGATTTCTAACAGTGGAATTGTCATCTTTCCCTAAACCAGATGAAACCACTGCCAACCAATTGTGTCAATACCACCATCTCTTTTATTTCCTTAACATGTAAGCTGCATAATTTCAATAATTAAGGTGGCACACATTATGATAAATATATAAATTAATAAATAAAAAGGGTGTCAGTCAATAAAGTCATCTTATAATGAAAAGTAACAATTAAGCAACTGTACAACATCCTTAACAAGCCACAATCCAAATAGCAATTTTAAAGAGAAGTTACAAAGAGAAAAGATT
Organism: Naja naja; assembly: GCA_009733165.1. NCBI lineage: Eukaryota > Metazoa > Chordata > Lepidosauria > Squamata > Elapidae > Naja > Naja naja. Next base: position 131,196,189 of record CM019151.1, on the reverse strand, counting down.
TTAAATAAAAGTATGATGTCCTCTAGAAGCCCAAATAATACAATGTCAACCAATTGTAGTCCAGTTCAAACATAATGCTAAATCAAAAACAAATAAACCACAATGTGCTTAGGACAGAGGCAAACTAGGTTAGTCTACCCACAATTGCATTTTTAATAATATACGTAGATTAGATTTGGAAAAAGAGTTGGTAGTATTGACATAATCTATTGGCAGTGATATCATCTGTTTTTTTCCTAAAATGGCATGAGAAAAGAATGACAATTCCAGAGAGAAGGTAATGTTCTAGTTATCTGTATTTCTTCTTCACAAAGTGTAGACCATCCAGTAAATGGCTACCCAGTAAAATCATTTAGAACAGCTTTATAATAACTACAGTAGTTCAATTCACCCTAATTCAGTGAAGATAGGTATAAATTTTAAATCTTCAGTATAATGCACACTAGGATGGAGGCAAATCTCACCAACCAAAACAAGACTCAAAACTCAGTGCTTTAACTCATTAAGGCAGAAAATGAAAGATAACTACCGTACAATATTCATTTGGAAGAAAGTGTAGGGGAAAGGAAAGAAACCCTCAAAGCAAAACAATAGGCTTTAGTCAGATCCTAAGGCCACTTACAGAAATATGACCCTCTTTCACAAAGATTAGAGGTCCAAATCAGGAGGGAGATCAGTCTGAAGTCTGGTTTTGTTAAGGCTGTATGTTCTAATGTCCAGCACTGTCTTATATAATTTGTTCAGGGAGGATGAGGAGAAAGAGACCAGATCCAGTGTGACCACTGCATGACTGTTAATATACAATAGTTTAAGGGGATGATTGTAAAACTTTGCATCACCCTTTGATAAGTATTAACATGGTTCTTGTCACTTTAAATTAACTTTAGATAAGAGGGAGTGACAGAAACATGAAGCTGTATGAACTATATTTGACTGATATTCTGTCAAATATTGCATGGGGTTATGATCCACAACTTTTCCCATCTGCTGCTCAAACCTGAACCCTTGAATGCACAGTGGATTAATTATCATATTTTGTTCTGATTTCACTTAGTGTAAAAGACTTTGAATGTTAAACGTACTCTCAGAAAAGAAAGGCAGGCAAGAGCGACTTGTAGGTGTGAATATGGAGATTTTCTATGCAGTGACTCTATTTTTAAACCAATACATTTAATAAAATAAGTAAATAAATAATACCAAACTCAAATTTTCAGCTATCCTGATGTAGCCAGAAGAGTATGCAAAATTTTTATATATTAAAATATACTGAAATATAAGTTTCATTGTTTGCGGCCATAGTGAGAGCTTTTCTTATGAATTTCATCTGCTATAAAGCATAGCTGGGCAATCTTTTAGTGTTGGAAACTGTTCTTAAAATTTGACAGGTAGTGCAGTGTTGGCATCAGTAAAGGGTGATGGTGGCATTAGGAATATGCAGGTTTATTTCCTTTCACATTTTGTTTAGCCTATTTTAAGGCTTACATAATATCATTACGATTCAAGTGATGGGTGACTTTTAGATCCTTGACTGCACAGTGTTTCAGGAGTTGCAAATTAAAGGAAAGATTGAAGTTCAGGTTATCTGGGTCCTCTTGGAGAGCATAAGGAAATCTCACATTAAACACTTTTAACATGTATATCAAGGGAATAAATGAATTACCTCGATATGGATGTTTATTCAGCAGGAATGTAGAGAGATGTGATATGATGGCTCTTGAATGATTCTCAAAAAGCTTTCAAAACTGTTTTGATCAACAAAACACTACATATGTCCTATTCCTAATTCTGTCATTGAGACATGATAAGAGAAGAGTTGAAAGCTTTAAGGCAAAAAATGGCCAATATCTAAATCTGTGTTCTATATCCAGAAGCGTTCAAGGGAGTTGAATATTGCAGAAAAGATTCTGATAGGTAGAAGCAGAAAACACTTTAATTTCACTAAAAAGGCCTATAAGGCCTATTCTGAACATGAATCCAACATTTTTATGGCTTTTGCTTCTAGATTAAGCTAAACCAGATATTTGTCCTAAGTATAGAGTTCCAGAATCATCACTTGAAAAACAGTCAGAACTGAGGATTCCCCATCCCCATGGCAGAGGTGGTATTCGTAGGTTCTGACCAGTTCTGGAGAACCGGTAGCGGAAATTTTGAGTAGTTTGGAGTACCGGCAAATACCACCTCTGACTGGCCCTGCCCCATCTATCCTCTGCCTCCTGAGTCCCAGCTGATCAGCCGGGTCTTCTTTTGTTGCCCTGCACAGGAGAACAGAGCTGGAAAGCAGGTTAGTGGGGTGGGGAGGGAATGGAGATTTTACAGTATCCTTCCCTTGCCACGTCCACTAAGCCATGTCACACCCACCAAACCACACCATGCCCACCAAGCCATGCCCACAGAACCTGTAGTAAAATTTTTTGAATCCCACCACTGCCCCACAGGCTAAATGCAAATTTCACTATATTTCAAATATGAACATAGACACCCACATTTTGAAAAAACAAAACTTTTTTTCAGTCCTATGTGAGATACATGGCTGCATATTCTACTCAAAAGAGGTTGTAGACCATTCACTTTGAAATATTGTTATTTAATTGTCTTTAAAATGTTCGTTGATTTATTCATTATGTATTTATTTAAAAGAAAAGAGTTGCTATTATCTGAAAGGTCACCAATTTTGAGGGAACCTATAGAAGATTTTAGATCAATATAAATTATGTTTTGGTTTGAAGTGGAAGAAATAACAGACATTTTATCCCTTTGATTCTCAAACATGACAATTTTATTTAATCTTGTTAAGTAACAAAGAAAATCCTTTATATTAAAAACTGAATTGGTATTTAAAGTGAATTGCTAATGGATTCATTTGTTGAAAAATATGGAGATAATGATGAGGAAGTATTTTTCATTTTTATATGCTATCATTTGGAATTGCACATCCAAGTTTTAATATTTTGATGGAAATTGCAATGTGATTATAAAGTGGTTGCTTGCACATATGCTATATGCTAATTGAAAAACCAGAAGGATACAAATTTTACCATTTAATATGTTAATTCAATTCAATTCAAGGCCACACTACCTGACTCCAAACTGTCTCTTTACATCTCACAGTATAATAAACAATAAAAACACAATACAGAACAAAACAAGATGGGATTCAGTTGCTCAATCCAACAACCATATCGCACTAGTTGCTCCATCCACCCAAACTCAAGATCTAGGAGAATAACCAGTTCTTCCAAGCCCCACGGATGCCAACAGGGTAGATTTAAGGGGGAATCTCATTCCAGATGAGTTTATATACATATATTCTTACCTGAAAATAGACTTTTTGGGACCCCTCCAGAATATATTGTTACACAAATCTACAAGAATTTCTTTGATCACTTAAATATTCTTCCTATCTGAGTTCACTATTTGGTCCAAATAAGGAAGTTATACTTGTATTTCAAATAACTAAGAAACTATTGTTTAAATTTATACAAAATTTCTGGGTCTGATTAAATGAGAACTTACGTTTTGTTAGTTGGTTGGGTTAGTTGGATTGCTTTTCTCTTTCTTGACAACTTTCTAGTTTAAAGGTGATAGCTCAGGAAAGGTATTGTGCATAGTGTTTCCCATTGGAGTCTGGAGCCCCACACTTTTCCTGATGCGTTGAACAAGTAAAAACATTTACAGTCAATAGGTATGCTTTTCAGTAAAACTAGGAGCAACTGGTCTCTTTTATGCAAACAGTCAGCAGTGGGACTTGCTTTTGTTGTGCTGAAAAGGGTTTACACTTTTTCTTGCTCTACCTCTTACTTTGCTTCCATTATTACGTAATATATACTTGGAAAATACACTTTTCACCTCACTGTCTCTAAGTAGCATCCCAAAGTGATTTTTAGCAAAGATGCTATGAAAAAGGGAAAGAATAATGATGAGAAAACCAACTTCTTAATTCATTTATGAATAATTTAGCTGACTGGAGACAGTTTGCATTGTATATCATATTTAATATTAACTAAGAAAACTAAAAACATTATATAAAAGCAATATGGATTATTTGGATAGGGGTCATGTCATTATAACCAAAGGCTTTAAACAACAATGAAAAAAGGCAAATTGCCTTAGAAAGATACTGATTGAAAGCAACTCCAGTTAGGACAATGGTTTAGAGGGAGATATTATTGCTCAGATACTAAATAAACCCTGCTTTGCCCTGCACAGCCTCCAGCAAGCTCCTGGTCTTTCCTGCTCTTTCTTTCTCACACCGTTCCTCTATTTTCTCTTATAATCTCAGTCCTGATTCTCTTTTTCCTGCTCTTGTGAATGTTGGAGTCATGACCTTTGTGGTTTATAGGCCACCAGAGACTGAACTAAATGTGTTAGCACAGAGTCAAAACAAGTAATAGCTGGCCAATTAAATTAATAATCCATATTGGTACAATGTTTAACCATGGCTATTTCCTCAGTGGTCTGTTTAAATCACAGCCAAGTCCTGACCTATTTAAATGAATAACTAGAATTATGAGAAATTCCATTTAATAAACACAGCAAGGAATGCAACACAGTCAAGTATGAAATATTTATTGCTCTTTTAACCAGCAGTTATCAGAGACTGGCCTAATGGAGATTTAATTCCTGGTGAAGGCTTGGCAAAAATTTAAATCCTGAATCTCCTACAGAACTGAGCGAGACATAATGCAGAATCAGGAGTTTCTCAATTCCTGTGATAAAGCTCTCCAGGGCAACAGAAGATCAAAGCCAGCAGCTCCAGACAAGCAGCTCTAGAGCGGAGCTATCTCTGATCCAACCATCACACCTTCTGCCAGTTGCCATCATGTTGGAAGGAATGATACTATATTTTGCCAAGGAATATATTTTAAATCATTGGGTTTTTTTTAGTAAAACAAAAGCAATTTTTATTTTTTTTCTCTTTTAAAAGAGTTAAGTGGAACAGATACTTTGTATTTTTAAGACATGAAACCCATCCGCTGAGGAGGCTATTTTCCAATCAAGGTTCTTCCAAGAATTATTTTTTAAAATTCACATAAATACAAGATTAATCAAAGCATAATACAGCATAATATTACCGTAAGCAGTCCTCAACTTACAACCAGAACTGAGCCTAAAATTTATGTTGTTAAGTGAGAAATTTGTTAAGTAAATTTTGCCCCATTTTATGACTTTTCTTGCCCCGTTTGCTAAGTGAAACACTACAATTGTTAAATTAGTAACATGGTTGTTAAGTGAATCTGGTTTCCTCAATGACTTTGTTTGTCAGAAAGACACAAAAGGGGATCACATGACTCTGGGACACTACAACCATCATAAATGTGAGTCAGTTTTTCAAGCATCTGAATGTAAATCATGGTCATAAGCATGAAAAATGGTCATAAGTCTTTTTTCAGTGTCATTGCAACTTTGAACAGTCACTATATGAACTGTTGTAAGTTGGGAATATATGTATACATAAGTAGCAAATGAATCCATTGACCAGTAAATTACTCAAAGCTCAAACTGCCCTAAGACTCTCTAGAACATGAATATTTTAATATTTTAAGATGCACATTTGCACCTTGTATCTGAGACCAGTCCAAACAAGCTTTGTTAGCAATTTAACAGGTTACTAAATATAGTGCTTTCAATTTTCTTGTAATTTGAAAAATAAATCTTAAATGATATACTCCAGCATATCATCGAGATTGTCAAATGTTTTGTTTCCTTCCTAGATACTAGCTGAGCACTTGCTATCCTGTTATTCATTTGTGCACATCAACAGCAGTGTCAGACATGAGTTCACACATCACACTAAACCCAAAATGTGCTTGGTTTGGTTTCAGTTTAGCATGTTTTGTCAATCTTGACATCTGTGGTTTATTTAATTAACCATAAATTGACAGGTGTGTGAACCTTTTGTAATCCACAGAATCACACAAAAAACCCAAGAAATTAGAACAAACAAATCAAGGCTGTAGTCATAACTGTAAAGAAAGCTAAAGGGTCATAAGCAACAGATTAAGCTAGGATCTGAAAAAAAGCAAGCAAAAAGATAGCCTGTGTTTTATTGACTTGATCATTAGTAGAAGCAAAGTTTTACTAGAAAATCATTCTAACTGCTCGGATTCTTTTCAGTGGTTTTGATTTAACTGGAGGTTTTAGTTCCAGAAGTAATCATGTTAATATGTTTTTTCAAGAGAATTTTTGTGAACTCTGGGCTAGACACGGAGAAAAATGCCTCCAGGGAGATGCTATGAAGTGAGATTAACAAGACATTTACTAGTTAAGGACCTACAATATTTGATTTCACATTCATAACCTACTAGAGAACTTTATCTCCAGCTTGCTTAATATTCTTCCTCAGCAGCACTGAAGGGTACAGTATGAAGCCTCATCTTTTAGTGACTGTACCAATATAACATTCCAGAAACACTCTAGTGCATACATTTACCTATTGTCTTTTCAATAGGATTCCTTGTTCTGGTTATGTAGATTCCCTTGCAATTGATTGATCTATTACAGGGGTGTCAAACTTGCAGCATCATCACATTGTCATCACATGACGTATTGCAACTTTTCCCCCTTTGCTAAACCGAGGGTGGCCATGGCCAGCACATGATGCATCCATCCTGAGGACTGCAAATTTGACACCCCTGATCTAGTAGAATAGATGGAAATGATATCTACTTTTCATTATCAGACCACTGCTCTGGAAAGTCATTACATACATTTTTATCCATCACCATGGCATTACATCACAACTTGTTTGAACAAACCTACAATTTTCTATTTTTTAACAATGTCTATTTTCCTTTTTTCCTTGTGCCAAGATTGAGTTTGGAAGGTTCTTCTTTATGGAAAAGCTTCCTACAGAATCTGAGGTTCACAGATCTCTTCCCAAGCAATCTTCACAAGCAGCTGATCCATAGAAATGAATTTCACTTTGGCAGTGCTGTTTTCTAATTAATCTATCAGTCTGATATGGTTCATTCATTTTGCTAACGCAGCATGTATTTCCTTTTGATTTTAGTTTAACACATGTGAGCTCAGCCAATTGTGGCTTATTCAATAAGCAGAGTTAAGCAAGTCCTGGCTTCTTTTATTATTTATTGTTTTGAAGGGCTGATTGATTTACTTTTCTGCCTTCATGTTTGAAATCAATATCCCAAGTGACTTGCAATTGAAACAACACAAACCGCACACCATAAAATGCAAAATATAGAAGCAAATTAAAACATTAATGATAAAACATTAGTACTTAAGGGCCTGGTAAAATAGCCTTTGCTGTTTAAAAAAAAAGATAGATTAAAACAGGGGCCAAAGGCAACTCCCAATTTCATTTGCCCATACAGACAAAGTGGGGCTAACTTCATAAGATAAAAGTATGAATCAGGGTGTTCCACATTCAGATCTGATTTCATTTTTCATATTGACAGAAAGAACTTGGAATAAAATTTGTTTTTTTCAGTTTATGTAACTGTGAAGGTAAGTCAATATTCTTAATGATTTTTGGGAAATACAAAAATACATCCTTTCATTTATGTGCAAAGCATTCCCAAGAGTTTCACTTAATATACTTGATGTTAATAAATTGATCTCTTTAAAAACACAATTGCTAGGTCATTCCAGTAAAGATTTGATACAAAGTGTAGGAAACAATAAATGTCGGTAAGAATGTAGGCTTTTTCAAAATTACTGAAATGGTACTGTATCACAGTATTTGATACTGTGGCCTGGTGGCACAGTGGTTAGAATGTAGTATTGCAGGCAAATTCACTTTCAGGAGTTCGAACCTGACTGGCTCAAGTTTGACTCAGCTTTTCATCCTTCCGAGGTCGGTAAAATGAAGAACTAGATTGTTGGGGCAATATGCTGATTCTGTAAACCACTTAAGAGAGGGCTAAGTAAAGCACTCTGAAACAGTATATAAATGCTATTGCTATTTTAGCTCTGCCCTTTTGTAAAAGCAGGGATATCATGATGCAGATATGAGAGGGAGAGAATCTGTATTACAGCAGTCGATGGTCTTTTCTGTGCAAAAGATTGGGAGACAAAAATAATAATGATGAAAAAATAATCAAACACTTAATTTAAAAAATATATTTAAACCATTTATAGAATGCTACATATAAAACAGTTCACTTTCTTGCCTTATTGTTGGTTTTTGATGACTGCATTCAGAAGGTTATATGAACATGTGAGTAGTGGTTCTTTGTAGTTATTTGTGACTAATCCAATGGAAGACAATGAAATTTATTTTGGAGGAAAGACAGACAGAATTGCATTATTAATATACTCTCAAACAAGACAGTCTGCTTCTTTAAATACAGCCTGACAGAGTGGGGTGGGGGAGAGAAAAAAATTGCAGATCAAGGATCAAAGAGCACAGTGCTCCACCTTAAATCCCTCCCATCCTATTAATTCTTCCTTACCTTTAAATAAAGCTCTGAAACAAATTTCTCACATCAATGATACCTCCATAATCAATTTCAAATAGCCCTTTGCTGAGGGATGCAAATCTTAGCTTTGCCTTAATAAAGCATTTTGGAAGATGGATGTAGCGATCTGCTATTATTAAATGAAAAGTGGTCTCTTTTTAATCTGGAGATATGGGGAATTTGTAACAGAGTAAATCAAAGGTTTGGTCTCTTTCTCTTCCTAATTATCAATAGTGTTTTATAATCCTATTAATATTGATACACAGTATACTGGAGATCTGTTAACGTATAATGTATGTGGAGGATAATTAACAAGATCCAAGTCAGATCAATCGCCTATTTGACAGCAAACGGTGTGTGGCTTATAAATTATACATATGCAAGGTATGGTTAGAAATGTTTAAAGTTTCAGTCCAATCCTTCCACCATGAGCACTGTGGGAAAATGCTGAACTTAAAGACACAATCTCTTGCCTGCTAGGTTTATACTGTAGGTCGGAGGAAGGAGCCTTATTTAAAAATCAAAAGAGCACCATTAACTGCCAAGATCTCAAAGCAGCCTGGAAAACATGCCTCCTTGTGAAGTGCAGAAAAACAAAAGACAAACTCTTGTAAGAAAATGGCTGATTAATGAAACTGAGGAGAATCTTTTTTTTCTGCCCCTTTGATTTAAGAGAAGAGACAGCAGGTGGGAAGTTCCAGATGGCAGATCTCGTTCCATGTCTTTACATTGGCCATTAATGAGGTTAGACTTTGCTAGGGCAGTAAATATAATTAATAATTCCAATTAATATTGCATGCTTTGCTACGTCTGAGAGCGCAAAAGCTTTTTTTTCTTTACAGATTACAGTACATTTCCCAAAGCACCTTGTAGAGTGGGAAGAAGGAAAATAGTGAAATACAGCTTCCCTTTGGGTGCATTGGGGATAGCAGTTACTGAGGTAAATGGGATGAGATGAAAGGAATTGTCAAATTAAACAACAATAATATTATTACTATTAATAATTACCTAAGGGATATGACCCAATGTGTTAAGAACACTTGAAAAATGTTTCTGATTTCCTCTGATGATGAACATCAAATCTAAATGGTCCAAGGAGTGTATGCCAGATTCTGATTCAAGTTAACTGGCTGAATTCTACATAGCAGATTTTCAAATATTAAGTATTGAAATGTTGAAGAAGGGAAGTGCTTCATGCCTCATATTTGGCTCCAGAATACATTTTAAAGAGGTTTATGTTTCCTTGATTCTCAAAAGCTGTAGCTGCTATCCTATTATTTTCAGATGGAATTTTACTCCAATAAGTCTGAAGACTGGGTATAACTGGGTAAGAATTATTTTTATAGAAGAGAAAATAAGTAATATTTCATAATTCCTGCATAAGTGAATGAGAAAGAGAGAAAGATTTTTTTAAAGGAACAATTTGTAGGGTTTGATTCAAGTGAAAATATTGTTATATACTGTCCATCAAATTTAATTGTAAAACAATACAGGAATAACATTATGACAATTGATTTGGGGAGGGGAACCAGAACTGAGACTTATTTGTATAATAACAATATATAGACATTGTAGAAGAAAGCAAAAGAGAACTAGTTAGGTGTAGGTGATAAGGCACCAGGCTAGAAACTGGGAAACCAATAGTCCTGCTTTAGGCACAAAGCCAGCTGTATGATCTTGGGGCAGTTATTGTCTCTCAGCCCTAGGAAGGAGGCAAACTTTGCCAAGAAAACTGCAGGAACTTTTCCAAGAAGTTGCCATGAGTCAGCACTTCCTCAAAGGCAAAGAGAAAAGAGAAAAGAGAAAAAGAAAGAAAAGAGTAAAAGAAGGAAAAAGCACATAGTATTGATAAAAATTGTTATCTTGAAAGCAAAACCTTCTTTATATCAGCTTGCAATGACAGCTGCTCACAGCATCTTGTCCCTTGCTTCTTCCATGGATAAATCCACACATGTTATTTACCTCCTGGTTTGTTCAATTTTTTTATCTGGCACTAATATTTTTTTTAGAAAAGTGACACTTATATCCACATCAGTTGTGAGTGAACATCCATCACAGGATAAAAATCTTGGAGTAAAACATTTAGTAAACTTCCCACACACCAATCATTGAAGGCAGGTTAGACCAGGGGTCGCCAACCTTTTGGACCTCAGGGACCACCAAACTCATAATTTTAAATCCCGGTGACCACTAATATGAATTTTTACTGATGGTGGCTTGCTGACGGTGGGAGAGAGAGAGAGAGAGAGAGATCTGATCTAACGTCTCTCTCTCCCTCCCTCCCCCCTCTCTCTCACTCACACATACACACACACACACACACACAAAGGCAGGAATGGGATTCAAATTTCTTAACAACCGATTGTGTGGGCATGGCCTATTTTGTGGGTGTGACTTGGTGATCATGTGACTGGCTGGGCATGACTTGTATATAAATATTATAAAAATTTATATAAATATTGATTTTTTTATTTAAAAAAGAGCAACTTTTATCCAAAATCAGGCAAAGCAGGCAGACAGATTGAGTTGCTCAGAATCACAGATTCATTCAGAGATCTGTGAGATCGGCTACCTGAGCCTGTTACATAAAATTTGCTTGGAAGCAAACCAAAAAAATTTGCTAGCAAGAAAATTCACAAAATTAACTCACAACACATCATATTGAACTTTTTATTAAAAAAGAGAGCAACTTTTACCCAAAATCAAGCAGAGCAGGCAAGCAGATTGAGTTGCTCACAGAATCACAGATTCATTCCAAGATCTATCTTTCTGCCATTGGCTAGCTGAGTCTGTCACATAAAATTTGCTTGCAAGCAAACTCATAAAATTTGCTAGGAAGCAAACTAACAAAATTAACTCACAACACACCATGTATGTAAATATTTTTTATTAAAATAGATCAACTTTTACCCAAAATCAGGCAAAGCAGGCAGGCAAATTGAGTTGCTCACAGAATCACAGATTCACTTAGAGATCTGTGTTTCTGTCATCGGCTAGCTGAGTCTGCACTGCTTCAGTCCTAAGGAAGGTTTGGCTCTTCTTTTAAGATCTAAAGATTATCTAGAAAGCAAGAAATCCCATGATTTCCTGCTTTCTAGCTAATCTAAATCTCATGGCACAGCAGAACAGCTGATGGTTGGAAAAAGGAAAAATAACAACTTAGCAGGCAAGTTGGCCAGGTAAGGAGTGAGTGGATGGGAAGGGCGGGCACAGCCTGGATTAATTGCTTTGGGGGGGTGCTCTGAGGGTGACATTTCTCTTTGGACCACCAAAATTTTCTCATGGACCACCAGTAGGCCGTGGCCTACCAGTTGGCGACCCCTGGATTAGACAACCCGCAGGTCCACTGATAAATGTAAATGGAACTCCAAGGACTTTATTTTTTGGCCTGTAGAGAATAACTCAGCTAATTTTTAATGGCCCCGAATCAAGAATGTGGTTTTTATCATTTTGAAATGGAAAGTAGATAAACTCGCTATTGTAAGCCAAAGCCTAGGGAAGGGAAGGGAGAGGAGAGGAGAGGAGAGGAGAGGAGAGGAGAGGAGAGGGGGACATCCCAATCACACACATACTTAAGGCATGGCTTTTTGTTTGTCTCACTGCATCTTCCAAAACATTGTGTATAACCTCATACATGTGAACTGCTTGTTCTTCAAAATTCCATAATTGGACAGTGAAATTTGAATTAACATATACCTACAAACTAATGAAATAAAAAGAGATATATCTTATATGCTAAAAATTAAATGCAATGACAGAGTTTATTCAGAGCTGGGCTGGTAACCTCCTTACTAGCTGGGATTGAACTGTGGACAAAGTTCAGATGGCCTGAAGGCTGCTTTTTGCTACTTTCATGACTCCACCCTTTCAATCAGATTGTCAAAATATGCCCTATTCTTCATTGTTACCAAATTTGGCTGGATGCTTAGTACTTAAAAAGAAACCCCATGTCTTTTATTAACTCATCTAAACAAATCCTGTGGTTTTCCAAAGTGTTTAAGATAAAAACTGGAATATTTTTTTTAAAAAAACTCATTTCTCCATTGTATTAATGGGTCTCTTCTTCTTTAATTGTAAACTGTTCAGTTCTTTTTAATCAGCCCTCCACATCTTCTCTTATCATATATTTATTTCCAATCAGCAAAACTTTACCACAGAAGTATTTCTTGCAATTAATTTCAAAATCACAATACATTCTTTTTTAAAGTTTTAAATACCATACAGGAAATATTCTTTCAACTCATCCAGCTCTTTAACTGTCCAAAATCAACATTATGGCCACCTTTTTGCTGTTTTCCCAAATTTAATTGTTTTTCTTCTTAACCCTTGAACTTATATAAAACTTCTTTCATCTGGGTTAGAAGAAAATTCTTCTGACATGCTGAAACTTGCTTTTCAAAAGGGTCTTTATATGCAGAAAATAATTAATATTCAATTTGCTAACACAGTTAAGTCTCCTTTGGAGTTTGGAAGTTCTTTTAATGCAACTGATAACATTAAATGCTTTAAAAAAAATAATGACATGGTTGTAGCTAGTAGTTGCAGGATAGAGAAGGGCCAAATGTACATCTCATAGGACATATCCCTTCATAAATTCTGCCAGAGTCTTTTCAGGTGCCAATAACCAAAATTAGCAAAAGTGTTCTTAATTTCTTATCCAAAGCAGTGACCTTCAATAGTTACGAAATAGTTACTATATAAATCATGTATCAAATAAATGGCACCCAAGAACTCAGAGACACTGTCTTGAAAAAACATATCACTAATACCCCGCTCTGTGCAAAATATCTGCAATGTTTTGTGCTATAGGTGAAAAATACTAGCTGCTATAAGCATTGTGGATTAAGCTCTGAAATGTTCTATTTATGTTGTGGTTTCCTTAAACAGTAGCACCAGCATTTTTTTTGTTTTGCTAAATGAATCATATCTTTCCCTCTTGTTCTTCCCCATGCCCGAAACTGCCTCCTATGAGAGTTGTCCTAGAGCCCTTTCTTTCTTCAGCACTCTTCAAAATCTGTTTACATGCTTCAAGCTCTCATCTGCTACTGCAAGTAAACCAATGTACTTTTATTTGAATCTTTATGACTCAGAGACCTCAAGAGAAGTTTAATTCCTTTTACTGGGCAGCAAAACAGAGTCTTAAATAATTAAACAAATATCATAAATATCAATATATGCTTATCATACCATTCCCTTTTGGGGTAAGCAATGTTACCCAATCTGAAAATGCACTGAAGTTTTCAGAAGCAGTAATATTAGTTGTTGTTTTCCACAGAGAATTCCTGTTACTGGACAGCATAAAAGTAACTTAAGTTAATAAATATCAATACATGCTCATCATGCTACTTGTTTTTGGAGTAAGTAAGGTAACACACACAAACACACACACACACACAAGACCAATAAGAAACATTAAGCAAAATAAACTAAGGCAACAGAGGAGATAAATGAAAAGTGAAGTCTTGACTAAGTATTTCCCCCAAGAGGCCTCTGTTACTACCCTCACAAAAGGTCTTGAATAAATAAATAACCATACATATCCACGCTTTACTGCCTTTTGGGACAAGCAACATTAGGTCAATAAAAGAATTAAAGAGTAAGCAAAATATATGAAATGCAGTAAGATCTCAATTTATTAGATCTTGTTCAAGAAACTTTTTAAAAAAATAATGACATGGTCATAGTCCCAGTTTCCATGGTGATTTATGCCACATGCATAATTACATTATTTTACAAATGACACAAATGATGTCATTTGCCTCATCTGTACATACATTTACACCATTTACATGATACCATTATATAAAGCATTGCTGAAATGACTTAGAATAAGATAAATATGTCATCATAGAAATGATGTTAATCACTACAATTATGTATTTTCCAATTTAAATAATAATTTTCCCTCCTCTCACCCCAAATTCTTTGGTATAACACATCTATTTTCCACCAAGACCATTCACTATTCCTCTGCAAAAATCTTTGAATTGAAATGGAACATAGGGCCTGTCCGGTCTAAACCACCACTACAGCATATCTGACTGAGGATCATATCTGACTGATGATTATTTTGGAAGACCTCCAATGAAGGAGAATTCACTGTTTCTTGTGGCAGTCTATTCTACTATTCTACATACATTCCTCCTGCTGTCTAGTCTGCACTTTCTTCCTTGTCATTTTAACTCAATTATTCTGGTTCTGCTTTCTGGGATGATATAAAAGACGTCCATTTTGCCTCTATATAGTGGAAGACAGTTATCAGCCCTCCATTGTCTTGATAAGATCAGCATGCCCAGATCCTTCAACTGTTTTTCACATGGTTTTCAGCCTCTTCGTGTATTAATATTCTTCCTCTAAACTTGCCTCAACTTGTCACTGTACTATTTCAACTGTGATAACCAGAATTTTTAAGCAAGCTTTTATTTCAAATCCACATTACTTTGAAAGTTTTTTATTTAGTTCTATTTCCATTTTTTTTTAAATTTCATCAATATCAGAAACGTTTTGACTTCCTCTTTGAATCTTAGTAGTTCCTGGTCATATTGAGTACATTTTTTGTATCTATATTTTTCTTTCCATCCACTTACATTTCTATCACTGTCATTTTTGGGGAGCAGCCTTTTGGTTATATACATTTTTATCACATCCAGTCATTTTAAATGTGGCACTTGTAACATAATTCTTTTCCTTGTGTTCCAAGCAACTTTCACTTTCTCTTTTAGGCCTACTTTTCATTTATTCATTGGGCCATTATGCTCCTTTATTTGAGTTTCTTATATTTATTTCCTTTATTTTTAAATGTATTTTTCCTATCATGCATTCTAGTAAATTTGTCTTTGTCATATTTAGAATCTCTTGCATCCTTCATTTATTCTCTCAATCTTTCATAAATTTTACTTTATTTAGTTCAAGATAAACATACTATTTAAAACTATAAGGAATTATGAATCCTCCAAACATCTGGTCATACAAACTATGAGAACAGATTTAAATTAGACAGATTAAATTTATAGTATAGAACTCTAAAATGCTTATCAGGTTAGATCTACAAAAAGCTGCCAAGCAAATTATGGTTAATGTTAACATTATCATGCCTTAAAAATGAATATAAATAATTATACCCTATCATAAAAATACAGTATGATAAAATATCATTTTATGCTATTTCTAAAAGAATAAAAGTGAGAATATTAAAATATTATATGCTTATATATAAATAACTTTTAATAAGAGGACTAGAAGATTCAGCACAATAGACAGCAACACAAAAATTGATTTTGTATGGAGTTTGTCACACTTAACTTTTTCTAATGGTCAATTCCTGGCAACTTCACAAGTTGCTACACAAAATTTAGCAACCTTGTATGTCACAGTAGGATTCCAGGAAAGAACTGTTCATATAATCCTGCATCGAGAGTAGCTGAAGGAAAATAATTATGATATATAAAGGTAAAAGCTTTTCTATGCTTGGAACCTCTAACAACCTAACTCAAGTTACAGAAGTCACTATGTATGCTTGGTTACTTTACAGGGACCCACTACAGTCCTACCCCTGTTTTAAAAATGATCTGTCCTGCCCATAACTCAGGAAAATGAAGTAGGAAGCTAGCAAGAAGAGAAATCCTACAATCTAGCTTTGCCAGGATCTATGAGGACTAGAACACATCCTCCTTATGATTACCTTTATTGTCAGAGTACAACATGTGTACAATGAGATTGGCTGAGCCTCCCTTCATGCACCTCCCCAACACAACTCACAGTGAGGGCAGATGTCCCTAACCCAGTCCCAATCTTATTACCCTATGTGACCTTGTTGCACAATGCATCGGCTCTGCAAGTCTATCATACTATGTTGACATGAAGTTATTTTCTGTTCAGAAGTCTGACAGCCCAGAAGTCTGACAGAAACTGTTCTTCAGCCTATTGGTGTGTCTGGCCATGCTTCTATATCTCCTACCTGATGGTAGGAGAGTGAAGTAGTGCTGACTGGGATGTGAGTCATCCCTGAGAATTTTCCTCACTCTTCTAAGGCAGCGATCCCTAGCGATGTAATCTAGTGGTATCAGATAACAGCCCACAATGTTTTGTGCTGTGCTCACCACCCTCTGTAATGTCTTTCTATCCGTGGCTGTCAAGCCAGCATACCACACCGTAATGCAATATGTGAGGATGCTTTTTATTGTGGACCGGTAAAAGGAAGTCATCAGCAGTTGTTCCACTTTATTCTTTCAGAAGACCCTAAGGAAATGAGTCTCTGTTGGGCCTTTCTGGCCACCTGGTTTGTGTTGATTTTCCAGGTAAGTTCTTCGCTGAGGTAGACTCCCAGGAATTTAAAGGAGGAAACTCCACACAGCCTCCCTCGATGTAAAGTGGGGCAGGTTCCTCTGGAAGTCTAACACTCTGTTCTTCTGGAAGTCTAATACCATCTCCTTTGTCTTGCTGATGTTTAGGTGCAGGTTGTTTTCTAGGCACCATGAGGATAATTTTTGAACCTCCCGCTGTACACTTTCATCTCCACCTGTAATGAGACCCAATATGGTAGTGTCATCTGCGAACTTAATGATCACAGTGGATGGGTCAGATGATACACAGTCATGTGTGTACAGTGAGTACAGGTAGGAACTAAGCATATGGCCCTGTGGGGAGCCAGTGCTAAGCTTCAGGAAGGTGGATGTGACACACCCAGCCCCCACTGTTTGTGGTCGGTCCCTCAGAAAGTCTTTGATCCAGTCGCAGATGGAAGAGGGAAAATCCAAGTCTGTTAGCTTTTTGATAAGGATGCTTGGCAGGATAGTATTAAAGGCTGAGCTGTAGTCAATGAAAAGCATCCTGACATAGTTTCTGGGTTTCTCCAGATGGCTCGCTACAGAATGTAAGGCAGTTGCTATGGCGTCGTCTGTTCCCCCTGTAGGCAAACTGATGTTTGTCAAAGTCTGGTGGGAGGCATGTCCTAAGGTGTTGGAGAACCAGTCTTTTGAAGCATTTCATCACTACTGATGTTAACACCATAGGTCTGTAGTAATTTAGACAGTTAATTGCTGTTTTCTTGGGGACTGGGACAATAGTGGCTGTTTTAAAGGAACTGTTGGAGAAAATATTTTAACCAGAGGTTATAGCAACAGCACCTAGAGGTATATACCACTTCATAGTGCTTTACAGCCCTAAATGATTACAGAGTCAACATATTGCCCCTAACAATCAGGGTCCTCATTTTACTGACTTCAGAAGAAGGCTGAGTCAACTCTAAGCCGGTGAGTATTGAACTCCTGACAGTGAGCTAAATTAGCCTGCAATACTGCATTCTAACCACCACACCACCACAGCTAAATGTAGATTAGCAAATAGTGGTTTTGACTTTCACTAAACCAGGCTTCAAATATAGACCTATATTTGAAACACAACTGGGCATTTGAAATGTGAAAGTTACTCCTCTGTTTATACATCGATTTTTAAAATTCCTGACCCTCAGCAATTTTGGGTTCTATACACTATAAAAAGTGGGAACAATCAAATTAGAGAATAAAGAAATATACATCCAAAGGAAGAAAAACAAGCATGCCAAACAAAATGAGATCTTTTGAGGGACACACTCTCATCCTACTCCAAGACCTGGGAAAATGACTAAGTTTTCAGTGCCTCCTAAAACATCATCATGATGTTCTGAAAGTGTGCAGGGAGTGTGCACACTTCATTTATTTAACTTTAACCTTTAAACTGACAATTAAACAAATAAAAGTTAAATATTGAATTAATACACTTTACAAATAAAATCTAAACTTAAAGATGACAGTTGCTGCTTTCAGAAAATAAAAAGGCTGTAAATTAATTCAGACCTTTCCTCCCTTATGAAGTCCTGTTTCTTGATCCTTCAACTGCAGTTTCTTAATGAGGCAAAGCAAGATTATTGAGATCATTTTTAATGAGAATTCAGGAACGTTACTGGATTATATGAGGAGTATGAAAGTACTTAACCCCAATTCAGTGGGCTGCCCTTTATTAACATTTTCTTCCTACAGATATTCATTTAATTGCAGTTCCTTAAACTTCATCTTAGCCATTTGGCCCTTATATTTAATCAGAAGATACAATATCAACCCAGAATATCAATCAATCACAACTATCTTTTTTTTCTTAAAGGAAGATGTGCCCTGATTGAGACAGCCATTTCTGAATAAAAAGATTTTGATGGAATATCTGGTGAAGTAATAAAGACCTTGGGCTGTCAGATAATGTTGATATAGCATGTAGCCCTGTGGATATAACATCAAATGGCCGAACAAACTATCCTGAGAACATCAGATCAGGAAAAGCTGCTTCAGAAGGAGATGTGCAAGCATTTGCAGAGGTCCTGGAATTTACCTTGTTTTGTGTCCAAAGTTTGTGGAAGGAATTGGATTTTCTTTGAACCTTTTACATTATTGGAACGTTAAGTCAGAAAAAATCTGGTTCAGAAGTCTTCTTGCATCTTTGCAATAGTCTATCTAATAATAGCAATAGCACTTAGACTTATATATCACTACATAGTGCTTTACAGCCCTCTCCAAGCAGTTTATACAGAATCATCATATTGGCCCCAACAATCTGAGTTCCCATTTTCCTGCCTTGAAAGGATGGAAGGCTGAGTCACTCTTGAGCAGGGGAGAATCGAACTGCTACTGGCAGTCAGCAGAATTAGCCTGAAATACTGCATTCTAACCACTACACCACCAAGGCTCTTATACTGCTGTACGTGGTTGAAATACATTTCTCAGACATGTAGAATATCAATATATTATACAAAGAGCTTTTCTTAGACTTTGGCCATAATTGGCCTCTGAATGGCATGCCAGTTGCACCAGACTGAAGGCTAAATGTGATTAATTTAAACATCATTAACATTTAAATTCATTACATTAATTAATAATATTTTTCATTACGGAATAATTTCCCACTCCTTATAATTTTTGAAAATGTTCTGGGAACCACACCCATGGCTTTGGGTCACACACATGGCTTGAGCTGGACTTTGCATTTCATTTTGATGTAGCCTAACATATTTGAGAGTAAAATGGATGAGGATCTGCTAAAAATACTATAATCTGGAATATTTTGAACAAATGAATGAACTCTATTACTTGAATCCATGGAAATAAGATTATATTCATGTTTCCTATAGTTTAAGAATAATGGTACAGGTGGCATCTACCCCCAACGAGAATCGTGAGAATGTTTAAAGATAAATCGGACAAATGTTGGAAATGTCATCAGATACCCATTCATATTACCATGGACGTGCTCAGATGCAAAAGGATATTGGACTAAAATTCACACATGGCTGGAAAAAATGATAAAACAGCACACAGACTTTAAACCAGAGATATTTTTATTGGGAATCATACTGGAAATATACAATAAAGAACTGAAATACTTGATTGTAAATGTTTTAACAGCGGCTAGAATTGTATTTGCTAAGAATTGGAAAAATGAAAAAGTACCCACGGAAGAGGAAGTTATCAAGAAAATTATGGACTGTGCTGAAATGAATAAATTGACATTTGAAATTAGAGAACAAGAAGATAAACAGTTTTATCTGATATGGGATTTGTTTTATCAATGGTTGGATAAAAGACATGGTAATGTAATAGATTAGGAAATTTTACAACAGATATTTAATAGATTGATATTAATTATAATATAAACATACATAACCATTGGGTGAAAGTGTAATACAAATCTTATAGTGGAAGTTAGAATATCTCATATAAAATGATGAAATAAATAGATTAGTCATGAATGATTAATAACTGATAAATATATAAGCATATGTCAGATTGATAATATGAGAATTTATATAAATTGTGAGTGATGACTATGAAAGGATAGCACAAATGATGTGTAACCAACTGACACACTGTACAAAATAGAAGATGGTTTTATGTTTTTTATGTAATTGTTTGTTTACAAAACAAAAATTTAAGGAAAAAAGAATAATGATGAAGCATTACTTAGCTGATCTTGGTGTCAGGAGATTAATTCAAGAAATGCAAGTTATGAAGTCCAGAAAAATTACTATAACTTCAATATTGGATTTTAATTATGATGATGGTAGAAAGGTGAGAAGCAAAGTGTAGTTATCAATAGAACCTGTTGAGGCACTTCCAGGTGGGTGGGGTTTTTTTTTAGTTCTACCAGACAAAAGATTATGCTTCTATTTTCTATTTAACAGATTTCCTGTAGAAACAAAGAAGATGGATGGAGAAAACATTGGATGATAAGAGCCATCTGTGCCCTCCCATGAATGAAGCCGAGCAGTTACACAATAAATTTCTAATATAAAAGGTTCCAATGCATTTATTAATGAAAGAAATATCTGATAAACATTTAATGAACCTTTACAATAAGTAACTGTTCTTATTTATTTCTCATAAATTGCCTTTGAATCTTATAGAAGGAAAGTTCATGGCAACTGAAATGTATGCTCTTCTTTTCCCTAACTATTACTTCTCCATTTAGAATTAGACACCAGTTATTTAAACAGGGCCTTAGATGAAGCATATGTGGTGGTGTGAAAAGAACAAGAACAAAGAAAGAAGAGTTGGAGTCAAAGAAAGAGCAAAGCAGGATGAAAACAGAAAACCAAGGTGGCAGCCAGAATAGGGTGATAAATCAGTACCAATGTGGAGTTGCTGAGGTGAGTGTTGGCTGCAGCGGAGATTCAAAGTTGCCAGCTCAGCACCTTCAGCAACTTGAAATCCCAGGAACCGAAAAAAGACCTTGGCCCTGTCATCTTGAAAATCAGGGAGGCAAGGTTGTAGAATCCAGACCAAGGCAATGCCATTGCAGAAGACTGTTATGGCACTAATCACCATCTGAAGGCCCAGGCAGGGCTTTCTAGCAGTGGTCTATATTATCTTCCACCTGACACTTGCTCACTGGATAGGCTGTTCAAGTCACTTTATTGACATTCTGCGCTGTGAAAGCCTGGAAGGAAAGGGAAAGCTAAATACTACAGAGTTTCTTTAAGAGAAAAATATGGGGAAAAAGCATATAAAAAGGACTGCAGAATACAGAATTGCAGCTTGTACAAAATAAAATAAAAATGATTGAGCATTCAATTATAAATAATACAGCAGCTGATAAATTGGGAAAGAAATAAGATAAAATAATAGGCAATAGTTAAGTCAAAACAGGAAGCAGGAAATTAGGATAAGACTTCAAGTAATAAGTAAATAATAAAAACTTCTAAGAATAAAAGCATACCAAAACAAAAAATATATTATTTTCTAATAAATCTTTATTTAACCAGCCTTCCTAATAACATTTATATGGCAATCGTTAGTCTCCCTGACTGGTGCCATCCCACAACCAAACATGAGATACAGCTGCTACATGAGATACAGCTGCCACATGATACATTAAACAGTATTTTAAAAAAACAGGCATTTTCGTATAACTTTACTGAAGGAAAAATACCAAATTACAAGCTTCCCCATTTGCCATTCAACCTGTGCATGATATCTTTTTTGAGGGAAGAAATTTTGTCATACACTTTTTATGAAGGGAATAAGATATGTTCTCTAAATATCCTAGTAAAATCTGCTCTTATCAATGTAAAACAAAAGCTATCGTTCAGTCCCTTAGTAAAATCACATATCAAAATAGTATAATACCCATCTAGAACTGCTGCCCACTTTCATGCAGGGGGTAATTTAATATGCTCTCCAAAGTCCCTGATGTTATTCAGGTCCAGCAAGATGTTCATGCCCAGCCTTTCTGGTATCAAAGTGAAGTCTGCCATTCCTTGACTGTGAGCCTGCTGTGAGAGCTTTCTTTTTTCCTTCCAGTTTCTGGCAAAGAGAGATCTGGCTCAACTACATGCCAAAATGATACTCTTTGTGACAGATCCCTTAATAATATTCAAGTCTCTAAGGCTTGGAACAGAAATGCTCATCAGCAGTAGAGATTTCTATCTCTAGGATTTTGCTGATACATGAAAAATACTGTGTTACTTTTCTTCCTCATCAACAAGCTGACAAAATAGAATCACACACCCAAGCTCTTAGGTTTTATATAAGATTATTGCATGGCTGCAAACAACAAAATATTATTTTAAGTTTTTTCAAATGTACAAACAGCAGGCGAAAGTTTACCTTTGGAGTTAATTGCATCAGTGCAATATTTTCTAATACATATATTTAGATACAATACATATCTCTAGGGATGTCTTAGTGACAACTGCAGAAGCAACCCAGTTTTGCATGTGGATATCAAACACACAAATGGGCAAGTTTTGTAAAGAATATGCTGAAGAATATAAAATATTTCTGGATAATGCAAACTACCTAATAACAGCCCTCCCCACCCCCATTCTCCTGGGAAGCCTTTCTCTTCTTCTTATCTGCATGTTATTTAGTCTTTGTGGGATGTACACAATTTTTTTGAAACTCATGAAAAGCAAATAGAATGGGACCAGGACATCTTTTTCATAGATGGTTGCTATTCTGAAGTTCTTTAGCAGTCTAGATCCATCTATGTATTTGATATTTGACAGAAAAACTCAGAATCTAGATCTGAAACACATTTCATTGACTGGGAATATAAAGGTGCTGCTGCCTGTGATTGACAAGGTGCTATCAGGGGTGGGATTCTACCTGGTCGAATGGGTTCTATAGAACTGGTTGTTATGATTCTGTCCAGTTCAGAGAACCAGCAAATCATGCCCTTGGCTGGCCCCTCTCCTCCCTGCCCACCCACTCCTTACCTGGTCTGCATGCCATCAAACTTGCCTGCTAAGCTGCTATTTTTCCTCCCCCAACCATCAGCTGTTCCGACTATCAGCTGTGCTGGGAGATTTAGATTAGGTAGAAAACAGGAAACCATTGGATTTCTTACTTTCTAGCTATTCTAAAAGCAGAGCTGAAACTTCCTTAGGACTGAAGCTTCTATTTTTCAAGGCAGACTCAGGCAGCAGATTGCAGAAAGGTAGATCTCTGAGTGAATCTGTGATTCTGCGAGCAACTCAATCTGCCTGCCTGCTTTACCTGCTTTTGGGTAAAAGTTGCTCTTTTATTAAAAAAAACATTATTTATATACATGATGTGTTGCGAGTTAATTTTGTGAGTTTGCTTGCAAGCAAATTTTATGTGATTGACTCAGGCAGCAGATTGCAGTCTGAGCGAGTCTGTGATTCTGTGAGCAACTCAATCTGCCTGCCTGCTTTGCCTGCTTTTGGGTAAAAGTTGCTCTTTTTTATTTAAAAAATTCATTATTTACATAAATATTTATAATATTTACATAAAAGCCATGCCCACCCAGTCACATGACCACCAAGACACACCCACAAATTAGGCCATGGCTACAGAACTGGTTGTTAAGAAATTTGAATCCCACCCCTGGGTGCTATGTATAACACAGCAATGGATTTTTTTCTCTGTATTTATTCATACCCCTTGGGATGATCAAAAATATCTGCATCTACATCATTAAAGCTTTTTACTCTTGACTCCAGAATCCTGATAAGGCCCTGCATTTTAAAACAAATTCATGCAATTGTATGAATGACATTGCTTCTGGACTATGACTTGGATAAAGAAATTGGCTGCCAACTTCTCTCTTCAAAGCCTTTTTCTTTCATTCAGTGAAATTTATTTAGCTTTGGTTGAAGAATGATTCCGTAATATGCTTAACATTTGCACTTACTATAGGTTCTATCTATTTCAAGATACCATGTTAGATAAACTGTGAATGAGCTCCATTGAACTTCTGGGTAGTTGAATTTAGGATTGCACTGTCAAACAGAAGTTTATGGATAGCACTTCAGACCTTATGTAATGTATAGGTAATGAATGTTTTAAATGGCCTTTTTAATTTTGTTCTGTGATTCGTTAAAATCTTTCAGAAGTTGCTTACAAAAAATATATTAATACATGAACAAATAAAACTCACCTTGCACTTGGAGACCTGAATGTTCCACTGCATTGCACAGGAAATACTTCTGACAACACAATCTCCAACATGACTTTTTGAAGTAAGTGCCACTTTGCAGCTAAGTGAATTTCTTGAATGCTAATTTCAGATGGCTCTGAATATATATGCAGCAGCTTTCTGAATTCAGAATGAACCAGTATTTCAAGTTGGCTTCAAGCTAACAATACTAATCAGGCCTGAAAAGTATTTTGAAGTAATCTTTTGTGTTTCTTCATCTTGTGATTCAACCATTTCATTAATTTTGGTCTATTAATTAATAATATTTTGAGACTATCTCAAGGGCAGAAGCCCACCCTAGACTGATCTCAACACTAAAGCCATTCTATTATTAAAAACTTAGAATAATAAAAGTACCCAACAATAATAAATCTCCCAAACCCCTAGAGGTGTTAATATTCCTTACCTTATTTGATCTTCAAATCCAGTATACTCTTATTTCTGTTAACCTTGCTGAAATAAATATACCTACTTTTAAACAACCATACATAGTACTGTACTCTAAAGCTACTTTTGTCCTACTGCATTAATCACCACTATTAAACTCAATTGAATAATGCTTCCTTGTGAAGGACACCTTTGTGAAAGTTTAAAAAGCCTCACCCTTTAATTTACCATACACATTAGTAATATGTCTAGACAAGGCTCTTTCTCCCATTTAAAGCACATTACTTAAGATGCTCTAATTAACATATTCTAAGCTTCAAAATTAAATGCTTTTCAATAGCAAAGTATTTCTTTACAAGCATTCATTACAGAGCAATAATGCAAAATGTAATTATTTTCATTTCATTTTCTTATGAAGTATAGTTTTAACAGTCTAAATCAATAAATAATTTTAGCAAGTGTCAATGATTTAAATGTTTCTCGTCTTATATTTACTACACTAAAACAGTAGTTTTCTATGTGTGCCACATGTATATTGTGAACCACACAATGCATTTCATTTGAAAAGAAAACAATTCTTTTTTTAAATGCATGGGTCTCATGCAATTATTATTCTGTATCATTGTCTCCTTACCACATTTTTCTGATTAATGTCTTCTCTAGACTTTGTTGACTGATAAAATCTGAAAAAATGTAACATAAAAATGATAAAACACTCAGTTTAATATGCATTTTGCAGCACACAGAAGCTTGTATATTAAGAACCAGAGATGCACAGAAGTAGTATTGGTGGTTGCAAAGAACCAGATAAAAATGTGGATTATTGAGGTCCTCAGTCTTTCTTCTCCTAGTCTTCTACAACATGATACATTACTTTATTCTGTAATATGCTTAAATTTGCCAGAAAAGTACTAGTTAAAATAAACAACATAGAAGTTTCTCTTGCTGCCCTAATTCTCATTAAACTGTTTCATCCTAGAAATAAAACATAGTCATAATTATGTTTGTGATATTTAGTTAATGTAGTTAATAATTCTGATTCTGATTCACAGAAGAAAGAATGTTTCATTCCCACTATTATAAGAGTGATATATTCGGAAGACTGTGGTAGCCAATTGTTCTAGAACTAGGACAGTGATGTTATTTATATAAATATGCTATATTTAATGCTATGCCATATATCATAGGTGTCAAAGTTGATCGCATCATGTGATGTATTGTGATGTATCACGACATTTTTTGCCTTTGCGGAGCAAGGGTGGGTGTGGCCTAAGCATGACACATCTGGCTCACGGGCCACCAGTTTGAAACCCTGCTATATGATTCCAGGGAGAGTAATGACATTATTCCTCCCCAAGACTCAATTTGCCCATGTTCAGAGGTATCAAGTCAGTTTTTCTTGTTCTGCTGCACTTCCATGTGGCAGTCCTGGCATACACTTCTACTGATTCTCCTGCTAATTAACTGCCAATTCCCAGATAAGGAAAATATACACTTTCTGCTATCAGGTCTTCCTTTAGAAATAATTGGGGATATCAATTCTGTTAAATAATAATTACTATAAGGAAAATGTGGATCTAAT
Source organism: Naja naja (assembly GCA_009733165.1). Taxonomy (NCBI): domain Eukaryota; kingdom Metazoa; phylum Chordata; class Lepidosauria; order Squamata; family Elapidae; genus Naja; species Naja naja. The sequence goes on along the minus strand of CM019151.1, from coordinate 131,169,840 downwards.
TTTGGAATTGTTTATATGTCACTTAATTGGGTTTTGATTAATTATGCACCATCATCAGTGTTGATTCTTAGTAGCCACATTGATTTTCTCCAAATTGATTAGTCCTGAATTAGTCTTCAGATTTTCTAAAAGTGCACCGATTGCCACTATAACTAAGTCTATCTATCTTGCTGCTGATCATTCTCTTGTCTTTCCTCTACTTTTTCAGCATTAGAGACTTCTCAAGAGAGCTCAGTCTTCTCATAATGGACTCATAGTAGGGTTATTTGAGTATGATCATTTGTGCCTCATGTGAAAACTCTGAATTGATTTGTTTGATGATCCATTTGTATATTTTCTTGAATACCCATGGTATTCTCAGGCATTTCCTTCAAATGTCCAAGTTCAAAAGCATCAATAATCTTTCTATCCTGATTCTTTGAAGTCCAATTTTCACTTTTTCAGATATCAGAGAGAAGAATTGCTTGCATGATCTAGGCATTTATAGCACATCATGGCATCTGAATATCTTTTCCAAGAACTTCATAGCTGTTCTGTCAAGAGCTGGTCTGTGGCATTTTTCTTGACAGCTGATTTATTTAATTTTGATAGTTAATTTTAAATAGCAGAAGCTATTCATGATTGGAATGCTGGGATTATATATTACTAGGATTCTTTGCTCATCTCTCCATCATTCTTTCCTTCAACCCCACCCTTCTCCCAAACCCACAATGAGACAATACAGTAAGTATTGGGGTTGATTATAGTAGGTACTGCTACACTTTACTAGTATTTTTATTTGCAACAGTTAGTACTTGCTAACAGTTAGAACTTCTGTAATCAAGTTGGTCTTTGATTAATTAAAAGTTAGGCAGACTAATATGTGGTTGGGTAAATTGTGGTTTAGCATGCTTGGAAAAACTAGCTATTGTGTTAGCATAATATGTGAACCATGCATCTTGTTAAGTCAAAATGTGTTTATTATGTATTATGTTATATTAACACAGCAGTTGTATTTTATTGGTCTGGATTTAAGGTTATGTATATTACTGGATTTAGTAAGAATTACGGTAGTAATATCTGTCTTCTTAAATGAATCTTAGTTTTTTTAAAATTTCATTTTGTTTTACCTTATATATGTTTTATATCTACAATCTAATCCTTACAGTAAGAAATCTTTAGATTAATAGATGATCTATAAATAAATATAAATAGATGATGTATAAATATCCTAGTAAACAACCAACAAAGTAAAGCAAAGTAAAATATTTTTGCTTAAATAGTGGGTATAATAAGTCCTTAATATCCGAACTAGATTGTGTTATTTCTCTGTAATACATGTGGGTATATACATAATTTTGTATGTATTTATTTATTTTGCCATATTAATGTAGTATATATTGGAGGTGGTGACCCTTTGAGAGTTGTATGCAATAGAAATTCATTTGAATGTCAGCCAAGTAGTATACATTCAAAGTGACAATAAAGTTATTATTTTACTTCTATTCTACTACTTAATATGGCCAAAGCTATTAAGATCATTCCATGGAAATCATCCTAAGAAGCAAACCCTTGTTCATGTTTAAACAGTAAAATGAATTGTGAAAAGGGTCATATCTGACAGATTGAAGATTTAGTCTCACAGCAGTAACATATACATACATGCATGCAGTATACACAAAAGTACAATGAAAGTTTTGTGATCCAATTTGGTCTTTATGTATTGTAGCTTGTAGCAGGCTATTCAATAAAAATTGCTGAAGGAAACAGAAGGGTTTTAAATAAAAATTAAACATGACTTCAATTAACATTAACTGAATAGTGGATATGATGACTCATCCCAATAAACATTACAGTTTAGTTATAATTTACATGGGGTAGGTTTCAGAGTGTACTTTCCCGTTCTAAATTATTACCAAACCAAAACTCAGGAACTTTATACATAAAAAGACAAATGGTGTGCCTCAGAAATAATGTTTGAAGAATGGGTTCAAGTAGAAAAATACATTAATGAATACCAGAATAATCCTGCTTGCATTTAATCTGACAGAATTCATGCTGCCATCTATGTATTCTATGGCTTTTTTTGGAAATATAATGTTTATTTAATAATATGAATTATTTCTGCTCAAGCAATCCTGTCTTTCTTGGCATTACTTCCATGTACATATTTTAAACTATTACCTCAATGAGGTCAGATACTTTATTTCTGACTTCTTGTGGCATAAGAATAGCAAGACGCTTATTCTGATTAATTTCATTATTATTCATACATAATATATTGTTTGCTATGGAAATCAGCTACTGTAATTGAAGTCTCATTTGTAATAAGTGTAGCTTTTTATATATATAATTTCTCAATTTCTCTACCCCTGGGTCTATACTGTTTTTTGAATGATCCAACTTTTCGTTCTGATTTCAGCCACAGTATTCTCTTAAGATATCAATATTAAAAAACATTAATTCTCAGAAGTATTCTTGATATTGATCTCTCTGGGAATACTCTGAGTGTTCATACTGTACATATTACTTGGAAAGCAGATTGACACTTAACTTTATTACAGGGAGACCTGTCCATTCTATCTCCTCTGCTTACTTATGCCCTCGGGCGACACACATACTGAATGTGCCAGAGACAACAGCAGAAGCCAGACAACATCTCCCTTGCCACTTCTTTTTTGGTATGCAGCAGCCTCATTTCCCTGCTGCAAAGAGAAACCTGTATTTGAACATACTGGTGACAGTCTTACTTTATGAAAGCCAATTCTGCTCAATTGCTTCTGCAGAATTCTCTATCACATATTTTAGCTGACTAGCATTTATGAAAGTTTGATCCACCACCGGCAGAGAATGTACATAGTATCACCTGCCTTTATTAAAAAAAGAAAAGTGGAGGGGAATGAGTAGAGAAATAGCCCAGCATGTTAATCAAAATTAATTAGTTTAGCTCCATTGCAAGGCAATTGGTCAAAATTAGGCTATTGTTGGTCAAAATATTTGTCCTTCAGTTTTGGAGTTTTTTTTCCCTCTCTTCTTTAGTAGGGACAAATCTAACATTGCCCCCCCCCCCCATCTGCTTATCAACCTCTGCAGATAGTAAATAAAAAAAAGAATTCCTTCTTGCAGCTAATACTAGTCATTAGGATTCATTGAAATCAATGGGATTACATTTAATAATTAATTTGTACCGTTGGTTTTATTGGATATAAAGTTATTTGATTTAGAGCCGGTCTGAGGAACTCATGATTTTCCTTTTTTCCCCATAATAACAATCCTGTCCGGGTGTTGGGCTGAGAGATTGGCCCCAGACCCAAACTCATCTGGCTTCCAAGACTCATGGAAGAACAGCATTAATAGTCTCCCAAATTCTAGTCTAGCACCTGAATCGCTACACTAAACTCCTAGGTTTTTTCAGAGCTCCCACACAGAGGATTCTCAGTGTTATCCTTCACTAGTGGTGTTGTGCCACTATTCCGTTCTTACTACTATTTTTGTTAAACAGGAAAGCAGAGAAATTCCACAAAAGTGAAAACAATATCTGAATCTCTTTTACAATGTTGGGAAGTAGACAAAATTATGGCAAAGCCTTCTATTGAAGGGAGCATCATGGTATTCTTGTTGGAAAACCATTTGTCTGAAATGGTATAGGGTTTTCTGCCTTAGCAGTGGGTTGGATTAGAAAACCCCCAATGTCTCTTCCAATTCTGTTATATTGTATTTAAATCAGGAATAACACATTCTTATTATCATAATGCAAATAGATGTTCCTTTGGTGTACTGCCTTGTTTATTTATAATTTTAGACATAACAGCTGATTCTCACAGTACAGTCTACTGGAAGTTAATTGTATTTAAAATTACTGACATATTTACGGTACACCAGTGCAAGTGACTTTCCAGTAGCAGTTTTATTTTTGAATTGTAACATTTAGCAGATACTCTTCCAACATTCACCAACATTGCCAGCTAAAGTGCACCTCAACTCATCTGTGACTGTTTACTATCAGGTGAATATTCCTTGCTTACTGATGAATGTAGCTTTCTTTATATTTTACCTGTAGGGATTTTTTTCCCCCTGGTTGTGATACATGATCTTTTTGTATGTGTTTTTCTATTTGTGTTTTGTGTTTTATTTTGTTATATATACAACTGGATGAAGCATTGTGGGTCTGCCTGTCCCAGGATATCTGCCGGTCCTACCAGGTTATGTATGATGGATGCACTTCAGGTTCCCCCCCTTGCATGTTGTCATCTGATGGTACATTGGAGGAGTGCCTTCTCAGTAGCCACCCCAGTTCTTTAAAAAAAAAAAAGCCTTCCACTGGAGATCAGAAGGATTCCTACATTTTTAGCCTTCCAGAGGGGTGTAAAGATCTTGCTCTTATCCCAAGCAATGGGCCAGGGATAAGGAGTGGGAGGGAGGGTTGCATATTTGGTCTGATGCCTAAAGGAAGGGTATGTTTTTAATGATGCTTTATGGATTGTTATGAAGCCCCTGGAATCATTGTAACAAATAGGTAACTATATAAATCTTGTAAATAAAAAAGCAAATAAATTATAATGGCATGGAGGTTAGCATGGTTTTATCCACAGAGAGAAATCAGTGAATGTCTGAAAGCATGCAAACCATGCACCGGGTGGAGTACACATAAATCAAACTACTGTAGTCCAATGATTGTAGATTGGCATTAGGATAAGTATATCTTAAGAAAGTTCTTATTCAGACTTGGCTTCAGGCAATAAAACGTCATAGATGTAGAACTCTAGCGAGTGAAATTTCTAGGGAGCAAATTAGGCTAAAAACACCTTCTGGAGACAGCTAGAAAGGAATCAGATACTGCTTGAAAATAAGGCAAGTTATTCAGTAAATGTTTCATTTATTGGGCTTCTTCCATTGCTGTTATGGTTAAAAGACATGCTGTCAATAAAAATGATAAATTTATGGATGCTTTGGTTTTTCAGAACCTCTTTTCTTGTTACATACATGTATAAGAATTGAAACAATTTCATGATAGCATGACATTAGACAGCTATTAACACTTTTACCATCTAGGAGAAAAAGACTATCAGAATCTAGAAATGCAACAGAATTTAAGTTCAAATGAGTGTTGGTATAATTAATACAGCAGAGAAGTCAGGGATCAGAAATGACCAAGATTTTAAATTAATAAATAAATAATTTCATTCTTTTAATAACATTCTGACATAAATAATCTTCATAAAAGTGGCATCTTCAATATCCCAAATAATGCAGATAGCATCTTGAAGAAATATTTCTTAGCTATGGCATCTGATCTCTGAAAACTTCTAAGTAGAAAGAATTTCTATTTAGAATCCTCTCATTTGTTTTTTTTTTGTTGCTATTTTCTTTGTAGTTGTATCAAAGTTTCTGGAATTTTTTGCCACAATCAACTTTTCAGAGGGAAAACAACCAGAGATCGACCAGACAATCTAAAATAGTCTTCTCCACCTATTTTCCAATGTACCTACTGAACTCACCTTTGTCTTTTTCCCCATATGCCTTTTCCCACTATGGGACCTGTACCAGGAAAGGGTCTCTTCCATCATTTTTTTCCTCTTTCATCCACCCATCTTGCCGGTGTTGTCACAACCCAAATTCAAATATTATTGTAGGCTCGAATCCCACCAGGCTCAAGGTTGACTCAGCCTTCCATCCTCAGGTAAATTGAGGACCCAAGATTGTTGGGGCAATTAGCTGACCTTGTAAAATAGTAATAAGCTATACAATGGAATGAAGGCTATTGCTGAGCACACTGGGTTGTATCCCAGAAATTGTAAGCCACCCTGAGTCTTGGAGAAATAAATGTAATTAAAAAAAAAACTTTTAAAACTTTGGAGTTTTAAAATTTACATTGGCTTTATAATTGTGTTTCCATGTCTTTTGTTCTTGATTTCAAGTTTATAAACTGCTCTTGTGGTATCTTCCCTCTTGGTAATTTATAAAATAAGTATGCTTTATGTACTAAAGCATGTTTTAAATTAAAGATGAATAAATAACAAGTTTGCCAGTTCTACTAGGAGGAGGGAGAGCTGTGGTTGATGCATTTTATATGTTATTATAATGAGTAGATCAATATCACAGATTCAGAATCACAACAGAACAGTATTCTGTTAAGGTACTGAAGTTTGCAGATGCTACAAACAGGCATTGGTTTCATTCAAAACAGCGATGAACAACTGATCCTGTGGTGCAGCTGGAAGAACCTGAACACGTTTAAAACTGTAAAGATGAGAGTGGATTTTATGAGGAGCTCTCCTGTTCTACCATGCCTTACTATATTAGACTACACAGTATCAACAGTAGTGTCCTTCAAGTTTTGGGGTTATATAATCTCCCAGGATTTGAAATAAACATGTAACATTAGAACCATCATTAAAAAGGCACAATAAAGAATGTTCTTCCTGAGTCAACGTAGAAAGTTTAGGCAGCCTCAGGAGCTGCTGATACAGTTCTGCAGAGGGATTATTGAATTTGTCATTGGTTCTTCTATAAATGTCCGGTTTGGTGCAGAAAACAAATAGGATAGGTACAGACTTCAACAGATAGTTAGGACTGAAGAAAAAACAATTGCAACCAGCCTGCCTTCCATTGATAACCTGTATATTGCACAGGTCAAAAGGAGGGTGAGAAAATATCTGTAGACCCTTCTCATCCTGGACATAAACTGATTCAACTCCTCACTTTGGATGCTGCTATAGAGCATTGAATGCCAAAACAACTAGACACAAAGACAGTTTTTCCATCATGCCATCACTTTGCTGAACACCTAATTCCCACAGTATTGTCTTATGTCACAGTATGTTTACCCATGTGGTATGGCTGCGTTACTATCCTTCTCATCTCTTCTACTACCTTCTCTTATTGGTATCATTATTATGATTATTGCTCTGTTGTTTTGAATGTACACTGAGAGCTTCTGCACCAGAGACAAATTCCTTGTTTGTCTAATCATAGTTGGACAAATAAAGTATTCTACTCTGTTCAGTTTCATTCCATTCCATTCCATTCTCAAATACAGATGAAGCTGTGGTGCCAAGATGACTTCCAAGCATGACATGATCTTGAGTGGAACAAGACTGAGGATCCAGCCAGGTCTCTAAGAATAATATAGATGACCATCTTTACTCTATGTCTTGATATTATTATAAATCATGCTACTTCATGGATATCTAACATCAACCTGATAAAGCAGATAACAGGAAAAGAGTTTAGCAGTAGCCAAACAGAGTTGGTTATTATCAGGCAAGTAATAGAATGCTTATACACTACATGAGGCAATGATTTGCTTTAACTTTGGTTTGCTAAGTTACACCTGATATTTCTATGAAGCAATAAACTATTGTTTACAAGCCACAAAGTTATATTCACAGAAAATATTAAATATTAAACTGTTATCGAACAAACTACTGTGACTTGGAAAATTATAAGTAACTACCGTGTTCTCCGAAAATAAGACCTACCCCGAAAGTAAGACCTAGCACTATTTTCTAAACCTGCCCTAATATAAGACCTACCCCGAAAATAAGACCTAGTGTAAATCTCCAGTTCCAGGAAGACTTTTCAGGGAGCAACTGTGCACCCGTGAAACACCCCCCCTACACACTCACACCCACTATTTGGCACCATAAATATATAAGACCTACCCCGAAAATAAGACCTAGTGTGTTTTTGGGAGAAAAAAATATATAAGACAGTGTCTTATTTTTGGGGAAACACGGTACCTGGATAGACAAGGAGACAAGTAGCTACCTGGATAAGTAGCTAAGAAATATGTAGAAGCCCTTCTATGCAGCCACATAGTCTGTTCAAAGTATTATATAAATTATTAAATAAATAAAACATATTTTAATGTTTTATATCTTTAAAGGATTAAAAATGCAACATTAAGAATGCACACATAATAAAATGATACAAGTAATAAAGAGTCTGTTGGCTGTCTTCATGTGATGTCTTTAAACAACTATTTTTGTTGTCTTCTAATGGAACCTAGTTCTGGAGGCTATTTAAAACACTTTAGATACATAAATAAACAGAATTGTTTCTACTTCTGCTATACAGTATATCTTTGTATTTAATGACAGTCAAGGCCAATATTTTCAATAGTTTTACTGAAACCAACTGAAGACAATAGAATCATTCTTGAGTAAATGAAACAAATGCTCAAAAATTGCTGTGTAACAATAGACCCAAAGAAGTCTATTTTGAATTGATTAGTTTAGAATAGATGCTTCAAGGACTGAAAATGTGTTGCCTAAATCCACTGAGAATATGATCATTTCTGTAAAAATGTTTTCATTGACAGAAATGCAACTTTCTTGTAAGATGATATAGGCTCATACAGTTTTATATAGGAATTTATGACAAGTTATAGATCTGCTTGCGGCCCTTCTCTTCTGAGAAAATTAGCTGGTAAATTTTACCACTCACTGTAAAAGTTAACGATCAGGTATCCTGGGGAATCCCAAGCAAATTTACTATAAGTAAAACTTTCTGTTATAAAGTAGCAATAAGTATACATTGCCAAATAATTTTAAAAGAAATTCTGTTTTAACTGGTAGAGTACTTTTCTTGTAACTTAATGTGATTCTCTTCAGTCACTTAAACAAAATATAGTACAATACAGTTTGTAAGTGCAAATGTTTAGCAGCAAGATACATATGTTTTAGATCTGTATCCTTTACTTATTTTCAAGGAGTTCAAGATACCATACATTGTATCTTCTTTTTAGCTTTAGAGGTCTATAAAGGAGATTATCCAAGACTACATGCTGATCACAAGTCTCTCTGTGAGCTACACAATCAAGTAGGGATTTAACTCAGTTCCTTGAACTTTCTCTGTCTACTGTACCAAATGTACAGGTTCATATGTCATGCTAAATAATAATGAACCCAGCCAACGTAGGGCAGTTGTTGATATTTAAAACCAGGAATAGGAAAAACCAAGTCTATTCTCAGGCATGGAAGCTGTCCTGGTGACTTTGGGCCAGTCCTGTGTTCTAAAGCTATCTTTTCTGACAGAGCAGTAACTGTAATAATAACAGATCTTCATGAAGTTACCTTGAACTCATGTGATAAAAATAGAATATAAATCTAATAAACCCACGGTTAAAACAAATTTAACTTAACGCCAAGATAGCACATTCAGCTTAAGAGTAGCACACACATATCTGGATAATGTCATTCATTTGGGAAACATTCCTTTGGCAACAATGTGTAGGTTTTGAAAGAACACCAATAAAATAATTGTGAGAATCTATATTGCTATGCACCTATATCCTTCAAGTAGCGTGTATGTATCTGAGATTATAGAATATACCTGTACAACAGATGGAAAACAGCATTTTTAAATGTTGCCCTTTGTAAAAGAACTTTTGAAAAATAGAACATCAGGGAGAAGTCTGAAGTAAAAACCATTCGCTTTTGGTATTTCTAATTGCTTGCATTTTAAAAGTTTAGTTTCATTATGTTGGCTATAGCTCCAGGTAGTGCTTTAGTGCCAAACATTAAGGTATATACATTTAAAAACAAACAAATGAATAAATGAACACTACTTTTCCTCTGTCAGGAAGTCTGATATAAGATAACAGTTTAAAATGCTGTACCATAATTGCAATCTAAGCATTTATAGTTTTCTCTACTTGTTTTTTCAATTGATTATATAAGGTGGCATTTTAAAATGGTTTTGTAAAAACAAAAATCATTTGATACTTCACCTAAATGGCCCTCTGAGTTGCTTACAGAATGAGAAAACCAAGGCAGTTTCTTCTAACCAGCAGGAGGAACAGAAAAAGAACATTCTTGTATTTAATAGTATTGGAAACTGATCATATATCTATCATTATTTCATATTACAATGTTTGAACACTGCCGTTGCAAATTATGCCAGTGTTACCATCTCTAGATTGTAATTACAGATCTACTAGGCATGCTCTCAATTATTTGTCTAAGAGGCCTTCCAAGAAGTTGATAGTAGAATTTAATTTTGACTAAAAGATTTTCTGGCCATGAATGTCCTATGTCTCTATATACAGGTAAAACTCGAAAAATTAGAATATCATGCAAAAGTTCATTTATTTCCATAATGCAACTTAAAAGGTGAAACTAATATATGAGATAGACTCATTACATGAAAAACAAGATAGTTCAAGGTGTGATTTGTCATAATTGTGATGATTATGGCTTACAGCTCATGAAAACTCCAAATCCACAATTTCAGAAAATTAGAATATTACATGCAATCAATTAAACAAGGATTGTACATAGAACAATATCGGACCTCTGAAAAGTATAAGCATGCATATGTACTCAGTACTTGGTTTGGGTCCCTTTTTCAGCAATTACTGCCTCAATGCGGCGTGGCATGGAAGCTATCATCCTGTGGCACTGCTGAGGTGTTATGGAAGACCAGGATGCTTCAATAGCGGCCTTCAGCTCTTCTGCATTGTTCGGTCTCATGTCACTCATCTTTCTCTTGGCAATGCCCCATAGATTCTCTATGGGATTCAGATCAGGCGAGTTTGCTGGCCAATCAAGCACAGTAATCCCATGGTCATTGAACCAGGTTTTGGTGCTTTTGGCAGTGTGGGCAGGTGCCAAGTCCTGCTGAAAAATGAAGTCAGCATCCCCATAAAGCTCATCTGTGGAAGGAAGCATGAAGTGCTCCAAAATCTCCTGGTAGACAGCTGCGTTGACCCTGGACTTAATGAAGCACAGTGGACCAACACCAGCAGATGACATGGCTTCCCAAATCAACACAGACTGTGGAAACTTCATACTGGACTTCAAGCATCTTGCAGTGTGTGCCTCTCCATTCTTCCTCCAGACTCTGGCTCCTTGGTTTCCAAATGAGATGCAAAAGTTGCTCCCATCAGAAAAGAGGACTTTGGACCACTGAGCAACAGACCAGGTCTGTTTTTCTTTAGCCCAGGTAAGACGCTTCTGACGACATTTGAAGCCCATGTCCAGGATCCGTTTGTGTGTGGTGGCTCTTGATACACTGACTCCAGCCTCAGTCCACTCCTTGTGAAAGTCCCCAACACTTTTGAATGGCCTTTTCCTGACAATCCTCTCCAGGATGCGGTCATCCCTGCTGCTTGTGCACCTTTTTCTTCCACACTTTTCCCTTCCACATAACTTTCTATTAATGTGCTTTGATACATCACTTTGGGAACATCCAACTTCTTTTGCAATTACCTTTTGAGGCTTTCCCTCCTTATGGAGGGTGTCAGTGATGGTTTTCTGCAGGTCAGCAGTCTTTCCCATGATTGTGATTCCTACTGAACCAGACTGAGAGACCATTTAAAGGCTCAGGAACCCTTTGTAGGTGTTATGGCTTAATTAGCTGATTAAAGTGGGACACTTTGAGCCTATAATATTGCACCTTTTCACAATATTCTAATTTTCTGAGATTGTGGATTTGGGGTTTTCATGAGCTGTAAGCCATAATCATCACAATTATGACAAATCACGGCTTGAACTATCTTGTTTTGCATATAATGAGTCTATCTCATATATTAGTTTCACCTTTTAAGTTGCATTACAGAAATAAATGAACTTTTGCACGATATTCTAATTTTTTGAGTTTCACCTGTATGTCACAAGGCTGAGAAAGGAAGAATCCAAGTCAGCAAGTTTCCGGAACAGCCATCAACTGATCTTCCTCCCTATTTCATCTTACTACTATGGGCTTTTGGTTTTACTTCTATGTATCATTTTGTTTTTAGTTTCTGTATTTGCTGCTTCGCAATTTTAATATTTACTAACTTTTCAGTTTTACACAGTTAGAGAGAGAGAGAGACAGAGACAGAGAGAGAGAGACAGAAAGAGGGAGGGAGGGAGGGAGGAGGGAGGGACAGAGAAACTATGCCCATGTGCCAGCTCCACTTGAAGTATACCTTTGTTATATATTCAACTATTTCTACTTGAAACAGTGTAATAACTAAAACAATGTTTATATTATATACAGCATTTTGAACTTACTGGCTCTATCAATTTTTGTTAGAACTGTGAATAATGTGGTTAAGTCTTAGGGTCATTTTCAGTTCCCATTAAAGTTAAAGAAATTTCCTTCTCATCAATATCCAATCAATTGAGATAGTATGTTACTTACTAAAATTTATAACAAGACTTTGATATATAGAAGGTGCACCATCATCCTATCTTATCATCAGAGAATTATTACGTATATTATTCCAACATTAAGGAAGCACTGCAGAAAAGCAGACTTTTCTTTAGTGTTAGAAGACAACAATCCAGCCTAAAATTATTTGGAAGCCCATGCTCCAAGCACTTGCTTTAGACAAAACAGCAGCTGTTAGTTAAAATTTGGCAACAGACCATAAATCACAAGTCACATAAAGGATCAGACTGAATTTTCCCTTGAATATTGTATTACTTTAGCTGTAGCAAACTCTGCATTTGTTTTCATTCAAGATACAACCTGAGAACCCTAGTACAAACAGGTGTTTATGATTTATAGCCAAGTTCCTGTTTCTTTAAAAAAAACAATTAAAAATGCTGTTGAATCTAGTATATTCACTTCTAAATTATTTCCAGTGAACTCAATGAAAGATTACAAAATTGTCAAAGTTATGTATGTGCATTTCTTTGTAAACATAAATATTTCATTATACAAAGTTGACATCAAGCAGAAAATTATCACTGAAGGCTTATCTTCTAGGAGTTTGCATTGGATTATACTATGTCAGATCCTGACATAGTGGCATTCATAATTTGGAAAGTTTTTAATTTGATGTGGTTACTTAAGTGGTTAGTTAATCTGAACCTGATCATTTCAGTTCTGATACCCATAAAATTATAATTTTTATCTCTCTGAAGTTTCAAGCAGAGGTGGTATTCAGCAGGTTCTGACCAGTTCTGGAGAACCGGTATGGAAATTTTGAGTAGTTCAGAGAACCAGCAAATACCACCTCTGAATGGAGATTTTACAGTATCCTTCCCCTGCCAATGCCCAGAGAGCCAGTAGTAAAAACAATTTGAATCACACCACTGGTTTCAAGGTACATACTGCCAAGGAAGAATTTTGTTCTACACACACAAAATGCCAGGCTAGAGAAGGGGGCATATCCATGGGTGAATTTATTCATATATATGTCCTACTATTAAAATGATCGAGATTGGACACCAGTGGTTATCCAAATCATCATAGGAGCATGGAAGACCACTTGAAAATCCATATTTCTTGATATCATTTGACTGTTGCATGGTCTGTAATTCTGATTATGTGGTAGCATAATATTTTAGCGGCTTTATTTCAATGCCCCCCCTCCCTTAATGACTAAAGAGAAATCATTTAAATAATTGTCATACTGCTTGATAATTAGCTCTATCACATTCCTTTAATAGCTGTAATTTTGGACAACCTTTCCACAGGTGGTCCACAAGAACTTTTAACTTTGCCAATTATATTATATTTAGTGTCAGAATAATATATTAGCTAATACTTTGTTAAATGTAAGATTTATCAAACACCCTTCAATGATATGGTGTCTATAGATACATTTCATTCCTGCATAAAACTGTATTTTGCCTATGAATATTACCTCAGCCAGATAACAAAACAAATAATGAAAATAAAATGAAAATAGCACCATTCATTTTTCAAGATAGATAAGAATCTGGCTTTGATTTTCAAAATTATCAGAATGAAATATTAAGTTGTATTGACTTATGTGGAATGTCCTATACTAAAAAGAGCACTGTTTGGGATTCAACATTGGGCTGTCCAGCACCGGGAAATCAGGAATTCTGTGAAGTTTAAATTGGTATAAAGATTTATTGCAAGCTTAAGCTCTATAAAAGAATCTTAACTACTAACGCCCAAGCAAATTGCTGGTAGATAAGAGTCACAGGAATTCAAGGTGGACTGCACTTAGATCTCTTGTGGTCACAAAGGGACTCATGACTGATAACACATTTGACCTGTCCCTTGGGTTCAGCTGGTAATGTCCTACAGGGCTTATCCAGAATTTGCTCTAAATGTCCCAGTATTTATCACCCAACATTGGTGGACATATGTACTATATACATCTGCTTAAACATTAAATTCTATTTTATTGAGTTGCTTATTTTATGAAAACCTGGTTATGAACCTTTCTTATAGTTTCCTTCTATCACAAGATCTTACATCATAAAATAACTGTGCATGCTTTTATCATATTTCATCTGAATTTAGTTATTCCTTATTTACTGTATTTACTTAAGTCTATTATTGGATAATAGATCTAAGTAAATACAAACTTACAGAAATTTGCAGACTATTCTGTTTTTTTAATATATCAATAAATAACCATGTTTTATTTAATGATATTATAATGCAATTCATTAATAATCTATAATGGCATAAATAAAAGAAATAGGCAACTTAGGATATCTTAATGAAAACCGGTAGCCAATCCATATATTAACTATCTGTATTCTCAGTGAAATCAGTGTAACTTAAATCATTAAATGGTCCCTCAGATTTCAATGGGATCAAAGCTTGATGAACTTAAGAATGTGTCCTGCTGAATAAGTCTGTCCATTTCTGCCATGAAAATAACCAACCAGATATAAGTTCAAATACAACCTGAATGGCATAAATTGAATAAATAAATGTGTATTTGTTTACTGTGAAATTTCCACATTCAACTTCATTGGATTACTCCTATTAAAGTACTTTAAAATAAAACTGATTAATAAACAGTAAATTTAAATTTTAAATTATTTGTGAATTTGGCCACAAGTCATTGATAAATAAATTCTAAGAACTGATCCCATTAAAGAATTTGTAGCATCACCACTATTCACATTTTTCCATTGTAAGAATTTCCTTTTGGATCCAATCTAAATATGTTGCTTATATTTAAAGCTTGCTGAAAGAAGAGTCCTTTGTGACTTATAAATCAATAACAAGCAAAGAATTCCTTTTTGTAGCTTTAGTCTAAAAGGTACGACACAAAATGAAGTAAAAAATGGTTTAGGAAAGAAAGAACAAGACAAAATATATACCAGTTCTTACACAAAACCTGTATGGAAACAGTTCAGGAAGTGACAAAATCTCAACGAACTTGTGAAGTGGGTTTGTCTTCCTCCTTCCCAATCGTGCAGTCTGAAGGAATGGCTGCTACAAGTTCACTAAGAGTGGAAGGTACCTAATAAAGGAAGAGAGAGATCACTGAAGATCACAGAAAAGAGAGATCACTGAAGATCACAGAAGAGAGAGATCACTGATAGGGCTCTTTATATACTGGAATATAAGATCTTTACAGTAGCGCTAAACTTTGATATCGTAACGTTGAAATCACTGACACCACCATATTTCAAAACTCACAAAGCAAACTGTTTAAATTATGGCGTAATTCTGTAATAACTCCAGACTTAGCCCAATAAAGATCAACCAGACTTTCAATAAATATAAATTTAATCCTATAAGTAGGTATCAAATTCAAAGTGGTCTCACCTGAAAAGCACAAGACAATCACAAGGCTACTCAAATATAAAGTAATTTAAAAAGATTGGCTTGTATCTTATGGAAATGTTATGGTATTTTTGGCCATCCTATACAAGATCTTGCAAATATTTTTTCCAGGAATCATCCTGACATGTCACTGAAATCAGATAATGAATAATTTCAGGATGTTTGTGCAATTGGAGATTGTTCTAAATTTTAGTGTTTATGTGATTATTAGTACCTGTTCTTATGAATCTTGACCTATTTATTTCTCTGGTGGCTGGATCTAAACCTCCAATCTTTAACAAATTGACTTACAAATATTTTAGATAATAAGATTTCACTTTCTTGGCTAGAATTCATAATTCCATAAAACAATTCTCTCTTTTTTTTAAACAAGCCTATTAGGAACACTATTGCTGATCAGGGAAAATTGATGTCTTATCAGTTATTTTTCATAATGTCTGAAAGGGAAAAAACCCAGAAGAAATTCTTACATCCATATGTAGAGAAGTGTTTTTTACCTCCTCCTCCTCCTCCTCCTCCTCCTCCTCCTCCTTTGTGTGTGTGTGTGTGTGTGTGTGTCTTCAGTAATCCTTTTCTGTCTCCATCTTCCCACTTAGACATTGTTCACTGATTTACTTATTTATGAAGTCTGAAGGTTAGTTCCTACCTGCTGAGAGTAATTAGCCCCTTTCTTTGTGTCCTATGCAATCCAGTCTGATTAAACATACACATTTATTTTGTCTCTTTTTATGTCCCTCCTCTCATTTTCCTTAAGTTGCAATTTTTTTTAAAAAATAAATATTATAGCCAGATTTTTTCCCCTTTAAAATGGAAATGATTATGTGATTTTCTACAATGGCTTAGTGGTAGCATAGCTATGTCAATCTCTGCATTATTTTTTATTTTTCTTTCCCAGAACAGATAGTTTACTGAGTGTCTTCCCTCTAAACTCTGTAAATATTGCATGACCTATCAGCTTTGTTTTGGAAATCTTGAGAGCTCAGAAGGCTCTTAGGGAGCAGCAAGCTATATGCTTTTTGGGAACTGCTTGTTTGTTTAAACAGCCCCTCCTTTGCTTTTTGACACCATTTCTATTAGGCAATTTACTAATTCCCCTTGAACGTACTCAGTGTGTGTCTTTTCCTCTTGCCTCCCTCTCTCCCATTGCTACTTTTGTTCCTTGGTCATGTTAAAGTTTCCATTTGACTCCTCCATTGTTACAATTTGTCACTCTGGAAGATCAATTTGTTTTACTCCACTCATCAACAGAGTAGAATCGGGTGCCAGATGTCATTTTTAGCAGCCACGACCGTCTGCTGTTGCCGCTGCTGCTTCTCCTCAGTTTAAGCTGATCACTAACTGCAGAAGAGTATGTCGTGTTGCACATTCCTGAGCTACACGACCCAGCCTCCGTCCCCTCCCCCAATAATCTATATTTGGCAGTTCATTTACTAGCCAGCTATGGGGACCACACAGTTGGATCTCTCTCTCACACACACACGCAGTAGTGTTTCTTCTGAAGAGCCATTCTGGCTTCGTTTGGAGTTTTTCTGATGGCGGGAAGCCAAAGGAAAGCTGTAGTGGCAGAAGAGAAAGAAAAAAAGAAGTTTGCACTTCTTTCTAAAAAGTCCCACTGTTTTCGACTCTCCCGCGGGACGATTAACTAGTCCCATCCATCCATCCTCTTGCTACCCGTCTACTGTACCAAACTATCCCAAGAAAAGGAAAATTCATAAAGGTCTTTCTCCTTGTTTTTGGTCTTTGACATCCTGCTCTTAGAAAGCCAGACTTGGTGCACTTTGCCTGCAGGCTCTTAAGGCTACGGGCTTGGGCGCTTACTTGGGAGTAAGCCCGGTGAAACTCACGCCCGAGGAAACGCGCGGTAGACTCGAATCCCGGAGACCTTCCTGGGAAAACCCACCGCGGAAATCGCGGGGCTTCTTTTCGACCTACGCTATGCAGGTTGGAGCTGGACTCAAGCGCCAAGAGTCTCCCCGCCCCCAGTCCTTTCAAATCCGATACAAAAGTATTTGGAAGCCGCGCCACCACCGCAGTTGTCTTCGCTTTCTCCTTCTCTTTCAGCCATAAAACAGGGGGAATATATATATATATATATATATATATATATATATGTATGTATGTATGTATGTATGTATGTATGTATGTATGTATGTATGTATATGTATATATATATGTATGTATATATATAAAGTCTTTTGGCCACTCTTCTGGCCGTAGATGAAGATCGGAACCATTGCACGGCCGTTAAAAAAGAGCACCCCACTATCCCAGCAAAATAAAAGGGCGAAATGATCTCAGTGACTGGAGCACCAGCCCGTGCATGGTTATTCGGAAAGAAAGTCCCAGAGGACCGAATTCACTTCCTGGTAAAAGTGCATCGGCTGCAACTCTTTAAAAAAATTCACAACACCGCGCCGGAAAGTTGAGTGCGCAACCAAGTGCGAGCACGAAGGCACCGAGAGGTGCTTTTATTGCCTTGACGGTTGTGCAAAGCCACGGCTGAAGCGCCTGCCTTGCCCCCTTCTCTATTTTGTCTGATGCACCCCGAGTTTTGTTCGCTTTGGCCCGTTGGGTTACGACTGACAGGTTCCCCTCCTCGCCCATCAGCATTGTCTCCCTTCGCCTAGTCGCCCCTGCCTGCCAGCCTTCGCCGCGAACCCCCCTTCCTGCTCTCTCCAAAAGGGATCATTGTTAGTTTCTCCGTTACCCCCTCCTCCTGTTTATTTATGCACACGTCACAAGGGATCCCCCGCCCCTCCTGCATCTCATTAAGTGCCCAGTGTTTCTTTCTCCCTGTCAATAATCCTGGATCCCAGACTTCTCCGTTCCTCTGGATTTCGATCCCCCTTTTTCTATCTGTCAATCAGCGCCGCCTTTGAACTGAAAAGCTCTCAGTCTAACTTCAACTCACTCAAATCCGACCGGCACAGGCTTCCTATATCTGCAGCTTCTACCCCCTCCCATTTTTACAGCTGATTTGTTTGGTTTGTTTGCTACCATTTTTTTAAAGTAATTCCCCTCCCCCGTTTTAACCCTCCCTCGTTATATAATTTTTTTTCTTATTAATTTTTTGTGTCTCTCCCCGCGTGTCTTTACATGCTGATCTGATCATCGGAAGAAAGAGAGAGAGAGAGAGAAAGAGAGAGAGAAAATCCAGAAGAAGGAAAAGAAGAAACCCAAAGTCACTGGTGCAAAAAGAAAGGAGCAGGGACACTGCCCTCCCCTCCTTCTCCTCCTCCTCCTCCTCCTCCTCCCCCTCTGTTCCCCTCCCCAAGAGGAAAGAAAAAGAGAAAAGAACTTTCACCTGGGACTCTTCTTAAAATTACAAACTTCTCCCTTTTCTTTCTGCCTTGTTTTTTTTTTAAGAAAAATATCCTTCCCCCTTTTTCTTTCCTTATTTTTTTCCCCTTTTGCCTCTCTCTCGCTCCGTCCTTGCAAAATTGCTGCTGGTGGGGGTAAGGCAGGAAGAAGATGCCGCAACTCAATGGCGGTGGAGGGGACGATTTGGGGGCGAACGACGAATTGATCTCTTTTAAAGACGAAGGGGAGCAAGAAGAGAAGATCTCGGAGAACTCTTCGGCAGAGAGGGATTTAGCGGACGTCAAGTCGTCTCTGGTCAATGAATCAGAAACTAATCAAAACAGCTCCTCTGACTCGGAGGTAAGAAACGTTCCCCCCTTTGAAACACACCTGCCTCGCTCAACTTTGGCGGGAGGATTGTCGGACAAGAGATTGGGGGAGGGAGTAGGAAAAGGGGGTAGAGGCAGAACACAGCTAACTTCGTTTCCCCCCCCCGTAGTAAATTGCCTTGTTGCCGTATGTTTCGCCTTATGTTTTGCACAAACTTTTAACTCGTTCTCGTTTTCTTTCTTCCGTATCTCCCCCACCAACCTATCTCTCCCATGCACTCCTCACTGTCCCCCCCTTTTTGTTATCTTGACCCCCCCCTCCAAAACCCCGTTCTTCTTTTAAGGCGGAGAGGCGGCCTCCACCTAGGTCCGAAAGTTTCAGAGATAAATCCAGAGAAAGTTTAGAGGAAGGTAAGTTGTTTTTCTTTTGCAGCCACCCCTTATTTTCTGCCCCTTTAGTGGGGAGAAGGCGGCTGCGTTTTCTGTAGATTCGAGTACGTTAAAGTTTTCGTTGGATTTTTTTGTGAAACGATTTCTAACTGTGATTTCCCTTCCCTTCTTTTATTTTTCTGGCTCCTCGTTTCCCCGCCATGTTAGCTGCGAAAAGGCAAGATGGAGGGTTGTTTAAGGGCCCACCATACCCTGGGTATCCCTTTATTATGATTCCCGACCTGAGCGGCCCCTACCTCCCCAATGGATCCCTTTCGCCCACGGCGAGAACGGTGAGTGACTTTTTTTTAATGGTTTCCTTTCCCGGTTTTTCTGCTGCGATTCTGCGTTTCCCTCCTCTTTTTCCCCCCTTCCCAAAGTCCCCAATGGCTCCTGCGTGTCCCGCCCGTTCCTTCCCACTTCGGCCATGGCACGGCCAGAAACTTTCCAAAACTTTTGTGCGTTCCGCAGATCAGGGAGGGGAGGGGAGGCGGGTAAGGGAGGAGAGCGGTTTGTTTATACTTCGCCATGTTTATTCCTTTACTTTCAGTTTGAGGGGGGTGGGTGTGTGGATTCAGCCGCTGTGACTTAAAGAAAGAAGCTCCCTCCTGGTTATCAGCGCCAGAGCCCGCGCTCGCTCGAAGTTCCCCAAACTCGGAAATTTCTATAGCGCTCTGTTTTCTCCGGCCCTCTTGAGTGGCGAACTGGGTTTGCTTTCTCTCCCCTCCCCCTTTACTTTGCCTCCCACTTAACCCTTTATTTGCTGTCCTAACCCTCGCCGAGTTACATACTAATTTACTGGGATAGTTGCCATTGAATGATTAATTGGTGTTAAATTGTATCTTTTATGTACACCCTTTTACGGGACTCTTGTTTTTAAATTTATTGCGGATGACAGTTTAACTGCAAGCATCTTGCTTTATTGTGTTTTTTCCCCCTTCTATTTTTCTTCTTTTCTTTTTTGGTTTGATTTCTGAGGGTTTCTTGAGAAGAGCGTGTTGTCCTTTCAGAGTGGGAAAATGTTATTTGCATTCCTTTGCAAAGTGACATTTTCAAAAAGGCACAGTTGGTTTTTCATGAAGGATAGAGATGTCATAACCATTGTATAACTATGACATAAAATGTATATTATCATTTCTATGATCCTGTCTTGCCTTAGGAGTACCAACTGCTTTTTTTAATTTACAAAAGAAAAAAATCTCAAGGAATCTCTCCCCCCTTTCTTTTTCTCTGTGGCTTCAGTAAGAGTCAGCAGGATTATTAAAATATAGACTATCTTTTTCTTCTTAAAAACAATTAGATTTCAGCAAAAGAATTAAATAAAAGAACAAGCCTTTACATGAATGGAATATTTTAAATCACAAGCAACACACATTACTCTTACTGAAGGATATATACTTTTATGGGTGTGGCAGAAAGTCCAGAAGGCGTGGCAGAAAATAAGTTGCTGTAGCCATTACCATAGATTGTTCCTTTACTAAACTCTTCATAGTTTGATTCATGTTGGCTACTATTTTATATTACTTTATAGATTATAGATTGATTCCAACTCTACTTGCTCTTCTTAGAAATGAAGTAAACTTTTTATAATGTTATTTCTAAACTGACCTACAATACCCCCAGGGATTGCAAAATTCATACACAATCTGTTGTTAGGTTTTCAGTTTAATCTTTAAATTAAGATATGTTTTCTATCCTACTTCCCTTTCTTTTGGTTTCTTCAAATTACCTTTTTCTCTTATAGTGACAGTATCAGACATAAATGTTGAGTAATACACACTATTAAATGCTTGTGGGATTCCTGATAACACCAGTCTGGAACAGGAGATATTTCTAATGCATTATAAAATATCAGGGTCAGACTTGTTTTTATTCAGATCCCAAATAGAGATTACAAGATATAGAGGTCAAGGATGACCAAATCATGTTTACATGTGTATTTTTAAGTATTTTGAAGGATGAGATTAACTTAGTGAATACATTTTATAATTTGCTGCATTTTGGGGTCATAATCAAAGCAAGTATATATTTTATAACTACAGTTTTGGTATAATGGAAAGAAAAGATGACTAAATACAGTATTGGCAAGGTAGTGTGGCAGGTAAAGGATATGTTATATGTTGGCAAAATTGTGGCTATTTTGTGGCTATTTAAATGTAAACTATGACAGTATAAATTTACTCACCAAGGAATTTCTACAAATAATTTGGAAAAATTAAATTTGTCTATGAAGATTCTTTCTTATATTTGTTTGGCTAGAGACCTGAGACACAAATTCCTTTTTCCATATAATAAAGGATATTGTGGTTTAATATATATTGCATTTTCTTCTGGTCGTACTTTTGTTCTGGATTAGATACATCATCTTTTGAAATGAATGGGGACTATTTATGTGAATGTTTGAATAGACTTTGGATCAGGCCCTAAATAGTTATCTTTAATAGAAAAAAATCACTTAGTAATAAAGCCCTTTCTGAGGAGTCAGTGCTTTGTATAAAATATGTTATTTTATTGTTGGTATAACAGGTGACCTTGTTCTTTGCCATCACATGATTCAAAAAGCATTTTCCATCCTCAATAGACAATTTTATTATTTGCATGACAGCCAGCTGTATATTTCAGTTTCTTTTTTCTTTTTGTCATGCGCCTTAAATCATAGCTATAAAGGAAATCCATTCTTTACTTTGTTGCAAAGCTAAAACTATTTAAAATTGATTTTATATTGTACTGTTCAGAATATATTCAAACAATTAGGATATTGTTTTTGCAATTCAGAGTGTAAGTAAATAATAGTTACTTACATAAGTAGCACTACCCTCCCAATTTGAGTGAATGTACTATTGTTTTTAAAAGTTTATCTGGGTAATTATTGTCCTTTTTCCATGGAGTTTTATTTTTATTTAAAAAAATCTTTGTCCTTTGATAATTTAAAATTGATTTATAGAAATACTGATCTATGATTTTGTTCTTGCTGTATAAATATAAATAGTTTAAAGCAATCATTAACAGTCCAATCCTAGATAATGTTGATTTAGAAGCAAGCTCTTACTTTCAAGTAAGAATGAAGGGATTAAAGTCTAAATGTTCTTATGACAAGTAATAGTTCAGTTACTGAAGATTGTTCAAAATTGATAGCAATAGTTGTATTTTTCAGAGAACAAAGATTCCTCTGCATCATACTAATTCTGC
This sequence comes from Naja naja, assembly GCA_009733165.1. Taxonomy (NCBI): domain Eukaryota; kingdom Metazoa; phylum Chordata; class Lepidosauria; order Squamata; family Elapidae; genus Naja; species Naja naja. The sequence goes on along the minus strand of CM019151.1, from coordinate 131,147,116 downwards.
TTTTCACAGAATAAAATATACCTGGCTGTTAAGAGAACCAATATACATTAAGGAGAGTTCTATTATAGATTTAAAAAAAGGATTTAGAACTAACTTGTGTGAAAATGGATGTCATGGGAACTTCATGACATGAAATTTAATTTCAGAAATCAGTGATAAAGCAATTAAGTAGCAAGAATTTTTCTGGTTATTGAAATAATTTTAAAGTTAATATTTCAAAATATTCCTATTAACATTAAAGGTTGTTCAATATATTCCTACATTTTTTGCTTCTTTGATAGATTTTATTCCTCTGAGTATTTTTTTTATTACCAAGCATAAAGGAGGGGAATTATTTGTGATTTTAAAAACTAAGCATAATGGAGGGGAATAGTTCTATATTTAAAATTTTAATAATTCCTTTTTTAATGCTCTGACCCACCCTCTTTAATCTTCAATTGAAGAATCTAGATGTAAGGGGGTAAAGAGTTAATAGGATTCCTCCACCTTTTTCCCCTGCTATGAATTGTTTTGACAACAGTTTTCAAAAGTGTGACAATCTAAGCTTCTGCAGTTCAATATAATATTGCTGTAATTATGCAGGTCATTACATTTTAAGTAGAGAACAATGAAATGCTTATCATGCTGAAAAAAATAACAGGTGTTCCTGCCCTTCTTTGGTATTTATGCTAATTTGTTGTTCGGGCCCTTTAGAAATATTTATAGCTTTGCATAGTTCAAAATTCTGTTTCAAGTGTGAAGGTTTGGTTCACTGCTAATCTGTAGGCTGAAATTTGATTTCTGAAATAAGGATGATGGTGGTAGTTGAATGTTAGCCATTTACATCTAGTTTTCAAATCTGAAAACTAGATGAAAACTAGCTCACTGACAGGGACAAGCTGTTTACTAAATTGTACCATTCATTTAATTAATGGTTTTAATGGAAAAAAAGTGTTTTCTTCTTTTGAACTGTGCAAAAATAAGTACAATTGTCTGTGGGTCTCAATTCTTAGCATGCTGCTTCTGTATCAGAAATAGCTTTGTAAACTTCATATGAGTAATGTTCTTTCAGCCTCTCTTGCCTGAATTCTTTTTAAAGTCAGACTGGAGGAGAGAACCAATGCATTATCCTGCTTCTCACTTAGAAAAACTCTGGAAGGCTAGATTTTATGTTTAATGAAGGCAAAATGTAACCACATTTTCATGTCTCTAATGTTACTTTTTGGGGGGAGACTAATCTAAAATGTAGATTATTGGCTTGGCAAGCTTGGCGTTTTACTTTAAAGAGCTCTAGGGTTCATGCATTAGGAAGATTATTATTTTTCTTTCTGTTTTTTTAAAGACAGTAGAAAAAAGACAGCTGCAGAATTTTCTTTCTTTGCTTTTGCATAGATGTATACCATGACTAAAATTGCTCAACCCCCATTTACAGCTGTCTGGCAGTTATGTGGAAGCTGGGTTATGGCTGTTAAGCACGAGACAACCTGGATTTAACAAATGTTTCCCTAAATAGAGAACAGGGGATTGCTGGACGGATGGGGGTAGAAGTTGAAAAAAACACCAAGGCAACAAATCATGCCTTTCTTGAAGCATACTTGCTAGCTTTAAAGGAAGAACAGAATAGACATTATTTGAGACAAAGTGCATATAGTTGCCAACAAAAAAAGAAGATAAAAGATTAAAAAAACATTTTTTTGTTTTGATTTAGAGATATAGGTAGAAGCAGAGTGTTCTGTCTGTGATGGGATCTTTTTGTCTTTTGCTACTGCAGAACTTTTAGCTGTTGCTTTATTGTTTGCATAATATGCATTCTCCCAAACCAGTTTTTTAAATTTACATCATTTCTGTACTGAGCCATGACAAATATTGTTGGCCAGCAACTGATAATTGGGTGTGTTTGTGAAGGAAATGGTTAACTTTACAACCAAAAGCAAACTTGTACCTCCACAGGTCTGCTGAAAGAAATGTGCCACATTCATTTGCTGGCAGGCACTGAAGGGTCATAAATCTACAGGATTTATTTACAGCCCATAACACTTATGAATGTTAAGATATTTGACGCCACGCTGGCCTTATAATATCCAAGGTCCATAGACACTGGCAGTGGGTCAGGTTTCTTTCACTAATTATAAGCAATAAGAGATGGGAGAGGTGGACTGGGGAGGAATTAGGAAAATCAGCCCATGAAAAGCTTGGATTGTTTTGGGGAGAGTGGGAGGTTAGTGCTTGTTCTCCTTAAATGTGGGGCAGCCTTTTCATAGGATTCAGAGTTAACTCTTACAATGCTGAAGAACAATTTAAAGAATGTTAAGCAGATCTCTAATATGAGCTGCCTTCTTTCTTACAATATTGTGGGAGAACTCCAGGTGGAAATCTCTCAATCACTTTTCATAGAACACCTCCCAAGAAATGTACGATAGTCTTCAATGTTTGGTGTTCCATGTTAAGAAAAATAAATTGTGTAAGAAAAATAATTTTTATAAAAAAATTCTGTGTGTGACACTATATTTTTATGGAATGTTTACCTATGCATTTTCTTTAACAAAAGCTTTGATATAAAATACCCAAAAACAAATATTGCTGATTTCAAAAACAAATTATAAAATTAACCCACTTATTCCACTTTTTCAAAAATGAAAACTAATCTTATTTTGTTAAGAAGTAATGAGTTAAACAGAATATATTTTTTCCAAGTGGGTCTTGGAAGTAATAAAAATCTAGTTGACTTACATGATTATCTAATGAGAAATATTAATATGCTGAATATGCAGAGATGTTTGGAAAATATATGTATGATTGATAACCATTGCAAAAACGGAATCCGAAGATGCAAGGTTCACCATGTTTTGTACATCAGGAAAGTCTTGGAAAGCAAGAAGAATATTACTTTAGAGGGCCCTTCAAAACTATATTTCTTTAATTGGTATCTTGATGTTTCTCTCTCTGTTTTAACATTTATAAGCAGTCTTAAGAGCACAGCTGTTTTAAAGGAAGTTCTAGAAATGACTATATACATACATCTTTTATGCATTTTATTTAATCTAAGGCATTTTATAAATTAGTTTGAGGAAAGGAATCTGAGAAGAAATAAACATCTTTCCTCCCATATGTATGTAATTTTTTTAAGTAGCACTTTTTAAGTACTAAATTCTCAATGTATCTACGACAGTGGTTTATGATGATTCCCATTCAATAGGATTCTCTAATGTATTAGTCTCTTAAGCTAACTCTACATCTCTTAAGAGAATAGTCACTAGTTTACAGTAAGATGATAGCAGGTTATCATTTTTTGTTGTTGATGAAAATTCAGGTTGCCACTAGCTCTACTCTTTTTAAGTATTTCATTTCCTTGATTCACATTCTTTTACTGTATAGTCAGACCAACAGGCATGAATGAGTTAATTTACTAACTTTAGTGCAATTTGGGAGCCTCGTTGGCTTTAACAGGGTGTAGCATATTTCCAGGGTTTAATTAGTACATAATTGTTCTTAGTCTGCCAGAAGGGATAATATGCCGAAAAAGTGGTGTTGTTCTACAGTCTTCAGTTTTAAAATGATAAATCACTTGCATATTTGTGCAATGATTCAAATGAAGCTGAGATCTCTCCAGCTCAACATGTGGTAAATTGTAAAGTCAATGAATTGCAGATGTAGGCTATAGTCCAACTGGGGTCTTGTTTGTGGATGTGTGTGTGTGTGTGTGTGTGTGTGTATGCAGAGGGAAAAAGGATCAGCATAAATATTATGAAACACAAAGTGTATCCATAGATGTTGGTTTTAGCTATCATTTTGTCTTTCAATACTGTGCATTAACTTGAGGGCAATGGTACAGTTAATCTTATTAATGTGAAAAAATGGCTTCTTTGCACATAACAATTAGATCATCACTCTGCTATTAAGTAAGAAAGATATTCCTTAAATATTTTTATAGAAACATTTTTAATGAAAGTTATAACCAGATTGTGTATCTCTGCAAGAATTTGCTGTCAGTTCCATAAGAGATGCATTTTTACATTCCTTGCACACCCAGAAGTCTCAGCAACTTCACTAAAACTTACTGCTAGAATAAGTGAGGCATAAAGTCCATGTTGTTGCTCAATGACCCCCATTGTTTGCCTCTCAGTTATCTAGAACTACTTGTTAGGTTGCTGTAGACCCTGTTTTAAATAGCCAAGCATTGAAACACCATTGTATTTTTCTTCCTGAATGGATTACGTAGATATAGTTACATAATTTAAGACTGTTACAATATAACTTTTTTTGACATGTAACATAATTTCTTGTTTTTACTAGTAGTTTTAACTATATCACAGTGGTACCTTGATTACTTTAGTAATGTAAACTAAGTCAAAGTACAAAGGATGCTTAGTTGTGTGTTCTCAGATGACAAATAACAATGGATTAATTTAGATGACTTTTTTAAAATAAAAGCTTCTGTATCTTATTTTATTATTGGACTTTTTGCATTGTAAATGTTTGTTATAAATTATATCATTATATATTTCTTCTAACTTTTTTCTAAAATATACACTAAACACTTGAACCTGTAATTCTCTATAACTAACATTTTGGCTATGATCAGTATAACCACAGTTAACAAATCCACTGTGGACTGAGTTTTCAAAACCAGGTTTAGAAGTAATCCATACTTTATGCAAATTAGAAGTAATTATGTGTATCTTGGTACATATGGTTACACTAAACCACGTAATAGGAAAGATAATATTCATTTTTCATGGGCCTTGGTGCAGGCTGTTAATAGCCTAGCACTCAGTTCCAGCTGCCTCTAATTATTGCAGGCTCGAATCCCACCAGGCTCAAGGTTGACTCAGCCTTCCATTCTCTCGGGGTAGGTAAACTGAGGACCCAAGATTGTTGGGGGCAATAAGCTGACTTTGTAAAAATGCTGCTTAGTAATAAGCAGGCATATACAATGGAAGGAAGGCTATTGCTGAGCGCATTGGATTGTATCCCAAAAATTGTAAGCCGCCCTGAGTCTCCGGAGAAGGGCGGGATATAAATATGAATAAAATAAAATAAATAAATAAATAAAATAAATAAATCTTCACTTATAGCATATCACCCCTTGAAAGTCAATTGAAATATCCAAAAATAGCTTAAAATCAGGAAATATTTGAACCATTGATATAAGAGATACCATATGCAATAAAACCTCATGATGATATCCCTTGAGATAACCCAGTAAACCCACATTTTAGATCAAGATAACTGAAGTCCTTTGGATTTAAATTGGGACTTGTACTGCTGCTGACTTTTGGAAAATAAGATATGAATTATCTCCAGCCAGACAATGTATTCTTATTTAAATTAAAATTTTTTCACTTAGTTATTAAACTTATTTTTCGCCACTGCCAATAAAATAATGGGGAGTGCTATGGCTGAAAATTATTTCCTTATTAAAAAATGAGGATTTCAGAAAGACTACTTCAAATTTCTGTGTGAATGTGCTTTTGGGTTTTTGTTTTGATTTTTAAAAAGTAGGACAGACAAATTAAGGTTTAATATCTTAATAACTGTATGTCCAGGATCATACTATTCAGATAATGGCATATTACCATATTGCACAAAATTAAATGCCAAAATATTAATAGCAGTAGCACTTAGATTTATATACCTCTTCATAGTGCTTTTACAGCCTCTGTAAGCGGTTTACAGAGTTAGCATATTGCCTCCAGCAATCTGGCTACTCATTGTACCAACTTCAGAAGGATGGTAGGCTGAGTCAACCTTGTCTGGTCCCAACTGAATTCCTGGCAGTGAGCAGTGAATTAGGGAAAGAATAAATAATTAATAAAATTAAGAATAAATAAAGTAAGGGAAAGAATAAAGAATAAGGAAGAACAGATCTACATTTCTGGAGCATAAACCAAGCATCAGTGACAATATGTGAATTTGCATTTAATTTAGCTTCTTCTGGCTTTTCTTATATAACTAACTGTCAAATCTTTAGTATTCTGTCAAATTATTAGTTAGAGATTAAAGGTATTCAGCAAGATTAAAATGTTATTCTTTCACACACTGGCACTGTTATTTACTTTTACTTCTAAGTATAGATGGCCACAGTGTCCAAATCAACAAGCTAGTAACTTTTCTCATGCATGATTTGCATAATTAGGTTTGTGAAATTTGACTTAGAGCATTGATTATTATTAATGTTAGGATTGGATGGGATTCAGGATACTAATCATGGCTAGTATTTAAATGGATGATTAGGATCTTAACATTATGTCAACTAATTAATACAGCTATTTCCAGAATGAACTGATGAACAACATGTTAGCCAGTGATAGACTTATCATTAATAAGAATTTTATTTTAGAATTTAAACTTTGTGCAGGCTATGTTATGATAAAGATATTGTGAGTCAGCCAGGATTGTTGTTAATAGCCATGCTGTTGTTTCAAGATAGATAGCTATACAGATCTTTTAAATAAATAAATGAAGATAGCCATTTTTTCTATCAGTTTATGTTTTGTCAGTTCTTATTAGTGATATAAATAATTTTCATTCAATGAAGTGAGCTGCAGGTCACAACCATAGATGCCTAATGATTTTTTGGGAGTCTTCCTGACTCACAACATATATAATATAAATAATCTCTACATACAACTGAAGTTTAGGTCAAACTTTGTAATGTGGGCCATATAGTCAAAAAAATTACATGTTGAAGTGTGGTCCATTGACCTATACTGGTAAAGAAATGTAGCCATTGATCCACTTTCAGAGTCCAGAGCCTACTTACTAACTCCATTTTATGTTCATACAAGTATTGATAACCTGCCCACTCCCACAGCCTTTCCACATGGGCTGACATTTGATTGGATCTTGCTTACTACCTCAGCCATGCATCTCCTCATGCATTGAGGTTCATTTGGTAATTCATTTGCTAGCTTGCTTGCTAGGTCAGCCTCATCTCCTGAATGCATGGACAATCACCTGCCTCATGAGAATGGATCAGTGGCTGAAAACTAGCTCCTTGAAATATTCAAGCAATTACACAAGTGGTAACATGAGCACTTGATATTCAGAAAACTGATAATAGTGATTAAGACTTATGTGCAGTTATCAACCTTGGGTGTGTGTATATGCTGTGTTAAGTGGAACTTATCACATAGTCAGCCTGAAAAAAAATTGAAACAAACACAATGATGAATGTCTAAAAATCGGATTTTATAAGGCTAGCAATCCACTTGTCAACATGGCAGAATCAAAAATTTCTGCTGAAGATATGAAATAATTCAGCTTGTAAATACTTAATTTTTATCACATTTTGGCTTGAAATTTTATTTTTAAAAAGCTTTCAAATTGGAGAAGAGAGGATATAAACAAATTCAACTAATTTCTGCACTGCAAAAATTGACATATTTATTTATTTAGTGAGTTTTCCCCCAAACATTTATTTAGTGTTTGAAAAAAAGTATGATAAAGGCTAATGAAGTTGATCTAAACAGGTTAACAGTAAACCTGTTAAAAGTAACATTCTAGTGCTGCCTGATGAGCAATTGTGCTTCAAAACAGTTTATTTGTGATATTGATTTATATAGCCATCCATATCACACTTGTACAGATGTTCCTGTTGTGCTTGTAGACTTCAGATTTGGATCACTGTACAGAGAGCTCATTTTGACTTGGTCCCTGATTTGGTACTCTAGCAATGACTTTTTGAGCAAGAATTTTTTGTCCTATTCTTTTGTTCCACTTATGTTGAACTTTATAGCTCCCTTTGAATGTTAATCTGGTTTACAAATAATGTTAAGTTGTATTAATTGGTTAAAATAACTCAGTTTGCATAAGATTAACCAAAGTCTTATACAAACTGAGTCATTATTGGTTGAAAGAGAAATTTGAAATACCATTTTTCCAGAGATCTGATTGACCCTCTTTCTTAAAGTATAAAAGACCTGATTGTTCCCACAGGCAGTTAGGCCTGGATTTTAATCAACCACCATTTCTTAATTGTTTTGACAGTGATTGGAAAGGGAATATTTTTTTGACCCAGGGATGCATTGTAGTATGAAATTTGAATAGTGTTTTATTAACACTATAAGTTCTTGACTTAAGACTACAATTGACCCAACATTTCTGTTGCTAAGCAACACTTAACAAAATTTCTGTTGTTAAGTGAATCCTGAAGGGCCTTGGTGGCTCAGGCTGTTAAATGCCTGCATTTAAGTTCCAGCTGCCTACAATTACTGTAGGCTCGAATCCCACCAGGCTCAAGGTTGACTCAGCCTTCCATCCTCTCGAAGTAGGTAAATCAAGGACCCAAGATTGTTGGGGGCAATAAGCTGACTTTGTAAAAATGCCGCTTAGTAATAAGCAGGCATATACAATGGAATGAAGGCTATTGCTGAGCACACTGGGTTGTGCTCCAAACATTGCCGCCTTGAGTCTTCGGAGAAGGGCGGCATATAAATGTAATTAAAAAAAAAAAGGCAGGAATTGGTTTTTCCATCCTATCATCCTACCCATTTCTTGCCACAGTTGTTAAGTGAATCATTGCAGTTGTTAAGTTAGTAACACGGTTACGTAAATCTGGCTTCCCATGGACTTTGCTTGTCAGGTCGCAAAATGGGATCACATGGCCCTGGTATACCACAATTATTATAAATATTAGATGGTTGCCAAGCATCTGACTTTTGATCATGTGACCACGTGCTGCAAGAGTCATAAATGTGAATCAAATAACCATATACTGCAGCAGTCATTAAGTGTTAAAATTGGTCATGTCACTTTTCAGTGTCATTGCAACTTTGAACAGTCACTAAATGAATTGTCGTAAGTTGAGGACTACCTGTATTAGGTTTTTATATTTTCATGTGACCAACTTAATGAAATAGGCAATTATTTAAATAAATAAATAACTTATTGGACATGCAAACAAAGAAAATTATGTCCCTGTAGCTCCATATTTATAAACTTTAATTGTCTAGTTCTGCTCAGTGGTCAAACTTGGACATTAACAGTAGAAATAGCAACAAGGCTTTATTCCTATGTCTGTATACAGAGGGAGACTTTCCAAAATTGTTGCTTTGGTATACCACATTCTGGTTTGGGGTACAAACCAGCCACCACATTCACAAAAATTAACTTGAAAGCATTTTTAGTTTTTTGTTATAGGTTGGACACTAGATACAAATCTTACAAGTGTAAGTCTTTTGCTTTGAACATGACATTAAATGTAAAAGAAAAAGTGAAAATGTTTTAGTATAAGATTAGGAATGAACCATAGTCTGATGTCAGTCTGTGATAAACTGTTTTTACTTGATTTGTAATAAGCCTTTTGTAAGATGGGTGGCTATATAAATTTGACTAATAAATAAATATGACATGTTACTAATGCTAATAATATTAATTTAGTTTTAAGTGTTTTGCCCAATTCACTCATTGAAATTATTTCTTAAACTGATTCATTTAGCACAGCTATATCACAGTGCAGACCAGAACTCATAACTAATATAATTGTGAATATAGTTAGGTTTGTTTTCTGTTAAGCCAGAATCTTTCCTGGTCCTTTTCTGAAATTAGAAATCAGAATATAGTTACACAAATATGTCTATCCCTAGAAGTGTTTGCTCAAAACTCTGTATCACCAATACAATGCCAGCAGTGCATTCTGACAGAACAAACCAGACCATAACATAATATGCTTCTTTTAAGCTTCAAGTGTAAGAAAAGGTAGATCCGTAAATAATCTTGGCTTGTTCAAAGAAAATAAAATATTGTTTAAAGCTACCATTTTTGTTTGCATGTAGATTTCAACTATTGTTTAGCATGATGTTTAAACAGTAATGGTGATCTATGGTTTCTTGGGATATTGCTGGTTTGTTTTTGTGTTGTCCTCAACCCTCTAATCAAGACTTTGATATGTAGAATAGAAACAGTTTAGAAAATAGAGTTTAAAAACCATGGTCTAGAAAAGGATTTGGATCATGTTCAATAAAAAGCAATGTTTCATAATTGTTTAACAAGCCATAGTTAAAACAAATCATGGATTAGGTTGATAAATCCTCTCATAAACCATTCAAGGATGTTCATGTACAAATTTACAGTTTAATTAACTAAATTCAGTAGTTTAACTACTTCTATGAAAAGAAATGAAGTTAACTTTCTCATACCTCCATTGTGGTAATAAAAGTAGACAACCTATCACACAGGTAAGTATTTGCATACTATTATTTAAATTTTAGTAGGAGTGCTATTTAGATGTTAGTTGGCATTTGGTGTGATTAACAATAGGAAATACCAGTGCCGCTGTGTATTCCAGTTAACCTGGAATCTATGAAGCTGGTGGAGAGAAAGGCCTAGACAAGCTTTTATTTAGCTTGAATCTGGCAGCTGAAAAAAAAAGGAAAATAAAGGAAGCTCTATGGAAGGGCAGTTTGTTACTGTGGCCTTCTGGGTTCCAAAGAGAAGTATCTTTTTTAGGCAAAAGTGGTTTTCAGGCTAAGAAACTCAGTCTTGTAGAGAATCCTGTCAAGAACACACAAGTTGTTTGAACCTGATGTGGAATTGTCACAATAATTAGAGCAATCTCTTATTAACTGAATGGCAACTTTTTAAAATAAAAGACAGAAGATAAAGCTTCAGATTTGGTTCTCCCTCTCTTTATGTCTCGTTCTATGATTCATTCCTGATCAACTGCTGCTTCTATTGATACATACTTGGGAACCAGGGAATGGGGTGAAAAAGGGCAGGCATGTTTTGTGCTACTTATTCATCATTAACTATCCTTATTTTTTGATGAACTCTGGGTTGATACTTTTGGGTGGGTTTTTTTGTTTTGCTCCTCTATGTGACATGTCACTATAGTTTGTCATTTAGTTCTTTTTGTGTGTTAAAACTGTTCTGCTTTGAGCAGCCGACTGTTGCTTATGTATTAAACTTAATTTTGGGGTATCTGATGAGTATATAAAAATGGAAATTTCCTGATTTGGTAAAAAGAGCTCAGGTATGGCAAGAATGCCATTCTCATAAGAAAAAGCTTTGGGGATTAAATTCTGTAATTTTCTGGTTTGTTATTCTGAGTCTAGATGACATTACTATGTTTCAAAAGAGCTGTCTTCTTGCAAGTGTATTTATTTTAAATTGGTTTACTGTTGGGTTACAGTGTCTTTCCTCTGGACTTCCTACTCCTTGACCAATTACAAGTACAGAATCAGCGTGCAAAATATTTTTAGCCATCATGATGATGTGAGTTGGGCAGGCAAACTTCATCTCTTTCACTCTGTCTTTCATGAAACTCTGAACAGTTTTGCCAGTCACAAAGGAAGTGCTTTTATCACTCACTCCCATTTCTCCTCCTTTTGGAATTACTTCATTTGCTATTTTGTTACTTAGAGTGATTTTTTTGCTTGCGATAAATTCACTCAAGACACTTCGCTGAAACTTCCTGAATCTAATTTTTCCCTACTCATTTTGTAACAACTCTGCCATCAACTCATTCTTGAAGAGATGAGAACTATAGGTGTAGGGGAAAAACAGTAAATGAGGTACTGTACAGGAACTTCTGGGGAGTGAGGAATTGCCCCACAGGGACTTCAGTCCAATAATTTTATATCCCCTTCTCCCTCTCAGCATTCCCCTACACCCCACTGCATGCTGTTCAAGAGAACAATGAGGACTGAAAAAGATAGGAAGCTGCTACTCTTGAAAAGACTTCCTGCAATTACTGAAGGTTGTTGAGTGAGAAGCTGTCACTGATACATTTTTTTAGCCAGGCTTTACTGAGTGTTAGTATCACAGAATCCAGAGTGGTCATTTCTTAAATTATGTGGAAGGTTTCTGCACCTAAGTAAACCCAACAGGACATTTCAAGGTAAAAGGGCAAACATTTTTATTCCTTAATTTCACTCATAGCATAGTTTCAATATTGCTTTTACTTTTCCTGTCATTTGAAAATTAAAAAAGATTTTCTCCCTTCCAATGATAGATCATTAATTTCTTTAGCTAATGAATTATTAGTATGTCATATATTGCGGGAATATTACATACATAAAACATTTTAAAAACAAGTTTCAACAATACAGTTCCACTGTAAGGTCCATTATTCCAGTTTAAAATGAGTACTTAAAATCTATAAAAGGTAGAAGTGTTTCCTGACAAAGGTGCAGTTCAGTAAAGTTTGAAGTAATTTCCTCAGATTGGGTAGATGGACTACTTTTATTGTGGGAAGTCTTTCAAGATCAAAGTTAAGGAACGTATTTTATTAAATGTGCATACCTTTTGTGATAAATTGATCACTTGTTGAACAGATTAGTTAGATCTGTTAGAATTTGCTTTATGAATCATATTCTTAGTACATTCCAAGACTGAGACACACCTGTAAATGAAGGTGTGTATAATATTTGTAACAAGATATAAAGCTAGTTGAAATTGCATTTTGAAATAATGTTATGTTCTTAAACATTGTAGTTATACATTTATAAATCATATGAACAATAACAATATTACTGCTTGATAAACAATACCTCTGTAAGCCTAGCTTTTTAAATTGTAAATCTGAATGGTTTCCAAGGCAAATGTAGAACTATATTTTAGCAAGATAAAATGGATGATTTTGAAAATCTAACTCCTATAGAACAAAGAATAAGAACTAACTGGGAAAACGTAATACAGGAAAAATGAAGTCTGTCATTATGTTAATTAAGTTAGAAATTAATTTGAAAAAAAACACCCTTTAGAATCTGTCTTATTTCTTTTCAGTTTAATCATTACCTTTGTATAAATGGTGTTGCAAGCTCAGAAATAATATATTCTACCACTTGCAAATCAGTAGTAAACATTCTTCAGTTTAAACAGCAAAATATTTGGAATTAACTAGATTGATTTTAACAGGTTGTTTCCTGTAAATGCTCCTATCAAAAATAATAATTTAGTAATGGATTTTATTCAAGTTGTCATTGAAAGTGTTGGAAGCTTTAATTTTCCATCAGATATTTGATATGAAGTAACACATTATATATCGGCCTATGTATGTGTCTTTTTCAGGCTTGTATGACTACTTAATGAGCTGTTCCTGGCTGCCTTTGGAGTTGTATGCACACATCCAACCACATTGTTTTATTACTCTGTATTTTGAAAAAAAATGTTTTCAAAACTTTTCATTGCCTTAGTAAAAAAGTCTTCAATATGCTAGGCAGGTTTTGTAAAATTAGGACTGGTAGACATTTTGCTTTTAAAGCCTGGCAATAGTGTTATTATTATTACAAGAAGCCCTTGAATTATGACCACAATTGAGCCAAAATTTCTATTGCTAAGCGAGACAGTTGCTATTTTATGACCTTTCTTGCCACAGTTAAGTGAATTGCTGCAATTGTTAAGTTAGTAGCATGGTTGTTAAACGAATCTGGCTTCCCCATTGAGTTTGCTTGCCAGAAGGTGGCAAAAGATGATCAAATGACTCTTGGACACTGCAACCATCATTGGTCAGTTGCCAAGTGTCTAAATTTCACTCGTATGACCATGGGGATGGTGTAATGGTCGTAAGTGTAAAAAATGGTCATGTCACTTTTTTCAGTGCCATTGTAACTTTGAATGGTCACTAAATGAACTGTTGTAAGTTGAGGACTACCTGTATTTATTAAATTTCAATGGTACTGGTTCCCAACAACTCTTCATCTAAGCATCTTGATTGAGATCTTTGCAATTACAGTTGCTGTCTATATTTTGGTAGCAGACCTTTTCTGACATTTTTCTATACTTTAGTGGTTAACGAGATGATTCTTGCATCCATCCTTCTGCATTATATTTGGAAGATGCATAAAATATAATAGGAAAATTTTTGAATAAGCATATTGGATTAATATTTCATAATTCTGAAATAGATGTATAATAGTGCTTAAAAGTATGTGAAATCTTTTGAATTTTCAATATTTTTCATAAAAGTGACCTAAATGTTGATATATTCTCCATACAAGTCCTAAAACTTAACCAAATGAGTGAAAAACATAGTTGTTCATTGATTTGATGAAAATGATTCAAAATTATATATGTGTGTGGAAAAAGTATATGAAACTGTAGGATTATCAGTTCATTGAAGGGGATATAATCTTTCAACCAGTGGGATAATAAATATGTCTGATAAACAAGTCTACCTTATTTAAAGAACAGAATTCATTGTCTTCACTACACAGTTATGTAGACGTGTGTCATGATTTGAACAAAGAAGATTTCTGAGGATCGCCAAATTGTTGGTTCTCACCAGGCTGAAAACAGTAGAAAACTTTTTCTAAAGAGTTTGGATTCCATCAGTCCTTTGTCAGGTGGATCCTGTACAATTGGTGGCAATACAGCACTATTGTTACCTTCCTTAGAAGTGGTTAATCAACCAAGGTCATATCAAGAGCAAGTTGTGTAAAATACTCTGCAAAGTCTCAAAATTCAGACACACCTCTAAGGAACTGAGGCTTCTCTTGCATTGGCAAATGTTTAGCATTCATGAGACCACTATCAGGAGAACAATGAACAACAATTATGTATCTATTACCATATTTTAAAGTAGGTTATCAAAGCATACAAATATTCATTTTACAGTAATAGATGCATAGACAAAAATTATCTTTAACAGAAGCTGTGAGGGGAGGAGCTGATTTGATGGACTGAATTTCCCCAAAAAGAGGGAATATATTCCAAAATGGGGGTGGGGAGATAAAGGCAGCATGGCCTGGAGCTGGATAGAAGACATAGAAACAGATTAAGCATAACCACTTCCTAGAATGTCCCAGGATGTATTTGTTAGAGTGAGAGTAGTATAGGTTTGGCCTGTGGAGATTCTGCTGTGTGTAAGCAAATAACTGAACTCTTGCTAAATTGTTCTACATCATTCATGGCCTTAACCTGACAGAAGTCATCTAAAAGAAAATAGGTTAAAAATAAAATCCTGTGAATTTTGTTTAAATAGGCAGCAACAGGACCATAGCTTGAGAAGGTCCTTGCTCATGTGATTGTGGAGACAAGGAAGAAGAGGCTTGGAATCTCCCTGTACTTTCTTGCTGATAAGTATCAGTCATGTGTGGCTGTTCATTTTGTGGCAAAGAAAATTACAGTATGAATCAGCTCACCACAAGTTGAAATGCCTTTGTGCAGTAATCTCAAATGAGTTCACATAAGGTCTGTTTACATCTCATCTATTAATCTACCTAAATCCATAGAAATTTTGAAGAATCATTCAAATATATAGAATGCCAGGACCTCTCTCTCCTTTTTACTTTCTTTCTAAATGGCTGGGATAGGTATTTGGAAAGTTTATTGGTTTCCGATCTATGTTAGTACTTCAAGCTATGTGTACGCACATGTAAGCATATAGGATGGAAAAGAAATTCTATGTTGCTTGGTATTTCAATGCTTTGAAATAAAGAAAAGTGTGGTATAAATATTTAAAAATTTAATGAATGTGACAGAAACAGGTTGCTTGTCTGGTTTGTGTTTATAACAAAAGAGTGTTTTAGCTTAATGAAAAGTATAGATGTTGACTCTTGAATAGCATATGTTGCGATGTAGCCAGTTACCTATAAACTCCTAACTTCATTTGTAGCACTTTTTTTCTCTTGCCTTTTTCTGTGATATTTTATATAATTAGAATGCTTTTCTTCTGGGCAAGAAAACTTGGATTAGCTATCCTGGTTGGGTTAATGTTTTTCTCCTGTTCTCTTATTGCAAGATAATTATGACTTGAACTGTGTAGGTTATGTGGGATATATGATATGTGGAGGATATAGCCTTGGGTGTTCACACAGGTTTTTCAGGTCCTTTTCAGTTCTAGGATTGAATAATATATCTGTATGAGGCATTTCTTACAGAGATGTCATTTGCAGTGATTGCATGAATAGTTTCCATGCTAGTTAAATTACCCTGAGCTATTGTGCTTTCACATCATTAGTAACTTTAGATTATTTGCACCATATTCAATTAAATTGCTGTGCACCTTCAGTAGCCTCATGCAACTTTCAGCTATGTGAAAATTATACTACAAGTAATTGATAATTATCAGATACTTCAGATGTGTGGCTTAATTTTGTAGGAAGCTACAAACTCTGATCAGCAGAACTTTGTCAAAACTCCAGTCAGTGAGTGATGAGTTTGTGTTTCTAATCTTGATCATAATCTTGATGTCCAATAAATGTTTAGGGGTGTAGATGTTCTACACTCATGTTGGTTCCAAATTTAGGTGATTTATTTAATCTCATCATGCAAGTTCCAAAATGCTTCTGATATATAAAGAATGTTACCATGGATTTTAGTAATTATTCCCATTAGGAAGATTCCTGCTATCAAAAACAAAATTGAGAAAACAGTAACTGGATATGATATGTACCAAGTTAGTATTTTTTTATATCTTCAGTTAAATTACCGTTGCAGGAAGTAATATCAGTAGAATCATAAATCACATATTATAAAAGAACCTTTGGTGACTAGCAGACATATAAATACATATTAGAAGCCATCTTTATCAAACTATTGTGTCCCATTTAAGAAGAAAACCTTTGTTTTGTACATAACAGTAGAATACAGTATAAAGACTAACAGTTTAGAGAAATTGTGATGGATTTGTAATCTTTAGTATAGAGACTTTTACAGTTGATTTGATTAAGGTACACTAGCTTTGAAAGCTAGTTTACACTTCTGTACTGTGATTTGATCTTCAATTTAGGGTGGGTAACTTATGAAATGGCAGGTCTGGACAACTTTAGAGAGAAAAAGACTACATTGATAAATTAAAAATAATTTAGGTTCACAAAGGAATACTTGGTGTGTTGATCAGCTGTCTTTTAAGGAGTCCTGGTGAGCTCAAAAACATATCTTTTGGGGTAGTAGCAAATTTACTGACTTTATAAGATGTACAATTCTGTTTGTCAGGCCAGATGTTGTGCAGGGCAGTTCTATACTAAATAGACTGATCCCATATTGATGTAAAATTGAAGGGTCACAAAATATATGCATAGAGCTCCTGGATGTGAGCGGTAATCCTACTGAACTCAAGGTCACCTTTTGTATGGAACAGCTCCACACTTATGTCTACTAATGGCTGTATTGGGACCCTTCAGATACATTACAGAAAATGTAACCAACAGTAATGGTGGTTGTGGCAAGGTACCTTATGTTCATAATGGATTTATTCACTTCCCTATATTAATAAAAGAAAGGAAGAAAGAAAAGAGTTCTAGAAATGTAGAAACTAAATTTTAGGTCTTTCATCCTCCTGTGTCTGTAGATAGCATTATCTCTTATATCTTTCATCTACAGAGTCAGTGCAAAATAACATTTTCTGTTTAGTATCAATCTTTGACTTGATTTCTGTGTTAAGAAGCCAAACAAAAGAAAACAAAACCAGAGAAGTCTTAATCTAGATTGGATCCTTTCTGTAGAGAGGATCCTTATGTACCTGCCTTTTTGTAAATTAGGAGCTCAAATCTTGTAAACTCAGAATGCACATAGAGTTTTTCTCCCAATTCAGTGAGTGGGATGGTTGCCTTATAGTTTCTGGAATTTCAGATCAGAGTAGAGAAGGTATTATGCTTTTTTATGGCTTCATGTTTAAAAATTGCCATTCTAAAACGGCAACATTAACCAGGCCTTATGAATGCAGATGTTTTCATCTCTGAGATAGGATACTTCACAATCGAAATCTATGCTCATTAATGACTTTTTGTGGATATGCAACATTGTTTTCTTGCTTTCTGTTTACTAAGACTTTTAATTTACCAATGGCTTAGTGTTCAGAATTAACACATTCATTTTTAAAAATCCCCAAATTTTGAATTTAATGAAATTATCCGTAAGAAATGATTATGCAATCAAGGATTTATTGGTGCATTTATCAGGAATGCCAAAATACTTATTTTTTTAATTTATTTTTTAAAGGCCAAAATAAGGTTTTCCTTTCCTTTGAGAAAGGAAATTACTCTTCAATTTAGATTACTATATTGCTCTTTATGGCTTCGCTTTGTCATTATTTTGTTTTATTTTGTACATTCCCAAGCTAATATTTAACAAGGCTACACCTTGTAGTTTTGTAATAAATGGCCTTAGGAATCTATTGTGTAAAAAGCATTTGTTGCCGTTTTATAAAGGAGTGTCCTTGCTCCTAATTTATGAGTAGTGGAGCTG
Organism: Naja naja; assembly: GCA_009733165.1. Taxonomy (NCBI): domain Eukaryota; kingdom Metazoa; phylum Chordata; class Lepidosauria; order Squamata; family Elapidae; genus Naja; species Naja naja. The sequence continues at coordinate 131,129,008 of CM019151.1, read as the reverse complement.
GAGTCAATCAGTGATGTTGTAGTCTGCTAGAACAAATTTCTGACGTCTCAAGTCCCCTATATGTGAAGCATTTTTCCTAAGAAGAAAAACCTGGGTACATCATTTCTGATGTATATGGTAGCACAATTAAGGCTTTTCTGCAATTTTATAAAACATTGCCATCTTGAAACCAGGGAAGGAAACCTGTTTTTCTTCCTTTTGGAAAAAAAATGGACCCTTTTTCCTATTCCTTGAATTATAACCATTGTCAGGACAATCTAGCAAAGTCTGACAATATGTAAAAGATACTGCAAAAACAGAATGATCAACAAAAAAGAAAACTTGAATGAGGAGAGAGAATGTAGAATATAATATTGGAAATAAATAGCACATGGATTACTTTTTTTTGAAGCAGAAGAATTTACTATCTTTCATTTTCATATAATTCTAACTAGCATATTCTTATCTTGGTAATGGGACTAACTTGTTGTAGGCATGTATATTGTTTTATGGACTGATTCAAGATTGACACAAAAGATGGGTGTGTTATTTAATTGCTTTCTGCAAGAAAGAACCTAAATCCTTGGGTGTACAGAGGTTAGGAAATGCTTCAGCCCAAAATTGCAAATGTTACATCATGTACCTTTTTCCTAGCCTTTCTCTTAATTGACAAAGATGTGTTTTAACAGCATTTTCAAATCTAGATAATTTTACTTTGATTAAATTTAGGCATACATTCCTTAATATTTCTTTCCCCTGAACTGTTGTAAAATTCTTCCTGTAAGGAAAATTTTGCTTCAGAGTTTACAAAGAAGAAAAGAATCATGCATAGCAAGAGAAATGTAAAATGAGCAGAGAGATTTCAGAAAAGGCAGAGAGACATGAGATCAGATGGCAAACATGAAATGAATAATGGCAGCAGCAAGAACATTTAAGTACAAATTTTACCATTGCCTAATTGACTATAGCAAGGCTTTGATTGCCTAGATTTTGTCAGAATATTATTTATATTAATACTTTAGAATATGCCCAAACATCTGATATTTTTCCTGAATAGGTTACTGTAAAAATTGAATTGGCAAATTAGGGTGATTTGAAATAGGAAAATGATTGAGACAAGAACGCATACTGCCCATATATCTATTTAACATACATCACTTCTAAGAATGAAAAGATTAAAAGAAGTGGTGACTGTAATAAAATCTGGAGATTAAAACACTAGTAATTTGTGGCTCATAAGCATTACAACTTGCTCACCAAACTTAAGGAAGAATTTTATAACTCTTTTTAAAGATAAAGATTAAAAATTAAAGTTAATATTACATAATAAGACAAAGGTAATGTCAGTCAGCTTGCTTTGTGAACTCAGCAGTTGAAAGGAAAAGTGCAGGTGTTAGTTTGGGGAATGGCTCAAATATTAAAATAGTGTGGTAAAATAAAGATTAATTCTGGGAAGAGGAAGCAATGTCAAATTTAAGGAAAAGCTTGAAGTAAAATTTTATTTTTGTGACAAAAGAAGATTGGAATAGCTTAAGCAATTAATTTTCCAGCTGTAATAGACATCTTTTAAAGCTAGAGCTTTTTAAAAGAGAGTACAATGAATAGCAAGAAAAATCAATCAGTTGGCTCTGGACAAAATAGACTGTTCAACAAGAAAATAAAAGAGAATGATCAGCAAGAGAAATTAATATACTTTGGGCATATGAAGAAAGAGTTGATTGACAAGAAAAAACTCTGTGTGGCAACATTGTGGGAAAGTAATGAATGGAAAAAAACCCAGATTGCTGTAATGTTTTCAGAAAAACCATGGATTATCAGCAGGAACATGCTGAGGTAGACATTGGTCACCAGGATCATTTCTGATTCATTGACACTTAACTAATTTTAGAAATCTTAATCCTTGATAAATGGATTCTCCTGCCATTTGATATTATATTTGAAGCACATGATCCTGACTTTTTAGAAGGTCAGAATTTCATTTTTTAAACTTTAGCAATATAGTAGTCCTCGACTTATGACCACAATTGAACTTTCTGCTGCTTTCTGCTGCTAAGTGAAACAGTTGAATTTTGCCACAGTTGTTAAATGAATCACTGCAATGGTTAAGTTAGTAACCCAGTTGTTAAGTGAATCTGGCTCCTCCATTTGCTTGTTAGAAGGTGGCAAAAGGTGATCACATGATTTTGGGACACAGCAACTTTCATAAATATGAGTCAGTTGCCAAGTGTGCAAATTTTGATCATGCGACCATGGGAATGCTGCAGCATTCATCAGTGTAAAAAAGAGTGCTAAGTCCCTTTTTTTCAGTGCTGTTGTACGTTTGAACAGCTTCTAAATGAACTGCTGTAAGTCAAGGACTACCTGAACTTATCATATGCTTTTTAGCATTCATACTTTTCCCTATTGATCATACAACCTGCAATAGATATGTCCTCATATCAGAGTAGCTTAGACAGCAATTGTAAATTGCAGATATTTTTGTTGATTTATCTAATTATAAGACACAGTTTTGATGTCATTACTTTAAACTTGTCATTCATTAATTAGCTTGAAATCATATTTTATATTTTAAATGATCGAACAGTAAAATCTTTATCTGTCATGGAAAAACAGAATTATGTTTCATAAATTCAGTATTAGTAGTATTCTCAGAACTAAGTTTAAGTTTTCCAGGCTAGGTACACACATTTCCAGGGACTGAACGATAGTAGAAAAATATGGCTCAAGAAGTATTTGCTGCTAATTTTTCAAATGTAAGGCTCTGTAAACCTAATTTTTTTGGCTATTTTTCCTTTTTTGTATATGATATTTTTTTAACATTTTGATTACAATAATAAAAAGTAAGCTAACCATAATGAAAAGGAAATATAAATAAAAAATAAAAAGTGCAAGAGAAGAGAAAAGAGATTTCCAACCTTCATTATAACATGTATAAACAAATTTAGTAACTCTTCACTCCCTATAATGTTAGAAACATGTATCTTTTCCTTCCATATCCATCATTTATCTATAAGCAAATGAATTAACATGTCAACTTTCCAATCCTGATGTTAGCTAAAAGTCCATAACAAGTCACCAGAAATTTGCAAAACAAATGTCTTATTCTAACCTTGATCAAATAAACAAAATTTATATTCCTTTGAGTTATAACAGCCTTAATTTTTGTTCATTCAAATATAGATAGTCCGGTTCAAATTCATAATAGCTTCCAAAAAACCCACCCAGTTACGACCTAAATTCAAAGTTATGATTGTTGCCCTGCTATCACGGTTATGTTGTCCCAATTTGCATGCTTGGCAGCTAGCTTGCATTTATGACTGGTTGCACCATCCCGCATTCATGTGATTGGGATCTGCAGCATTTTTGCTGGTTTCTGTCAAAAAACACTATTGACTAAAGTGGATTTACAATTGTAACAGTTTGACTTAGGACTATACTTTTACTTACAAACGTAGTGACTTGACTTATGACTGCAGTAAAATGATAATAAAATCAGGTCCAGTGTTATAATGTTTTATAAATGCAGTGACCTTTGAAGGAAATTCTGTCTCAATTGTGGCTGTAAGTTGAAGATTACTTCTATTGTTGTAGGCACATCTGCCATTTCTTTATTAATATCTTTGGGATATACTGTGTTTAATAGATTCAGACATAATTACTGACACTGTTGATACTATTCTAATCATTCTTAAAGGTTCTCCTTTAATATTTCCAATGTTATGACATTTTGTGTCATTTGTAAGTAAAGTACACATGCATTTCCCCCCTTCCACTTAGAATCTTTGGTCCCTACTAGTGTCCGATTTTTAAAAAACTTAAGTTGCTTATCTTTGTTGTGACATACAATAACCTAAGCCAAAATAAATCTGATTCCATGAAAAGTTACTTATTTTATAATTAGTTTCAAAATCTTATAGTAAAAGGCAATATTACAAATTTCAGGATCCTTTATCTGTTTCTAACTTCCTTAGATCAAAATTTGATTTGCTAAATAAAATTTACCCAAAATTTATTTAGCAAATAAAAAAAGCAAAAAAATGATTTTTTTGCTAAATAAAAGTTATTTCGAAATTTTAAAGTTCTTTAGCTTATATATATTCTTTTCTTTAGAAACCAAACCCAGACAGCGAGTTTTCAGACCTTCCATTTTGAAGGTTTTTAATAGCTTTAAGGTGATAAAGATACAATTTCAGAAAATGATTAGAAATTGAGACTTGCAAACTTAGTGCCTTTTGAAAGGTTCCATCAAGATTGAGAGTAAGATGGTTAATCACTTTGTCTCCTGGCACTCAAATACATGGAAGACCACTGCTCTGTGATTTCCTTGTGAGAGGCAGCCATCAAGAGTATATGTGGGTGATCTCTCATTCTTTTTTTTGTCTGAAGAGGTTTTGAAGAACCAGTCTGCTCACCAGTTCTTTGGTCTTTGCCTCAATTATCAGCTCCACTTTTGTGGAGACTTTTTCAGTTTGTCATGTCTTCCTTGGAAGCCTATATATATATATATATATATATATATATATATATATATATAAAACCAAATGTATTATTCCTAGGTGAATAATAGAAGTAAAACTGAATCTTACTCAACAAGAGAAAAAAACAATGCCAGTAAAATCAAGATTTTCCATGTCTTTTAAAATTTTCTTGTTAATTAGCAGATGTAATTAATACATAATTTGAGTGCTATCTTTTCGTTTATGTAACCATTACATTTTTAACCTATCTTACTTAAAAGAATTTGTATTTCATTATTTTTGTCTGCAAAAAATTCAGTGTGGTAGCTTAGCTTTAGTGCTTAAAGTCTGATTCACCCAAATTGTTTCCTTGTTCAGCAAAATAAGAACTTTGACCCTTCTGCCCATAATACAGACAGATTTAATGGATTAGGTTAACTAAGGTAGATATTGTTTTTGTGAAATATTCAAGTTATTTAAAAAAATAGTGACACAGGAAAAAAGATCTAGCTCTCAAATAATGTCTCAGTACCATATTAGGTAAATGAGGACTGTTAAGTTGGGTTGTTAGACTAGATAGTTAGAAGTTATTTCTTTTTAACTTCAAAGATATTTATAATTGCCAAAATTGGTAAATGACACATATAAAATATGTAAATTTTTATTCTGAAATCAGAATAAAAATTTACATATTTTATATGTAGTTGTTGAAGTTCTTGCTGAATAACTGCCATAACGAAACCCATCTTTCTTAGATCCTTTCTACAAAACTTTCACTGATTTTCAGGCATCGTATTTAAGATCATCTGGAGAATTCACTGTTTTTTTATGATTGATTCTTTTGGTAATGGTTCAAAAGAATATGCTTTTACTGCTATCCTTATGTGGTTCAGTTTTTTAAACCTTCTTTTGAAAAACATGTCATTTTTTAAGGCAATACAGTGTGGATGTTTCAAAAATAATCTTCCCCACCAATTTGGTGCCCTCCAATGTGTTGGCATTGCAACTGCCAGAATTTCTAATATATCTAGATTTTGGCTGGTTGGGAATTCTGGGAGATACAACATATATATAGAGGACAATATGTTTTGGAAAGCAGTTATAAGTATTGTTGGTGAATGAAAGAAAAAAAAACCCTATAGGAACAATTCATCTTAGGAACACTGGGTGTGAGTAATGCCGACTAGGGCTAGACATTGACATACGGGCCGTCATCAAACTAATTGTTGTTTGAATTACCTGTTATGATCCGATGACAAATCTCCTTCGCTCCTGCCACTGGAGCAGAAAATGTAGCTTGAATTGTCGTGATGTTAGCAAGTGTAAACTGTACTTCAACAAGATGGATAAACCCAATTATAGGGCAGACCTGTAGAGAGAAAATCCATTTAAATCTCGTAATGTTAAGCAGAGCCGTGTTTAATTCATTTGGGCCAATTTGGGAATGATGTATGAGTCTTGGCAAACATTAGTCAAAGGAGGAAACAACATAGGAAAAGAGATGCTCTGCAGGCTGAAAGAACGTGGAGTCAGAGTGGCAGGAGAGCACTATGCTGTTTCAGAACATAACACTAATGATTCTGGAAAGCTGAAATGACAAAAAGATGTACTAACACCACTCAGAGAGCAGCGCTGCATTGATGAACCAAGTGGAAAAACATGGAGGAAAACTGATGTGTGGATGATGTGGGCAAATGTTAGGTACTATTTTTATTGGACTATTTATCTTTAAAATGAAGAGGGATTTCCCCTCCCCTCCAGGGTCAGTGATGACTGTCATCTATTAAGTTTTTTAAAATTTTAGCTATAATTGTTTTAAAAATGAAAACATTTAAAACTAAACAAATACTATTTAGAGAAGCTAAACAAAATATTTCAATAGAGCCCTAATACTATCGTTTGTTGTATTCCTCTTTTTAGAGTAACCTGAACATTGTATTTTTAATCCAGTATGGTTTGGTTGGGGGCATTGATTAAAAAAGCGATATTCTTAGAAACTTCTGATTACTGCAAGTTGATGCTTAGTAAGGGGGAAATATGCAAAAAGAATTACATAACCAAATATTTGCCAAACATTTAACATTTATATGGGAACCATATAAAAAAATCATGTTAGCAAGAATATAGTATCCGTGACGTTCATCTAACAAACTAATCTGATCTTCTAGGTTGATTGATGGAATGGACATCTTCACAAACTCTTTTTTGTATTTCTTGTTTCAAATGTTTATGGGGCCATTCAGGTCTGGTCTACTTCATCTTCCATAGCCGTCTAGCTAGAACAAGTTTAAAAAAACATATTTTCTTGGAAAATCAGTGAAGTTGTATGTATACAACATATATTGGATGTCACTAAGATTTGAAAGTAAATATTTTTATGAGCAATTAATAACAATAGTTATATTGTCTCATAAAGTTTAATGTTTGTTTTTTCATCATAAGCATTTCCCATCTTTAGTTACTTTCAGTATACAGAAAGAGTTCAGGGAGTTCTGGAGGAGAATTTTTTACCAGTCCAAATCTGAAAATTGGATTTAGAAATATTCTAAGGATTTGTTAACATAATTTCACTGTTCACTTTGCTATAGGTTATTTGCATGTTACACTGAGGTCTAGGTAATACTTTGCAAATTAGCTTTATCAGCTAATTCAAAGTTAACTGTACTGAGAATGTAATGCAATTGATATTTAAATATTCTGTTTTCTGAAAAATACTTTGTGAAATAGAAATACTGCTGTAGTTGTCCTTAAAATCATTTTAGTGTTTCCATTTTTTTGTAAATTGAAAGAATTTTTATCTTAGCTGCTATGTAGAAACAATAATCTTCATAAAGTTGTTTGATTTAATATGCTGGGAAACTTTTTATTTATTTTATTTCTTTTTTTCCAATGGAGGAAAAACATGGCTTGAAGTGCCACCATTTAAAAGAAGTTGCAACTTTTGCTATTAAATTTCCCCCTGATGATGCTTTCCTCTTAAACATTTGGAAATTCTTTACATGCTGTGCTAAATATATCAGGCTTTGTTTCTTTTATTCATTATTTTTTATCCAACTTTAATTGTAGTTGCTGAAGGCAACCTTCATTTTTCCCTACAATAGATATATTGGTCTTAATGATATCTTCAACATCACCCTGCAAGCTTTAGAGCTGATGTAGATTAGATCATGGGTCTTCTTATTCCAACACTTTACCTCTATACCACATGCTCTGTTATTATTTAGAAATTCATACTGTACAACATATACACATCTCACATATACAAGGCAAATACATACAACCAGTGATGAACTGTAACAAACCCCTATAGTTTCTTAGGGATCCAAAATGGGATGTGCAGAATTTGCAGCTGTCACAAACTCAGGGATTGATAGTGATATAGCACAAAATTCAGCATGCAGCTTTGAATTCAGTTTAGGGGGTGCTTTTGGTTCTAGGTTTAAAGTAAAACTAGAACTTGCAAGAATTGGAATCTAACATGTAGGTCCTTTAGTGAAATTTGAATTCAAAGTGGCAAACATACCTAATTGTGCTCCCTTCTATTTTCCTCCTAACAGCAATAGCCCTGTGAGGTGGGCTGAGAGATGGAGACTAGCAGAAGATCATCCCGCTGATTTTCATGCCTAAATGGGATTAGAACTTAGATTCCTGGCTTCTAGTCTGGTGCTTTAACCTATTCTAGTTTTATTCACTGTTGCATTTATAAAATAAAGTTATATTTGATAATACCGTAGGAACTTCACTTTTTGGAAATGACTTCCAACAAGGATTTTAACTGCATTAATTCATAAATCTGTTCATTTTGAACAGTCTGAAAAGGACCTCCTTGCATAAAATGACACTTTAAATCATAACTCATTTTGAAATATTTAATCCTACTAAATATCATATTTAGTCACAGTATTAATTATTTTTTTTCAACAACTGCATAGAATTATTGAGAATTTTAAAAGTGTTCAAACGAAAATTTTCCTGTGGTTTAGTGAGTGGTTTTGCTTTTTTTCTTTTTCTTTAGTGGTTCAGTTACATTATAAGGTATGCAGAAGTGGGTTTTTATGTTGAATATTTTATGCCCTTTTAAGCTACTTTCCAGTTCATGGGTTGTGGTTTTACTTGCAACATTCTTGTGAGTCAAACAGGTCTTACACATATCTTTTAAGATTTGTTGTAAACATAGTAATTCAACTTTTTGTTCCCCCAGTTCTTCTTTTACAGTTCCATATGAAGCTCAGAAATGGTCACTAACTGCAAAAGAAGAACTTGTATTTATGCTTCAGATTGGAAGGAGAACATTGCCATTATTAAATTAAATTAAATTCCAAACCAAAATAGTTGTCATTTTCTAGCATAATTCCTAAATAATTAAAAATCTGTGCTTGCTTTAAAGAGTGATAAATAGTTCACTTTCCTGGGATGAATGAACTTCCCAAGCAAAATGGCATAAAAATATGAATGAAATTGTCAAACACCTTCAGCTAACTATCATCCAATAATGTCTTCTTTTATACCTTATCCAGTCAAAGCAATAGCAAGACTTCATTTTTAGCAATGAAATTTTCCAAAAGCCTGTAACTATATTAATCTCACTAAAATTGGATAAATTAATTAGTGACTTACTAGCCTATTAATCAGTTAATGATAATTAGTAGTATATTTGACTAAGATATCCATCCATTCCATTAATTTTTGGAGAGTCCCTCTGTAAGGCAGATGGACAGTGTAAAGATGTAATTCAATGAATCTTTGTGTTTAGAAAAAGGTGAGTTAACATAAAGGTGGCCCCAAAATGTGCTGAAAATGGCAGTTAGAAAGCATGCTATTTCCTTTGAAGGGTTGGCCACTTTCAGAACTAGTATGATAAAATAATGAGTTTCAGCCTGTATTTTCTTCCTCCATTTTTTAATTGCATCCTTTGGAAGAATATTAGGCTACTAACATTTAATTGTCTCTTTAATTTCTTCATATTCAAGTAGTATTGTTTTAATTAAATCTGAAACTGTAAAAATGTGCATGGATTCTTTGCTGTTTGGCTTCCAAACACTTTGGGAAAAATCAACTTCTTAAATTATCTGTATTTAAAATTTTTAATTATTACAAGCATTATCATTCATTACGTATTTATCCTTGCATATTTTTTATTTTTAATTGTTAATTCTTTTTCTTGTTTGTGTGAAATCTGGCCTAATTTTAATAATCAAATAATGAATAGCATATGCTTCTGGTATTGGCTGATGTGATCCATGTGGTTGGCATTCAGTTAACAAGAGCTGGGAGGGAAAGGGGCATTACATATGACCTAATTTATCTCCCTGGTGTGTTGGGACAAAGAGTTCCAGAGGAGAAGGATTTTGGAATTCTCCAGCCCATTGATAGGCATGAAATTAGTGCCAGTAAGAAAAGAAACCTGTTGCCATTTACGCTATTTTCTTCCATGTCAGCTTCTTTTATCTACAAGGAATTCCTGTCACGGAAGTCTTTATTTCTGTTTTGCATTCTTCAGCCAACTTGTTACAATACTAGACTTTGGCCTCATGAAGTAAAAGATTCTGCTTTATTTATGATGGGATTTATATGCCACCCTATCTCCCGAAGGACTCAGGGCGGCTCACAACTGTAAGAAGACATAGAATTAACAGCAGGAGCATATTTTTATGGGCTCAGTAAACAGCTAAAAATTACTGCCTGCTAATAAGTATGTAATATCCACCCTAGTGTTAGTATTATAGGGTGAACTATAATTCCTACCAATCTGAGTTAGCATGGCTGGGTGAATCTAATGGAATATTGGGAATTGTAATTTAAAAACAATGGGGAGTTACTTTTTGCCAATACCTATTTTCAGACTATTCTCAGACACAAATAATCAAGGAACAGTTAATTTAATGTGTGGTTTTTTTTTCTGTGAAACTTAGACAACCCTTTTAAGTCCTTCCAATTTTTGAAATATAGATGGATGACTTAGGATGCATTAATTTTATAATAATAATTAATTTTTAGTGCTGAGGTAACCTATCCACCATTGTTACATACTCATAAATGTAGGCTGTCTTCAATCTCTGAAGAAGACCATTTCCCTGTCTTTCCTCTTTCTGTCCCTCCACTTTCGTTTCAAATGTGTTGACACCAGAGGTGGCATTCAGCAGGTTCTGACCAGTTCTGGAGAACCAGTAGCGGAAATTTTTAGTAGTTCGGAGAACCAGCAAATACCACCTCTGACTGGAGATTTTACAGCATCCTTCCTCTGCTATGTCCACCAAGTCATGCCCACAGAACCAGTAGTAAAAAAATTTGAATCCCACCACTGGTTGACACCCTTAAAATGTGCTGATCTTCAATTACCATCTCCAGTGCATGGCAAATGGAGTTTATACTAGTGCATCTAGTTGTTCTGACTTGACAAAAGACTATAATAAATTGTTTTTGTAGATCAAAATATAGAGTGGGAGAGATAAACTGTAACAACCAACAATGAAAAGGAATTCATTGTTTTGATTCTAAATATATTTCCTTTTGTTCAGAAAAAAATTCAGCTTGAAGAAAAAGGGATAGAGTGTGAGAATTAAATGATTGTAAAATGGAGAAATACCCTAATTCTTGAGGGTTTCACTCCCCATTGTGATTATTAAAAAAAATTGTTTGTAAATAAAATGCCAATGCATTTTTGCCATGGTAGAATTGCATTATTTCTTTATTTGATGTTCACTTAGGCGAAGCTTGGTGCTTTACCACACAAATGAACAACTGTGGTACCAGGTAAAGTGAGATCTTTTTTGTAGAATGTACTTTGTAACAGAATACCTGTGAAGTAGGCATTTGAGAGATCCCTGTAGTATATATGCTATTTGAATCTATAATATCTTTCCTTTTATTTTATTCAGTACTTGAGGAAGTGTACATTAAAACACAGTCCTTAAGAAGCTTTTGTTTGTGTTGAATTTGTGTTACAGAAGCCTAATATTATAAGAACTTGACTGAAATTTGAGGAACTGAAAAGCATTTCTAATCAATGGGCTCTTAACTCTGAAGACTTGGGTAACATGTATTTATTGTTTAGAGGGATAAATAATTGATTAGGTTGGGATGACAACTTTTATTTATTATTTATTACATTTTTTTAGCCTGCTTCCCACTCACAGAATGTCTCTGGAGCAATTTTCAGCATGGTAGAATATATATAAAAATTGTATTTAAGCAGGGCACAAAATAAAACAATAATGGGAACTGATTGACAAAAAAGATCTTGATCAACTTGACTAAGCAGAGGGTATATATTATCCTGGGAGGGTATTTTAGGAGTAGGTGTCATTGAGAGAAAGTCTTCAATCTTGTTGGCAGCCCAAAACATCAGAGAATAGAAATTCCCATAATGAAGTCTTTCTGTCAGATCTTAAAAGAATGAGGGAAAATACATGGGATGGGATTCTTACTTCAGCTATTGCATATTAACATTTTAAACTGGGTTCAAACATTTCGTATAGTAGTTCTATCTTTTATTAGTCAGCAATGTTATCCCCAGTGTCCTAAACAAGCTGTAAATTGAAATAGATTTCAGGGTACCATAATTCCATAGAAAGTGGATTATACCATTTCAGTGTAGAACTACAAGAAAAAGGCAAGCCAAAAAATTCTTTGTAGAAGGATCAGCTCTTGCATCAGCAAAAATTCAAGAATATGGGAAAAAAGCAAAAAAGAATTGAGAAGCATAGTAGGATCAATTAGAACCCAAACTATAATCTTGATATTATAATCTAGTCATGGACAGACAGTATAATCTAGTTGTGGGCAGTTTGGCTACCTGCTATAAGAACAATATGATTATCTACTGCTGGTTCATACATTTGTACCAGCCTTTTGTTCAATCTTGCTTGCATGCTAAGAAACAGAAAATAGTGAAACTTATTAGACACCATGTGCTTTCACAAGAAGTATAGGAGGCAATTACTGGTTCTAGGTCTTACTAAGCCAGAATGTATGATACTGCAGGGTTCCTCAAATCCCAGTCTGCAGTTTGTTGGGCATTGGACTGCGCAAGTGACAGGAGAGCACACAAAGCTGCATTTGTACATGCATGAAACCATCCCATCTTCCCCCTCCAGCCTTCACCAGTCTGCAGAGCAGGAAAGGTTGGGGACTACTGTATTAGTAGAGAAAAATGGATGCCATGGTCATTTGAAATGAGCAGTTGCACTGTGCTGCAGTTGCACTTTTACTATGGTAGGGATTTACAGGACTGTTCAAGAATAATGGAATAACAGATTTGGAAGGAACTTGGAGCTCTTCTAATCTATTAGAATCCATTAGAAGACACTATAAGAAGACCATAATCCATTAGAAGACCCGATACTAGTCCAGACAAATGGCTGACCAACAACCTCCCAACTTCTAGAGGCAGGATATTCCACTGAATAATTGTTCACAGCGTCAGGAAATTTCTCATTGGTTTTAGGTTGGATCTCTCCTTGACAAGTTACTTCTTGTCCTTCCCTCAGGTGCTTTGTACCCCTCTTTGTGCCCCTCACAGCTCCTCAAATATTGGATACTTCATACCTATCAAATATTGACAGACTACTATCATGGCACCCCTGGTCCTTTGTTAAACTAGGCGTTCCCAGTTCCTGCAACCATTCATATGTTTTAGCCTCCAGCCACTTAATTATCTTTGTTGCTCTCTGTACTCTTTCTAGATTCTCAACATATTTTTTGTATTGTAGTGACTGAAACTAGATTTAGTATTCCAAGGGTCATCTTACCAAAGCATTATAAAGTGGTACTAACACTTCACGTGATCTTAATATTATCTGTCAGTTGATGTAGCCTGGGGCTGCATTGGGTTTTTTTTGGCAGCTGCAACATACTGCTGGTTCATACTTAAATGGTCATCCACTAGAACTCATAGCACCCACTCACAGTCATTGCTTTTGAGCCAGGTACCATCTATTCTATACCTATAGATTTGGTGTTTTTTGTCTAATTGTAAGATCTTGCTTTTCTCACCACTGAATTGCATTTTGTTGAATAGCACCCAGTGTTCAAATCTGTCAAGATCCTTCCTTTAGCCTATCTTCTAAAGTGTTGGCTATTCCCCCCAAGCAATCCTTTTTTGTCACAACATTGATGCATAGATCATTGCAAAAGTCTAAATATTTCTCAAATTATTATAACTGCTTAATAAAAACCACCCACAATATATTATGAGTATAAATAATATAATATAACATAGACTAGCAGTAGCACTTAGATTTATATACTACTCCATAATATTTTATAGGACTGTGAACAATTTACAAAGTTAGTATATTGTTTCCAACAGTCTGGGTCCTCATTTTACCAATGGAAGGATGGAAGGCTGAGTCAACTTTGAGGCCGTCAGATAATTCCAGTCTGTCGGCAGAGTTAGCCTTCAGTGCTATGTTCTAACCACTGTGTCACCAGGGCTTCTAGAAACAGACTTAATTCTCTGTTTTAAAATGTTTATACATTTAATTTAGGTGTTTTTATACCACTTTTTGGAATCAAAGGCCTTTCTGAAAGTAATTCAAAATGAAAATATTATTGACATTCTTGATATTAAGATAATTAAAGGTGTGAAACAATAATTATCTAAATATCCACATAGTCTTAAAACCAGATGTTTGTACTGTGAGATATATTCATTTTAATCTTTCTAAGATTTTAAAATAATCAATAGAATTTCAAATTGTGCTCAAAACCATATGGAATTACAGGTTTTGATTGGCCCATGTAATGAACCTGACAACTTTTTGCTTGCGACTATTATCAGGAATGCTAATGAACATGACAAATAGAGTCTTTTCAGTGGTGGCTTCTGTTCTATAAACACTTCTGACATATGTCATCTATTTCTTCCTATGTTTCAACTGCAGTTACTTCCAATGGATCATTCAGAGTAGTCTTTTCAGACAAATACTTTATTTATATTTTAAGTTTTTTTTGTAATATTTATTGAATTAGTGATTGCATGAACGTATTTTAAATATGTTTAAAGCCTTGCAAATGAACAGCAAATTTAATAATTTTTTTAAAAAATTGCCTTGCAATAATTATGGTCTTTAAATACAATTAAAATAGATTTGGTAAATGATAATATTAACCCAGTAAATTGGTATGATCTTCTCCCTCCCCCATGTTTGGATTACCATTCCATTCTTCAGAGAAAGTTATCACATAACCAAAACCAAGCATGAAACGGTATATTATTATTGAAAATATATGTCAGAATAGTAGCAAAAATCTATCCACACAAGTCCTGATTGTCACTTTGTTTGGCTACCAGGTTTTAACTTGCTTGAAATGACTTTTTTAAAAAAATCCATCTCTACTCCTTCCCAAGTCCTTTATTCTTATAGAAGGATAATTATTATGCAGTTTTCAATTTTTGCTGGCCTTATTCCATTAACAACATCTTTTTTTTCAACGCTGAGCAAAAGCAATCTGAAGGCTTCATAACTCTTTAAATTGGATTTTAATTCTGCTCCCTTGTGCTTTGTAAACAGAGCATTTTTTTGAAAACTTGCTTTTTTTGAATAGCAAGCCAATGATAGCCATTTGTTTTCTAAGAGAAAATATATGCCAGTTTTCCGCTGGTGTTTAGTGCTTTTAGTGTATTCAGAAAGACTATATGCAATAGATCATGAAATGATCACAGAAAAAAAAAGGAAGGTTCCGTAGGAAAGGTAAGATTGGATTGAGGCACAAATCAGCAGACATGCTGTGAGGCAAAGGCTGTGTAATCATACCTTTACAACTTTGGAACACTATATTTTTACTTCTCTGAGAGCATGACTGTAGAGACCAATAAAATACAATTATTTATCTCACTGATGCCAAGGCTTCCTATCTACTACTGGCTTGTATATTTTACCCAGAATCTTGTAGGTAAGATGGGCAGTATTAAATAATAATAAATAAAACCAAGAAGCAAATCAAAAGCTCTTTATGTAGAGCTTACCAAAAACACCAGTGGGTCATTGAACTTGTTCTTGTCCATTTTTGCTAATGTTCAAAATTTTATTTCCTTTGATTTAAAAAATAACCACCATCCTAAATATGAATACATTTCTATAAGCAATTCATATTTTTCATTCATATCATTGTCTTTCAAAAAAAGTTTACACTTAAATTGTTGGTTTATCCAGAACAAGTGCAAGAATGTTTTAGTGTGAATTCTTAGCCTTATTTTCATGAATTTAAAAGTAAAGAAATGCTGAAGTTCTTCTATAAATCACATATGTTGCTTTCTCCTCAATGCTGCTGCTAGAGCCCAGGATGGGTATGACTCCTCCTGATGACATCATCAAGCTGAGTCCATCTAGTATAAAAGTAGTAGCCTGTGGGAGAAACTCCCCAGCTTTGACTCAGCTTCTTAGATGACTATAAGCTGGTGTCTCTGAAAGCAGTTTAGTCAGCAGTAAAAGAGAAAGCTATCTTCATCATTGGCAATAGTTCCTGGGGAACCAGAGCAGCTGTGCCTTCAGGAGAGTGGGGCTCTACTCTCCTGCAATGCCGAGGATTCGACATTTTCTTTAACCAAGGGAAACGGTAAGTAGGGATCCTCCCCCACAGTCTTCTCTCAGCGATTTCGGCCACCACGATCGTAAAGATCGCATCGGTGATAACCGCGCCACTCAGCTGATTGTTAAAGCCGCGGTTTTTCCCTTTACTGCCAATTTCGCCATTCAGGGCTGTTTACCACCTAAGGAGCGATTTAGCCCCTGCATAGCCTGTAGCTCTTGCGAGCGGCCATTTTGGAGGCTTCTTCAACCACGTGTGGTGAGCGGCCATTTTGAAAGCTTCTTCTTCTAAAGCAAGTGGTGAGTGGCCATTTTAGGTGGCATCATCCCCCAAAGGCCAGCTTCTACCATTCATAAGTCCCTATTCAGGCTACTGCATAGGCAACACATAGTGAGGATCACTTCCAGCACCTTTTGTGTCTGTTTATGCATACAATGGATCAAGATAAGGTCCACACAGAGCCTTTAGGCCTGATCTCTCAAGGCCCCCAAGCTGGCAAAAGAAAGAGAAGGAGACAATGCTCCCAGTCTGTGCAAAGGGAGGTGGTGGCCAAGATTAGGGCCAAAGCTTTGGGCCCTAAGAAAACATCCCAGGCCGAATTAAAGGCAGAAAATGAAGACATGCGCCTAGAAAGGCAGTTCAACAAAACTATTGAACAAATGAGGGGTCAACTACAACAGGCTTCCCAACCAGCCAATCCTCTAGTTGTTCAGCCAGCTATTTCTAGGGAGATGGAAGATACTTCAGTTCCTCTTAGCCACCTCCAATCCTGGTCCCCAGAGTGACCTGAAATCCATGCAGGGCCTCAAGATTTGAGCAGGTCAGGTCCCAACTTTGCCCAGACTCCTTGCGATCTTCTTCCTTTATCCCATCCGTGGTCCAAGGCAGCTCTCAAACAAGACCAGAGGCTACTTTTACACCAACAGCAGCAGGTCTTTGGCCCTCGGATCCTCCACTGAGTGGCAGACCTTCTGATATCAATGAAGTAGTCTCCATAGCCATCAGACAGGGTCTGGCAGAAGGGCTTCAACACATCTTCAGGCCTTCAGACAGACCTCAGCCTTCCTTCCCGGCTTTTCCTCTAGCTCAGATTCCCCAAAGGGGATTACCTCGCCATGCAGAACAAAGGGCCCATCTTACCTATGTGGAAGGAATGGATCTCACTCAGGGAGATTATGCGGAATCATCTGAGTGTAGCTGATTCTGATCTGGAAGAGGGAGAAATCTGGGACCCCAACCTCTTGGAGGAAGAGGAAGATCTGAGGCCTGATCAACCTCCTTCAGCTTCTGTATTCAAATCCGCTTTATTCAAACCTCTCCTACACAAGGCACTGCTCACAGGCCAGTTGTCAGCGGAGGAAATTGCCCCCGAGCCTCAAGTGGTATAATCGGGACATGGGGATTCCCTCTTCTCCAAAACCATTGTTCATTCAGAGGTCCTTCCCCCATCATCTTTCTTGACTTAGTCAAGGAATAATTTGCCTTCCCCACTGCAGACCCCCATCCATCGTCCCAAGATAGGCGGTTCAACAATGTGGGTCCTTCCTTATCTACGGCTTTGGCAGTTCCTCCAGTACATGCCCCAGTTGTGGCCTCCTTCTCCTCATGCACTCCAACTGAGCCTGAGACGCCATAAAAAGGGAGGACAAATGCTCCAAACAAACATTGAAGCATAACCATCAAGCCTCGGCTTGGGCCACCTGGGCCTCAATTGCTGCATCATTTTTTACAAGGTCTTCCATCTGCTGGCTACATGCTTCAACTGCATACCTCCATCATCATTGTAGTGTGATCAAGACCTCAATAATATCATAGCAGCAGCAGAGTTCTCGGCAGACGCCACCCTCAATGCCGCCAAGTTCTCCTCCAGGGCCATGGCTTCATCAGTGGCAGCCAGGAGACTGCTATGGCTATGAAATGGCAAGCGGACCTCGACGAAAATGGAAATTACCTTCTGCCCCATTTACCAGTGAGAAGCTGTTTGGCGATGCTCTTGACCCATTTGTTGTTGAAACAAAAGACAAAAGGAAAGTCCTTTCATCAACAGGAAAGAGGGCAGACTTCCACCCTATTCCATACCGGCCTCCCTCATTCAGGCCCGAAAACGCTTCTTGCTTCTCCAGACCTCAGAGAGCATATTCTCAGCATCAAGATCAATGCCATGAGGCAACAGGCAGACAACAAGCTGTGGGTAAACGGCCCTTCGTGAGGGGAGGGGTGGCTCTTCCATGCTCTGTCTCTCATTCTCCCACTCATCCAGGAGATCATTGTAGCCTTTCTCCAGCGAGCTGCTCCGAGCATCCAGGCAGTGGGAGGTGCTTAGTCTCTCCGTTCTGATAGGCTGGGCTTTACTGAAGGGCGTTTTGACTCCTCCTCTCCTCTCATTAGTCCCCAGTTAAGCTCAGCCGGGTTGGATAGGCAGCTCTCTCTCTTTCTGGTGGAGACAGGAACAATCAGAGTATTCTTTTCCCAATTGGCTTCTTTAAAATTTCTTTCCCTTTCAATTTGGCTTGCAAATTGTTCCTTTGTCTTGAATGACTGCTTGATTGCAGCAGTCAGTCAGGTCTTTGCAGGCAGCCTAGCGCTTGGGGCAGTTTCTCTCTCTCTCTTTTTTTTTCTTCTCATTGGAGGCGAGGCTTAGCTTCGTTCCCTCTCATAACCTCTACTTGCCGTTTCTTTTAACCCCTTGGTGCTGCTGCTACCCCCTTCCCTTGGGGTTTCTTCCTCTTATTATTGATTCCTCCCCTCTGAGAGCAGCTGGGGTAGAGGCAGGAGTCCCGATTCCCCATTTCTGCAGCTCTTTTCAAGCGAAGCCATTCTTGAGCTGACAGAGCTGTGCTGGCGGAGGAAGCAGCTGGCGCCGTTCTCTTCCTTGGGGGGGGTTAGTTGCTTTGCGTCGCCTCCTTCATCCAGGGCTTTTCTCCGAGGGCCTGGTGGGAGCCCAGACTGGCTGATGCCAGAGCCCCTTGAGAGTTTTTCCTGGTCTCTTTCTGTGTTTTTGTTTTTCCCCAGGCTCTCTTTCTGAAGAAGCCTAGGGTTTTGTCTATATTAATAATAAAGGATTGTTGCTGGTCTGTGTGACCTGTTCAAAGTTGGCACTCTCACAGGTGGTTTCTATAAAATTCTGGTCTACTCTGAGTAAATCTACCCTGACTTTCTACAGCACAGCAGTCATATTATCAACTAATCCCAGGCCTGGGCCTGTGGAGACAGTTGAGACACAGGGCTTATTTTGTATTTTATTTTATTTTTCTGCCCTATGAACTAGTTCTCAATTTGGCTTACCTGTTTTTCTTGTGAGACTCCTTGTTTATCTCATCTTCTAATCATTCCCATATTAGCAATAATTGTAATCCATATTGCTCTATATGAGTCTCTATAAAAATTCAAAGGGGAGAGTGTGTGTGTTTTCTATTGGGGTGCCTTGCCCAGTGACTGGGCGGGGACCGGGGCGTGCTCAACCGTCCAGGCAGCCACCAAATATTATTATTATATATCTATTTACAATTCTCTGGCCCAATTTTCTCTGAGATATCTCTTACCAAACATGGCAAGTAGGGGTGGCGACAAGTCTCATGGCCTAGACACATCTGTGGTTCCTAAAGGTCCTTCTAAGGCCGCACAAGGGAGGCATCCCAGCCAGAAGGCATTGGAGAAACAGATTCAGAAGAATACCAAGGGCTCTCTGGGGGCTCCCCAGTTACCAGACCCTACCCGCCCACCCAAACCCTTCCATCTCCTAGGCCTCTGGACCCTCCCGTCCCTAGACCTACCCTCTCAGTCACATCAAGCACCGCCCTTCACGGAGGGTGCGGAGGCTCCTTCACCCCTACAGCAGCTGGACTGCGACAGGAAGAATTCCTCCCACAGGAGGTCCCTGATTCCATGAGGGCGTGGATGGAACTGGCGATTTCCAGGGGAATCTGGCGGGGGTGCAGCAGTCCCTGGCGGCCAGACATTCTTACAGATCAGAAGGTGACTCGCGTTCCATGAGGTCCTCGGTCAGAGCAGGCTGGTCGTTTCACAGGTATCTCAATTCAGAGATTTTCACCCTCATCTCAATCAGGATCAGGAGGGGAAGAAGAGGATCCCCTCGCTCAGATTGACTGGTCTCTGTTCATCAAAGTGAGGACCCCTCGGTTCCGCCCACTGAAAGAGGATGTCGATGGCGAGGACTTAAACCGGACCATCCAACTTTCACGGGCCTCTTTCAACCACAGTTGTTCAAATCCCTCCTTTCCAAAGCAAAAACCACAGCCCGCATTTCAAAGCCCCCTCAGTCCCACACACTACAGATTCTGAGACTGAGGATGATCTGGTCTTCTCTCAGCCAGTTAGGGAGGAGGTTATTCGGTCCCCAAATGTTTTGGACCTCCTCCATAAGCAGTGGATGTCAGCAACATCCTTCCGGCCTTCAAATTTTGATAAAGTTTTCAATCTGGATCCAGATTTAGCTAATAATTTGGTCACACCTGAGGTCGATGATCAGTGGTAGCCCTGGCCTCCTCTTCTACTGTCCCCACCCAGCGGAGGATGCCCTAAAGCTGGCGATAAGAAGGCGAGATTGCCCTCCGTAAAGCACACCAGGCAGATGCCTGGGCCATCAAGGCAGCCCGCGGCGGCATCTTTTTCACCAGAGCATCTCTCAGGTGGCTCCGCCACCTGAGGATCCATCCCAAGTTCCAACATTAGGGCTCACCAGGGCGTAGCAAAGCTAATTGCAGCTTCTGAATTCTCCGCGATGCCACATTTCATGCTGTAAAGTTTTCAGCCAGGGCCATTGCCTCTGCGTTCTGACCCGTGAGATTACTGTGGCTTAAGCATTGGCAGGATAGTAAAAATAAATGGAAACTTCGTTTCCTCCCCAGTTTCTACTAGTAAATTATTTGGTCCTGCCCTAGATCCTCTGTTGATAGAGACTAGGAACAAGCGAAGATCCTCCCTTCCCTTCTTGGTCGTACTGACAGTAGGTTCTCACAGCCCTTTAGTAGGGCCTCCCGTCCCTACTCCCAGAGTTCTTTCTCCTCCAGGTCCTTCAGGGGATGGGGTTACAGGGGCAGCCAACAGTCAGATAGGTCAGATTTTTCAGACAGGGGTCGGACGGGGGTCAGGGCAGAGAGGGGCTTCAGGGGACCACAAAGTAGGATCCGTGAATCCCGCTAATCAGGGGCTCTAGCCCCTATAGGTGGGCGGCCGTTTCTTTGCTGACCGTTGGGAGTTGTCCACTTCTGATGCCTGGAGTCTTGTGACACCATTAGTTTTGGATTAGCGTTAGAATTCCTTTCTGCCCCAAGTTTCTTTATGCAATGCCCCATTTCTAGGGTACCTGAAAAAGGGCCCTTGATGGAATCCGCAATTAACTTGCTACACATCAGGGCCATTCAATCTGTTCCCAAGGACCAGCAGGGACAGGGTTTCTATTCTTTGCTCTTTATTGTCCCTAAAGCCTCAGGGGGCTGGAGGCGATCTTGAACCTCAAGCGGCTTAACGATCATTGGTCTATCGCCAAATTTAAGATGAGCACCCTCCAGTCTATCCTTCTTAGCGTCAGGCGAGGTGATTTCCTGTCTTCTATCGATCTGACAGGCGTATCTGCACATACCAATTCGGCCTGCCCTTTCGAAATTTCTTAGATTTTGTTATAATAATCACCATTATGAATATGTGGCCCTTCCCGGTCTTTCCTCGGCCCGAGAGCGTTCTGAAGGTCCTGGCGGCCCTGGCAGCTCACCTTAGGGGCATTCGGTTAGGCTCCAGTGTTATCTGGGCGATATCCTAATCTTATCCCACTCAGCTAGACAAGCTCACATAGACACCAAACTCCGTTGCAGATTTTACAGCAACGGGTTTTCTATTAATTGGAAGAAAAGCCATCTCCCGTCAACCCGGTTGTCCCATCTGGGGCTATTATTGATACTCTAGAGGAGAAGGTTTTCCTCTCCCCAGATAAGCTTAGAGAGCATAAGGAACTTGGGCGTGTTAGGTCCTCGAGGCAGGTCTCTTTAGCTGACTTGTCAACATTACTAGGTAAATTGATTTCTTCCATTTCTATTGTTCCCTGGGCTGGCTTCCATGCTAGGGAGCTCCAGTGGTTTCTCCTGCCATACCAAAGGTGGGATTGCAACTCCACAGCAAGGTCGGGTGCCTACAAAAGTGAGACTCTCCCTACTTTGGTGGACAAATCCGTCCATCAACAAAGGATCTCTCTCCTGGGAGCCAGAAAGGCTCATAATTACCACAGGCAGGTCTGTTGGATGGGGCGCACACCTTCAGTCTTGGTCATGTCAGGGTGGCTGGTCAGCAGGCGAACAGGAACAGTATAAACTGGCTGGAGCTCAGAGGCGATCCATCTGCCCTCCATAATTTCCTTCCTCACATCCGCCGAACCCGTCCTCATTCTCACAGACAGCGTCACGTGAAGGCACATGTGAACAGGCAAGGGGTACCCACTCTGTCCTCCTGATGAAGGAGGCAGAAGCGGCTGTGTCTTTGGGCAGAAGCCATCTAGGTTCCATAAAGTGGAGCATATATATGGGCGTGAAAACTTTCGGCGGATTGGCTCAGCAGAGCAACAGTGGACCCGTCGAGTGGCGCCTTCACCCGACTTGTTTCAAAGCTGGCGCTCAGGTTGGCTGCCCAGGCGTGGACCTGCCTCCCCCTCAGCTCATCTTGCGGTTTGTGTCCAGATACCCTGCCCCAGGCGGAGGAAGTCAATGCTCTCTGCCTGCTTGGCCTCCCGGTCTGCTGTATGCATTCCCTCCCATCCCACTGATCCCCAGGGTAATTCAAAAGCTTTTGGCAGAGAGGCCTCCCTGATCTTATGCGCTCCCTTCTGGCCCAGGAGGCGTGGTTTCTGGGACCTCCGCAGCCTCTCCGCGGAAGAACCCTGGAGGATCCCGGATCACAAAGTGTGTCTCACCCAAGGTCGCTCCTGCATCCAGACCATGAGTGGCTTCAACTAGCCGTTTGGAGGCTGAGCGGCAACATTTAAGAAGGAGAACCTCTGGTGGTCATCACCACCACCATCAAGCTGCTTCGCCCGTCGATTAAGGATATATGAGGCTCGTGGAAGTCCTTCTCTACATGGTGTGTGCTCCCAGGGCCGGATCCGTTTCTTCCATCGGTGGCTCAGGTGTTGGATTTTCTTCAGGCAGGCTTAGACAAAGGCCTCTCACCCAACACCCTAAGCGTCAGGTGGCAGCCATTCGTCTGTGGTGCATTGGCCTGGCCTTCCTTCCATTTAGCACCATCCTCGAATTAGGGCTTTTCTTGGTAGCGACCAATTTGTGCCCTCCTGTGGTCCACCGTTTTCCATCATGGGACCTCTCCTTGGTTCTTGCATCTCTCACAGGATCCCTTTGAGCCCCTGAGTCCATCAGCCTCCAATTCCTAACCTATAAGGTTGTTTTTCTGGTCGCGATTACTTCAGCTCGGCGCATCTCGAGGTTGCCGCCTGCCGTGTTATAGCGATCTCTCGTTTTCCACTCTGACAGGGTGGTGTTGCGTCCTGATCCGACCTTCATGCGAAGGTGAATTGACCTTCCACAGGGCGCGGGAGCTGGTTCTTCCAAACTTCTGCCGCAGCCTTCTCATGACCTGGAACACCAGTGGCATCGTCTAGGCGTCCGCGGGGCCCTGCGTGTCTACCTTAAGCGTACAGCTCCGTTCGGAAGTCTGAGGCTCTATTTGTTTCCTTTAGTCCAGCCTCCCAAGGCGGAAAGTGTCTTCCTCTACCATTGGTGGCTGGTTGCGGGCCACTATTAACATACATTTCACAGTCCCTGCCAGTGCCTTCGGTATCACCGCACTCTCTGGAGTGCCTTCGATCCGCTGCCTGGGCCACTCAGGCTCCTATCTCCGAGATCTGCAGAGCAGCCACCTTTCGCCATCACCATTTGTCCGGCATTACAAGGTTGATGTCTTTGCTTGAGCCGGCTTCCTTTGGCAGGAGAGTGTTGCAGCGGGTCCACTTTCGGCGGGGGTGTCTTAAAGTCCCTCCGTAGGACAGGCCCAGCTTTGGTATGTCCCTGCCTGGATGCCGGAGCAGCTGCTGGAGAATGGGCGTTGGTACTTACCTGATCGCCCTTTCTGGGAGCTGAGCTGAGCATCAACCCTCCCTCTTCTTCCTTTCCGTCTGGGGTGGGTTCTTCCTGTTCCGACCTCGTGTCGTTGACTTTGAGATAGCTTGGGATCTACTCTGTCGCTCCGGTGGCGGCCCTTCGTCTTCGCTAAACTGGGGGCGAATGAGAGGAGAGGAGGAGTCAAAGCGTCCTTCAGTAAAGCCCAGCCTATCAGAACGGAGAGACTAAGCACCTCCCACTGCCTGGATGCTGCGTGCAGCTCCCGAGAAAGGCGTATCAGGTAAGTACCAACCCATCTTCACTTCCAGATAGGAGAGTCACTTCCAGATAGGAGGAGTCAACGACAGACACCTGGGTACTCAATACAGTAAGGTTGAGGTTACAATTAGAATTTCTATCACCACCCCCAGAAAAATTTCTGCTCTGCCCCATTTCCCAGGACAATTCACGGAGGGTCCTTATGGAATTGGCCATTAGTCTCCTGGTCTACATAAGGGCCATTCAACCAGTCCCCAAACTACAATGTGGATGTGGGTTTTATTCTCAGCTTTTCATGGTCCCTAAGGCCTTGGGGGGGTGGCGAGCCATTCTCGACCTAAAATTTCTCAGTGAGTTGATAGACGCTTCAAAATGCAGATTCTGCATTCTATTCTAGAGAGCATTCAGGAGGGTGATCTTTCTTCCATTGATCTCATGAAGGCTTACCTCCACATTCCCATCTGCCTCATCATCACCAGTTTCTCCATTTCTGTTACCAGAATTCCCACTTCCAGTATCGGGCCCTTCCTTTTGGGCTCTTGTCTGCTCCAAGAATTTTCACAAAGATACTGGTGGCATTGGTGGCTTTGCTCTGGTCAGTTCCAGTGTGGATCCAATGCTACTTGGACGACATCTTGATCCTGTTGTCTTCCACCCCCTCTGCCCATCAAGATCTTCAAACCATGCTCCATTGCCTCCAGTACCACAGTTTTTCCATCAACTCCAAGAAAAGCCATCTCTTCCCAACAACCAGATTGCTCCATCTGGGAGCCATTATCGACACAACTCTGTGCCAAGTTTTTCTGTCTCCAGCTCAAGGACAGAGCCTTATCGAGATCATTCGACAGATCCAACGTCAACACACTGCCTCCCTGTCACTGTTGTCCAAACTTTTGGGCAAAATGATCTCATGCATAGCATCATTCCCTGGGCACAGCTACACTCACGGGCTCTACAGTGGTTCCTGCTCCCCTTTCAACGAGCAGGAACCAGCCACACATCTGCCAAGGTCCTGCTCTCTCCAGAGGTCCGCTGTTCCTTCAAGTGGTGGCTTTCCCCAGCCCTTTCGAAGGGTCTCTCATTCAAGAAACCAGACGGACTGATCATCACCACCAATGCAAGTCTCCTGGGTTGGAGAGCCCACATGGAGGGACTCATGGCTCAAGGGATATGGTCCCGGTTAGACAGGACCGGGCCCATAAACTGGCTAGAACTCAGCCATTTATCTAACCCTGAAACATTTCAGGGACAGGATAGTGGGGTCCCATGTGCTAGTGTTAACAGACAACATGGCAGCAAAGGTGCGTGTCAGCCGGCAGGGGGGCACAAGGTCCAGGGCCCTCATGAGACAAGCCAAAAGGTTGGGGAGGTGGGCAGAGAGGCATCTGCTGTCTATCACAGCAGACTACATCTTGGGAGTCGACAACTCCCAGGCTGATTGGCTCAGCAGGAGCCTAGTCGACCAGGCGAATGGTCCCTTCCCCAGTCCATTTTCAGGGATCTCTCCCTCAGGTTCAAGACCCCGGAGGTAGACCTCTTTGCCTCTCTCCAAAACCCTCAAATCAACAGGTTTTTCACCAGGTTTCCTTTTCAGGGAGTGGAAGAGACCAGTCTACTTCGGAGCAGATGGCCCACCAGTCTCCTGTATGCCTTTCCCCCTCTTCCCATCATTGTGACGGTCATTCGGAAGATGTTGGAGGAATGGGCAGAGCTGATTCTCCTAGCCCCCTTTTGGCCCAGGAGACCCTGGTTTGCAGATCTGGTGAATCTGTCTGTCTGTAGCCACTCCCTTGAGGATTCCAGACCACATGATCTCCCTACATCAGGGGACCCTGCTCCACCCAGATCCCCAGTGGTTCAAATTGACCGTGTGGTGTTTGAGCGGCAATTGTTAAGGGAAGCCAATCTCCCAGACAGGGTCATCCTTATTATCCAGGCATATCACAAATCATCTACGACGCGAATATACAATGCCACCTGGAGGGTTCTTTGTCATTGGTGTCACAGGGAAGGTCTCTCTCCTACATTAGTGGGGGTACCACAAGCCCTCTGTTTCCTCCAGGATGGCTTAGACAGAGGTCTGGCTCCTAACACTTTACGCCGTCAAGTAGCAGCTCTTGCTTCAGACATCTCCTGGGATTCCTTTCCTTCCTTGTCCCATCACCCTTCAGTTCAGAGATTCTTAAAAGGAGCTTCCAATCTCCACCCCCAGTCATCCACAGGTTCCCATCCTGGGACCTTCACAAGGTCCGCCAGGTCCTAACAGAACCTCCCTTTGAACCCCTCAGAAAGGTGTCCCTTCAGTTCTTGACCTGAAGGTGGTTTTCTTAATAGCTATCACTTCAGCTAGGAGGGTGTCAGAGGTGGCTGCTCTATCTATAAGATAGGACCTCTGCATCTTTCATGACAATAGAGTTGTTCTTCATTTAGACCCTACCTTTGTACCCAAAATAAATTGTGTATTCCACAGATCCCAAGACATAGTGGTTCCTGATTTTTGTTCCCGTCCACATCATGTCCTAGAGTGCAAGTAGCACACTTTAGATGTTAGAAGGGCTCTTAGAATTTATTTCAAACACACTTCAACATTTAGGAAGACAGAGGCTATGTTTGTATCCTTTTCCCCTTCCCACTGGGGGAACAAGGCCTCTCCTGCCACAAAGCCAAAGCTCTGCCAGTATCACACGGCTTGACAGCACACTCAACTAGAAGTGCTGCAACTTCGGCTGCCTGGGCCACCCAGGCACCCCTAGATTTGCAAAGCGGATACATGGACATCCCCATCTCCATTCATCAGACACTACCGCCTGGATTCCTACACCTCCACAAGTGCGGCCTTTGGCAGACGGGTTCTTCAGCAAGTGGTGCCTACTTCAGAGTAAGAGACCTGACGAGGACCCTCCTGAGGACATGAAGGCTCTGGTATGTCCCATCCTGGGCTCTCGCAGAAGCATGGAGGAGATGGGGCATTGGTAAATTTACCTGAGAATGCCCTTTCTATCTATGCTGCTAGAGAGCCCAGCCCCTCCCTTGTTGCATCCAGATTGTGGTAAGGTCTGTTATGGTTCACATTTCTGTTTGGCTTTCAGAGACACTCACTAAAGTCTGTCAAGTATCTTCGCCAAAGCTGGGGGGTTTCTCCCACAGGCTACTACTTTTATACTAGGTGGACTCAGCTTGATGATGTCATCAGGAGGAGTCATACCCATCCTGGACTCTCTAGCAGCGTAGATAGAAAGGGCGTTCTCAGGTAAATTTACCAATGCCCATTCTCTACAGAGGACTTCAAAGTTCCTCAGCTAGCCAACTAACCAGCCTTTTGAATCTACTCTATTTCCTCCCCAGAAGGTCTACAAAGATAAATGAGAAGTCTCTGCAATTATGTTAAACAACATACCCCGATATAAATAAGAGAACTGATATAAATATGAAAAATGATGAATGGCCTGGAAAATGGCCTGAAAAATGGCCTGAAAATGGCCCCAAAAACTGCCTGAAAAAGGCCTGAAAAACTGCCTGAAAATAGCCCAAAAGCAGCCCTGAAAAAGGCCCCAAAACGGCCTGGTTTTGGGGCCATTTACCGGCGCTCTGGCACCTGCAAAGACCAGCTAGCTTGAATGCCAGAAACCAGAAGAGCAGCTGGCGATGGTGTCCATACCACCTCTGGCACGCGTGCCATAGGTTCGCCATCACGGCTATAGGGTATGTAAAAATAGATCCACTTGTTAAAACAGCACTTTTTCTTAAATATGTACTCACAGTCTCTACATTATGATTTATAAATGAGAAAACATTAAGTAGAAGTAAAGGCTTTCTATTTGTCTTTCAAATCTCTCATTCTTATAGTTTTCATATTCAATCTCTTTAATCACTTCTGAAGGAAAGTTATTTGGGTTGCTATAAGCTTTTATACATGCATGCATGCATGCATGCATGCATGCATACATACATACATACATATGTTTGATGAAACTACCAAGGTTTTTCCTTCCTCATGGAGAACAAAGAAAAAACAAGAAAGTTGTCTGGTTTTGCTGATTGCTGTTTAACTGATTTGTCTCTACCCTTTTGTTCTTACCTTATCAATTCTCTACTCAAATTGATCAACAGAATTTACCACCATCATAAAGGAGAACTTTCTAAAGAACTTTCAAAGGAAAGTTCTTAGTAAGGATAGAGAAAATGTTATATTACTTGATACAAATTGTTTTTTTATTAATGAATTGTTTTTTAGTTTATTGGTGAATTGTTTTTTATTAATTTTAATTAATTATTGGGTTTCTTATTTAATTCTTTTTTAATATTGTATTGTATTTTTATGATTGTACGCCGCCCCGAGTTCTTCAGGAAATGGGGCAGCATAGAAATCAAATAAATAAATAAACAAATAAATAAACAAACAAACAAACAAACAAACAAATAAATAAATGCAAGTTTATAATTTCCAAGGAATGTTTACAAATGAGAGATTGTTGTGTTTATTTTTTTTTTTTTTATCGAGCTACAATGTACTAGGTAACTCAATCCTTACTTTCACTAAAAATGTAAGGTTTTGGTCTAAGATACAGAAGGCTTGGATTTTTCATGCTTTATTTTTCTAACAACTAGTTCAATTATCATTTGTTTTGGATCCAACTAAGGGATTATATCCATTCTCAAGTGAGTCAGTCTAGTTTGATGTTAGAAAGATCAATTAGATCTCATTTGAAAGTAAAGCTGTAATCAGCCTATAGTTTTTAATGTCATTCTGCATTATTATGGTTTTTGTTTTAGTGAAAAAAACCCCAGGCTATAGCTAATAAAATATATTTCAGTGATATTTTGCATATGTTTCACAGTTTATTAGAGGTTATTTTTTTGAGGACAAAAATGTAATTCATGTGGATTCTGTTTTTAAATATTTGTGGCTTTCTGCTATATTATTTTTATTTAATGTTAGTTTCCCTGATGTTTGTTCATGAAATGAATCTTAATTCTAGATACAAATATGCATTTTACATATGGTTTTTAATTGAAATACAAGGATATTTAGCACCATTGTTTCTTTCATATAAATTAGAAAATAAATTTAGCAAATTGAGTATAACTAAAGCATTTTTAAACCAAAGCAAACCTAATTGTACACAAACAGATTTAATGGAATACAGTGTTTACAGGATATTCGAAAGAAAAAAATGCATTTATGTCCTAGAGCAGGGCTGTCAAACTCACAGCTGACAGGCCATATGCGTCAAATGCTGGTCCCGCCCACGCCAAGTTTAGCGAAGGAGAAAGTCATATGTCACGTGATGATGTGAGTTTGACACCCCTGTCCTAGAGTAAGGTCATCTAGATTTGGTGAAGTAGGGGAATGGGTTTCAGCATCCAGTTGCATTGGCGGAAACAACTTGGGTGAAGTATGCTACTAGAAGAAAGTATTTTTTAGAAGAAAGTATATTTTTGGTACAAGTTGAAATGTGGGCAATTCTTTTTTTAAAAACTATTTGGTTTGAATAGAAGGTTTGAATAACTTACCTCCTTACTTGCTCCTGACTAAACCAAATGCAATGCCCTGACTGTAAGAGGGGACTGGAAAATGTGACCTTATATTACTACAATTCTGTGGTTTTGTGTTACTATATAATGAGGAGCTCTAAACATAGGATTCCCATTGCAATACAAAGAAATGATTCACTCTGTTATTTGGATGCTACGTCATTTCAAGATGCATGGTGGAATAAAGCCAGTTCATAAGATTAGAGCATAGAAGATCTATCATGCCACAATACAACTAATTAAAATTAATGCAATGTTGTTATTGCGTAGGTACTGCATGGGCTAAACTTAATATACCAAGACGTTTGACAAGAGCAGCTATAGAACTGGAACTGATTTAAAGTTTGTAACAATTGGACGTCAGAAGCACTAAAATTTTAGTACCTGATGAAATTACTATCTGTCCCTTGGTACAAAAAGAGATAGATGTACAGTATACTTCCTGGTAAGAATTTGTTTTAAAAAGCCACTTGAATAAGAGCATGCAGTCAGTGCATCTTAATACTGTTAATAGTAGTTCTTTCTAACTTTTGCCTGAAATGAAGTTTAATTGGCCCCACTTAATTTATTACGTTGGTCTATTACTGTAATAAAAATTTGAGTGATGGATTTGATTGATGGATTACTGTATCTATCTGTATGTATTTTCTGACTGGAGAAGGAGGTTATGAAATCTAGCTTTCATTAGAACAGATTTAAGCAGATTTTCTAGAGCAAGTAAGAATTATATACAAATCAGGAAATGGTGTGTTCCAGGCTTCCCTTAGGTATGAAACCCACCAAGGTGACTTTGGGTACAACCAACCCACCTCACAGGGGTCCCTTGAGAAGTGGCAGCTGTGATTTTACATTGTTGTGAACAAATAATAACAATGTATCTTATTCATAACATGCCTGATGCAATAGTTACTAAAAAGTAAACCTAGTTCGTTATTGTTGCTAATCTGGATAAAATTAAGATTGAGGAAAAAACATTGGGAAACAGACCAAAATATTACGATTTGCAGATCACAGCTGTATGCTTGTGGAAAAATAAATCTGTTGTTATAACTGATTATGATTGGATCCGTCAGAGCAATATCTAAAGGAATTCCTCAATATTGAGAAATATTGAATTCATCAGACCTCAACACTCTTAATTTTACCAAGTCAATCTCTCCCCCCCCCCTCTCACACACAGACACACACACACACCTTGGAATTGCCTATATTCTTAGATGCTACCTTCATACTTTTTAGGTCCTTTGGTTAGGACTTGAATTATTAAGTTTCTACAGCTTTAGATTGTGAATCTAACTGTAGATTACCCACACATAATAACCATTTGAACAGCATTGGCATTGACAAAATCACCATCAGTCAATTGCAAAAGGCAGCTTTGTTTGAAACATCTTACATCCTATGATGTAATGTATACTATTATGAAACAACTATTACAAGTAAACAAAAATGCCAAATTCAATCTAAACATTTGATTCAACATTTGTGACTAATCAAAATAATATCCAATGTTATCACTACTTTTGGCATTCAAGATGTCTGTAAGATTCCATAGAGGGTATCTTTAAAAAGTTTAATTTTTTGTTAAAGATCAGCAATAGAAGATTATGCATCTACTAATATCCAGGACAGTTTGTCCTCATTTTCCAATGTTCATTTATTATAAGGATTGTTTATAGATTATTCTCATTCAGCTAAGAAAAAGAACTGATGGGCATTTCAAATTTATCTAATCATGACTTATCACAAGCTTTCTTGAATAAGATTGGCTAAGGAAAAGTTTCAGTCAAAAATTGCCTTTTATAATTAGAACTTATATTTGAAATTCTGGAAGTTCAATACAGATTTCAGTTCTGGAATCTAAATCAGTGCTTACTGTTTGAACATTACCCCTTCAGAGGTGTATGACTTCAACTTTCAGTGTCAATCCAACACAACTCTTAATGGTAATAAAGATAAGAGTTGTCACCTAACCCATATGACAGATTGTAGTTGAGAGAGACTGTTGTCCATTCTGTATCCTCAGGATCTTTGTATCCACCTTTCTATTCCCTGTTCACCATCTCTTATATCTTGCCTCTATTTCTGAAGTTATTCAGTAATAACAAGCATGCTAAAAAGGTCTTCTTGCCTTTGATGCTGTTGTGTACTCAAACCTTCAATAATTAATTTCCTCCTTATTACTTTTACTGGGTTAAAAAAGAGAAACACTATCCAGGAGTAGATGTTAATAACTATGCCTACAATTTAATGGAAGTGTTTTATTTACATGCTTATACAAGCATCTTCATCTGAGTACTTGAATCTACCACTACACTTTTATTTATCTTCTTATTGCTGGCTTTGATGAAGGTAGGCTATATTATGAATAAGCTGGTTGCCATGGTGAAAATCAGAGTCTTGTCTTTTGTATACAACCTTTCCCATCATTTAGGATGCTATAGAAGAAGTGTGTGTGTGTGTGTGTGTGTGTGTGTGTGTGTGTGTAAAATGTGTCTGTTCAGTAATAACGTCAGTAAATAGAAATAAAATAACATTGTATCCATTTTTCAATATATCTTAAATTCTATACGTCATCACCTTCAAATTTGTTTTAAAACATATTAAAACTCAATGACTATAATAATGGGATTTTTATTTTGAGTAATTGGAACCATACGATCCAGATAATTGGCTATAGAGCTATTAAGATCTGTGTAAGATCTACTTCTTTAGATTGGAATACCTCTATAAGACTATGTTTAACTAACCAAAGAACCAGTCAAAAGCAGCTGATTTCCAGATATTATGCATGTGGACGTTCATTTTAGTTATATAGTGATGTGGATACATAGATAAAAGTTCTTCACTGCCTTTTTGAAGCTGTTTTGCTCATTAAGCCATGAAAACTGTTGTCTTTTGTATTACTCTGTTTGTTTTACTTAAGGATATTTGCAAAAGAAGAACTGGACAAACTTCGTAATTTGACATTGGAATAAAAAAGCATTGTCAGCTTCCATAGGCTAATAGAGCTAATATTTAGTGCTTCTTTTAAACTAATGTTTGGATGGATGATGGTCTCAGTAAATGGGCAGTAATATATTTATAGTTCTGAGTCAAGAAGGATAGAATTTTAGGATGGAAATGATTTCTCCTCATGGGCTTTTAAACTCGATTTTTTTACTTCCAGCATTCCGAACATGAGCGAAACTCAAGTCCTGCTGTTCGCCGTAAAGTGAGGAGGAGGGAGGGAAAACATCCTGCCTTCCCCCTCACCAGCCACCCTCCATCCCCCCCAATGCTTGTAAGTTCCCTATGGAAAACTGATGCTGGTTGTCTGCAGCTCTTGTGACCCCTCCATTGCCACCCCCAATGTGCCACCCTTTCTTTTGGTGGTCCCCATCCCCAACCCATTCCCTCCCTCTCCAGCCCCCTTTCCTTCCCCTCCCCACCTTCATGAGTTTTGGTAAAGAGAATCGCCACTGCCCTCTTCTTCACACGTCCACCATCTTCCTTTTCCTCATCATGTGAATGTATAGAGTTTTATTACTGCAATAAAATGCTTTATGCTGAAAAAAAATAGGATGGGTTTTGTAACACTTTTAGTTCTATTTTTTAAAGTGATTACAGTTGGGCCTATGTTAAGTAAAGAAGAAGCTGAACACATCTTTTGGAGTGGGAAAAATGAAAAAAAAATGTAGAAATTGTACCTTCCTTTCCTGCAAGTTTACCTCTGATATTTTATCTTTATGATTTTTAAGCATCAATAGGACAGTCTTAGTCTTAAGGCATGTGGGTCAGTATCATCTGTTTTAATGTACTAAAGCATTTTGGCTCATAAGTACATTTATTTTATTTTATTATTATTAAGATAAGTGGTATTTATTGTGGATTGTAGTGTTTGGCTTATAGAATTATTTTATGGGTGGCCTAGATTTGTGGGTATAAAAATCTCATTTTGCAGTTGGGTAGCAAAGCAGTTGTATTTCTTATGTATTTTTGCAGTTTGGTTTTGCTTCTAAGCTGTGGTTGTAAACAATCCCTAGTTCCAGGGGTGGGATTCAGGTGATTTAGGCCGACCAGATGTTAAATTTACATATGCTTCGCCGAACTGGTAGTTGAACCGACTGGCTGGCCCAGCCCATGCAGTCCGTTTTGGATGCAGATAAGTGCAGAGCCCGCGTGGATGCTCTAGGAGGGCAAAAAACGTCCCTCCTGGAAGTTTTGAAAGTCCAGAAATGGGCCTGTTTCCTCTGGAGCCTGGCAGAGGCCATTTTCATTGTCTCAGAGGCCTGAGGGAAGCCTCTGGAATCTGGGGAAGGTGAAAAAATGGCTCTCCCGTAAATTCCAGAAGTCCAGAAACAGGCCTGTTTCAGGCTTCTGGTGGGCCTCCGGAACCCAGGGGAAGTAATTTTCACCGTCCCAGAGGCTGGAGGGAAGCCTTCGGACTCTGGGGAAGGCAAAAATTGGCCCTCCTGGAAGTTCTGGTAGGCCACGTCCACCGTGGCTACACCCACCCAGCAACCAGGCAGAGAACCAGTTGCTGGGATTTTTGAATCCCACCCCTGCTTAGTTCCCTACATGAGTCCTCAAAGGCATCTATGTTTTGTATAAAAATGAGAGTGGATGCTTCTCTCCTACTGCAAAAATGAATAGAAAAGAGTGCAAGTTTGGAGTTTGCCACATCTTCATTAGCAGAGAAACTTATTTCCCACTATTTGAAATTTGGTCAATTACCTTTTTAGCTTTTATGCTTTGCCCTCTTATATATTATTGCACTTTTATGTATAGCTCAGAACAGGTCTCGAGTATGTGCATTGTCATTTGTTTTACTAATATGGATGTTACTGCTGCCAATTAACTATGTGTTTGTCACCAATCTTCTACTATATTTATCAATTCATCTACCTCCGTCCCTCCGTCCCTATCTCTCATTATAGCCACTCACTCAACTTAAACCAAGTGAGTCTGGGCAGCTTACAGTTCTAAAAAATATAGAACTATTAAAAGAATTAAAAACAATGAAACAGTTAAAACATCCAGAAAATAAATAAAAACAGCAGCTGAGATAATTAATCAGCTAATAATTAATAGTAAAGCAAAGAAATGGGACCCTTAACACATTCCAAGCCCCATTCCTGGGTGCATAGCCAAGTTCTTAAAGCGTTGTGAAACTTAACCAAGATGGGGCCATTCTTACCTCTGTGAGGGGAGAAGAGTCTACAAGGCAGAAGCTATTATGAGTACTATGCTACATAGGATGAAGGAATGGTCTGTAAATTTTGTGAAAAAAAGTTCTGCATTGTTACCTTATCTTTTATATCATTATAACCATGTCTGTAAGATTAAGAATTGGGAAGCAACCCTTTTCTCTACAAAACTAGGAAAATTGTATCTTGGCTGCAGGAGGCAGCAGGTATGAAAAACTGTAACTCTGTTGTTCAGTGACTGTGGATGTCATTTTGGGTGTCTAGTGTTTTTCAGTAAAACTGTGCAAGATGTGCTACAATATTTAGTGTACTTTGGGAACTTCTCAGCTTTTCAAGAGATCATAACAAAGAAATTCAAGGAAATTTAATATTTTTGTTTATTAGTATAAGATGAATCTATGGAAAAAGCACAGGAAATGGGCGTTGGTACTTACCTGATACGCCCTTTCTTGGTGAGCTGCGACGAGCATCCAGAGAGTGGGAGGTGCTTAGTCTCTCAGTTCTGATAGGCTGGGCTTAACTGAAGGACGTTCTTACTCCTCCTCCTCTCCTCTCCTCCATCCCCCAGTTTTGCGAAGATGAAGAGTCAGACAATACTCGCCGACCGGGCGATCCCAAGCTAGCTCAAGGTCAACGTTTGGTTGGAACAGGAAGTACCCCCCCAACGGAAAAAACAGGGAGGGGCTGGATGCTCATCGCAGCTCACCGAGAAAGGGCGTATCAGGTAAGTACCAATGCCCATTTTCCATTGAGCTGCTCCGAGCATCCAGAGAGTGGGACATACCAAAGCTGGGCCTGTCCTACGGGAGGGACTCCGTCTGGGCCGAAGACTCTCCCCGATCCGAGTGAACCATCTGCAACACTCATCTGCCAAATGAAGCATCAGCTGAAGTGAAGACATCAACCTTGTAATGCCTGACAAAAGGTGATGGCAAGGCCCAGGTCGCCACTCTACAGACCTCGGTGATAGGAGCTTGAGTGGCCCATGCAGCAGAGGTTGCCGCACTCCTAGTGGAGTGGGCAGTGATACCGGAAGGCACCGTTAGGAATTGTGACTTATAGGCCTTAGCAATTGTGGCTCTTAACCAGCAACCAATAGTAGAGGATGACACCTTCTGCCCTTGATTGGCTGGAGTGAATGAAACAAATAGAGCCTCAGACTTCCGAAATGGGGCCGTTCTGTGCAGGTAAATGCATAGAGCTCTGCGAACATCCAGCCGGTGCCACTGGTGTTCCAGACCATGAGAAGGTCTTGGGCAAAAGTTAGGAAGGACCAATTCCTGTGCCCTGTGGAATGCAGAGTTCACCTTCGGCATGAATGTCGGATCTGGACGCAGAACCACTCTGTCTGCAGGGAAACACAGAGATCATGTCGACTTGATAAGGCCGTGACTTCTGAAATGCACCTAGCCGATGTAATAGCTACAAGAAAGACCACCTTATAGGTTAGGAATTGGAGGCTGGTAGACATCAGGGGTTCAAATGGGTCCTTGATGAGCGATGTGAGAACCAGGGTAAAGTCCCATGTCGGATAGCGGTGGACCACTGGAGGGCACAAGTTGGTAGCACCCCGAAGGAAGGCCTTGATCCTAGGATGGTGTGAGATGGAGGAAAACCCTGTCCAATGTACTACAGACGCAATGGCTGCCACCTGCCGCTTCAAAGTATTTGGCGAGAGGCCCTTGTCTAGGCCAGCTTGCAGAAAATCCAACACCTGAGCCACCGATGGAAAAAGCGAATCCGCCTTGTGAGAGAGGCACCATGCAGAGAAAGACTTCCACGTGGCTTTATATATCCTGTTAGTGGAAGGACAGCGAGCCGCCTGGATTGTTTTGATGACCTTCGACAAGAGATTCTCCGCTCTTAAATGTTGCCATTCAGCCTCCAAATAGCTAGTTGAAGCCACTGTGGGTCCGGGTGTTGGACCGGACCTTGTGTGAGGCAAACCTTGTGATTTGGGATCCTCCAAGGTTCCTCTGTGGATAGGCTGCGGAGATCCGCAAACCACGGTCTCCTGGGCCAGAATGGGGCGACCAAGATCAGGGTGGCCTTTTCCGCTAAGAGCTTCTGAATCAACTGGGGGATCAGTGGAATGGGAGGGAAGGCATACATCAGGCCGCGGGGCCACCGACAGCGGAGAGTGTTGATGTCCTCTGCACCTTGGGAGGGAAATCCGGATACGAACCTGGAAAGTTGAGCATTCAGGGGGGAGGCAAACAGATCCAAGCATGGTCTGCCGAATCTCTGTGTAAGCTCTTGGAACAAGTCTGGATGAAGACGCCACTTGGATGGATCTACCGTGGCTCTGCTGAGCCAATCTGCCTGTGTGTTGGCAATGCCCGAGATATGTTCCGCTTTTATGGAGCTCAAGTGACGTTCCGCCCAGAGGCATAGGCTCTCTGCCTCCTTCATCAGGAGTGCCGAGTGCGTACTGTCTGTTCATGTGTGCTTTTGCCGTGATATTGTCGGTGAGAATGAGGACATGTTTGCCACAAATGTGAGGAAGAAAACTGTGCAATGCCAGATGGACTGCCCTGAGCTCTAACCAGTTTATACTGTGCTGCTGTTCGTCCGCTGACCAGCGACCTTGAGTTGACAGGGACTGAAGATGTGCGCCCCAGCCGAACAGACTGGCGTCTGTGGTAATAGTGAGCCTTTGGGGTTCCTGCAGAGGAGATCCTTTGTTGATGGACGGGTTTATCCACCAGAGAAGAGAGATCCTCACCTTTGTTGGCACCTGGACCCTTGCTGTGGAGTTGCAGCGACCCGATCTTTGATGTGGCAGGAGAAACCACTGGAGCGCCCTAGCATGGAGACATGCCTAGGGAATAATGGAAATGGAAGAAATTAATTTACCTAACAACGTAGACAAGTGTGCCAAAGAAGCCTGCCTCGTGGATCTAATATTTTGGGCCAAACTCTTCATGCTTTCTAATCGATCAGATGAGAGAAAAACTTTTCCCTCAAGGGTGTCTATTATTGCCCCCAGGTGGGACAATCGGGTTGATGGCAAGAGATGGCTCTTTTTCCAATTGATGGAAAAACCATGCTGTTGTAAAACCTGCAACGTAATTTGGGTGTCTAGGTGTGCCTGTCTAGATGAATGTGATAGAATGAGAATATCATCCAGATAGCACTGGAGCCTAACTGGAATCTCCCTAAGGTGAGCCGACAGGGTCGCCAGCACTTTCGTGAACGTCCTCGGGGCCAAGGAAAGCCCAAAGGGAAGGGCAAAATATTCAAAATGACGATTGTTGTAACAGAATCTGAGAATGGGTGGGCCGAATTGGTATATGTAAATATGCCTCTGTCAAATCAATAGAAGTTAAATAATCGCCCCGTCTAACACTGAGGAGGATAGACTGTAAGGTGCTCATCTTAAACTTACGTTAGAGCAATGAGCGGTTGAGTCTTTTTAGATCCAGAATCGCCCTCCATTCCCCTAAAGCTTTTGGCACTATAAAAAGTAGTGAGTAGAACCCCTGGCCCTGCTGATCTCTGGGAACAGTTGAATGGCCCTGATTTCAAGTAAGTGATTAATCGTGGACTCCATAAGAGCCATCTTTGCAGGGACTCTGGAGAGCAGGCATTGCATGAAAAAACTAGGGGGGGCAGAATGGAACTCTAATGCTAACCCAAAACGAATGGTGTCACGCACCCAAGAATCAGATGTGGACGACTCCCAGCGGTCAGCGAAGAGTCGAAGACGTCCACCTATCAGAGCGAGATCTCTTTGATCAACGGGATCGACGAGCTCC
Organism: Naja naja; assembly: GCA_009733165.1. NCBI lineage: Eukaryota > Metazoa > Chordata > Lepidosauria > Squamata > Elapidae > Naja > Naja naja. The sequence continues at coordinate 131,090,219 of CM019151.1, read as the reverse complement.
TCGGCTCATCGAGCCCCTGAAAAATCTCTTGCCCTGACCCCCCCTTCGACTCCTATCTGCAAAGTCTGACCTGTCTGCGAAGAAGGGAAGGGAGGATTTTACGTTTGTTCTTTGTCTCTATCAATAGGGGGTCTAGGGCAGGTCCAAATAACGTATTCACCGAGATGGGAGATGAAACGAGCTTCCATTTGTTCTTGCTGTCGGCCTGCCAATGTTTCAACCACAGAAGACTGCAGGCAGTAACCTGCGAAGCAATGGCTCGGGCGGAAAATTTGACAGAATGGAAGGTAGCATCAGCGGAGAACTCAGCGGTTGCGATCAGTTTCGCTATGTCCTGGTGGGCTCTAATGTTAGAATTTGGAATGGTATCCCGCAGGTGGCGGAGCCACCTGAGAGATGCCCTTGTGAAGAAGGATGCTGCTGTAGCAGATCTGATAGCCCAGGCATCTGCTTGATGTGACTTATGGAGGGCAATCTCGGCCTTCTTCTCATCTGACTTCAGAGCATCTTCTGCTTCCGTGGGTACAGTAGAAGAAGAGGCCAGGGCAATAACTGGTTCATCTACTTCAGGGGTATTCAAATTGTTAGAAAATTCCGAATCTAAGTTGAAAAACTTTTTGTCAAAGTTAGAAGGACTGGGAAGGAAGTTGCTGAAGTCCATTGCTTGTGGAGGAGGTCTGAGAACATTTTGGGGACTGGAATAATGTCCTCCTCACTAACTGGTTGGGAAAAAATTAGATCCTCCGCCTCCTCCGGTTCCGTAGGTTGAGGGACTGGGGAAGGTTTCTGGATGCGGGCTGTAGTTTTAGCCTTGAGAAGGAGGGATTTGAATAACTGTGGGTAAAAGAGGCCCGTAAAGGTGGGTTGGTCCAGCTTGATTACCTCATATCGGACATACTCCTTTCCCCGGGATCTGTCTCAAGGGGGTCAATGCTTTCCTGTACAGAGACCAAGTCAATCTGTACTAGGGGATCCATTTCCTCTCCCTCCTCCTGATCCTCTTGGGAATGACTACGAAAATCCCTGTAGGGAGGTACCTGGGAAATGTCCGAGACTGCTCTGTCAGGAGATCTCACGGAACGCGAGTCGCATTCTGATCTGAGTGCTTGTCTGGCTGCGAGAGATTGTTGGACCCCAGCATCTATACCCCTACGGAGCGCCATCTCCATCCATGACTTCAGGGCTTCTGGCACTTCCTCTGGGAAGAATTCTTCCTGGTGCAGTCCTGCCGCTGTAGGGGTGAAGGTTGCTACAGGTACCCGTCTAGGGGGATGGGAAGTTGATGAGACTGAAGGTCCAGGCCCAGGTGGCATGGAGAGCTCCAAGGGCCTAATGGTTATAAGGGGTTGTGGAGGCGGGGTAGGGACACGGGGCTGGGAAGTTCCCTCAGATCCCCTGGTATTTTTTTGGATCTATGTTTCCAGCGCCTTCTGGTGTCTGGATGCATCCTTTTGGGCAGCCTTAGAAGGACCTCTAGTCCGATCAGATTTGTCTTGGTCACGTGCCCTGTCACCACCTCTGCTTGCCATTGCCCCGGCCAAGGAATCAAGAACTCAGAAATCAGTTTGTAAATCTATCTATCTATCTATCTATCTATCTATCTATCTATCTATATGGCAGAAAAAAACAAAAGGTAGTTGCCTGGACGGTTGGCGCATCCGGGGTCCTGCTCCAACTCTATGGGCCCCAACAAATATCCACTCCCCTTTTGAAATAGAGGCTCTTAACTGGAAGCACTGAGAATAATAAATTGCTATTGATAAATATATGGAGATACTATAAAATTGTAATGCTTGGAAGGAGCCTCCTGTATGAAGGAGAGTCCAAGTACTCAGAAATAATACCAGTTATAGTTGGAAAGCCTCAGAAGGCAATATAGGCCTAATTGAGAACTATGGAGTATTAGGGCACAAGAAAATAAGCCCTTATCACTGCACCCACAGGCCTCAGGCCAGGGTAAGGAGTGATAGATACTAGCTGTGCCAGAAATTATCAGCAATGAGGAGAAACAATATAATATGTCTATAGCAAAAATGCTACGGTTAATTGCAATCACTGGAGAAAACTGCGCTGTGAGGGGAGCCAACAGCAATTGAATCCTCCCAGGCAACTATGCCCCGGGAATCAATCCTCTCTCCTGGGTCCTGAAGTAGATCTCCAGGGAGATAATAATGGAATTATCCACTCACAGCCACTGGGAATCACCCAGTCAGGGCCCCACGAAGCCTCGTGGGCAACGCCCTGGAGTCTCCTGGAAGTGTGCTTGCAAGGCAGCAACTTCCAGCAAAAAGGGTGCCAACCGCCTCGTTGGCGCCGTGCACAGCTCTGCCACCCCTGAGCTCACGATCGAGCAGTTAGAAGGGGGAAAAACGGCAGGATCGGGGAATCAGAACTCCTGCGGTGTTCTCAGTGGGGAGGATTAGAGTACGTGATTTCCCCCCTCCAACAAGGGCTTGTCTGTAGCCACTGGCAAGGGAAAGCAGGGAAGCGAGAGGCGAGAGATACGAAGCCTGGAGGAAAAATGAAACTGAATCTCCCTCCCTGAAGCCTTTAAAACGGCTGGCGCCGATCGCGCCTGCCGGCTGCGAAAATCTAATTGCAGCCGGCTCCTGAGAAGTTTTAGATGAAGAATTTGGAAGCCAAATCAAAGAGAAGAGAAATGTTTTTGAAGCCAGGCCAATTGTGATACCAAGAATACCTGCAGTAATTCCTGCTTGGACCAAAGAAATGCTGCCTATCGAACTGAAGGCTGAGCAATAACTGGGGGACGTAGGAGAGGAGAGGAGGAGGAGTAAGAATGTCCTTCAGTTAAGCCCAGCCTATCAGAACGGAGAGACTAAGCACCTCCCACTCTCTGGATGCTCGGAGCAGTTCAGTGGAGAATTTGCAATATTCTGGTTGATCTATTATATTTAGCTTTCTGCAAACTGTTGAAGAGCCTCTTTAAAGGCTACCAGATTTGGGCAGCAAAAATATTAATACAGAAAAGTTCAATTATTTGGTGCTACTAATGATTGTCTGATTTTTTGCAACTCAGTCTTAGTGTAGATTGGTTAATAAATACTCATATTTTATGGCATTTTTAATAGATTTTTTTTACTCTTCCTTTATAAATTACTCAAGGCCACAATGATATCTAACACTCCTTCCTCCTTATAAACAACAACTCTGTGAGGTGAGTTGGTCTTAGAGAAAATTATTGGCCCAAAGTTACCCAGCTGTTTTCATGCCTAAAATTTATTTATTTATTTATTTATTTTTATTCATATTTATACCCCGCCCTTCTCCGGGACGGCTTACAATTTTTGGGATACAACCCAATGCACTCAGCAATAGCCTTCCTTCCATTGTATATGCCTGCTTATTACTATGCGGCATTTTTACAAAGTCAGCTTATTGCCCCCAACAATCTTGGGTCCTCAGTTTACCTAACCCGAGAGGATGGAAGGCTGAGTCAACCTTGAGCCTGGTGGGATTCGAGCCTGCAATAATTACAGGCAGCTGGAACTAAGTGCTAGGCTATTAACAGCCTGCACCACCAAGGCCAAAATGGAACTAGAATTCCAAGTCTCATGGTTTCTAGCCTGATGCCTTAATTATTAGACCAAAGAGAAATTCTAGAAATCATCAACTATGAATCAGCAAGATATTTCTTGACAGATTAGAAAGATATCTTTTTTAAAAAATATCTAGATAATCATTTTTACTTTGGTTGCTTTCTTTTCTTGAAGTTTGGTCCTAGCTTCACTAGACACCTAGACAGGATATAGCCTAAAAACAGCACAATTCCAGCTGAGTTTACCATTAAGCAGGCAGCATTTATTGAGGTATCAGACTCAGTGAAGAAAGAAACAATGTTGGGCGAACCATGAATGTTAGTCTGAAAACCCACAATTAAAAGGAAAGGAGCATGGAGTGCTTGGCATAAAAAAAGGGAAGGCAATATAGGAAGTTGTGGTGTGTAAAGCTATATTTCTTCTTGATTGGCCCTATATATATATAAAGATACTTTAAAAGAAACATCTTCTTGTCAAATTATAAAGATACTGCATAAAACAATATTCCAACACTGTTACAACATATGTTATCATAACATAGCATGTTTTAAAATATCTGTTGACTTTTGGTTACATCTTTAGGGTCAACTTGTTCACCAGTCTAGAGATTCATTTGGGATTAGGATTTTGTGAAAACCTGATACACCCTTTTGTTTTTCTTTGCTTGTGGTTCTTGGCTCAGACGCTGCACATAGTTAGCTAATAATGCCCTCTACTGTTTACCACTTTCTTCTTCCTATGAATTTCTAATGTAAAAATGTAATTTTCATAGAAAAGTTAGAAGTCCTGAAAAGAGAACATTTTGCCCTTTTGATGTTCATTTTCTATCATGGGCTATATTTGGCTTTACTAAAAATAGTTTAAGGGAGTTGGAAACCATTCTTTATGGAAACTGCCAGTTAGTGGTAGTGACAGAAAACAGTCCGTGGCATATATTGTCTCTAATTTAAGGCCACTTGTTTTAAGATTGGAATTTGATTAGAAATACCTGATTAGAAAGTTATATTGCTTAATATTTCAGGCAGTGAATTACACTTGGTTTTACGTATTGTACGGTGACATGTTTGAAATGTAATTCATAGAATGAACCACAATTTGCTGCATTTACATAATATATACAGCATAAACCACAGTTTATGAAGTACAGTGACTGTTCACATACATCATAAGGTAACGGTAAAGGTTCCCCTCACACATATGTGCTAGCCGTTTCTGTCTCTAGGGGGCAGTGCTCATCTCGGTTACAAAGCTGAAGAGCCAGCGCTGTCCTAAGACGTCTCTGTGGTCATGTGGCTGGTATGACTAAATGAGGAACACTGAACACTGTTACCTTCCCACCAAAGTGGTCCCTATTTTTCTACTTGCATTTTTACATGTTTTCAAACTGCTAAGTTGGCAGAAGCTAGGACAAGTAATGGGAGCTTCACTCCATTATGTGGTGCTAGGGATTGGAACCACTGAACTGCCGACCTTTCTGATTGACAAGCTCAGTGTCTTAGCCACTGAGCTACCGCATCCCTCATATCATATGCTTTGCCAAATTCAAACAAGCCATATTGTATGTTTGAAATTTGTGAAGTATATGTTTTAAATCTTTTAGGCTTTCCAAATCTTTCTCAGTGCCAGCAATCTTTTCTCTAAGTGGAAGAATATTTATTTGAATGAAGAGTTCGGCACTCTCACATGCCACCTCATGTACTTATTTTTATAGTTGGATTCTATATAACTTTAAGCTAGAATTCTTTTAAAGTACTTTGAATCTTTCTATTTTATGATGCATTCTTACCTTTTAAAGTACCTTTAAGTCTTCTAACTGAGCTTCATATTGTAGTAAAGAAGCATTTGGAAAATATTTTCCCCTATTGGATTTTGTACTTCTTTATTTAATTCACTTCTTTTTCTTTCTATAAAAGGCGGGGGGAAGTAACTTCATTTTTCTTGTTCTTTATTTACTGCCATGTAGAGAGCCTCTAGATTTTGCTTCTGATTCCCTCAGAAATCCCCCAGTAAAGGTGGAATGATGTGTGTTACAATAGAGGTGGTTGTAAGGGCAGCTGACAGACGAAATGTTACAGTGGCATGCATTGTATCCTAAGCAGGGCTGTATATAGACCTCATGATGGGCTGGCTTAGCTATTTACTTAGAAGCATTTCTAGAGGGCAACCTCATTGGGTTAAAAAAGCGTGCCTGAACAAGGAGCCTGTTGTTTGTGCTTGGCTTCTCTCACTCACTGGCAGAAAAAATACAAATGCCTGGCAGTTAGAAAGCTATTCAGTAGACAGAGGTGTCTAGGAGGCCTCGGTCACCCATCAGATGCTGTAAAAGCCTTCACCCTGTTGTAATTCCTGGATAAAAGCAGTGCCGGATCAGTTGTCTTCATTTTCCACTGGAAATGCTAAGAAAATATCTAAAGAGAGTTTGTGGCTTAGAGACTAGATGTGAAAATCTCTCTCTCTCTCTCTCCCTCCCTCCCTCCCCTCCCCTCCCCCTCTCCCTCACACACACCACTCAGAAACAGTATCCAGAGTACACAGTCTTTGCTTATTTAGGATGACTGTCAGATATTTCTAATATTATATCATCAGTCTCAATTTGTATCAGCTTGTCCAAAATGATTTCAGACTCTGGATTAACAACCTGTTATTTATTTATCTCTATTCCACTTTTATTATTTTTATAAATAAATCAAGGTGGTGAACACATATTCTTTCTTCCTCTTATTTTTCCTACCACCACCACAACAACCTATCCAAATTATTTTCAAAAGTGAAAAAAGCGAACAATTTAAATGTCTGCAGGAACAATCTTATTTTACAAATTATAATTATGTAGAAATTTAGAGTTGGAATCCAAAGGTTTCCTTTCATTATAGCACAGGGTTGGACTGGGTAAGAATTACTGGCTTGTATTAAGTTTTCATTGTACAAATAACACTGGGTAAGGCAAAGCCATCAACCAAAAGACTGAACATACGTATACTTTCTCAAATCATACTTCCTTCCCTTCCATCCATTGAAGATGTAAAGAAGAAGAAATCAAGTTAGTGAAGACTCTGCAATAAACTTTTCTTTCCCCCTCCCTGCTGTTTTATTCCAGACATGAACCTTGTTCATAAATCATTTGTTTGGTATTTATGGTTTGAAACAGAAAAAAGATAATATGCAGCTTGCCTCCAATGTGGTATCCCAGCAATAGCCCAGCTGTCTGATAATTGCATATTTAGCATAATTGCCTGCAGAAGAGCGGTTACAATTAAGATACCTGGTCATCAGCTATGTTGGTTGACCCATGTGTATGTACGTAATAGTATGTGGGAATAACTTTGGGATATGTGGCAACAAGTTGCTGCCTAGGAAATAGTAAGGTAAGAGGGAACATAGCCCGTAACTGCATAGCGGGCAGACAAAGATGCTTAGAGAGAACACCTTCTACATTATTGGGATGTAATGGGAAAACTGGGAAAACTGTACTTTCAGTCTTGCAAGGGTCTTTATATTTTAGAATAAAGTAGAATTAGCTTATCTGGCCATTTATCCTGTCTGGTCTATCTGCTAAGGCTGACTGTAAGGGATTCTTTGCAGTTAGATTCAGTATTGGAAGGTGGTCCATTGAAGTGATGAAACATTAGAATAAGTTCCCTCCAGCCCTCCTTTGGCTTCCCTTCCCTTCTCCTATCCCTGAAAATCAGTTTATACAACAGAAAGTTAAAATACATTCTGTTGTCTAGAATTGGCTTTTTGTGGTCTGTTTTCCAGAACTTTACTGTGGCTCTAAAACTTCATATTTTTATTAGAAGTTTTAAAGATTAGAAATGATTTTTTAAATTTTAATCTATTTTGCTGCCTAAGGGATTTTTAATCAAAATGCTCCGTATAAATATTTAAACAAGAGTAGACACATGTTGCAGCAAACAGCTGGATCATCCCTCATTGTGTTGAAAATAAAGTTTTGTTGCTTTGGTGGCAAACTTATTAGCCAACAGCTATTAGCTGGTATAAGCTTAGGTTTGTTAACACTGTATTCAAAAAAGAGACATTATAGTGCTAAAGAAATTTTGATCAAGATGTGAGGTAATTCATGCTTTTACCTCTTCCTCTTCTTTATCACAAAGCAGTTTCAGGTTTTAAATGTTTGCTTAGCACTTCATAAATCATGGTATATATGACCATCAAGGTGTGCTATGATGGCATCACTCACCTGGCTCCCTCTTGTTTTTGCACTAAAGGAAATGTGATAGAGAAAGCATCATTATTTATAAAATAATGAGCATATACACAATTTACTATGTTTATATTGGCTTATTCATCAAGTTTGACTAATAATAACATTTAGTTAAAATAATTTAATGAAGTACTGTTACATATATACATACAACAAAAATCTGCATATATAAATATTTAACCAATGTTTTATTTTTAATTCAAATTGGATATAAAAGTTCAGGCTACATAAGTAGATTTAAGCAACATTATTTCCTTTGCAACTTCTAACACAGTCTTCTTCAAACTGAATTCTCCAGATAGCTTTAACTTCAACTTCCGTAGTAGTGATAACCATTTTGTTTAGGCATTGTAGATATTGGTATAGTAACTCTGGAGAAACATGGTGCTGTTCACAGATGGTATTCAGCAGGTTCTGACTAGTTCTGGAGAACCAGTAGTGTAAATTTTGAGTAGTTTGGAGAACCGGCACATACCACCTCTGACTAGCCCCGCCCCCATCTATTCTCTGCCTCCCAAGTCCCAGCTGATTGGCTGGGTCTTCTTTTGTTGCTCTGCACAAGAGAACAGAGCTGGAAAGCAGGTTAGTGGGGTGGGGAAGGAATGGGATTTTGCAGTAACCTTCCCCAGGAGTGGGGAGGGAATGTGGATTTTGTAATAACCTACTCCCAGGAGTGGGGAAGGAATTAAGATTTTACAGTATCTTTCCCCTGCCATGCCCACCAAGTCATGCCACACCACACCCACCAAGCCATCCCTACAGAACTGGTATTAAAAAAAATTTGAATCACACCACAGCTGTTCTGTTGCATGTTAGGAATATGAAGCAGTATATTCTATGCAATTCTACTAATATCTTTTGTGTTCTTGAAATATGTCCAGCTGATCAATCCTTACTAAAGTAACAGTGTGTGTGTGTGTGTCTTTTGTAGTACATTTGTTATATGCAGGTTTCAATTTCTTTCACTTGAACATTCATTTTAGTACTATTGAGCTGATGGTATATAATTTATAAAGTCTTGTCTACTTTTTCTCTCTCACTCATTCCAATACAGGAAAATAATGAATATTTAGAATTTTAAAACCGTGGATCTGTTACAATAATATTGCATTTTTTTGGATCTGCACCTGAGAAAAACATAAAAGGAAGAATTTTACTTTCTTAAAAATGCATTTTATATTTTGATGTACTGAATTTGTTAGAAAGTTCAGATTGATGTTCATAATCAGGAAAGAGGAAGCTATAAGAATATTTACTTTCCCCATTTTGGATTCAAATATTTTTGTATATCCTCAGCAAAATTAGTTGCAGTTCTAAGGTCCCCTATTCTTATGATGCTTTTCCTTGCGTTAGTTTCCCTTTTATTACCTCTGTCATTATTGTTGAAATTTCACTTATAAGTGCTTGGAAAATATATTTCCACATTCTATTGGAATTCCTTTGACTTTTTTTGTTCACTGCCAGGCTACAAACCTTAAGAACCAAATTGCTATGTAAACCTGGTCCATTAACCTAGATGGGTCAAGGGCTTGTTATTTCCCACTGTTGCCTATCATATTTCTTTCCTCAGCTGCAGCACCATCTCCAAAGATGAGTAGACATTTTTATAAACTTGAAGGAATTCTTATGTTTGTACAACCTATTGCCATGTTACCCTGCATTATTTTGAGTTAAGACAGAGCAGATAGCTGAACTCATTAAAATGAAGAAACTGGATAGGATACTACTCCCAGTTTATTGCTCAAATAATGAACTTTATTCTTCAATTCACCTAATATTAGCAATTGCCCCAATAGTACAGATAGAAAAACGTAAGTTTGTTAAACTTCACAGAGAAAGAACTGCTCCATACACCAAATATGTTTCTGTAACAACTCCTTAGAATCAGGATGTTCTGTCAATATTAGTATCCTTTACTAATTGGTATTTCGCCACCATTAGCAAGTCTCCATTTATAGTGCATGCAGTATTTGGCAGATTAATGTGCATCTGTTGCAGCAGAGTAATGATACATTATTGGAATGTGTTTATTGCTTTCCTCAGTCTTTTTGCTTGAGTTCTGTCAAAGCAAATTAAAGGAGTTGACAGTGTCTTGCATAGCAATAGCTAACCAAGTCCAAGTCTTAAACAACATACTTGCATAATAAAATATAAATATCAAAACTTTAGTTTCTATCATTCTATCATGGAAAGATTTCCCTTACCTCACCTAAATTTGGTCAAACAGCATAACATTGTTATATAAATTGGCTTCTGCCAATTGAATTAGCCATGGTAATAGCTCTGAAACATGTGCAAGAGTTATTTAAAACAAATCAATATTGTTTATGCTTGTTTAAAAAAGTTCAGCAGATTTAGTAAAACTATTAAGTAACAGTGAATATAGCCATATATTTCTATATTCTAGATTTCCATTGTAACCACATAGCTTTGAGTTTTTAAGTTTAAAAAAAAAGATGAGAGAGCATTATAAACTTAAATCACATCCAGGGATTTCAGAATATTATTTTGCAGCTTCTATAAATTGCGGATAGTTGGATTATGACACTGAGTAGACCATAAACATAATCCCAGAAAGTGTAATGAATAATGTTGATGATTAAAATTGTAACACTAGCATGTTAGCATGCGGAATTATTAAAGAAAAGCCAACACAGTCATTTGGAATCTAATGTTACCTTTCTGTTCTATCAGAAGAGAATCTGTGCTGTAATGGAAAGAAACCTTTGGATCCAACTCTAAATTTCTACATACTTACAATTTTTAAAATAAGGTGGTTCCTGCAGAAATTTAGACTTTTGAAAATAATTTGGATCTCAGTTTAACTTTTCATTTGTTTCATTGGCATTCTGAAATATGACACTGATATAAAGCATCTGATTATTATATAGGATTTTTATATTTTTCTTTATATCAGATATAACTAAATGCTTAATTTTCATTAAACTGTATCAAAAACCTAGTCCCATAAGAGTCGACCTCTTATTTTGGGAAAGGTTTTGTGAATATATCAGCCATGTATTTTAATATTTTCTGAGTACATGTAGCATGTTGCCAATTTTGAAAAGCTACCCAACAACACATTACTGCATGAATAGGATTTAACAATTTTTTCCATTGTCAAGGATGCAGAATAAGATTCCGCCCTCGCCCTATTTCTTCTATTGGTTTATGAAATTCCATATTGCTGATTTTAGTTAAGGACTTAACTTCTGTAAATAACTTTTTCTGACTTTTGAAAAGGCAACCTAGTGTGATAGAATGGTCCTTTGGAATTGCTGGGTTGCAAAGGTTTAGAAAATCTATTGAAGCACGAATTGGGTTCATGGATGTAGATCTGATATTGTTAATTGTTGTGTACAAATCTGTCTTCAGCAAATTGTGTGTGGATTGGTGAAGCTTATAGATCAGTATCTATATATGTTATTCACTTGTTCATTCAGATAATTAAAGTGAAAAGTTGGAAAAAGTGGGCTAAATAATATTTTGTACTTTTCAAAAGTTTAATCTGTGTATTTTAGATTGTCCAGCCTTTTTTAGTACAGTATGCCCCTCTACTTCATGAGAGTCGATGGTACATGATGATAGCCATATGCATATTGTCACAGCTACATCTGTAAGTACTATCAATCTGTAGCTTTTACAAAGCAATGCACTTTGAGAATAACATTTTCTTTCTTTGTTCTTCTAATCTAATTACCTGCCAATAACCCTTTCAGGAAAGTAAGCTTTCCCTTTCCTTCTCTTACAGAGCAGCAAGCAGTGTAGGTTGCCAAAATGGTTTGGCAAAATGCACAGCCACTCTAGCACTAAAGAAGAACATCAAATCAAATCCCATTTATTTAGTTATTGCATGCTTTCTTGCTTGCAGATGAGCTATTTTGTTTATAGGAAAAACACCAAGTTCATACTGTTTGAATTTTTTAAACTTTTTCGTGGGATAGTAGAACTGTTTTCAGCCAGTATCATCTCATAATTAACAGTCCTGGACATATCAGTGAGATGTTTATATTTTAGGAAGAACAGCTCATTTAAAAAAAGAACTATTAAATACTAATAACAATTTTCTTTCTCTCTTGTATTTTCATTTTTCTGGACTATTTAGGACTTAGTTCATCTTTTTGTTCAAGTATGCTGTGCACTGTACAAATGAATAACCAACCAGTCACTAATCAGAATTAAGTATATAGTGCTATCTCTATCTCTCAAAGGCTGAAGGACAGTGGATTCCACTAGAGGTTTAATTGCAAATGGTTAATATTACATTTTTCATATTTACATATTGGGAACACTGTAAGATTGTTAATAGAATATTTCAGTGTGCGACTTAAGCAAGGTATGGGAGGATAATCTTCTGCACATGTTTAAATAATACAAGCAAGAAAATAAGGTCTAATTCACCTTACTGAATTTGATAGCAGCCTTTTCTGTTGGTGTAGTTTCATTTTCTTTTACAATTTTCTGCTCATGGTGACATTGGTCACAATTAGCATACAGCTTAAGACATTATCCAAAAATAAATAATTACCCTATGTGAGATGGGTGGCCGTATACATTAGATAGATAGGTAGGTAGGTAAATGATAGATAAATCTTTCTTTGCTACTCATTTTAAATATCATCTGTGATAACTTGAATGAGCAGTGCTGACTGGTCAGCAATGCCAGCTATCAGAAATCTAGGGAGGTCTGCATATATAACTGCAACTGAAACTTTTATCACCACCACTGCAGGAGAAAGACTTTCATTTGGCTGTGCCAGTCCATCAAAGTATTTTATTTATGTGCTTCCAAGCCTTTAAAAATTCTTTTAGGGTACATCAGTAGGGAGTTAATAGAAACTTTGAAATAGGAAAAATGCCTGTGGGTTAAGCAGAAAACCCCAGTTGCCTGAGTCAAGCAAAATGCTTGTTCTGTTGTTGATAGGTCATTTGCCGAAGGGGAGTTGAATGGATTGCTCTCTATTCTTCCAATTGTGATCTGCAGTTGCTTTCCTTTTGGAAAAGATTTATCTCCTCCTTCTCAGGGCTAGATAAAATATAATTTAGAAGGCTGTATTAAAGATAATGTAGTTTTTAAGTGTGAATGTAACAATATTGTCCAGAGTCATGTTTTTAGGAATTGTCAAGGGACTCATGTTAAATACATCTATATTGCATCATGGAACAATTTTCTTTTAAGATTTTGAGAAGCTAAATAATGAAGAAGGGTTCTCTTTCACCGTCTGCTGAATCAACAGCAAGAACTTTAATCTTTTTCTGAGCAATCTTGAGGAGACGCAAGTTAAAATGTTACTTCCTTAAAAGACTAAAATATCTTAAGCATTAATGTGCTGCTCCACCTCCTTTCTGCTAAGTGGGTTTATAGGATTTAAATCTGGGAGAAATTTTACATTTTGATGGAGGCAACTTTTCATATCTTTAAAATAAATAGAAAAATCAGATGGCATGTGATATCATTAAATTCACATTAGATTGCATACTTTCCTAGATATAATTCAGCTTATGATTTTGAAGGAAAGAGACCAATTGGAACAGCAATATAAAACCCCACAGAAGATTGGGATCAGTGCAGGACTATGTATTTAATTCATACAGGAAGAAAAACCCCCCAGATATTACAAGTTCTTATTATTGTTGGAGAAGGACCATAATTGTTAAATAATGAATTGAGCTTGGCAAATGGTGACTACATAGATACGTCTATGTGGAATTTACTTGGAAACAGTGATGAAGTGGTTTTCATTGTCTTGTGGGATGTCTATCCAACTTCTGAACTTAAACTGTAACACTGAGATATCTTGGTGTCGTGTCCAAGTACTCACCAGGTCCAGCCCTGGTTAATTTTTGGGAATCAGGTAAGGTCAGTTAGGTGCATACTTTTGCTGTAGACAATTGTTGCATGGTGCAATATTAAATATGTGACATATGTATAGAGAAAAGCAGGGAAGGGAATCTAAGGACTACCCAACATCTTTCAAACTTGATAATGTGTCCTGGTACTACTGGAGATTGTGGTTCAACAACATCTGAAGGAGTCAAGGTTTCCCACTCCTGTGCTACAGGTGTTAGGTTTAGGGTTAGGTTACGATCCTAATTTTTTGCTTACCTTGATGAAATAGGTTTGTGGCTAGTTAGAAAATCTGAAGAAAATAGTATTTTAAGTTAAAAAAAACTAGAGAGAGAAAATAATACTCTAATTATACATATTGAAAATATTTTTGATACCATTTTAAAAATTCCATTCTTTTCCCTGTCCAGGTGACTGTGGTAATTTAATATGTTGTAAAATACAGATCAGATTTTGTCCTATTTTTATTCTTGGTTGTTTCCTTCTGTTGTTTCTATCTTGATAAAATACATGGCTTTGGTGAGCTATTGATTTATTCTCTTTTCTTAGCTATAAATTCTCAATAATGTTTATTTTATTGACATTGCAGAAATGAATTACTCCAAACAAACAAAAAATTTACTGTTTGTATATTATTGAGGGAATAGATTCCAAGATAGGATTTAAATTCAGACATTCCTCCCTTCTTGCTCCCTACTAGCTTCCCTAGTACACTTGCTGCAATAGAACTGAAGATATAAATCAGATGCACGTTTCTGTTGAGCACAGATTAGGACTCAGGTGAAGTAGGACACTTGAACTTGCTTACCTGTGCTATGAGAAGTGTATTTATTTCAAGGGAGGGTTAGGATCAGAAATTTTAAAAAAATGTTATGGGTAAATAAGGTCTATTATATAGGTGTAGAATGTCTTCATATTCTGGGTAACAGGGCTGAAACCCCAATCAAATATAGCAGCTTTTTTATTTGCCTGGCATGCAATTTATATGCTTCCGCCACCAAAGCAGGAGCAACTTTTTCATCTGCCTTGAATGACATCTGCCATATTATTAAATTTATAACAGCAGGCAGTGTTAATATGTGACTGTGACAGGACTTACAGACTTAAAGATGAAGATGCTGTATGCAGTGATAGGGTGTTGTAATGTACAAGGATAGGCTATTACACAACTGGTAATAATTGTCATTCCACTAACATTCAGAGTTGTATACAAAATAGCAGTAAAATCCATTGTTTTAGGAGTTTACAGCAAATGAAAGGAAGGAATTACTAAAAGCACCTTGGCTATAATCTGAATGTGCATATATATGCATGTGAATTAAACAGCATTATACTGAACAGACACAAACATGCAGTAGATGGTACATATTTAAAAAATATTCTACTTTCCTTTCCTTTCCCCCTCTTTTTGTGTTTCCTTTTTTATTTTTTTGGCTAGCATTTTAACATATATCTCAGGCTGGTAGGCTAAGAGCCTGGGACTTCCCTTCACCACACTTGGAGCCTTTGATCAGTTGCTTTGGAGGTAACATCAAAAGGATGGCTGAAAAAGACAGCCAGGCTGTGAAGTTCAACATTCAAGTTAATAGCTTGACTGAAGGTTGTACTGCATTGCCAGAGCTGCAGTAAACATGGGCAGTTCCACAGCATTTTTTGGAAATTGACCCAAATGTTGTGTACTTAAAAAAAATATCTTAATTTGCATTTGGATGAGTGACACATTTTTTTTAAAGTGCCACTTTTAGTCATTTGCAGAATGGAATAAAAAGCTCAAATGGTATCTACTGTATTGCAGGCAGGCATTTTGTTTTAATAGTAATTAGATAATATGCTCCATTACATTCTATTTATGTAGAAGAGTTGTCAGTTTGTATATTTTTCACCTTATCAATACAATCACAGCCAAGAAAATAGTTACACTGAAAAGACAGTAGTCAGAGAAATTTCAGAAATCTAGGCTATATCCTACAAAAAATCAATAAATCTAGAATCTATTCCTGCAGTCCAAATTCTGATCATTTTCTTGATGTATTATTTCACATCTACATTTCTACATTTCTTCTGCATGTAGAACAATGAGAAAAGAAGTGGAGAAGCAGGTTTGATTAGTTTAGTTAGAACTCAAGAAAATGCTCAGGGCCCAGTTTTCCAATTTTAAAGAAATGAGCATAATTTTCCTGTTTCTGAGTTTGGTTATTGAGTCAGGCATATCAATATGCCTGCGAACACCACCCCTATTGGAAGCTCTAATTCTTTTTCCAACCTAATTTTAAAGGCATTATTCAATAAAATAAATGGTAAGCCAGCATGCAGCAAAGCCCCGACTAAATATTCTTTTTATTTTCAGTGATGCTTCTGAGTTGACTATAACCCCGTGGTTTGTTTAGAAGGCTGTCCATCTTCCAAAGAAAGAGAGAGAGAAACAGAAGGTAAAATGAGGTGAAAGGGAATATCTTGAAGGTTAGAGATGATGGAGGAAAGTAACCCTACCAGGCTGCTTCCTGATAAATGATTTTTATGACTGGTTATACCCATCAAAATAGCTGTTTTGTAAGAGCTCCTATTATGCACTCCCAAAATTCCAAATGTGTTAGTAGAAGTCTGTTGTGTTTCCTTTATAACTTGTTTGTGTTTGTAAATCAGAAATAACACAGACTCAGTGATAATGGTATTATCTATTTTGAATGAGTAGATATCAAGTTCAATATCTGCTATTTCTGCAGGAAAAAAAAACAGGCTATGGGGAAATATATGATAGCAGGTGATGCAAATGGCTGGTATGTTGCTATAAGTCAGGAACAGACTACTACACTGATCCTATTAATTACTAGTATAAATGGACTTGGAGAAAGCAATTTCCATATTTCTAAATAAAAGTATATATTACCTTTAATTTATTGCAACAATCACTTTAACTCACCTTTCCCCAATCTATTGCTCACTCTATATCCACTATTTTTCAATAATCTAACAGTTGGCTATATTGACCAGAAAGTCTGGCTGATCTTTCTGTCTATGGAAATTTTTTCAGCATCCTGTGCATATCAAATGCTGACAATATTCAAAGTTTCTTTGTCTCTTCTTGATACACAAATAGCAAGGTAGTTTCTTTAATAATGTTGGTTTTTTTATTTGTGCTGACTGGAATAAACCAGATGTTTGCAAGATAAGTTAAATTATGTCTCATGGATAGCACTTAACTCTCTAAGAGTGGTATTCAGAATAAGTATGCTGCTGATTTTCATTCTCATCCCATTAGCAGGATTTTCAAAAAATTAATGTTGAAAACAGATGATTAAATTTTTGAATATATTGTACTGAAACCTGACAAAGTAACATGCCAACACAAGAGATTGTGTTGGCAAGAGTTTGTTTCCAAGAGTCATTGAAGCTAACTGAATCTCAAGTCTTTGTTACACATATCAGTGGTTTACTAACTTTATATAAGATTAAACAACCCTCTCCCTCCCTCCCTTACTAAATGCCAATAATAAGTCAATATGTACTTCCCTAAATAGGTAAACAGAATGATCATGGGCAGGCATCCTTCCCTCCCTTCTTCTTCCTTTCCTCCATTTCCTTTATTTGTTTCCTTATACTTTACTAATTTTCAGTCCTTGAAGTATACAATTCTGTCATTACCTTAGAAGAATTCACATTTCCTGCTGGCTTCCCCACCGACTTATGGAAAGCTGGTAGGAAACATTGGAAATGGCAGTTACATGGCTGCAGCTGAGTGCAGCAGCACTGAATTTCAATTTCAATTCAATAGGGAACATGACCCCTGTATTTTAACATTTTGTAAGTTAACCCATTTAAGGTATGTTTATTCAAAAACTATATGGCTTTGCCCAATTGAAGGTTGGGCAGCATAAGAGACAAACAGTCATAAGAGTTTTAGTAGTATACAGGTAGTGCACAATGCAATGATTTTGTACAGGTGTGCACCAAATTGAATTCTGCTTTCCATTGCTTTAAAATAACCGGAATAGGATTCTTACCTCCCATTCCCAATTCTGGAATTTGGACATTTGTGAAACAAGGGGAAATTATATACTTTTAAATTCATGTCCAAGTTATTTTATACTAGATAGATGGTTAATAATCTTTTTTTATGCATCATCTAAGAAATTGTATCCTCTGCTTGAACTTGGAAATGTTCTGTGGATTCTCATAAAATATGAGATTATAGCATGTGATAAGATTGGAGACATTGCTTTACTGACTGCTCAGTAAATACATTGGTGTCTCTTCGATGTGCCCTGAGGCACTGAAACCTGAGGCCTGCCCACATCTTGAGTTCTACTTTCCTGCTTGCAAAGTGCCTCTGGCTAATAGAGCAGTCGATTTCCCCCTCCCTTTTCCTTTCCTCTGGCCTCCTAATAAAAATAAAAAGATGTTTTTGTGTATCTGTTTTCTTGCTGCTGCTTAAATAAAAAAGGGTGTATAGTTGACATGAAACTCAGCTCTTATAAATCCAGTTGTAAATCACATTAAAAGTTAATATATTTCATTGACAAAATATTTTAAAGTTAATGCACTTGATTTAGTGCATGCATCTATTTTAAGGGAGAAAGAAATGTGCAGCGATGGCTCATGTGCAGAGAATACAGATTTGAAATTAGGGCCAATAGGACCTCATACTATTTCTTTGCTTTTGGTTTCTTAAGTAATCAGCTACTCCTTGCTGCTAGAAGTTAGCTGTGAAATACAAATTTTCTGCTTTCCTCCATTATTTAATTTTTTTTTGCTGCAGATCTCAAACAAATCCAGAAGTAATAAAAATGGAAAAGTCAGTTTTAGCTGGCTAATCCTTTACACTCTTGAACAATAATGAAATGCATGTACAGTTAAAGGAAATAGTGACTGGATATTTGCAGATATGGAAAAGCAAGCAGTTTGGGGAATATAATCAGCATTTTCTAGAACTGCTATGGATTTAATTAGTGATAACTGTATGTTAGATCCTTCAGAACACAAGAATCACTGCTAATCTCATTGTCATTAATTGCAAGACTTCCTTACTCTAGGGATCTACATTTTGTGTAAAGTAATTATATATGATGCCAAGGAATGCTTTGTTCATTTGAGCTGAGGAAGTTGTTGAAAGAGAGATATCTTGAAGAGGGATTGTTTTTGCAAGTATGGGAAGCTGTATAGATATTAGAAAGAGCAGAAGGAGGATATGAAAAATGAATTAGATTAGAGATTACCTCTGCAAGGTAGAAAATACATGGCAGATCATGGAAACGCTACAAATAAGAAGCAACAGGATCCAATAATATCTTGGATATGAGGAAAAGGGATTAATAAAAATGTTATGGCATAGCATGTTCTGATCAGGCAAATGTAGTTTGGAAATATAAGCCATATGATCTTTGCGTTAGCAATAGCATTTAGCAATAGCATTTAGGCTTACATACCACATCACAGTGCTTTACAGCCCTATGTAAGCAATTTACAGAGTCAACCTATTGCTCCCAACAACCTGGATCCTCATTTTATTGATCTCAGAAGGATGCAAGGCCAAGTCAACCTTAAGCTGGTGAGAATCAAACTGCTGACAGTCGGCAGAATCAGTTTGCAATACTGCATTCTAATCACTGCGCCATCACACTCTTTGGATTATTCAATATTACCTTACTGCCGTGACCACTGCTTTCCAAACTTAAATAACTACCCGAAATTGGGTAAAAGTGATTTATCCTTGGATAAGACACATAATCTCTTTATCAAATCACAACAGAGACATTTAACTAAAGACTTTCTCATAAGACTTTCTCATAAGTTTTTGGGTGTTGTGAAATTTGCAACACCTTAAGAGGTATTTATAGATCAAATGTACTGCATTCCCTTATGTGATCTGTAGTATTTGCTGTACTCTTTGTGTATTCAAATTAAATATATTTGCATATTGTGGCTATATGTCCACATCTAACTCCCAACTTCTATGTTGAGCATGAGAAATAGGATATATTATAAGTCAGTCAGTCTGTCTATCTATCTAGATTTGTATGCAGCTCAGCTCCCAATGACTATGGGTGGCTCATAACAACTAAAAAAAATTACAATAGAAGAAAAGGAAGAGAGAGAGAGAGAGAGAGAGAGAGAGAGAGATCTCATGAACAGCTTTATGTGATTTGAATTACAGTCTGAATTACATGGAACCTGGATTGTAAACATTTTCTGCTTCCAGTTCAGTTGTGAGATGAAGATAATGCCGTATAATAGAACAATATGGCAAATTTCTTGATGAGATGAAGCCAATATATATGTAATTGTTCAATAATGTACAAATAAATGTCTTCTAGATTCTAGTTTCTTTAAGCGCAACTGAATCTTGAAAAAACAATTTTGATGTTTTGATGTTTTGATGTTTTGTCAAGACCTTTATTTACAAAATTTGAGACAGAAAATTAAAACTATCTGTTGAAAGCACTATAACATTTGAAAGTTCTTTAGAGTAAACTTTTTTAAATAATTCATAATACTTGCATGGGCTAATATGTTTATTCAACACATATAGTGAAAAAATAGGCATTTGTACAGATTTTCCCCCAATCAAGATCTGTTTTCAGGATGTGGAGATTATTGGTAGAATTCTCAATAGAATATTATCTGGATATTATTTTTTAGGTCTATTAACATAAAAAAATTATTTAATAAAAGTTCATATTATATTTGTGCATGTTGGAAAGGGAAAGCTAAATATCATCACCAAGAAATATAGTCATTTGCTACTTATTATTAAATTAGTTTGCTGCCTGACTCCCAATAATTTCAGGTGGTTGACAAGAAAACATTTAAAAAATACAATCCAAAAATAAGAAATAAAAGATAGCAGCATAATAGAAATGGATTGAAACATAAAAAAAGAACTCAAGGAGGCTTCACTCATGATCCCTAATGACCTAGATAGAGAACAGCAACTCTGAAACTTTTGAAACCCCAATAGGAACTTCATTCCAGAGTGCAAGCAGTGCTCCCAGAATTCTGGAGCTGAAGTCCACCAGGCTTAAAGTTGCTAAGGTTGGAGACCCCTGCTATAGATAAGGCATCCTTTGAAGGAGAGAGGCACACGATTTCATTAAGGGAACCTGGAGCATACCAACCCTGCAGAATTGCCAGACAGACAAAATGGAGACAGGCAGTCCCAGGCCTTTTACTCACAGGGCCTTATAGGTGAGAATTGGCACCTTGAATAACACCTGGAAGCAAACTGGCACCCAGTGTAGCTCACAAAGTAGAAGTCTTACATGGGTATATTGAGACATGTGCATTTATTTATGTGTGAGTGTCTCTTTATATATGTATGTTTGTGTGTGTGTGTGTGTGTGTATTCATTTATTCAGGAGTGAGTTAAAGTAATATGTTAGGGACAGAACCTATAAAAAATATGTGGTAGGAGGAGGAGTTACAGTTTTGTACTGCTTTGATAAATATTAAACTTCACAGAGAGCTGGCATGGAATGGTGCCTAAGAGACTTTTCTATGAATTGGAAGTACTCGCTTTGATTTTTATCCCTGCAGTGAACTCAATAACTGATCACAGATCAGCCACTTCTTACTTCTCAGCCTCTGCGGCCCAGAGATAATTACATCGGCCTATTTTACTGGTGGGTTTTAAAAATTAGAATGTGCAAATGTCTTAGAAATGGATAGAATAAGACTGCTCTATTGCAAAGTTTCTCTTATTTAACTTAAGATGTGAGCAGATGTGTTCTGGTAGGAATTATTATTTGTATTGTGCTAACATCTTTACAATTTCTGAGTTTTATAATGAACTAATTATTATTTTTTATTTCCTGGTGCAGCTTATTGAAAGCCCACATCAACCTTCATCTGGTTTCTTTGTAAAGTGAGATTACAGGTCCCATAATTTGCAGTTTATACAACTGAATCCTTCCCTTTGCTTCTGGTTGTGATTAATCCAAGTGTAGTTGATAAGAATGGCTTGATCTGAATGTGGCTAAAAGGCCCTGCTTATGGCAATATGTTGGTTAATGAGAGTCTGTGGCTCAACCAGAAAGGAGCTCATGGGATAAGAAAACAATGACCTGTGGAATACCAGGAGCAGTATGGACAATCAAGCTAAGGAGCTTTAAATGTTTTGGTTCAGTAGGCATGTTTGGAATTTGGACATTTTCAAATTACTATCACAATGGACAGAATGTGCCCATTTGTGAAGTAGTTGTAATAATAGACATGATATGTTATTTACAGAAGGCAAAGTAGTTAGATTAAAAGGGAAAAAAATCCACAGAGCAGAAAAGACAGATATCCATGCCAGAGAAAGCAAATCACATGCATTTTTTACATGCAAAAGCCTTCACACATTATGTAGTACAGAATAACTCCCATGCAAACTTATTTTCATTTTCAGTCAATTAATTAATTAATTAGATTTTTATCCTGCCTTTATTATTTTACAAATAACTCAGATATCATAATGCCTCTTCTCTTCCTCTCCCCTCCCCAACAAAAACACTGCTAGGTGATTGAGCTGAGAGAGTTTAACTGGCCTAACATCGTCCAGTTAGCTTTCATTCATTAGCTTGGGACTACAACCCACAGTCTCCTGGCTTCTAGGCCAGCACCTTAACTATTACACAAACTGGTCTTCCATTCCTTCACATTTTCCCTTAACAATTAAGTATTTCTCAACCACTGAGCAAGTCCAGTGCAGCATAAAGATGTTAATGGTGATAATATTGGCACATCATTTTTTTCAGTTCAAGTTTACCACAGAACCTCCCAAATATTTTTTTAAAAAACTTTAATTAGAAACAAACTATTCATAATGCTTTAATGTATCTTTTTAAAGTTACATTATATCTGCAAGCATAGTGGTGCCTATTTTTCCAGTATTATGATTTTCCTGCTGATAAAGGCTCCAGTAAGTTAATCAGACTATACGCAACATGTTTGGACTCACAAAACATTATCTGTTTCATCTTGAAGCTCCGTTTATTTTATTTGATAAACACACTAGTTATGAGTTTATAGCAGTTTGGAGTACTACTGTACAGCTAAATAGTTTTCATTTTAACTTGAATGTGATTAAGTAGTTATTATAAGTAAAAGTTACTTTAAAAATAAACACATATATTACAGTTCCATTTCTATTTTGTGTATGTATGTATGTATGTGTTTACACTGCTGCATTTGTATAATGACAAATGTGACCCATAGCCAGTTGCATTTCCTACTTCTAGAAACCACAGATCCTTAAATAAAAATTGGTATCAAAAGTAACTTTGTGGGTTAGTTATTTTAAAACACAAACTATGCTTAGTAACAAATGATCACTTTAAGTTATTTAAAGATTGTAATAGTCCAGTGGTTCCTTGGACTTCCTCTTTGTTGATGCCTGGAGGCTAAGAGTGTTTGGTCCTCAGACAGAGATTATGGGATAGTGGAATTGGTGGGCATGGCTTGGTGGTTTGGATGCCTGTGGTGCTGTTTTGTCTACTGGGAAAATTGTGGTGAGAACTTCTCAAGAGTCAACATGCTAAGAATTCTTCAGTCTGGTTACTAGAGAGAAACTATCCCATTGCTTTCTGTCCCACACCCAGTCACACTCTATGAGTATCCTTCTCATCCAGTACCACAGCTATTTGGCACAGTGAGCAAAATGCCCGCAAGACTTGAAATATTAAGGAGTCCAAATTATGCTACTTAATGTTTTGCTCTCTATTTGCTTATGACATCTGCAGCATTCTAAGTCTGCAAAATGTCACTGTTGCTTTTTAAAAAGATACCATGTCTTGTGTTTTGCATAATACTTCAATAAAGCTGGACTCCTTTTTTACAGTATTGGAGTATTGCCAGCTTTTGCATCAAATACTAATAACATTTCTGTTAATCTTGATGTTAAAATGCTATAAAGTTGATTTGTGTCCATTACTAACATCAGATCTCTTATTCAGTAAAACAGCAGTACATAGCTGTATATTTTGTATTTTTGACTGAATATATCTTACGAACTGCCTTTTAGTTTTTAAAATATCTTCCTTGGCAATAACCAATCCCTGTTTGGAAAATTCAATGCCCTATCAAAATTCCTTCTGCTTTTTATCGTTTTGATATGTTAGTTAGATTCCTGCACATATACCCAGTAACTTTTCTCTGTTGCCTGTTGTTTTCTTCCCCTTCATCCTTACAGCATATTATATCCTAAATATATATTGATCCAAATCAAATGTTTTCATTTGTATTAATTTGGAGGAATAACAATGGGCTTATGCTGACCTGCAAAACCATTAAATTCTGTTTTGCTTTGCTTTTTATGACTTATATTTTTATAAACCTTGTCTTTTCCCCTGTGGGTTACTTTTATTTCTTTGAATTGTTTTTCTTTTTTAAAAAAAGAAAAAGAAGTATTGTAAAAGAATATGCATGATTGGCTGAGGGAATTTGTAGGCCCAGTATTGAGTAATTGGATTAGACATTTGTAGTGTCCTCACAAATCACAAGTGTTTAAAAGTGTTCAGTCTTTGTGTGAAGGGATTTCAGCTTTCATATTTTACTTTTTGTAAGAGATATTTGTAACAGCTTATAAATTTAAAGGAAAATGGGTGCAGGAAATTTTGCTGGCCTTTGTTTCATAACCAAATCACTCTACATCTAATGAGGACATTTATATAGAATCACTGTTGCTACCCACCCCTGCCTTAGGCATGAAAACTGGCTGGGTGACTTTGGGCTCTATCTTAACCCACAATGTCAGGCTCAGGTGACAAGCCGGGTCAGTCAATTCCTGTTGCAACCAGTGGAACACCACTCAACTGATCTGCATAAAAAAAGCAGAGCCTGCATTGTGAGAAAAAGGTTAGGAAGAAAAAAACCCACCCTATTTCTCTCTCTCTTTCTTCATTTTTAAAAGAAATAAAAAATTACAACAAAAATGCATAACATTCAGTAAAAGGATTGTAAGTAAGTTTGCAGCAAAAAGATTTTGGCTGGGACTTGACTACATTCTACTCTGATCCTTTCCTTTTTAACTGAAATATTTTTTAAAGTTAAAACATACCGCTTTCCATCCTGTTCCAGGCACCAGGGGAAAAATGTATTCTTAGACTTAGTTTTTATTTAGTATGCAAGATTGAGAGACCCAAGAAGCATAAAATAACAACCCCCTGTTACTGAGAAGGTCCAAACAAAGAGAAAGCCACAAAGAATATGAAAGGAAAAATTCTGAGCTTTCTTGGGAGCACCTTTTACAAATTCATTCAATTTTCTCATTTCTTAAAAAATGATAAATATATTGATACAATATGAGTTAAATACTGGTTTATCTTTTTTTTACATATAGTCCCCTAATCAGTGTCTCTAGAAATATACCAGCCAAAATGCCAGAAAGTTATCTTGAATCTTTCATTTATCCATTAGTATTTCTGTTTATAACATAGTTATATAAATTTAATAATTATAAAACAGATTCTCCAAAAATTTTAAAATTAAAAATTATTCATGTTAAAATTTGTAACAGAAAGGTGTTCATCAACTCATATACATCCCTGATTTGGTAATGAAGTACATTGCTGTGATAATGTTGCCATAGGATTTTACTGGGATTCAATAACATCATGGAAATTTTTTTTCTTTTTGATAAATGTTAACCACAACATTTTTTTACTTCTTTTGGATTCCAAGGCTAGATATGAAAATGGATGCAGGGGGAAAATGAATTAAAAGTTCATGCATCTGGAGAATCACATGAATTTTTTTTCTCAGCAATTTTCTGCAGCTACTATACTGTTAACAAATGATTATCTTTTATAAATAAGAATTTGAAGAAATATGCTTGCCAAAACTTTAGGGTTATCTGTTGGTTACCTTTCATTGGCATGTATGGAAAATGAGAATGAGATTAAACTTCCTATTTCCTTCCTGTCACCTGTGGGTTTAGCAAGGTCTGCGAGCCACATAGTTTTCATCAAGTCAGCAACCTGCCCATTTTGTATTCCTGATCTAAGTGAGTTTATATACTTATTCCATTGGTCTGCTAAAGGCTTCTGCATTGTGAGTGAAATCAATACTTTTGCAGCTCTGGCAGGAAGAAAGATAAGGAGTAAAGATCTCTAATTGCTTGTGGGTTTTTTCTTTAATAATGGTGTAAGAATAGATTTCTAAATTTAGAAATTATCCCAAATATTCTTTGCATGCCTATGTGATTCTCCAGTTGCATGAACTTTTAACTCATTTTTCCCTGCATCCATTTGCATATCTAGCCCTGAGTGAGGGATTAGAATATTTAGCAATCATATACAAAAGGAATTGTATTTGTGAACTCTACACAATTTGAGGTTGAGGTTGAGCTAATGTGATGTAAAGATAAAGTGAAGAGCTAGTTTAGATCTGAACCATGGAAACTGTGATTTTCACCAATTTCTTATTTTTTTTAGTTTATCCCATAGCATTCTTGTGGGGAAAAAGAGGGTCCCTTCATTCCTTGAGAAAAGCTTGCAACAAATACAATATGATATTACAAACTGTGTAAAGAGTATTGCTTTCTGTTCCAATATTCATTCTTGAATCTTGGATTGATAGAGTCAATCTGGCCAAAGCCAGATTTTTTAAAAACACAAATTGAATTTCCTATTATTCCTGGGATGCTCATTGAAAATTGGGATGCTAATACTAAAATAAAATTTATGTTAATTCTTCCTCCAAATTTCCTTTATAGCAACTTGTGAGTTAAAGGACTTCCTGTTCTCATTTGCATTCAGAATTTCTCACTTTACAGTGTTTCTCAATTTTAAGATATGTGAACTTGGCTGAGAATTCTGGGAGCTGAAGTCCGCAGATCCTAGCTGCTAAGGTTGAGAAATACTGCTGTGTTTCTTACAGGACACCTTTGTTCTGTTGAAAATACTAGATGTAAACCTATTTTTGCTGTAGTTGAAAACCTAAAAAGACAATGGAACATGTACATCCTTCTGTAAGCAGTTTTGAATGCAATGTTTCCTCTGCAAACAAGAATTCTAATGTCAAAATTTATATGGTAGGTAAGAGACCAAGAATTAAAGTGAAAGTGATGCAAGACACTAAAGAAAAAGGAAGATTTGACTTGCCTGAATGGGAGTTATATTATTATGCAGCAACTCTAACATGGATAAAAGAATGGATTACTTTAAGGAATAAAAGATGGTTAAAACTAGAAGGTCATGATATTCAAATAGGCTGGCACGCCTTCTTATGGTGCGGAAAAGATACAGTACATAATTATTTCCAGAGACACTATTTAAGATAGGCACTGTTAACAGTTTGGAAAATCAAACATCAAAATTACATGAAAATACCTATTTGGCTTTCCACACTAGAAGCATTTATACATCCAAACTTGATAAATAGAGAAAGTAGTAACTTATAGAGATATACTGAATGAACAAGGAGTACTGAAAACTAGATTAGAACAAGTAGCACAAGGGGTAAATATAGAATAGTGGTCTTATTTACAAATACAATCAAGATACGCACAAGATAGAAAAACATGGGATATTAATAAAGAATTAACAATTCTTTATATTGTTAGAGACAGATGATAAATTAATAAAAATATTGTATAGATATTTATTAGAATACAAACTTGGAAGAACATGTTAAAGAAACAATGGTGGCATGGGCAAAACATTTCAATTATAATATTGAATTGGCTAAATGGCAGAAACTTTGGACCACAAATAAGAAAACAACATTGGCTACGGCTTATAAAGAAAATCTTTATAAGATGTTTTACAGGTGGCAGCTTCCACCAGCAAGGCTTTCTAAAATGTTTAAAAATGTATCTCCAAATTGTTGGAAGTGTAAAGATGTACCAGGCACATTTTTTCACATGTGGTGGACTTGTAATGCTGCAAAAAATATTGGAGACTGATTCAAACATGACAAATGGTGAGAGAGTGTATTCCATTTAAACTGGAATTTTTTCTTCTTGGAATAATATCAGAAAATTTTAAGAAGGAAATAACGTATTTAATACTATATGTATTGATGGCAGCTAGAATATTATATGCACAATTTTGGAAAAATGAAATCATACTCCAACTGCCCTCCCTTTATCATGGACGGATCACTATCTCCTGTGGCTGGTCTTTCAATTGGCTGTCCCTCGCTGCTGGGATGAGGAACCAACACGATGGTTCTGCCCCAGACTCCTGATGGACCTGGAGAGGTTTCAGATGGCGCTGGGGTTCTTGCCCGCCTCCCTCGACCACAGCTCGGCTGAGACGCTGTTGGCCGCCTGGCAACAGGCAGCTTTGGAGGCGCTTTACCTGGTTGTCCCCTTGTGGCCTCTTCCCCGCTGTAGACCCGATGGGCCCCCTGGTTTTCCGAGGAGCTCCAGGGGATGAAACGGCGGAGAAGACGCCTGGAGAGCAGGTGGAGGACTAGCCGCTCCGAATCTGACCGTGTCCAGTTGCGAGCCTATATTAGGACCTATCTGGAAGTGATCAGGGCGGCGAGGCGTGCTTACTTCTCCGCTCTGATTGCATCCGCCGATGATCGCCCTGCGGCCCTGTTTTGGGTGACCCGCTCCCTTCTCCAATTGAGGGAGGGGGATGACCCTTTGCAGGGCAGAGCAGAGGAATTTAGTTTACATCTGGCAGATAAGGTCGCTCGAATTTGTGCCGGCTTGGACTCTGATTGGCAGTGGTCTGATGATGGGGTGGTGATGGGTCTGGTGGATTCTATCTGGGTTGAGTTTGACCTGGTCTCCCTTGATGAGGTGGACAGGATCATGTGGAGGCTGTCTTCCACCACGTGTTTATTGGACCCGTGTCCTTCCTGGTTGGTGTATGCCTCCAGGGAGGTTACACGCAGCTGGCTCCAGGCAGTTGTCAACGTCTTCTTGAGGGAGGGAGTCTTTCCTGCCGCCTTGAAAGAGGCGGTGGTCAGGCCCCTTCTCAAGAAGCCTGCCTTGGACCCGGCCATTTTGAACAACTATCGTCCAGTCTCCAACCTTTGCTTTGTAGCGAAGGTTGTTGAGAGCGTGGTGGTTCAGCAGCTTCCCTTGTTCCTGGAGGAAGCTGATTATTTAGACCCGTATCAATCGGGCTTCAGGGCCGGACACAGCATGGAGACAGCATTGGTCGCACTGATGGATGATCTCTGGAGGGCGGGACAGGGGTTGTTCCTCTGTCCTTGTCCTGTTAGATCTCTCAGCGGCTTTCGATACCATCGACCATGGTATCCTTCTGCAGCTCAGAGGACTGGGGTGGGGGCACCATTTTTGCGGTGGTTGTCTTCCTTCCTCTCGGGCCGTTCGCAGTCGGTGTTGGCAGGGGGGCAGAGGTCAGCCCCGAAGCCCCTCACTTGTGGGTGCCCCAGGGGTCCATTCTCTGCCTCTCCTGTTTAATATCTACATGAAACCGCTGGGCGAGATCATCCGAGGTTTTGGGGTGAGGTATCATCAGTATGCTGATGATACCAGCTTTATATCTCCACCCCAGACCCGATCAGTGATGCTCTCTCCGTGATGTCCTGGGGTCTGGTTGCGGTATGGGTCTGGATGGGGAGTAATAGTGGCTGTTCTTACCAGCATCTCGGTCTTTATTGGATGTACCATCTTTGGTCATGGGGGGGAGAGGTGTTGCCCCCCATGGATAGGGCGAGGAACCTGGGTGTCCTCCTGGATTCACAGCTTGGTTTGGAGGAGCATGTGGGAGCTGTGGCCAGGGGGGCTTTTGCCCATGTTTGGCTGGTTCGCCAGCTCCGCCCTTATTTGGACCGAGATGCCCTTCGAACGGTTACTCATGTGCTCGTCACCTCTAGAATCGACTACTACAACGCTCTTTACATGGGGCTCCCCTTGCGGATGACCCGGAGGTTACAGATGGTGCAGAATGCGGCCGCGCAGGCTGTGATGGGGTATCCCGATACTCCCATGTTACACACCTCCTGCGCGGCTTGCATTGGTTGCCGGTTGCCTCTCGGGTCGCCTTCAAGGTGTTAGTAACAACTTATAAAGCCCTAAATGGCTTGGGTCCACGGTACTTGTGGGAACACCTCCTGCCAGCATCACTTTCCAATCACCCTGTTTGCTCTCATAGGAGAGGCCTCCTTGGGATACCGTCGGTCAGGCATTGTTGGCTGGCGGTTCCCAGGGCTAGGGCCTTCTCCATGGGAGCACCTGCCCTCTGGAATCAGCTCCCCGTGGATCTCCGTTTGGCCCCTGACCTCCGCTCCTTCCGCCGAGACCTGAAGACTTGGTTGTTTCAACAGGCCGGCCTGGAATGACCTGGGGTTTTGAGGGTTTTAATTTTCTTAACTTTTTAATTGTATTCAGCTTATTTATTTATTTAATTGTCTTTTTATTGTAAATTTGTCCTGTTTTAATGTTCGCCGCCCTGAGTCCTTAGGGAGTATGGCGGCATACAAGTCGAATAAATAAATAAATACCTCCAGATAGAGAAATAATAAGAAAAATTATTATCTGCATGTGCAGAATCAGATAAGTTAACTTTAGAAATAAAAGACCAAGGAGAGTCTAAATATTATAAAACATACAATAAATTTTATCAATGGTTATATAGTAGAAGACGAAGTCAAAATATTAGTAGTTATTATTAGATTAATTAGTAATTAATATATTAAATAAGGAGATTATAAATGATGAAGTAAAATGTATATATGTATAATAAGGATAAGTTGAATGTATGGTGTTGTATTCTCATAATTAAAATTAAAAATAAATTAAAAAGATTCAGACCACATAAATCAGGAATATTATAGCAAAGAGTGTAGAATTACTCAATTATCCTGATGCTGTGGAATAGTCTTCCTTCTGAGATCTATAATAAATTAGAAGAGCTACAAAAAACCTTTCTTCTTGTGTTTTCAGACTGATATTTAAAATAATGTCTTGATGATGGGCTTTTTACTTGGCAGTTTATTCCACTATGCAAGTAGTTGCAGGATTAGATTGCTGCTTCTTAATTCCAATAGTACATCTTTCTCTTTCCCCATTTATTTCTCCCATCTGGGTTAAGTTAACTCACTCAACAGCAGGACTGAGTCTCATTTCCTTCACCAGTAATGTTATACAGGCAGTGATCTTGGCCTGCCCTAACATAATTGAAAATTATGTGTACTGTAGACTTGCAGTGCTGAAAAGTAGACTCATAAAAATCTAGGGCTCAGGTAGCCTGTGGAGATTGGATTTGGCACACAATGAAGCTTTTATGTAAAATAAGAATTAGAAGCCACCACATTAATATTGTATTATGGTTCAAGTTTGAAGCTATTGAATAAAACAAGTGTTTTATTCTTTGTCAATAGATCTGGTGTTTTTTTTATTTAAACTGGATGAGGTAAAGCTGTAGAAGGGGTGAAATATATGAGCAGATTCAAAATATTCAAAATGCATCCTTTATGCTAACTTTCCAAATGTTGGACTTTTTTGCACTTTCTAGTCAAAACACCCTGCATAGAAACATCTCTTGTACTCATCTCACTCCCTGCATAGAAATATCTCTTGCACCCCTAATGCTTATAAAGCTGCATTTTATATTTAGTTAAAATAAACTGGGTTAAGCATATTAATAAAAAAATATTTTGAAACCTGTTTCTGAAAGGCAGGGGAAGGTCAAAATTGGTCTTATTTCTAATAAAAGTGACATTAACTAAGCTGATTTGGGCTATGTGATTGTTTTGATGAGTAGCTCAAGATTAGAGCACTAAGAATGTTCATTTGCTGCTATTGATGTCACCATATGTATTCTAAAAAAGTTCAATTGAATAATTATATCATTGTAACCGGAATGACAATAAGTTACATGAAGAAACTGCATGTGAACTGGGATATTAATTGAAGGATAGTTTGAACCTGCAAAATCATTTTTATACCACAAAGGTTTGCTGTAAGTTTAACCATTTTTTGACTACAGGTTTTTAATATTTAATAAATAGGGGAAGGCTTTCTATGGCAAAAATAGCTTGTAATTCTGACTAGGGAATGCAAAATGTTTTGTAACTGAATTATTAAAACTCAAAGCATCCCATTTTGATCAAGTATCAGTTTCTTCTTGTTGGCAAATTGTGAAAATTATATTCTTGATATATTTGGAGAGCACCAGATTGAAAAAATATGAAGTAAGATATCTAGTTGTAAGCATTACAACAAGCTATTCTTGTAATGGCCACATAAAGGATTAAAGCTCGACAGAATTTACTGCCAAATTGTGTTTTGTGCTGTAATAAGAGAAAATTATTAAATATGTAAAAGGCGATCTTGTCAATTGAATTGAATTTACTTAAAAGCAATGTATAACTTCCTGAAAAAGTTATACATCCCAGAGGTAGGAACAAAAACATTACACATGCAAACTAAGATTCTGTACTGGGGCAGATTTTAATCTAGATTTATCCTGGTTTGCTGATGAAATTTATTCACATTTTGAGCATGTAGATCAGCATCACATATTAAAGTTTACTGGCAAAGTTCAGCAAAAGCTTTTGTCTTACTTGCATTGCAAACTCTCAGCACATACTTTCTCAGTAACTTTGTAAATTCTGAATCCTCTCAATTAACTTCCAGTAACAAGAACATGTCTTGGTTGTTATTGTTGGAGGGAGTGATCTGTACCCTATTCCTGCTTGTGCATCATGAATAAGATTGTTTATTGAGTGTCAGTTTCAGGCAAAACCAGCCACTTGGCTGGAAGGTTGCTTGTATGTCATGAGGGTGCATATTCACCAACAACTGAGTCTTTTATTGCTCATGCTGATGAGCAAAAATGAAATTGCTTGTCTAAATAAAATGTTGACATTAGGAGACAGCATGGTACAGAGATTTATAATTCTCTGTGCTACATTTTTATAAGTGAGGTTGACCTCATACTGATATAAATATTTTAGTAATCTACTCATAGCATTTCTTTTATCATTTTGTTACATTGCTATCCTACTGTATTTCTAAGATGTTTTGCCCATTTTTTTGCTAACCTGAGGGAAAGCCTCAGAAATGAATCAGAGAAAGTTTTTCTAGTACATTTTAGGAAGGTTTTAAGACAAGGCAAAGGCTGGAGCATGGCAAAGATTATTCAGAAATTGCATGAGATTATTTGCAGTCGATTTACATGCAGCACCCAATGGATACATGCATTGCTGAGCATGTATGCACAAGTGGGAAGATTTCTAGAAGCATGAAAGGAAAAAAAAAACCCTCCACTTTATATAAAATGCTTTACTGGGATTAGAAAAGAGATGGTGGTTACTCCTACTTTTTCCTTACAGTCTTTCTAAAATCCTGAACATAGCATAGTTTGTCAAGACCTCTCTTAACATAGAGTGATGAAAGATGGTGCCACCTAAATTTGACAATCCTATTTTCTAACTCATAAGCCAAACCATTTATTCAGTGACATAAGGCCTAAAACTAGAAATCAGATTCCTAAGCACATGAGACTGGCAAGCCCTAGTAATAAGGAGGCATATACAATAGAATGAAGGCTATTGCTGAACACATTGGATTGTGCTCCAAAGATTGTAAGCTGCCCTGAGTCTCCGGAGAAGGGCGGCATATAAATGTGAATTTAAAAAAAAAACCCTACCTGAATTGCTTTCTTCCTTCAACTGTGCTTACAGTCTCCTGGCATTCTCGCTGTCCTTCCCATGGCTTTCTGATTTTCCCTTGTACTGATTTGGGAAAAGGTTCTTTTATATCCCCAGAGATATGTGTGCAAGGTAATTCAAGGACCATTAGATTAATGAAGTGTTTGGATAGCCAGTGTAATGCTGGCTGGGGAATTCTGGGAGTTGAAGTCCATATTTCTTAAAGTTGCCAACACTTAAAATGCACAATTAAAGGAATGAATGAAAACTTTAGCACATGTTTACATTAGCCGCATCATTTTTAAAAATGGCTTTTAAATATGAAATATCCATGGGTGTGTTATAGGTGCAAATTCTAAGAGAAATTTTTAAAGGTCTTAACTTTTCAATGATTGTATTTTATGGCAAATAATTATCAATATGGGATTACCATTCCTTTTAGTAAGACAGCATAAATGGATCTTTCTGTTGTGAGATATACTGCAGGACTATTTCTGTTCTTGCAGTGATGGTAATCATCATTTGTCTTGCATTTTATTCCTTTCCATTCCTGGGCAATGTCTTCTTTTCCCATATTTAGTCCTAAAATAATATAAAGTTTGCCTTTTTCTTTATTTCAGTAAATATCCATGGGTAAACCCTGTAAACTGCCTAGAATACAGGAGTTTTAGGTAGTAAGAGAAAGTTTATAAATAAACAATATGGAAATACTTGCCTACACCTCCACTGTTAAACATTATCTTTTTTTAAAGTGTTTTTTATGTTTGTTGTTGTTATTGCATACCATTTAGTTCTCTTTTACCATGTTACACAACATTTACTTGTCTATTTCCTTTCCTATCTGAAGTCTTTCTTTCTCCATTCAGTATCTCCAGATGAAATGGCCGTTGCTGGATGTCCAAGCAGGAAGCCTACAGAGCAGACAAGCCCTTAAAGATGCCAGGTCCCCATCTCCAGCTCACATTGTGGTGAGTCAATTAAAAAGGACTTCCTTTTGGGCACTTGGGGGAAAGCAGTAGCGTTTTGCTGACCACTTCTCCTCTCAAATGCACTGATGATGAAACTGAGAGAATGTCACACTGCAATAGCCAACCTGTTAAAAAAATTTCTTCATGTCTTATGGAAAATGTAGACTTATTAAAGTTAATTATGTAAGCAATCATTTTGATGAGGCTCATAAACAACAGGAGTATGTGTTGTAAAAATGCTGGTATAGAATGTAAGAAATAGGAGTGCAAAAGTAATTTTATTTTTTAAAGTATCTTTTTGGTGACATTAGGAAACTGATAAGTACTTACATTAGTTTAAGTCTTTAAATCATTAGGGATTATATTTTCTATTTAAGAGTTTTTGTGTTGTGTTGTTTTGCTGTTACACTTTTGTCAACTTAGAGGAGTTTAAATGTTTCAGATTTAAATAGTCCATGTGTTCAGTGTGTAACTAAAACACATGGTATATAAAGAAAAGGGATGGAAAGTGAAGTAGAAAAGATATTCATGTTTCTCTTGAAAATTAAAGGTACAAACAGTTCAAATACATAATTAAATGGCTGCCAATTTTGTAATAGTTGGCAGGGCTCTATACTAATTGGCACCTATGTAGAAGTTATAAAACAGACCTCAATTTCTGTTCTTTTTATTTTGAAAATATTTCATGGATGGCTATGCACTGTACATATATGTGCATGTAGAATGTCATTTAAACATTTTAGGTCAACCTTTTTACTGTATTTTAATTGTTTATATAGAGTGATCCAAATACCAGATAAATTCCTCAAGTTGCACTAGGTTAATATGAAACTTTTTTTAAAAGCCTAATATAGTTATGAAAAAACTTCTGTAGTTATATTTTACATTTTTTTCTTTTCTGAGAAAAGATCAATATTTAGAGGTTATAAGCAATATTTAAGGCATAAGGCACATTGAGTGTATGTGTGTGTGTGTGTGTGTGTGTGTGTGTGCCTGTATGTGTGTTTATGTAATATATTGATCATTAGTAATGACATGCTTGTTATATCCTATTGATTCCTTGACATTGTTTAGGTGAAATGGTGAAAACAATCAGTTCCTTGTTCAGATTCTGTACAGTCAGTCCTTGTTTCTCACAGAAAACTGTAGTTAATAATCCAGGTAGTTAAGAATCCAAGCAACTTTTACTCCTACACCCAGATAGATGACATCTGGGTGTGATATAGCATTGTACGGCAACAATTTTTGAACCAAGGGGATCTCAAGCTGGTTAACTTATGGAATCCATCCAAAATCAGGAACCCATGAATCCTGTGGGATTGAAATTTAGCAAATTTGTGGTAACTTCAGTGCTGCTGCCTGGAGGTTCAATAGACCAGTTTTACCCCAGCCGTCCAGAAGTTGGATAAACTGGTCCTGCCCTCTGCTGCCAGATTTGCAGTCAAGCCAGTCATTCCCATTCACACTACTTTTTTGTCCTTGATCATTCTGTTTCTCTGTCAGGTAATATTTCTGAAATAATGACAGGTCACAGGTTGTCTAATAGTGACTAAAATGATGTTTCCTTGGACAGAATTTTTTAAAAATTACATTTATATGCCGCCCTTCTCCGAAGACTCAGGGCAGCTTACAATTTTTGGATGCAACCTAGTGTGCTCAGCAATAGCCTTCCTTCCATTGTATATGCCTGCTTATTACTAAGCGGCATTTTTACAAGGTCAGCTAATTGCCCCCAACAATCTTGGGTCCTCAATGATAGAGTTTTAACTTTCCTCCATCATCTTCCATATTATTCTGGAGGCTTCCCCATGTCCATAGAGGATTTTGTTTTTTGTTTTAAATGGGGTTATAACTTTACCTTTTAGGGTACACTGCTAGTAGCCAACTGCAGCCAACTCTACATTCAACCCTTTAGTGAAACAACTTCAATAAAAAGTTGTTCTCTTGTCATTATTAGATACAATATAATGATTGCAAGATTTTTCCCCTGATATTCTCAATATATTGAAATTTTTACATCTAAATATTGAAAGGAAGAAACACTTTCAAATTTCTTGTTTAGGACTTGAAAATTGTTTGTCTAATAATTTATGTAGCTTATATAATAGTACAGTGTTTTTGTTTCTCCCCTTCAAGTCCCAAGCTTATTAAAAAAAATTTCTTACATCAAAATCACAAATCAAGACTATACATAAATACACGAATCTATGTATTTTTACATAAATTTTTATTATGCAATAACTTAAATTCAATTATTGCAATCCAAATAATAGTGTTTTGGTATCATAAAAGCAAATTCCTTAGGAATTTCTGAGATTTGTTTTCCCATTTGTCGAGAAATATTTCTGAAATCTTGGGAATACTGTTGAATGGATTTTTACAGTACAATTACCCTGACACTATAGTATGTAATAAGCATATTCTGAGTAATTAAAAAAATAATGCTGAAGAATTGTGGTGCCAGGAGTATTTGAAACACCCACAGACACTTAACCAAGGCACTGTAGGGTGAAACCACAGAGGAAACAAACACCTAATGTACTTGCCAAGTACTATGTTTATTCTATATATTTATTGTGAGGCCTTTTACAAAGAAATGCAAAACCATAAATGGAAAACAAAAGCATGTGTATATGTGCCATCCCTAAGATACTTTTTCTGGCACACAGAACAAATAGTCTTAGTGTGTGTGTGTGTGTGTGTGTGTGTAATATATCTTAGGGATGGCATTCTATGACTAACCTGTTTTCATCCCATCCCGTCCTCAAACAAGTCCTGAAAAGTTGGCAGGTATTCTAACACAGAAGTAGATCCATAAGAGCAGAAGTGTTTTATAAATTTTCAAAATCCAAAGGAACCAAGTGTTTTTAAGCCACTTTGAATAGGATTGGAAATGAACTGAGACAGGACGTCAATAATATAAGCTAAACTTCTCTTATTTACTGTTCAAACTTTCTCTGCCATGTTTCATATCAACTGTACACTTGAAAAGCCATCTCATATTCCAGTAATTCCAGCTAATATTTGGTAACTATTTGAATTATTGTAGCAAAATGTATATGCAAGATTTATATTGAATTTGAAATTGTTAGCAGTATCACCAAATTATTTAAACACATGTCATCTTATATTTATTTCTCCCATTGTAGCAGTTCTTGTTTCTTTTCTTATACATGAACAGTCAACAAACTAACACAGATACCACACAAGAGATATTTGGGATTGCATCCTTGTGTCAGTTCATCTTCTTGCTATGTTGTTCAAATGTGCCATATTTGCACACAGGTTGCAGGCTGAAATCCACCCAAATTTTATGGTGTTACAGAGGGTAGAATTTGTGCAGCATTCATTCCATTCCTTGCAAGAAGTATATTGTATAATATAAAGTCAAAAGGGCAATGCATTTCAAAATGTCAGTTTCGGAAGTAACACATGGAATAGGACTGCAAGTTTTTATGAATGTTGGGTGTAATAATAATTATTACTACTGCATGATTCACAAAGGAACTTTTCTTCAAAGTTTATTGGTTCAAATTAATCCTTGTGAACTTCATATATCATAATTTAAATGGATGTTAATGACATGCATGTTTTTGCCTGAAAATACAGGAGCAAAATTCTGGTAAAAGTAAAATAAAGTATTTGCATGTAATTCTTAGCTCTTACTATGTTTCTACATGAACAGAAAATAATGATGCTGATTGCCATTTTGTTTCATAACTTTTATCCTGAGATAAAACTGGTATTTTATGTTATGTTTCCTTTTGGAACTATATTCCTGTCTAACCAGAAAAACAGCAATAATTCATAAATGTATGCTTCACTATTCATGATTTTTCTGAAATGTGTAAACCCAGATTTCTGGCAAAAAAACCCCACCCCAAATTGCCTCTCATTTTAGTACAGTACAGTTTTACATGAAAAGTGCAATTGGAGATTAAACAGATTTTTTAAATTGTGTGCATGTTAGACTATTTTACTAGGCTACATGTCGATTCATAGGCAAATTTCAAAATATGAGATGGGAAAGTTGCCTTAGCTTGGTAAATATAATAACAGGTATGGATAAAATGCTATAGTATAGCCTTCCTATTATAAAGCTAGTATCTAATAATAATATGGTCACATTGTATTCTTCATCAATATCCTCCCAAACTTTTCTCTTACAAAGAGTTGTAAATAACAAATTCATCTCCAGTCAAGCATTATAAATAACTTCAGGAACATGTATGATCACACATAAAGTTGCATGACTAGATAAATAACATGTCTGTAACAGTGGTGGGTTTCAAATTTTTTTACCACTGGTTCTGCGGGTGTGGCTTGGTGGATGCACAGAGGGTTTCTACTGACCTTCTCCTGCAATCCTCCACTCTCCCTGTGTCTTCAACAGCTGATGTGCAGCAATCTGTTGTGTCGCGTGAAGCAGCTGAGCTTCAAAACTAGGAAATAAAGGTCAGTATAGAGCCCGGGCGGGAGGGCCCAGCAACTGATCATCAGATTGAACCAGTTTACTCACAGATGATGCTCGGAGCTACCAGTTCGGCCAAACTGGACCAAACCAGTAGAATACCACCATTGGTCTATAATAAATGCAGACCTTTTTGAACCAAAATATCTTTTTCATTGTTATGAGTGTATGTAATAAATAATAAAAGGCAATTGCAATAAGCCATTATACCTATGCTGCTGATATATCAAACCAATAGTTACAACTCACATCTTCATTTTAGCCTTCAGTCATATATTAATTACATATTTCATTTCATAAATTGTAATATTGAGTCAGTTCAGCGGGTGAGTGAAGGTGATAAATGTAATCTCCTTCCTTACTTCCTTCCTTCCTTCCTTCCATCCATCCATCCATCCATCCATCCATCCATCCATCCAATAATTTGCTGGATAATGAATATAGCATATCAGGCACTGCCATTTAAAGTCTTGGATAAATCAGATGCAACTAGTGAATATATTATTTCTACCATCTGTTGAGTGTTGTAGCCTATATCAGATTAAAGTGCTGTTGTGTTTAATTGCTTTCCCATAGAAGGCATGACTTTGGGCATTCCAGAACATTGGCATTTGATAATCTTCATTTATCCTAAGACATTGGTAGAAAAACTCCAAATGAAGGAGTGTATACATATTTTTTCAGTACCACTTAACAGTTGTGCTAGCAATTTTTCCATTGTAGTCTCTGAAAAAGAATATTCTAAATGTTAATTTATAAAACAATTTATTGGTTAACTTATTTCTTGCATAGGAATCAATATGACATTACTTGATTAGCTACTAGTAAGCATGATAAATTTTGCTTTAGAAGAATTTCTTGATATTAGGTATAATTTTTCCCATTAGAGACATTGTAGAGTCATCCAGCCATGATTGTAACAATAATGACAGGCTTTATATCACTTTATCAGTGGCCAAGAATATATTATAAGATGCTGTAAGTAGGAAAGTGGTTTTGGTATCAAAGCTCTAAAGACTTGAGGTACACATCACCATAAACATGCAAGGCTGCATTAAACTTATAGTATGATGTATATTTAGTTATGATGTATAATTAGGCCTACCATATTGTTTTAGGTATAGGAACCTATCCTCTGTGGGAATATGGAGCAAACTCTGTGAAGTACATATGGAAAGCTGAATTAGAGTATTGATGGAATAGCTGTTCATTAATTTGTTCTGTGAATCCTGATAACAGAACCAAATTTTCTTTATTGCTCAGCTTAAAAAGCCTGGTCTACATGCTCTTGTAAGAAATGCTCTAACTAAAATATTTCGCAGGCACACCTTTTAAAGCCTTCTAATGGGTTACCTTTTCACCTTTGTTATTTACTGTGCTCAAAGGGGGCCTTGCAAAAGGGGACTGAAAGTTATATAAGCCAGGTGTGTTAACTTGAGTTTATCACATTTTAAAACTGTTCTGATTGCTTTTACTTTTATGTCAGAAGTAAAAGATTTTAAGATTTCAGATTGTTTGGAGGAAAATTAAAATGCATCTGCATGAGGTGCAGATTCTTCTCCACTTCTTCACACCTGCACTTACTTTGTTAGTGGTTAGAGGGATTATTCACAGCTTTCTTAACAGTTTCTATGTAATCATGAGGGAAATAATATTTTGGCATTATTTACTGTTTACTCCTTGGTAATGTCATATGACTGATTTTTCTATATCAAATATTGAGTAACAATGAGACAGACTTAATGAGGTGGCTGATACAGAACTGCAGAAAATTGTTACTAAAGTTAAAGTGCAGAGATATGAAACCACTGAAAAGAATGGAATTAAGTAATATTTGAATAATAGGATAATCTAATACCATATATAATAAAAAGGATAAGTATGGAGGAAGCTGCCAATGTTAATAGAAAAAGTTAATAGAAAAAGTAAACTAATATCTTAAGATTTGTAATATAAGAATGCAAAAACAATAAAATATTTTGTATTTTAGGAACTTAGTTTCAGTAGTTCAATACAGTTTATACTTGAGCATATCAGGAAGGTAACACATTCTATCTTTAAAAGGAAGATAGAAACAGCTGTTAGTCTAAACTATTGAAAGTTCATGTTTTCAAATTAAAAGAAAAAAAATCACGTAAATTAGCCAAAACAGAAGATAAAATCTTAAACTATGTATGTAGAATAAATGCTTTTGGAAGCAGTAAGAAACTGATAAGCAGCTCTAAAAAACATAAAAGCAGCCTGACCTTCTAAAGGAGGAACGTCCAGTTACACACTGATAATGATTCTCAAACTTCCATGCAGTTGTTGCCTGTAATTACTTCTGTGCGAGAAACATTTTGGTTCTTGCACTTAATTGCCACAGTGGTAATGAATCATGACAGATGATTTGGATTATTTAAGTAGGCCACCCAGAAAAAAGTTCATAGGCTTTTTCTCTTTTTCAGCAGTTAAAATGCAATAGATTTGTATTTGTCTATTGATTGTAGTTTTAGGAATGTTATTTCAGGCTATAGAGCTATTGAATGTCAGGTCCTGGATCAGTAATATTAAAACCTGTTAAGGGATGTTTTACGCAAAAAGGGTATTGATATTTAAAATGGCATGTAATCACAAAATTTCATTCTGGAAATCTAGACTAGAGAGTTGAGGTTTTTTTATTTCATTCTGAAGTTTAATTTAATTGAGGCTGTAAACGTAGAAGAGACAGCTTGTAAATGAGAATATATTTATACAGAGTCTAAATTCTATAGTGTCTATGGGAGTGAGTGGCAATAACAAATATAAATGCAACCGGAACAATAATATTCAGAATTCGTGATTTAAGTAATTAGTAATTTAATATTATTCTATTTTATTAAATAGTTATTCATAGCATCATAGCCAAGTAGAAATCTTTTGCTGATGATATTGTTGTCTTTAATGCCATTGGTAGTACACAGGTAGTCCATTGGCAGGAAATGTACTTCCCCATTCTGTTATAGCACTGTATATAGTATTGGCAATGTAGAAGTTGAGGATTATGAGATTATACTGCAATGCATCTGGAAGGACTCTGGTGGGAGAATAATATAATCAAAATCTGTTTTATATTGGTGACAGGGCAGTGTTGGAGCTAACTGCACAGCCATTAAAATAGATGTGAAATATTTCCTGTTGATAATGTCTAATGGAATGTGTCAAGTGGGAAGTTGCTCATAGAATGTGATTTTTTTTACAGAACTCTTGTCTTCAGGATAACTCCTTCATAAAACTTACAATCACTGCTGTGTGCACGCTATGCTTCACTTCTAGGAGGGAGGGAGAAAGTGGGACAGAGAGAGCTCCGTGAACAGAATGACAGGATTTGATATAAACCAGCAGCACTGTGTTTCTGCCTTTAAGTGCAAACCTTTTCTCAATGCCATATATTGTGCATTCCATCACAGCAGCACTGAGTGCAATGTAGTTAAAACACATTCTGCAGACAGGAAATGCTGGTGACCGCGATGTATTCTTTTCATGGAAATAAAAATAATGGGTTAAATACCATTACTGGTGAAGGGAGAGGAAGTTACAGTGAGAATGTGAGAACAAATCAGGCATATATTTGCAAAACTATTTTACAAAATGTACAAAAGGCTTGAATTCTGAATGTTGATAATTCTATTTCAGTTTTAACAAGTTGTTGTAGCAAGAGTAGTTCTCCATTGTCCCAGAGTAAAAAGTGGATGAATTTAGTTTTTTCTCAATAGCTTCCTGTCATGTTCATTTGATTTTGTTTTTTTAAATGGGAACACTGTTATTTTTAATATTTATATGCTATTGAAAAAATGATAATAAAGCACAGAATTCCCTCTTCCCCCAATCTTCGCCAGTCCTACTATCTCTGGTATTAAAAAAACATTTTAGTTTTCTTGGCAGACTTTTGGAAAAAGGAGTTGCAACACCAGGCTACTAGACGAAAGTTCAAAAAGTAAAAGAGATTGAGAAGCTAGGGTAGTGGGAATAGTAAGCTGGCTCTGCTGCTTTAGTAAAATAAATGAAGTGAAGGCTTTTACGTTCGGGTGGATTGCGTGGGGTACAAGTCAAGCTTTACCATCGGTTGTGAAAATTGACAGACAAAAATTGGGACGTGAACAAAAATGTTAGTCCCTGGGAGTCTTGTTCACTGGACAATGTCTCAATTGTTTCCCTGATTTTCATACTCAGAAGTGGATTTTAGAAGGTTAACTGTTTATTATTCATCCATGCTTTAGAAGTGCTTTAAAATTGTTTGCTGTTTGGAAGTGATTAAACATGTCGGGAGATGATAAGAGAAGGGTCACCCTGTTCTCTGCATACAGTATTTATCTAACATTCAAGTTGAATGTTCCATGTGTTTAAAAGATTGCTGCTCTCACTCCCATCCATGTCTTTTTTATTCTAATTTTCAATTACAGAATATTAAAGAGGAAAATATGTCATGAATTCCTATGAGGAATGGGGAAACATGTACATATGTATGTACGTGTACATCATGCATATAATTCATTGGAAGGATAATATCAAGCCAGCAAAGGGGTTGCTCTTTAATTTATAAGATATTCTAGTGCTGACAAGAGTTTTGAAACAAGGTGAAATTTGAGAAGCAACTTGTTGCCTCATAGTATTTTAGGCCTTTAAATTCTTTATGTCAAAATATAAAGAGTTTATGAAGGGTAAAGTAGAGAAGATTTGTAGTGTTCTGCCCATACTTGCATTGGATTTATTCTAGAAACAAACAAAAATCCGTAATTTGTCAGCTGTTTCAGAAGGCATTTGAAAAAAAAAAACAAAGATTTGCAAGTCTTCTATCAGCATCTTTTAAAATGTGTATTTGGAGGAAAATGAAGTAGGACAAAAGTAATTTCTTCAGGGCATAAATATGTGAAGCATCCTTACAAGAGTTAAAACTTGTTTTAGTAGGTTCGTTCTTGTCTTTTTCAGAACCAGGACCTAACAGGTACTTCTTGGCTTATAATCATTTGGTCAATGACCATTCAAAGTTACAACAGCACTGAAAAAAATGATTTATGACCATTTTTCACATTTACGAGTCTTGCAGCATCCCTGTGCTCGCATGATCAAAATTCAGATGCTTGGCCACTGGCATGTATTTCTGACAGTTGCAATGTCTCGGGGTCATGTGATCACCTTTTGAGAGTTCTGACAAAGTTAATGGGGAAGTCACATTAATTCAAAAATCATGTTATTAACTGGACTGGGATTGGCAGCAGAGGCATGGACAGTAGGCCGTACCGATCCCTGGGGGTGCGCCTCTGCTGTCTTCGAGCAGTGGTGCACTCCGACCCACCAGTTCGTACCTGCACCCCTGAGGGCTTGGAGGACTGAGTCCCTGGACTCAGGTTGGTCTATTTGAACTCCAGGTCCGTGGTTAACAAAGCTCCCCTCATTCGGGATTTGATCGAGGAGGAAGGTGCGGACCTGGTTTGCATTACGGAGACCTGGTTGGGCCCGGAGGGAGGGGTCCCTCTGGTGGGCTTATGCCCACCAGGTTTCCATGTGCTGCACCAACCTCGGGTCCAGGGTAGGGGCGGGGAAGTGGCGGTTGTGATCAGGGAGGCCTTATGTCTGAGGGAGGCCACTGTCCCACAGATAGGTGGTTGTGAGTCTCTCCTCTTGAGGTTGGGCCCTGGGGCTCAGTTGGGTCTATTGCTTGCGTACCTATCTCCCAGCTGCGTGGCAGCAGCCCTACCAGCTCTACTCTATGTCCTCTTGAGGGTGGCAGTTGAGTTCTCCAGACTTATTTTACTGGGGCACTTTAACCTGCCTTCTCTGGGAGGGGTATCGGGGGTGGCGCAG
The DNA here is from genome assembly GCA_009733165.1 of Naja naja. Lineage (NCBI taxonomy): Eukaryota > Metazoa > Chordata > Lepidosauria > Squamata > Elapidae > Naja > Naja naja. Next base: position 131,045,776 of record CM019151.1, on the reverse strand, counting down.
GAGTTCATGGCCTCCATGGTGGCCATGGACCTGACTCAGGTAATACAGGGCCTGACTCACGAGGGGGGACACACGCTTGACCTTGTTTTTATCTTGGGACAGTGGGGAAATGATCTGGGGGGAGTTCCAACTATACAACCCCTGTCATGGACGGATCATTTGCTCCTTCGACTGGCCTTTCAATATGCCACCCCTCATTGCTGGGAGGTGGAACCAACGAGATGGTTCCGCCCCAGGCACCTAATGGACCCAGAAGGGTTCCAGATGGCGCTTGGGTCAATTCCGGCCTCCTTTGCCAACAGCTCGGTGGACACCCTCGTGGACTCCTGGCAGATGGCTGCCTCTGGGGCATTCCTTTGCAGCCTCTGACCCACTGCAGAACCCAATTAGCTCCCTGGTTTTCCGCGGAGGTTCGGGAAATGAAATGGCGGAAGAGAGGCCTAGAGAGCTGTTGGAGATCCAGCAGGTCCGAATCTGACTGAGCGCAATTAAAACCTTATTTTAGGTCTTATCTTGCTACAATGAGAGCGGCGAAGCGTGTATACTTCTCTGCTCTCATTGCATCCACAGATAACCACCTGGCCGCCCTGTTTAGGGTCTCACTCCCTCCTTAACCAGGTGGAGGGGGAAGACCCTCTGCAGGGATGTGCCAAGGAGTTTAGTCAACATCTGATGGACAAGATCCCTCAGATCCAGACAGGCTTGGACTCCGACTGGGCAGAGTCCGATGGGAGTATGATGATTGGTCTTAGAGATATCATCTGGGAGGAGTTCATCCTGTGACTCCAAATGAGGTGGACAGGATCATGGGGAAGCTGAGTGCTGCCACGTGCTTATTGGACCCGTGTCCCTCCTGGCTGTCTATGCCACCCAGGAGGTCACATGAGGCTGGCTCCAGGTAGTAATCAATGCCTGTTTGAGTGAGGGTTCCTTCCCTGCTGCCTTGAAAGAGGTGGTGGTGAGGCCCCTCCTCAAGAGGCCTGCCCTGGACCCGGCTAATTTGAACAACTTTCATCCGGCCTCCAACCTTCGCTTCATTACAAAAGTTGTTGAGAGCATGGTGGCTCGGCAGCTCCCACTGTTCCTGGAGGAAACTGACTATCTAGACCTGTATCAACCGGGCTTCAGGCCCGGATACAGCATGGAGACGGCATTGGTCGCACTGGTGGATGATCTCTGGAGGGCGCGGGACAGAGGTTATTCCTCTGTCCTGGTCCTATTAGATTTTATTTATTTATTAAATTTATATCCCGCCTCTCTTCCCCCTTCGGGGAACTCAGCGGTTTTCGATACCATCGACCATGGTATCATACTGCGATGCCTTGAGGGGTTGGGAGTAGGGGGCACCATTTTACGGTGGTTCTCCTACCTCTCGGGCCGAACGCAGGTAGTGTTGGCAGGGGGGCAGAGATTGGCCCCAAGGCCCCTCCTTTGTGGGGTGCCCCAGGGGTCAGTTCTCTCGCCCCTCTTGATCAACATCTACATGAAGCCTCTGGGTGAGATCATCCATGGTTTTGGGGTGAGGTATCATCAGTATGCTGATGATACCCAGCTTTTCATCTCCACCCCTAACCAACCCAGTGATGCCCTCAACATGATGTCCGGTGTCTGGAGGTGGTGCAGGTCTGGATGGGGAGGAACAGGCTCCGGCTCAACCCGGCTAAGACTGAGTGACTGTACATACTGGCATCTCGAGTTGTCCAGGATATTCCACCTTTGGCTATGGGGGAGAGGTGTTGCCCCCCGTAGATAGGGTGCACAACTTGGGTATCCTCCTGGATGCACGGCACATTTTAGAGGAGCAGGTGGGAGCCAGGGGGGCATTTGCCCAGGTTTGCCTGGTGCGCCAGTTGCGTCCCTATCTAGACCGAGATGCCCTATGTACAGTCACTTACACGCTCATCACCTCCCATCTGGACTACTATAATGCTCTTTACATGGGGCTACCCTTGAAGACCATTCGGAGGCTTCAACTTGTCCAGAATGCAGCAGCGTGGGTTGTGATGGGAGGGTCCCGATACTCCCATATCACACTCTTTTACGCGAGCTGCACTGGTTACTGGTTGCCCTCCGGGTGAGATTCAAGGTGCTGGTATTGACCTATAAAGCCCTTCATGACTTAGGACCAGGGTATTTGCGGGGAGCCCTGTGGCCAGCAACGGTCTTCCAGCGTCCCGTGCGCTCCCAAAGGCAGGGCCTCCTTTGGGTGCCGTCGGCCAGACAATGTCAGCTGGTGGCCCCTAGGGGTAGGGCCTTATCTGTGGGAGCACCCACCCTCTGGAATCAACTTCCCCTGGAGCTTCGGGTGGCCCCTGACTTTTGATCTTTCCGCCGTGACCTAAAAACATGGCTTTTCCAGCTTGCCAGCCCAGACTGACGGAAGGATGGGAATTTTTAGCAGTTAGTTTTTATGGTTAGTTTAGTGAGATTTCTTATTTAATTTAATTCTGTTTTAATTTTTGTACTGTTTATTTTTAATGTAAGCCGCCCTGAGTCCTTCAGGAGATAGGGTGGCATAGAAGTCTAATAATAATAATAATAATAATAATAATAATAATAATAATAATAATAATAACTGTACTGATTCACTTAACAATTGTGGCAAGAAAGGTCATAAAATGGGGCAACACTCAATAACTGTCTTGTTCAGCAACAGAAATTTGGGCTCAATTGTGATTGTAAATTGAGTTCTACTTGTGGTTTGCTTGTTTGTTGATTTATGATAAAAAGTTTTGAATTACTATGAGGACAAATGGCTCATTAACTGAATAGTTATGCATTCTTTCTTGCATGTTTGTTTTAACTTGTGTTCATTCTGTCTATTCCTCTTAATTCCTTCTAATTTGTCTCCTTTTTTAACTGTTACTCTATTTTATATTTACTCAATATAAATTCTATATTGTTCCTCTTTCTTGTCAGACAGGAAGTCGCTACTTAAGAGAGAATTACAACCTGAAACACAATACAGATTCCCTCTAAGAGATATATTTTATCTTGAAATATCAAGCACAAGTATTGTATATAAATCCTTTTATCAGCTGCAGATTTTTAAGCTTCATATTTGGGATTTTGGCTTACTACAAATGAACTTTCAAAACAGTCATTATCATTTAATGTTGATCACTTTATCCTTAGTAAAAGTGTTTCTGATATGATGATTCAGATCCATGCTGAATCATCAAAATAGATGACATAAAATTTTTCTAAGCAATTAATTTGAAATATAGCACAAAGACATATCAGTGTGAATTAACAGAAGAATTATATGAAAAATATTATATCATTGTCATATGGATTTAGCAGAACCCACTGAAATCACATGACTCAAAGAAAATCATGGAAAAGCCTGAAAGCTCTTTATATCAGCTATAATGAAGGAATTATATTTGGTAGTCACTGAACAATTTGGGTATGGTCTTCCAGAGTTTCTCAAAAAGTTGTAAACAAATCATAACACATACTATACCAGAAATATAAACAAATAGCACATACTCCATATACTTTATGTGACACATTAAATTAAATGGGATTTCGTCCTTCTTCAAGCTGTCTGTTCGGTCACATTTACTTTTCAAGGTTCAGCCCAGCAGAAGCCAAACCAAAGCCTTTAAGTTCAAATATGTCTGACTTCTCTGAAAATAGAAATCAAAAGCAACAAAGGTTAGGCAAATGTGTTTAGAATTACTATAAGCTGCAAGCCAAGGCTAAATCTCAGGGACCTTAGTATATGTTTTAAACAATATTTGGTACTTAACATATAATGAATCTTCTTTAATGATATTGCAGTTCTGTTGATTGTATCAACCGAATTTGGCTTTGCAGGAAAGTATTACTATAGTTTATAATAATATGGAATTATTTTACATTTATAATTATATGATTAATGTAGTAAACTAACTGCAGCTATTGCTAAAGTAATTATTTGTACATTTTCCAGATTTATAGTAAGATTTGGACCATACCAGAAAATCACATTAGTTGTGAATTAGATCTTGTGCCATTTTACAAATGACATAGATTACCTGATCAAGGCAATCTGTTGTCTGAATTTTGTACAATTCATCTTTGTGCTTTTGCCATACATTAGATCACTTCCATGTTTATATAATATACAGGCTAACATATGAATAGTTAAACTTCCATGAGTATTAAAAGATATAAATGAGAACATTCTCTGTTAAGTCTCTGGTAGAGAGTCGTTAATTGTCCAGAGCCAATATGGAAAAATAGCATGTGAAGTCACATGTGCTTGTGCATGGACACACATTCAGTCCTTAAAATGACAAGTTAGTAATAATATTAATCCCATTTAAAAGATTGTTGAAAAAAAACCACAACATGAACACTAAAATATAAAATAATCTTGTTGGTTTTCTTCTCCCTAGAACTCCCTGCCTGCATATGCAACTGATTAACAGTGGCTAATTTGGATAAAGATAAAGATAAAGATGAAGCTATCTGCTTGCTTTTTGCAAGACAGAAAGCCAGATTTTGTTTTGATATCTTGTGATTATTTACCAGGAAAAAATGACAGGGTAAAACGATGGATCATCAAATTATATGCTTTAGTGTTCTGGGTCAATAGCTAAAGAGAAGTGTATGAATTGTATGACCCTTATAATATTATAGAGTAAGGCTTGTAAACTTTCCTGACCACTGTTTCCAAACCAAGAAATAGGTTGATATTATAACCAAGGTGCTAATATAATTTGAATGGTCTAAAATGACAGTTAACCAGTAATGTTTGTATATTTTCATGTAGCTCATTGAAGAAAAGACTTTTGTTCAATTCTATCATGCTTTTCCCCATTCACTATAAAAATACAGCAGTCAGCATTATTTGGGCTTTATAAGCCAAGAAGTCTGTAGTCTGCTTGATATTTCAGAAGTGCATGTGTAAGTTAGACTGGCAAATGAGAAAGAAATGGGGAAAAAAGATTTTTTAAAAAGTACCATCAAATATATTCAAAAGTCTTATCCCATCTCCCACCTGTATGCATGAGTGTCTATAACTTTACCATCAGTTGACCTTAACCCAGAAGAGATTGTATTATTAGAAATAGATAGATGAGCTACATAAAATTTGATTTAGGAAATGGGCTTATGAAACTTACTCCCATACTAGGACTAGACTGCTATTCACTTGATTATTTCTTATGGTGGACTGTGTATTCATGTGTTTTGCTCTTGGGAAGGCAAGGAGAGATAGGAAGGTGATTCCAGTCTATAACACAGTAATCAGTTCACCACAAGGAATAAGCAGTTGAGTAGCCAAATCTAGTCTAAGATCATAGACTGCAAATGTTACATCACACTATTTGTTCTTGTATGACTATCTGAGCCCTCCAGAGTTTCAGCTGGCATTTAGAAAACCCAGAGTTGGAGTCCATTGTTCCAAGGACTCATTGTTGCTATTTCACTTGTGTTCAACTTAGTCTACTTCCAATAGTGGTCCTATTGCTCTTTTAAGTTCAGGTTTTAGAATCATGATTCAGACTCCACCAAGGAAGACTGAAGAAGTTCTGGTTCTAGTTTTATTCCATCGCCTGAATTGGCAGAGATTTGTCCAGCCATTGCTTCAACCACCTCCTCCTCCTCCTCCTCCTCCTCCTCCTCCTCCTCCTCCTCCTCCTCCCTCTTCTAATTGAGTCAGACATTACATTGCTAGTGTTGGTAGCTAAGTTCAGCAATATCCTACAAAAACCAAAGGTTCAATTATCCATCATTTTCTCTTCCATTTGTAGCAGATAAAAGTGAAATGAAATCTTGACAGTTATTGATTCTCTCAGAAACATTGTAATTTGCAATCTGATTTTCTCTTGATGCAAGGAATTCCGGTTTGTTGCAATAGCTAAGCTGTCTAGTGACATTGCATTTAAGACAGTATTGCCGTGTTTCAAATAAGTTTAATATGCATTTTAATAAGTAGACATTGTGAAGAAACTTTACTTGAAAAACTATTGATAAAAAACAGCAACTAATCATGTTGGAACATTCTAGCAAAGTGAGGCTTATAGAAGAGATAGAACTTAATATTTCACTATAAACTCAGTCCATATTTCAGTCCAGTCTTTCTTAATTTGATCCCCATGAGATATAAGAAGATATAAGAAAATGCCAGAATTACTATCATTTCAAGGAAGAGACTCACACGAACAAGAATCTTGTTCTTCTCTGAAGTGAAATCTTATACAAACTTACTATATTAGCCATGAAATTGCTGTAACTAAGTGCCCCTGAAGGATCTATTTATCTTTTTTGAAAGGATCTATTTATCTTTTTTGAAAATAAAAGAGTCACCTAGACTAACAGGGACTTCATAAACCTAAGCATGCAATTGTGATTTGTGGTATGACAGTTTCTCTGCTAAGGCTTAAGTAGCTTTGTAAGCTTATGAAAATATTTCACTCCAACCAAAATCCACAAGGCTACTTTCTAGGTTATTTATTTATTTAGTTTCCTCAAGGCAGCTTAACAAAATTGAAGAATAAAATCAGAACATAAAAAGTTACAAATTAAGTTAAAAAACAACAATAAATGTGAGAACAATTAATCTGTGGATACTTCCAGAGATTGTGGGTGCTGCATCACCTGAGATTTTCAAGAAGAAACTGGACTGCTATTTGTCTGCAATGGTATTGAGCAGGGGTGTTAAACTCAAGGCCCAGGGACCAGATACGGCCCGGGGAGTGCTTAGATCTGGTCTGCAGGGCTGTCCTGGAAACAGTAAAGGACTGTTCCATGATGCCTCTACCAGTGAAAGTGGAGCTCGGGAGGCCCACAGGCAGCCCTCCCAAACTCTGTTTTTGTTGGCAGGGGATTGCAGGAGGCCATCACAGCTGAAAATGGAGCTCACAAGGGCTTCCCACCACCTTCCCAAGCTTTGCTTTCACTGGCAGAGGGTTGCAGGAGGTTGTTGCAGTCAAAAACAGAGCTCAGGGGCCTGTTTTCGCTGGCAGAGTGCTTGGGCCATCACAGGCGCCCCTGACACAAGTGATGTCAAGCTGGCCACACCCACCCTGGTAATGCCCACCCTGTTCCCCTGAGATCAAATGCAACCCTGATGTGACCCTCAATAAAATCAAGTTTGATACCCCTGGTATAGAGTCTCCTTGAGCAGGGAGTTTTTTTAAATTCATATTTATATCCCACCCTTCTCCGGAGAATCAGGGCGGCTTACATTTTTTGGGATACAACCCAATGTGCTCAGCAATAGCCTTCATTCCATTGTATATGCCTGCTTATTACTAAGCGGAATTTTTACAAAGTCAGCTTATTGCCCCCAACAATCTTGGGTCCTCAGTTTACCTACCCCGAGAGGATGGAAGGCTGAGTCAACCTTGAGCCTGGTGGGATTCGAGCCTGCAGTAATTACAGGCAGCTGGAATCAAGTGCTAGGCTATTAACAGCCTGCACCACCAAGGCTGCTTAACTAGAACTAGAACTAGAAGATCTTCAAGATCCCTTCCAATCCTATTATTCTATGTTCTATGTTCTAAATGGATACCAAATGCATACATTGTATTAACAAAGTGCTATTTGTATAAGAAATTATCTTACTTTCTGACAGAAATTGATTAGCTGAAAGCAGCTGCCCTTAGTTTAATATCCCATAGATGTGCAGAATTTCAATTACCATGGAGAACTGTGTTGAGTTGTGATCACTGACAATAATATAGTATATAATTACTATAATTCACAGCAATCATAACCAAAGAAATAATATATGCGGAATTATTCTGCATCTGCATAGTAAATTCCATGTTGATCTGACTGATCTTTCTGCCCCAGAAATAGATTTTTAGAAGATGTGTGATAGCATAGTTAAAGGTGACATTTTTTACATGACAGGAAAAAAGTCTGATTGTAAAGATTAGAGGCTGTTCTACATTTCTTCTACCTTACTATACTAAATCAATTTAATATGGCATTATTTTTGCTGGTATAAAAAGCTAAACCAAAGATATATCTGTTCCAGTTGTACAAGAAGTAGCAGAAATTCTGCTCAGTGCCATTGTTAATGGGGCCCAGCCCCATTTCAATGTGACTTTAACTCAGTGCTTATTAGAAGAAGAGCGAATGGATTGAACTGCAAATGTGGAATGATGATAATCAGCCTTTCCCAGCTGGTTATATGCATTGCAGGAGGTTGGCAGGCCCTTTAAACAGAAAACCTCACATCTGCTTTTGTTTATCCTTTTGCTTCAGGCAAGGCTGCAAACTTAATAAATGGCATGAAACCTAAGGAAGCATAAATATAAAAGAGCATTAGAAAAAATTACACCATCTTTGTCTACCTGCAATATTTTAATAATACACTGGGAATGTATTATTGCTTCACAAAAGCATCCACATGGCAAAGTTTTTCACTGAGGATCCCTTGCTGGAAACATTCCTCTTTGTGGGGTTACCACTTTTCCTGGGTATGTCTAAGGCGGCTCCCTAAAGCTAATAATTTAGGGTTTCAGGCCACAGTTCCATAACGATGCAAGGGCTGGTTTTTCAAAAGGGTGTTTTATAGTGGTGTTTATAATGATACAAAACATTGTTTCTCTTAAAGGAGATGAAAGACATTTCCTTGAGGTAGAAGCACAATGTACAGTCAGGGTCTCCTAGTATTAATAATAACTTTAATACACAAGTATATTTACTTTCATGTTTTCTGTATGTATCTTCAGCCTACCTGGCTGTCAGCAGAACTGTTGTGAGTGAAGCTTGCTAGGGAGAAACAATGAGCCTAGAAGCCCAGCCACCTTGGAGACAGAAAGTGGAGGTGGGAGAAAAAAAAAGATTTGTGTTGAGTACATTGCTATGATTTATGATTCATTATGAAAGAACTGGCTTTCATGCATTAGCCCTAATATAAGTGAATTACAATGTACATTTGAAAAACTCCAAAATCTTTCTTTCTACAGCTAATGGTTTGTTGAATACATTTCTTGCAATTGTAGGCTGATTATTAATAGTAAGTGTGAATTGGGTCAGAAGAACAGTATAATTTGAAGGCCTTGAACTGTTTTTTCTCAGTTAAGAGCTGCAGGCTGCATCACTTAATATAAGATTAATTAATTGGTGATGTGGAAAGCACATAATGTGATAAACCTAGAGTATGCTGAATCACAGGTATTTGTTTCACAGACTACTTTCCTTAAAATATCTGAATGTTTCTTGATTTATCATCTTTGAGCTTGCAATAACTGGATTAACTGAACGGTGTCTTTTCTTTGTAGCACAGTCTATTATTAATATCTTATATACAACTTGTGAAGTTCCCTTTATTCCAATAAACTCCCCATCAGAAACCTTATTAGTTGATGATATCTTTATAACCTTTATATTAGCTACTTTAGTTGTAGACATTTACTTTCTTATATGTTCACCCAAATGTCATTTACCACCAAAATACAATTTTGACATGTCCAAGGGAAATGCTTCCATATCAATGTGGTATTCTACCGATTCGGGTGAACCGGTAGTAAAAAATGCTATCATTTGGCTGAACTGGTAATAAAAAAACAGCTACTGGTTTGGCCGAACCAGTATTTCCTTTTTCTTCCTCCTCCTGATGATCAGCTGTTCTGACGAACAGCTGTGCCAGGATCCCCCTCACTGTCTTACTGCTTCACCCAGGAGGCTTCCCTCAAGAGGCAAAAAAATGGAGTGCGAGGGAGTGCTGCATGGCCCCTCCCCTGCGTTCCTTCTTTTGCCTCCTGGGCCTCACGGAAGCCTCCTGGGAGCAAAAATGGCTTCCCTCAGGCCCAGGAGGCAAAAAAAAAGGAAGCATAGGTGGGGGGGCTGCAAAAAGAAGAAGCCATGCCCATCCTATCAAGTGGCCACACCAAACTAGCCACTCCCACCTAGCCATGCACACAGAACCAGTAGTAAAAATATGTGCATCCCACCCCTGTTCCACAGACATGTAGAAATTATTTACACAGTATTCTGGATGCTGGCCAATATCTGTTAAGAAAATCCAAGTCGATACCATCTCCCTCCAATTACATCTTCCAGTCCCACCAGATTTAGTACAGAAGGCATGCTGTGGATTCTGTCATTAGGAAAACTACATTTGGTGGGATGTAGGTCGTGGGCCTTCTTGGATGTGGTGGTTGCATTGTGGAGTAACCTCCCCCTCAAAGTTTAGTATAACACCATCACTCCTGACTTTCTGAAGACTCCTTGAGACCCCAGAGAACTGGAGAACTATCAAATGGCTTTGTTAAGTATTAGCCACGGGCCATATCAAAGTACAGAGTTCCAAGTACTAATTATTACTAAAATCCGATAAAAAAATTTAAAATGAAATTGGAATGAAATACAACTTAAAATGAAATTGGAATAAAATACAGTTTAAAATGAAATTGGAATGAAATACAATAATTTAATATATGGATAAATAAAATATGATAAAATTATATTTCAGTGTCACCCCAACAATCTACCCCAATCAGTCTGCCACATGCTGATCTCATCCAAAACATTTTACTCAAAAATGGTTTCATTATTAATGTCCCTTTACCCGTTATATTGTTTAGCTGCATTTTATAGGGTTTTTTAAATGTTTTAATAATATTAAATGTTAGTTGTGAATTATTGTTTTGTAACTTTGTTGTATGCCACCAGAGTAACTTGTTTTTTCAGATAGATAGCTATGTAAATTTTAAAAATAAATAAATTTGGAATTTGAGATTTTGTGATAGATGTATTCAAGAATTTATAATATGACTTATGCTGACATCCTGGAATGGGTTGCAGCTGCATTAAGAAATGTAAACCTTTGTACATTTATTTGGAATTGTATTTGGTTAAATTTTGACTTATTTAATTCTCTTAGAAGACAATGTTTGGCTTTTTGTTTTTGTTTTTCTTTTGTTTTTTTCAGACACCTCTACCTTTTAATTTAGTTGTTTCTGGGCTGAGAAAAAGCAGGCTTAGGAACAGAGCAGCTGAGAGAACTATGCTCAGTTCCAAAGCAGTATCATGTACCATCCCATTCAGAAACATAGTGAGTCCTCTTTGGAGCATTTCAATAGCTCATTGCTTTGTTCCTCATTTCTGTTTTAGGAGCAGGTAGAACATCCTAAAAAGAAAGATGTGGAAGAAATCAGGGTCTGAGCTGATTTTTGCATCAAGAAAATCATTTTTTTTAAAGTTTAAAACCGGTTACCCAAAATGGTCAATATTGACTCCCAATGCTGATGGAACTATCCATTATTTTTACGTTTCATCACACAGTCAGCCAGATGTTCAGATGGAATTGGCATTTTTATGTACACAGCAATATGAAATCACACCTACAAGTTCTTTAGCTAGAGTTGGTCTTCATACACATTGAGTTCTCCCCAGAATCTAGGATATCATAATGTATCAGAATACCATATGTGTGGATCCATGCAGTGTGACCTCTTGTAATTGACAGATTATTATCTGTGGGTAATTTACTATTAGATTCAGTCTAAGACTGATGGAAACTTAATAATTCAGGTCCTAACCAAGGACCTGAGAATTATTTAGGTAGTGTCTATGCATACAGGCAGTTCTTTTCTATTACCTTTATTATAATTGGTCACAGCCAGATGTTTAGACTGGATTTGGCATGTTTATCTGGGATAGGCAGATGTTGCTTGATGCTGTTAAACATATTGACACAGGATGTAAGTTGTTCCAAGTAAAGCTAATAGTGATTCAGTCGTCAGAAAGATGTTCCTGTGGTGTTCCAGTTGGTTTGGGATTGCACTTAATGTGCCTATTACTATTGGTATTATCTCTGCATTTTTGCCACATTCATTCTACTTCTCATTGCACATTTCTGTATTTTGTGATTTTTCTAGTTGTTTCTCTTATCTTCTGCTGTTTGCAGATGCTGCAGTGTCCACTATCCAGAGTTGTATGTCTTTCTTATCTACAGTTGTTAAGTCTGGGTTGTTATGTGGTTGCTATGTGATTGTCTGTGAATTTTAACATCCCAGTTCCTTTAGCTTCTTCATTTTCAATTACTTTGTCTATTTTGTGGTCCTGCCAGTTCTTGCTTGCAGGTAAATGGCATTTCTTGCAGATATCCCAATGTACCATTGTTGCTACATTGTCATGCGATTCTTGGTCATCAACCTGTGCAACCATCTTGCAGCAAATTAGTTGGACCACTATGTCTCTTTGGTTTCTTTGCAAAGGCAGTGTTTGCTGTTTGTTTCTATCTTTTCAATTTTGCCATCGTATGCATTTGTTTGTAAGGCTTGATGATATCCCCTTTTAGAAAAATGAAGGATTATTTCTTTTAGATTTGGCAATCATTTAATACTTAATTTTTACAAGTGTTTGTGAGTATAAGAGGTAAGCACCAGCATCTTAATTGAACTTGGTAACAATTATGTACCTAATACAGCTCAATCAAAAATAGCAAAACATTCCTTCATATACACAAAGAAGGCATGTCTATTAAAGTCAGTCTTTATACTAGAAAAGTGCAGCAAATCATAATTGCCAGACATTTAACCTTTAGTTCAACTTCTCAGCTTAATTTGGCAGATAAATTCAAGACATGACTTGGCTAACTGCTACAGACAAGAATGAAACCTTACACACAACATTTGATTGTTCAGTGCAATAAAAAGAACTTAGAAGTATATCTATATGTTTGTGTGTGTATTAAAATGTATGCTTATTGCTTAATAGATATTTGGTAGGTGCTTGGTGGCCGTCAATGACAAGATATATCTACATAGGAGGTTTGGAATTGCTGGTTCCCATTTCAGTAACCTCAGCTCAGTTCATAGTTACTTACATAGCTGATTTTAATTAGTGTTTTTTTAATGTTCAAGAGCAGGCTGTATTTCTTCAGGCTTTTCTAGTGAGGAAGAAAGAAATAAAATAATAAGAATATTTAACCAATATAGTACTTTTTATTCAATACTGCTTTCCATTGTACATGGGTAAGTCAAGTTACCATTTCTTTTCATTATTAAATTATAAATAATGACTGTATTGTGATAAACTGTCATGACATTCAGAAGTAGCACCCTAATACCAGAGGACAAGCCAGTAGTCATATAACAATGATCTGCTTAAACAAAGGAAAAGAAGAGAAAAATGTGACTACTTCCGTTCTTTCATTGATTTATACAAGCACAATTGTTATTTATTATACTATTATAATTGATTTCCTTAAATTAAAATCTCTTCCAAATTAAATATTCTTCCTCGTGGTTTGGACTTTGGCAAATACAATAGATAGAGACTATAGATAGCCATTTTTAATATGCATTTAACAGACACTGAGATCCAGTCTCTGTTAAATGTAGTCTCTAAACTCCATCATTTTTCTTTTTAGCATATCAGATTTGGTTACTCATTATTCATAAGGTTGCCTAGCTTTTCTTGTTTTCCTATGAATATGCAGCATGTAAGCGTATTTGATTAAAACTTCTTCTTTATGATCTTAACTTTGGCTTATATCAGTTTGTTGTTGACATAAGAGCCTGGTTTCTTAGGAAATAAGTAAAATCCTAACCTTACTCACATCTGGCCATAGGTAGCCAATTTTCCAGGTTAGTTTTACCTGTTCTTATGATGAAATTGGCACTTTAAATCATTACGTCATGTTGTTCTCTATAATGCAGGATAGCTGTACATCCAGATGTGACAATTCTTGGGTTCCTACTTATATGGAAATAGGACATTACATTTGCAGAAAGGGCAGGACAAGATGTAGAAGGACAATATAAAAATACAGATATACCATGCAGAGTTAACCATCTTGGTAAAAAGGAAGATGCTATATGTATAAATTAACATTTAAACATATTGTATGCCATTTTGTTAACATGAATTTTAGTATGTATAGTTTAGGGTATTCTAAATTATACCCCTGCCTCTTTGCGTGCATGTTTTTGATCATTGGGATTTAATCCTACATTGATTAAAATTTGGCAGATTAGATTCTAATAGATGGACTTCCTCAATATCTGATCTCATTAGTAAAGTATGTAAACAGCTCTAACTAATCCAAACTCTAGCTAAAAGTTAGCACATATACTGGCTGATTTTACAAGCTTCGTTTTAGATTTTATCAAGCTGTTTGAGGCTAGGAATTCCTATCTAAAATGCCTGCTAAGCAACACATTAGCTAATGGAGCTGAATAGTATTGCACAAACTTTAAGAAGTGTGGTCTTTTATATGAATTTGAATTAGTTTAAAGTGTATTTGGAAAGATATGAGCTGAGAGATCTATGCAGTGAATTTAGTTTATTGCACAGGTCATATGAAGTTAATAGCTGTATTTTTCTTGCAGTTTAAAGCTGTTCAGTCAGATAATGTGTATAGCTTGTCTAATGCTTAGTGTCTAGACAGAGCAAGCAGACAAGGACATAGTGATCAACATATATACTCACAAATATGAGGGGAGGGGGCTTTAGTCATCTCTCGGAAGAATTTCTGCCATTATGAAGCCCAGAATTCTATAGGTTAATCATCTGAAAAATGATAAGGATTTTATGTTGATCAGGCTTAAAAACATGCCACATAGAAATAATGGCATTAGGAATTAGGACTTTCCATTAGTACACCTAGTTAAATAGTGCCAAAATTGACTAAGCAATAGTATTAATTCAAATTTTTAATAAACAAATGCATTATTGTTTTCCTGTTTTTCTGTGAAAACTAACAATATATTTTACTAAGGCTTAACTGATTAAGGCAAAACTTCATTTAAGGGTGGTAAACTTTTAACTAGCACTATAAGGAATATTACATTGGTGGCCATTAAACATTAGCAGGCTGACCATTGTGAAATAAGAATTAGTATATTTGGAGGAGAAAATTGGGAAATATGATTATTGAGACCCAATAGTGATAATTGGAAGCCACCTAGAGTTAGATATAAAAGAGGCAGCTAGATAAATGTTTTAAATAAATAAAATAAATCAATAATTCTGCATATATTGGTTATTTATATAGTAAGGGAAAGTGAATTCTCAAAAAATGAAAGTGCCTGGTAAACATGGTATTTTATGGTTAGATAACATCAGTAGGTCCAGACCACATGCAAGGCCACATAACGTTTTTGTGACTTTGAAATCAACTCTGATTATGATTACCAAAAATTAATGGCGTATTTACTTCATGTAGTTTTGGTAGAAAATACACGAAAGGTGTTTTGTACATTCTAAAGTAATAACCGTGCCTGTCTTCTTGAAAAAAGTGAACATCTCAACATACTCCCTATTTAAAGTGGGATTCGGCAATTTTGCAGTTCTATCATTAGCTCAACTAATAAGGTTTTGGAGCATTTCAAAAATGTTAAGTGTAGCCTTCAGCCATGTAAAGGTTGCAAACATATATTTTATGGAATGTGCAAGTGGAAAAGTGAAAGAATCAGAGCCTCATTCTACTTTGTAGAAATCAGAAGGGCAGCTCAAACATTCCTGCACTTTTATTTCTACAAATAGAAAAAAGAAGAAGAAAAATGTAGGTTGAGTTCTGTGCTGCTTTTCTGAAAAGGGAGTTGAAGCAGGAGACTGAAAAACTGGTGGTAATGATGATAACTATAATGATGAAAGGTATTGTTGCCCTTCTATTATCTTTTTTAAAACAGAAACACCATGCCACAATAATTTTATTCCTTGCTGAGAATACATTATGAAGTAGTAGAAACCACACTCTGACATTTTGTCCTCAATGAAACATGAAACCAAAATTGTTACTTTACATCATTGTGTGTAGCAAGCCATTTCAATATATGAAGGGAGAGGAGCAAAAAGAATGTGGACAAGTATAGAGATGGTAGATAACAGATTGAGAGAATTAAACCAGAAAAATGTCCTGTACAGAGTATTTGATCATCTCATAAAACAGCACAAATATCAATTACACACAAAAAAATGAAAGTGATGGAATAAGAGTTGAGATGATGATGATGATGATGATGATGACAATGGTATGATGGTGGCAGTGATGATGATGTTAACAACTGAGACATTCAGTGAACAAGATTATAGGCTAGGAAGTTTATAAATAAATGTTATCATCACAGTCTCCAAAAAGCCAGCAAAATGGAATTGAAGGCTGCTGATGTCTTAACACGCGTGCTGTGTTATCAATACTGTTGTTATGCAAGGCCATAAATTGTGTTGGCTTGGACATTGTACAACATCATAGTGACCGTAGACCAGATAAGACATTGACCTAGGTTCCCATTTCTTGGTTTTATGGACTATGAATTAATATGAAAGACTCTTTACTTACTCATAAACCGGCAGGTTTTTAACACAGATATTTTAGCTATGTGTAGTTTAGTGTTAGGATTGGTGAGGAAGGAGCAGAGGAAAACAGAAGTAATGGCAATTTAAACTTAGAAAAATAGGTATTCAGTCAGTTTACTTTTGATTAATTGCAGAAGAATATGGGAACTTTAAGGAGCAGTACTTAAATAACTTTTCTATCTGGTCCTCATATTTCTTCACAGGATTAAAGCACTCTTGTAGCTCCTTGCTAGGCAACTCCAGGTGGTTTGAGCACTGCAGTACTAAGGATCATGAACCATAGTAACAAAACTTTGTATAATATATAATAGTAGTTCATATACTCGGCTAGCCATCCAAACTCTAAACATTTCACTTAACACTGTTTTAATTAACTTGTGAAAAACTAATAGGAGAATGTGAAGTGGAACTCCAAAACACCACAGAGAAAGACTGCCTCTGGGACCATGTTTCTTGGTGTTCACAAAGGCATGGGTCCTAACTGCCCTACACACAGAGAGAAAGAGAGACAGACAGACAGGACATATTCCATCAGAAGAAGAGAATCTCCAAAGCATCTGAAGGCAGGACAAGAAGCAATGGGTGGAAACTAATCAAGGAGAGAAGCAACCTTGAACTAAGGAGAAATTTCCTTAGTTAGAACAATTAATCAATGGAACAACTTGCCTCCAGAAGTTGTAAATGGTCCAACACTGGAAATTTTTAAGAAGAGATTGGATAACCATTTATTTGAAATAGTATAGGGTTTTCTGCCTAAGCAGGGGGTTGGACTAGAAGACCTCCAAGATCCCTTCCAATTCTGTTATTCTATTCTAATCCTTACAGTATATTGGAATCAAGCCAGGGTCAAAAGCTTATTACCAATCAATGTAGCATCCAAAGAATACATATAATAACAACCTAACAGATGCAGGCAACTAATAACATGGATTACCAACTGAAATGATTATCAAATGATTATCATTTTGTACCTTTTGTACCTTGCACCCCTTGCAATGTATGGGACAGTAATCTGGATGTAAAGTGATGTTTTATCATGTTGAAAAGTTCATTCCGTATTTTGAGCTATATCTTATTTGTAACTTTGCAATTACTTTGGTTAAGGTTGCTCTTGAATGATGTATTAGTGGCAGATTAACAGATATTATATCAAAATTAAAATTCAATGACAGTGGGATTCTGGAACATGATTAACATGAGTGCTGTTATTCACATGGATGAATAGGTAGTCCAGAGATTGACATATATATCAGTTTTACTATGTTTCTTGTTTTTTTGGCCTTAAATTAATTTTAATTAATTGCAAGAGAGAGAAAGTGCCCAAGTGGTTTCCTTTAGTGTAGGTCATTTTAGACATGATTTTGATTAGTACGAACATTTAAAAGTACTTTTTCTAACACATAAATATTTATGCAGAAACAGTAGTGGTTAACATTTCTGCATTTCATGAGAAAGGTTTTCATATTATAAGACATTTAATGTTAGTGATCATGAATACATTTTGTTATCTTTTTAACTATTTCTTCTGATTTTTTTCTTTTTAAATTTTTCAATATTATCACATAGCAAATGTCAACTATAATGCCCTTTTAACATCATAGTCTATAGAGTACATTATATCCAGAGATATTGGTATATTCAATTACCTGCAACAGTGGCATGGAAACTTTCCTTTCCACATGTCTCCAAGTAGCTTGGAAGACTTAAGAATTTTGTGTCTGTGTGTGTATAGATAGATGAGAGACAGAGACAGAGGGAGGGAGGGAGGAGAGAAAAGAAAGTATTCTGTTGCATGACTGGAATTAAAATTCTCTACCATTAGATATAAATCTATATACTGCATAATGTGATTAACAAATACATAAATATCCAGCAAAATATGATAAAATGTTTTCATGTGATGTTGACTATATACTAGACTTTGGACTTAACTCTTAAGAAGTTGAGAGATTAGAAAATGCATCAATATTATTTACAGATAAAGCAAGATAGGATTATACAATTACATTCTTTGGCTATTATAGATGTTTCCTGATGAATGGTAAACAAATTTAAATGGCCAGTTACATCAACCAGTGATTGTTTAACCCAAAACTTTTAATAGGATAATTGTATTGAATTGTCTTAATCATGATAGTTAGGTTGACTCCTTCATTACTGTTACACAAATAATGACAGTAATATGAAAAGTATAAGATAAAATGAAAATCAAATCAGCTAAAAAGTAGGCAGCAAGAAATAATTGTGGAAGAGTAAGAGTGGCATCTTGAATTACCATTTTTATTTGCTAATCTTTTATTCTCTTCAGTTCTACCAGGGAAATAGATGCAACACATTTGGAAATAAAAATCCATTAAAATTGCATTTTCTCTTTATAAGTTAGACAATGAAATTACTGAACTAGATTTGATTACAATTAACTATAAAATCATACATAAACTTTGTAGTAGGAAGGTCACCTGAATTAGCTACTTTGCATTTTACAGTGCTTTTTATCATAACAATATTAATGCAGTTATACATATTTGAAGCCATTTTATTTAAGGACACTGTTAGAGAGATAGAAAGATAGTCAAGTGTGACATTTATAAGGTCAGCTTTATTTTAAAACTTCACCATTTAAGAATGAAATGCCTGTATATTAAAAAATATACCTCTAGCTAATGGCACCTTGCCTTAAATATAAATAAAAAGTAGCTTAGTAATCCAATGAGCATCTTGTAAATAAAAAAAAATCAATTTATTGCATAAATATAGTAATATAAAAGCTTGCTTGTCTGTTACTTTGCTGAGAAGATTTTTTTCCCATGGACTGAGCTGGTCCCTTATGAGCTGCATTCTGCTAGCCTCATC
Source organism: Naja naja (assembly GCA_009733165.1). Classification (NCBI taxonomy): domain Eukaryota; kingdom Metazoa; phylum Chordata; class Lepidosauria; order Squamata; family Elapidae; genus Naja; species Naja naja. The sequence goes on along the minus strand of CM019151.1, from coordinate 131,026,666 downwards.
TTTGTGCTAAAATCAACTTTTACTTGATCATTAGTGAAGATCACTCAAAGGCATATGAGGTACAGATTTTCCCACCACCTATTTCACCTTTTCTAGTTAAATTTGTAAGACAAGGGGATTTCTTTATTGAAAAAGAAAGAATGATCAAAATAATAGACACTGCTATTTTTCTTAAAAGTTTTTTATGGCTCTTAATAGCATTGTTCTAATTCTTCATTTTTTAAAAAAATGCAAATAAAGATCACAATTTTAAAAAAAACCTCATTCCTGACTATGCAGCTTTTATATCTTTCTGGATTTTTTACATTGAAATAAATGAAAGGTGTAAATTTTAAAAAATGCAAGTATTTTATTGAAAATTTTGATTGTACTCAAAACCTAAGGAAACTCACCTGCCAGTCATGCAATTAGCTACTTTAGAAGGTGAAAATGAATCTCATAATGTCTGATGTGAAAATTATATGGAAACAGGTAATGAAGTATATTCATTTGTAGCCATTCAGGTAGTCAGCTAAATTGACATTAATGTGACCCACTGTGTTGGAAATTCTTAAAGACATGCATTATGCCTTGGTTTCTTACTGGATTATAGCTGTGTGTTAAAACTGAAGGATTAAAGGATCGTCTGGTTAAGAAGGGATCAGTAGGCTTTGGCAAATGAAGAAAAATGTACCCACTACTTCCTATAGAATGTGAGAGGAATAAAATATAACTCTTTATAGTGGCCCACTCTTAAGATCAAAAGAGCTATTCTAAAAAGACCCTTTTTAGCAATTTTTAAGCATTCTTGGTTTGTGAGGACAGCTATTGGTTAGCAAATCACAATGATAAAAATCCAAGAGGATTTCCAGTGTATGCGATGTATAACCTTGATAGCTACTAACTAGAACTAGTATTGTAATTTTCAGCCTGCGGATTAATATGGTTTAGCCTCTATTCTCTGCTTTCACTCACCCAGTCCTTGACCTTTTAATCTGAATTTTTCAGTCTGAATAGATACCTTCTAGAAATATTTTATACATATGTATACATTCATTTTTTATTCTAAGATAAAACCCTAACCACCACTGCATTTGTACTGTAAGGGCATCTTAAGCTCTCTTTTAAGAGGCGCATGACAAGTAGAATGTAATTTTTCCTCAAGTATTCACATGCATATCAAATCATACCAAGCCATTTGCTTGCCCTTTCATTATCAATGTTTACTTCAGATCTCTTGATTGTCTACAAAGAGAGTTCATTTGGAAAAAAGAAGTGTCTGCTTTTATGTGTATCTTGTCTAAATGCATTGGATTAATTTCTATTGTATTTCTAAGCATATAGTGAAGCAAAGTGTTACTTATGTGCAAATCTTTGATTATGTGAATCAATTCAGATTGATTCAGATACATTCTGACCATGATGGTATAAATATTTATTGTTAAGTTTGCATGAAGAGACAGATGCGGAGTGCTTCAAGCTCTTTGTTTATTAGTGACTACAGCTCAGAATGAACCCCTTTGGCTGGGCTGTGACTGCTACTTATAGCCAGCAGCTGCAGTTGCCAGCCAATCAGAGTGCAGGGTTTTCCCACACTTTTTAAACCAATCATTTCTTACATTTTACAAGAACAGTTCAAACTAAACCAATGACTTTAAACCTGCATACATAACACCCTTCCCCACTAGGTTCAGTCCATATTCAAACCCCAGCCTATCTAATGTATTCTTTTAAATAGGTGGGGCTCTTACGTGTACGTTGAGACCTACGTGGTTCAGATGTTTTAAGGTTCTCACCTTGTGATGGGGGAAATGTGTCTGCTGACATTTCCTTACTAGGACTTGTAGTAATGGTAGAACCTGTTTGGTTACTACAACCTGGTCTCTCCTCCCAATCCATCTCCAACCCAATGTCAGCACCTAAATCAGGTAATGATGTGCAATCTTCCATTTGTGAAAATGGTTTGTGACAGGTTTTGGGATGGTTCCTGTCATGTTAGCTCGTTACACATGGGGTTGATTCTTGCTTGTTCATTACACTCATGATCTTCCCCTTCCCCCCTAGAAGAGGCAGTAGGTATGGGAACCAGAGAGGAGCAAAAGCGATGCTCCTGAGGCAATCTGGATCTTAACTGATCAATGTGCCTGCTCCAGAGGACACCATCCTCCATTTGTACCCTGTAAGACCTGGGGCCTGTGATTTGGGTTATCTCAGCAGGAATCCATAATGATTCACCCATAAGGTTCTTAGCATAAACAGAATCACCCACAGTGAATGTGCGAATTTTGCTAGTGGAATCTAGTGGTGCATTGGGTGCATAAGTGGGATGAAGGCGATCAAGGGGAGACCTGAGTTTCCTACCCATCAACAATTCAGCTGGGGACAAATTAGTTGAGGGGTTGGGAGTGATATGCTGAAAACTGAGAAGTTTTTCAACTCTCTCAGTGATATCCCCTGGACCCAATTGCTGAAGCTTTTCCTTGGTAAAACGTACCATGCGTTTAGCCCGGCCGTTAGCCGAAGGGTGCCCAGGGGCTGTCAGGGCATGTCTGATACCCTGTTGTGCTAGATATGATTCAAAAAGGTTGGATGTAAATTGAGGGCCATTGTCAGAAACAAGCACATCAGGTAACCCGTGAGTTACAAAGCTTTTAAGCTGTTTGATGACAGCTTCAGTTGTGGTGGATGCCATAGGGATAACCTCTAGCCATTTGGAATATGCATCAACTATAATAAGGAAAATGTGCCCTCTGGTAGGGCCAGCAAAATCAATGTGAATCCTGGACCATGGGCCCCTAGGACATTCCCATTCCTGTGTGGGGCGAGGGGGGGCAGGCCTGACTACCTGACAGTTGGGACAAGATGCAATCCAGTTTTCAACCATTTTGTCAATACCTGGCCACCATACATAACTCCTGGCCAATCCCTTCATTCTGACAATACCTGGATGACCCTCATGTAACATTTCCAAAACCTCTTTTTGTACTTTTGTAGGAATAACCACCCTGTTACCCCACAAAATAAATCCTCTTAATACATATAATTCAGTTTGCCTGGATTTAAAAGGTTGGGCAAGTTGAGGTAGATCTTGAAGAGGCCAACCTTTCTTAATCCAGCCTATAACAGGGGCCAATACAGTGTCTTTGGCAGTCTCTCTGGCAATTTCAGCAGCGTGTACTGGAAGCTTGGCAACAGTTTCTAGGAAAAAGGTGTAAGTCTCAAGAGCAAAGTCCTCAGTGTGAGAAGGAAGTGGGCAGCGACTCAAAGCATTTGCATGCCCAATGTCTTTGCCAGGCCTGTGGATGAGTTTGTATGAATAAGCAGCAAGAAATTCAGTCCACCTCAGCATTCTTGGTGACAGGATAGTGGGCTAGGTTTGTCTCCTGCCACAATGCCTAACAGAGGTTTGTGATCTGTGACAATGGTAAATGTTCTCCCATATAAATACTCATGGAATTTCTTGACAGCTGCAACAATTGCCAAGGCTTCCTTGTCCAGTTGGCTGTAGTTCCTCTCTGCTTTGGTCAAGGTGTGAGAGTAAAATGCAATAGGAGCTTCCCTCCCGCTGGGAAGCCTGTGGCTCAAAAGCTCCCCCACTCCAAAAGGGGATGCATCACAAGTCAGTACAACAGGCAAATTCTCAGAGAACTGTATCAGTACAGCATCAGACGTGATTAGTCTTTTAATATTGTTAAATGCAGATTGTTTTTTTCTGCCCCAGACCCACACAGACTTTTTGTCTAATAATCTGTGCAGTGGTTCTGCAATGGTTGCCTTCTGAGGTAGGAACTTGTGATAAAAGTTAATTGGTCCAAGGAAGGCTTGCAAATCTGTTTTACATTTTGGTCTAGTGGCTTCTTTGATTGCCTGAACCTTGGCATCTGTGGGGTGGATACCATGCTTGTCAATAATATAGCCCAAGAACTCAAACTTGTCAGTCTAAGAGTGCATTTTTCTTCCTTGACTTTTAACCCCGCTTTTTTGAATCTGGTAAGGACTTCTCTGAGTCTTTCTTGTAACTGAGTGTCATTTTCAGCAGAGTTTAACACATCATCCAAGTAAGGTACTACCCCTGGCAGTCCTTGGAGCATCCTTTCCATAAGGCTTTGGAAGATGCCTGGTGCCACGCTTACTCCAAACTGTAACCTTTACATTTGAAAGCACCTCTATGAGTCACAATGGTTTGGGCCTCTGCAGTGGCATCATCAACTGTTAATTGTTGATATGCCTGGGCCAGATCCAATTTGGCAAAGACTGTACCCCTGCCAAGTGAATGTAGTAAATGATGCACCACTGGAACTGGATATGCACTCTGTTGAAGTGCATGGTTCAATGTCCCTTTATAGTCTCCACAGATTCTCACTGACCCATCAGTCTTGACTGGTGTGACTATGGGTGTCTCCCACCTGGAGTGATCAGTAGGCTCTAAAACTCCTTGAGCTATTAGTTTATCTAATTGTGCATCAATTTTTTCCTTTAAGGCAAATGGGACCCTTCTGGGCTTTAAGCGAATTGGTGGCACCTAGGGATCTAGATTGAAAGTGATAGGGGACCCCATATACATGCCCAATCCTTCGCTGAAGACCTCTGGAAACTCAGACTTCAAAGCCTCCCCCCATTCAGTGTTGCTCACGTGATTGATGCCTGTCACCTCGATGCCTAGTGGATTGAACCACTCAAGTCCCAGCAAGCTTGGGCGATCCTTGTCCACGATGGTCAGGGGCAAGCATTTGGTGTGGCCTTTGAACTTCACATTGAATTCTCTTGTTCCAACTACTGGAATCTTGTTCCCTTGGTAGTCTTTAAGAGTCAGTGCTTGCTTCTTGAAATGCTTCTTCTGAATGTTTGGGAGTAGTCTATGAATAGTGTCCCATGACACCATAGATAAATATGAGCCTGAGTCCACTTCCATTTGGCAAGGCCTTCCTTTAGTTAGTACCTTGATATGCACTTTTCTGTTATTGATAGAAGAAGAATGACCAATAGTTACTGTCTGATGAGTTTCATTCTTCCCCTTTGCTTCTGTGCTGCGCCCCATTTTCTCACTGAGGTTGTTGGGCTTGAATTCTTTGTCAGGAAACTTCCTTCTGTTGGGTGGAGTTCTGGATGATTTGCAGACTCTTGCTAGGTGTCCTCTTTTTTTCACAACGGAGGCAGATGGTATCTAGGAACTTGCATTCAGTGTGGGGGTGGCTTCCCACAAAACTTCTGCAGTAGAAATCTTGCCTCTTTCTTCCCAGGTCTTTCTTTTTCCGCTCCATTCTGAGTCTATAAATTCCTTCCTCCACCTCACTACAGTCTGATTCAGAATCTATTTGGTCACAATGAGTTGTTGTGGACTTTTCCACATCAGGATGGCTTGTAGCCTTGTAAATTTTCTTCATGGCTGCTGCTGAGGATTTGGTAGCTTCTGCTGAAGAGGCCTCTCCTTCAGCGTGATCTTAGGTCTTAGTAATAACTTGCTCTGAAGCACCTTGTCTTTAAGGCCCAGAACAAATCGATCGTGCATGGCCTCTTCTAAATTGTTAAATTCACATGCACCCCCAATGTCTCTTAAACTTGCCACAAAGTCATTTACGTTTTCGCTTTCCCCTTGATCACGACGGTAAAACTCGTGTCTCTTAATGAGGCACGATACTTGTGGGGCGTAATGGGCTCTTAACAACTTTTCTAAGTCAGGCCATTCCATTACCTTCACGTCTGCAGCTCCCGCCAATGCCTTCGCCATCTTGAAAACTGCCGGACCGCAGTGCGTGAGAAAGACCGCCCTCTTCCGCTTCTCGGAAATGTCGGCAAGATCGTTTCCTTCCAGATACATTTGGAAACAATCTGCATACGTCTCCCAGTCTTCTGCCATCGGATTGAATGGGGCTGGGGGGGTGTTCAGCGCAGCCATCTCTCTCTTCTTCTGTTCCACGTTGCCTTCTTTGTCAGGGAGATCCCATCCTTGTCGCCAGTGTTAAGTTTGCATGAAGAGACAGACGCGGAATGCTTCAAGCTCTTTGTTTAGTAGTGACTACAGCTCAGAACGAACCCCTTTGGCTGGGCTGCGGCTGCTACTTATAGCCAGCAGCCGCAGTTGCCAGCCAATCAGAGTGCAGGGTTTTCCCGCACTTTTTAAACCAATCATTTCTTACATTTTACAAGAACAGTTCAAACTAAACCAATGACTTTAAACCTGCATACATAACATTTATGATCTGAATCATCCCAAAATAGATCAGATGAGAAGTTTTCCTGAAAATTATTTGAATGTTGAATAGATTCAGATCTTTCAAATCAGTTCAGATGTTCATATTGAAATGGATCAATATGATGAATTCATATGAATATTCATATCGAATTCACACATCTGTGCAAGACATAAATTTTTATATGATACTTTCTCCTAAATAAATATATGAACATGATATATTTATTGAGTCCGTGGGGCTCTGAGCTTGGTTGTTGCTTGCAGACATTTCATTACCTGACTAAGTGCTATTGCATGTGGATTTTTTTTCTTTGTATATGCAGTAGCTTGTGCTACTGTGTTGATGGTGGAGGTTCCTCCTTGGTAGTTCCTTGATTAGACTTTGTTTTCTACTATTTGTCTGGAATTAATTCCTGCTTATCTGAGTTTAGGCTGTTGGAGAGGATCTGGTCTTTTTACTTCCTTCTTAGCTTTTTTTATTATCTCTTTTGAAATGTGTGGTTCTAATAATGGCTGATTTATCTGAATGCCAAGCTGATTTGTCTGTGCCAAGTTTGATAGTTTTTTGATAGACTATCAAAACATCCTCCACTAACCCAGTAATTCATTATCAAAGTAACAATCTCTCATAAGAGGATCTGAGTAAGAACACTATTCAGATTAGTACAAATGTACTGCAGCAACTCAGAATACTAGAAAAAGGCAAGAGACTACCTATATATCATCTTCAAACAAAATGAATACCCACACAATTTTCTCAAAAAGTTCTTCACCATTTAAACCACTACAGCACAACCAATACAACTTATAAAACATTTCAATGCATCAAAAACATTTCAGAAACAATTAATAGACTATTAAAACCACATGGTATTACTGTAGCATACAAACCAACTAAAATCTTCCAAAACATTTTAAGGAAGCCCAAACCAGCTCAAAGTGTGTGTGTGTTTAGCAGGAGTCACAGGAGTCAACTATAACATACAGTGTAAGGACTGTAATAGCCACTCTGTGGAACAGACAGACAAAAGACTACCAGAGCACATCCATGAACATTAACTAGCAGTCAGAAGACAAGGTATAATTTACTCCAAAAATATGGTTTTAAAAAACACCTAGCTATTTTTCTTGAAACTAAGTCTACCATTTTAAGCATCTATACAATATTCCATTCAGTGGTGGGATTCAACTATTTCTACCACCGGTTTGGTGGGCATGGCTTGATGGGTGCGCTTTGCATGTGTGCACACACGTTGCATGCATGTGCATGCCAAACACGCACTTTGCGCAAGCACAGAGGCATTTGTGCAGGCGCAGAGGTGTTATAACTCACCTCCTGCAAGCCTGCATGATCCCGGTTGCTTCAGCAGCTGCCGCACGGCACTCTTCTGTGCCGCGCAAAGCAACTGCACTTCAAATTCAGAGGATAAAGGTGAGTATGGGAGCCCGGGCTGGCGGGTGGGCCCAACAGCAGAGCAGTGGAGAGAACCAGTTCAGTCTCTGCTGCTCATTGCTGCTACCAGCTCTGCAGAACTGGGCCGAACCGGTAGAATACCACCGCTGCTTCCGTTAAAAGAGCTTTGGTGGCTCAGGCTGTTAAATGCCTGCTCTTAAGATCCAGCTGTCTACAATTACTGTAGGCTCGAATCCCACCAGGCTCAAGGTTAACTCAGCCTTCCATCCTCTCGAGGTAGGTAAATTGAGGACCCAAGATTGTTGGGGGCAATTAGCTGACCTTGTAAAAATGCCGCTTAGTAATAAGCAGGCATATACAATGGAATGAAGGCTATTGCTGAGCGCATTGGGTTGTGCTCCAAAAAAATTGTAAGCCACCCTGAGTCTTCGGAGAAGGGCGGCATATAAATGTAATTTAAAAAAAAAAAAGAAGGGAAAAGGAAAATTATTTTTCCATGAAATCTTTAAATAAGTACAATTTTTGCTCCCAGGGCTAAACACTAGCATTTTTAAGCTTCAGCAATGAAGTTCCAATACACTCTATGTGGTCTTCTCTTATTGTTGTTCTTTGTATAACAATAATCCTTTTTAATGCATTTTTAATAAACAGATACCAGAGAAGTATGCTTGTCCTGAAACATTTTCTCTTAATCATGTAGGTTGTATTAGATTAAAAAAACCTGTGCTAAGGGCATTGTGTGCTTTATTTTATATATTACATGCATGTAGATAATAACAATGTCTCTCTACAGATTGTGATGCAAATAGTAAGACTAAAAGAGAAATTCATTTTTACCCCTTACTTGCCACTAGCTGTTTTTAAATGCAGATTGCCTTTGGGTTCAGGATAACCGTCTGTTTGAAGTGGAACATAGCTCTTAGTTAACAGTGAAAGTGATAAGTTTTCTAAAGCCCTGTTTAGACAGACAGAGCTTATTTGGCATCCATATTAAGCTGTTTGACAAAATGTTTTGAATGTAATTAGTTCACATCAAAGGTATACCATCTTCAGTGAAGAGTAAAATTGATGAGAACTAAAGGGACTCAGATCAGCATGACCTAAATGGAGGCCTTGGTTTCAATATTTTTGTGTTGGTGCATTTGAAAAAAAAAATCTGCTTCTCTTTTTCATAAGAATTTTTGTCTAATTAATGAAGAAATTCTGGTCTTATATTAAAATCTTTGTATTTATTGCTCACTGCAAAATATCAAGGCAGCTGTGCCACTACCTCAAAAAGCATGATTTTTGGCATGATTAGGAATTATTAGTGGGTCTTTTTGTTTGTTTTATAATTACAACTGTTGAAAATATTGCTACTTTTATCTTTTTTTCCTTAAAAACCCTGCTGATTGATAACTTAATGCTGTACTGATTTCAAAATGGATTTGTTTTTGTAATAATTCTTCTGTTCATCTCCTATTCCCCACTATCTCCTTGGCATTCAGGCTCAAAACTGCAAAGTTAAATTTGGAGAATGAAGGAAAGTAATGCAAAGTGGAATTTTCTTAATTGTAAAAACTATATTGTCTTTCAATACCAGTGGAATCAATTACTGTCACTGAATGAAAATAAAATGTGAATTTTAAAATATTTGTTTTAATTTTATCACCCCAAGGGAGAAGGTGTGGATATTTGTATGAGACATGGAGACAGAGAGTCAGTGATTCTTGCCTGTATTCTAATTCTGTGATGCTAGAAATTGCATTATCCCATAATTAATTGTCTATAACTTTCTGAAGTTTCCACATTTAAATTAAAAGTTTATGGAATAACTTCTTACATTTCCAAAGTAGAAAGGATGGGTTTTAGGAAAGGTAGAATAAATGAATTTGTGATGAATTCAACAAACTAATTTGTAATTTTGTGAACAAAATGGGAAAAAAACAGAAAGATAAGTAGGGACTTATTGTATCAATAAAATAAGTTTGTATATCACGAAAAGAAAATCAAAAATACTTTCATGTTAGAAGAAAACTAGACGCCCCTTTCATAGGAGAAGAAATCATTAGAAAAACTTCTAGCAGTTTCAGTTACATTGTATCAAAATATTGCATACTTTTGAGAAACCTATGGGAAGTCTCCTAAAGAAAGAAGAGAACATTCTGTTGAAGTTTCTTCCATTTGTAAATAAAACTGCCCTATTTCCCCCCAGAAAACAACTTCATAATAGTTTTGGAACATTCTCAGTATTGAATAAACAAGGGATTCTTAGGGTTTTCCAAGATCTTATTGTCTCTCCTTTTTGTTTTGGGGAAATATTTTTGATACTGTTCTTATTGTTCTTTTTATGTTGAAAAAAAGTAAACAAATAAAAGATGAATTCCATTTAGAACTGTCATATCACAGGAATAGTGGGAGTGCCCACACACATATTCAGACCTGAATATTTTTGATGAATCATTCCTATAAGTAGAAAAGTCACAAATAACTGGTAATCTCCAAGTTCTCAATCTGTATTACAGTGATAATATTTACAAAATGAATTCTGTAGCACACCTTCTCACTGGGCTTAAGCAGGTGAAAGAAATGCTTTTTAACGCCACTTGGCAACCATTAATAAATCTGTCTTCATTTAAAAACCCAGCAACCTTACTTTACCTCTGTTTCTTTCAATAGCTACATTTAATTATTATTAGTTGGAATAATTCTTAGTATTGTTATTTGTGATAGTCAGTGTGATGCCAGCACATATGCAACCACTGTCCAAAATATGGAGTGATGAGAGAAACGTGTATTACACTGGCATCCCATTTATACTATCAGTATCACAATGGTAATTTCAAAGAATGCATTCCATGAATACAGTGAATTTTTGTGTATTCCTCAACACTTCTGTGATAGTTTTGATTGCATATATCCCTACTTCCAGCATTCTATACAAAATTGTTATTTGGACAGTCCCTGGCAACAGTAGTAAGCAGTTGCATAGTTTTCCCATTCTTTAAGAATAATCTGTCACACTTTTATAATGAAGTAAAACAATGATGTAGAATCTAATATGCAAATTTTCTGCCATAGTGGTCAATTAGTATCTAGTACAGGTGAAACTCAAAAAATTAGAATATCGTGCAAAAGTTCATTTATTTCCATAATGCAACTTAAAAGGTGAAACTAATATATGAGATATACTCATTACATGCAAAACAAGATAGGTCAAGCCATGATTTGTCATAATTGTGATGATTATGGCTTACAGCTCATGAAAACCCCAAATCCACAATCTCAGAAAATTAGAATATTGTGAAAAGGTGCAATATTCTAGGCTCAAAGTGTCCCACTCTAAGCAGCTAATTAAGCCATAACGCCTGCAAAGGGTTCCTGAGCCTTTAAATGGTCTCTCAGTCTGGTTCAGTAGGAATCACAATCATGGGAAAGACTGCTGACCTGACAGTTGTGCAGAAAACCATCATTGACACCCTCCATAAGGAGGGAAAGCCTCAAAAGGTAATTGCAAAAGAAGTTGGATGTTCCCAAAGTGCTGTATCAAAGCACATTAATAGAAAGTTATGTGGAAGGGAAAGGTGTGGAAGAAAAAGGTGCACAAGCAGCAGGGATGACCGCAGCCTGGAGAGGATTGTCAGGAAAAGGCCATTCAAAAGTGTTGGGGACTTATACAAGGAGTGGACTGAGGCTGGAGTCAGTGCATCAAGAGCCACCACACACAGACGGATCCTGGACATGGGCTTCAAATGTCATCAGAAGCATCTTACCTGGGCTAAAGAAAAACAGACCTGGTCTGTTGCTCAGTGGTCCAAAGTCCTCTTTTCTGATGAGAGCAACTTTTGCATCTCATTTAGAAACCAAGGACCCAGAATCTGGAGGAAGAAGAAGAGGCACAGACTGCAAGATGCTTGAAGTCCAGTGTGAAGTTTCCACAGTCTGTGTTGATTTGGGGAGCTGTATCATCTGCTGGTGTTGGTCCACTGTGCTTCATTAAGTTGGGATCAATGCAGCCGTCTGCCAGGAGATTTTGGAGCACTTCATGCTTCCTTCCGCAGACGAGCTTTATGGGGATGCTGATTTCATTTTCCAGCAGGACTTGGCACCTGCCCACACTGCCAAAAGCACCAAAACCTGGTTCAATGACCATGGGATTACTGTGCTTGATTGGCCAGCAAACTCGCCTGACCTGAACCCCCATAGAGAATCTATGGGGCATTGACAAGAGAAAGATGAGAGACATGAGACCGAACAATGCAGAAGAACTGAAGGCCGCTATTGAAGCATCTTGGTCTTCCATAACACCTCAGCAGTGCCACAGGCTGATAGCTTCCATGCCACGCTACATTGAGGCAATAATTGCTGCAAAAGGCGCCCAAACCAAGTACTGAGTACATATGCATGCTTATACTTTTCAGAGGTCCGGTATTGTTCTATGTACAATCCTTGTTTTATTGATTGCATGCAATATTCTAATTTTCTGAGATTGTGGATTTGGGGTTTTCATGAGCTGTAAGCCATAATCATCACAATTATGACAAATCATGGCTTGACCTATCTTGTTTTGCATGTAAGGAGTCTATCTCATATATTAGTTTCACCTTTTAAGTTGCATTATGGAAATAAATGAACTTTTGCACGATATTCTAATTTTTCAAGTTTCACCTGTATCTGTTGCTAATCTATCTTTTATTAGTATGACATTAGGTAAGACAGAATATGTCATTCTTATAATAAAGTAGAAATTAACATTATTATTGAAATCTAGGACTATATATCTTAACAAACCATTTTCTAATTCTAGAAACTGGGTTTACAACAAAGACATAAGGATATGATTTTGTGATTGGAAACAGACATAGGATGAGAAATTTCTGTTAAATAATTCAAAATGATATCTATATCCCACACCTCCCTAGACTTAAAACAAGACTTTTCAAATTAGTATCCCTAAAAATCAGAAAATATTTTTTATCTTGGGGACAGCTATGTTTTTTAAAGGGAATAGTTTGATAATTGAAGTGGAATTTCCATGTGACAAAATTATTTGACACAAAGGCCATGACAGATTAAAGAGAATCAATATCATTTTATATTCAATTATTAAACCCATCCACTACATCTATTCTAAAATATGAAATATTTTTTGTGATTTAAAATGCTAATCATAGGTGGGCTCTGTGTTCATTTCTCTGATAGGGAAACTATAAATTTGCCCTGTAAATCAAGACTTTTATTAGTCTTTGAGGACCAATCTTAGCCAATATTCATAGCCTAAGTATTAATAGTAGATCATTGTTATTTTCCATAATTTATTTATATGTCACCTTTATTATTTTTACAACTAACTCAAGACAGTAACATATTCAGCACAGCTTCCTGTTCCTATTTTCCCCACAACAACCACCCTATGAAGTAGGTTCAGTTAAGAAAGAATGACTGACTTAAAGTTACCCAGCTGGCTTTCATGGCTAAGGTAGAATTTGAACTCACCTCTCCTGATATCTAGCCTGATGCCTTAACCACTAGACAAAACTAGTTTCTAGTTTCTTGATGAACTTGACTCACTTTTCCATCTTGGAAGGCAAAACACTATAAATAAAACAAAGACGCACCAGTAGTAAGAAAGTTTGGTTTCTAAAGCTGCAACCAATACAAATCGGTTTGGATGTGGCATGTAGTCTTGTTTTTTCCACTCACAAACTTCCTCAGAGTTACACTATATAGCAAAGTAGCTCTCACAGTCTTTGTAACATTTGATCTGTCTTTTGGAATTGCCCAACAATAACTTCCTCAACAAAATTTTCAAGTGGAACTCTCTAAGGAAAGTTTGCAGAAACTCCTCTATCATTCAGTGAGAACATAAATGGTTTGCAGGCCCAGATAAACTAGATCCAGGCTCTGATTACTATTTCTCCAAGCTAATGTTCTTTGGCATTCTTGAGACACAAATATGTACTAATCCATGCATATAAATCAGTTGTATTCAAGGAAGAAACCAACTCAACTTGAGGAAACAACCTAAGTACACATTTCCATATTTGGAATATGCTTCTCAAATGTGCAATGGCTTTCAGCAGAGGATAGGAAAGAATGTGCCATTTCCATAATACTTAGGGATGCTTCTTGTAAACATGTCTTTGTATCCATAAAAATATGGAAAAATTGGTAGGTACTTGTCTAGTAATTATAGATCAGATGAGAAAATCTGATGGAACAGCACTGGAAGAGACAGATGAAATACTTAGTAAAGCAGAAATGTGGTGAGCTGCAAGAAATAAATGTTACAATTTAAGCATTGTATTTCTTTTTAAAATATGTATTCATAAGTTTGATTGCATATTTTTTAGCTTTTAAAGGACATTTTTGTTTATGTTGTGAGAGCCTGACAAAGCAATCTGTGAAAATGTTTCCATAAGCTGCTAACACCTTTAATGTTAAAGCTGACTAATTTTTGTTCTTACAAAATCACAGGAACAAATCCACTCTTGAAATGGATGTATAATTGCAGTTAAGGAAACACAAATGAAGAATTGCATACAGCAGGCCAAACCAAATAGAGCTCTTGAAACTTGGCAAGCAAATGCAGTTTGCTTGCACATGTAATAAATATTTTAATTTTAATTTAAACTCTATATCCCTACAAAGAACTGAATCAAAAGGTGCAAAAAAGAAATATAAACATTGTCATGTATTTGGATTTTTTAAAGCATATAGAAGATGGGTTTTACCTTTACTTAAAGTAGCCCCACTAAAATAAATGAAACGTAATCATGACTTCAGTATATAAATATATAAACCATACTTCTTGATGTTATTCACACAGTATATACATGCAGTAACTGTTTGGTAACATACTAGTTAAGATGGAATTAGTGGGAGGAATATTGTCTGAAAATTGACAAGATAATTGATGGAGTTTCATCTGACTGCAATAACAAGGATGAAGTTCCTGAAGGTCTTGTCTCCAGAATTAGTTTCCCCATTTCTCTTCCTGTTAAAACTTTTTGGCTCCCTGCTATGTGATGAAAGATTGATGGCGGGGTGGATGGGTCAACACCAATATGGTGAAATTTTACAGTATTTACAAAGTTTTAATATCATCAAAGGATATGATGATATCTCTTGCAGTGGTTGGGAAGAGCTGAAAAATAGCGATTACCCCAAGTGAGATCTTAGCAGTTGAAAGTTATTACAATAAGTCATTTGTCAGTGGACATGGTTGAATTAGTGAGTTGTTTTATGCCACCTATCGCCTGGAATTTCCCAGTGATCTCTTTTTCTAGGTACTAGCCTAATGGGACCTAGCTTGGATTTTGAGGTCACCTGGATCCTGCCAAGAGAACAAAATTGGAATACATGCAATATATCCACTAAATTTATGAATTTAGTCTAGTGGTTAAGGTATCAGGCTAGAAACTGGGAAACCATGAGTTCTACTCCTGCCTTTACACAAAGACAGCTAGGTGACTTAAGCCAGTTACTTTCTATCAGCCCTAAGAAGGCAATGGCACTTTTGAAAAACTTTGCTGAAAAACCTGCACAATTGAATGGAACAAAAACAAACAAACCATAATGCAGCATTTAAAATCCACAGGTGGCCGATAGAAACCATGACAATGGGAAAATGACAAAGAGAGCATTTTACATCACAAAACACATTGTGGCCTTTTGTAGTTGTATCCTGACATCTGATGTTATGTTTCATCACTAGCTTGCCTTCCCCAACCCCTATAGATATGGTTATATAAATCAAAGCATTTAGATTTCTTTTAATTATATTAAGATGTCAGTTGCAAAGTCTATCTGGGTCTGTATAGATCAGTTGTGTGACACTAGGGATATCTGTCACATTCCCTTGTGTCTGCTTTCTGTGAATAAGCCTTCTGATGATTGGCCATAGTTCAATTTTTCTACACAAAGTTAGAAGATAACAAAGGTAACAACCAATTGAAACTATGGCCATAAATCCAATCCTTTGGATAGCAAAATGACAGTCCCACCCTATGCATCCACCGCATAGAAGCCTTCAGTGTTCTGTGGCAGTTTTTCTTTATTCCTGGAATAAAAGTGTAGGATATTTTGTTGTTATAGTTGTATATTGTTTTCTTTAAAAAAAAACCTTCCTTCATTCCCCACCTCCTAATGTAGTAAATGAGTCTTTCTCACTACCTTGCATTAAAGGGGGAAGGGGAGGAGATCTCCAGAGTAAACATTACTAAGTAAGTAAATATCATAGAAAATGGATCATTCACTTCCTTTTGTTTAGTTATAACAAGCCACCCTAAGCAATGGTGGTAGTTAGGTCATTAAACATAGTTTAATAATGATAGTAACAGGGTGTGTACTCAGGCAAAAGGCAGAGCCGGGGCCCTATAATTGCTCTAAGAGCAAGGTTGTTCCTGATAGCTAAGCAGTTCTTTCTGTCTCATTGGGATTAGTGGAGAGAAGGTATATTAATAAAAACATCAGGTTTTTTTCACTTCTTTTGCCAGTCAATGCACTTTGGGTGGCTCTTTAGATTAGACATCATCATCATCAGAATTCTAAGATAACTCTGCCACAAAAGATATTACTTCTATGGGGGTTGTGTTTAGGATTTTGGAGCTGTATGTACAACAACATACAGTAACACTATTTAATAATAGACCAATTTTATCTAGTGGTTACAGCACTAGACTATAAAGTGGGTGACTTAAGTTCTAGTCTTGCTTTGGCCATGAAAGCCAGCTGGATGATCTAGGGCCAACCATTCTCTCTTAGCCCAACTACATCTCTGGTTGTAATAGGGAAAATAGGAGAAGCCCCTATAGGGCTTGAGGATATGCTCATTGTCTTGAATTATTGGTAAAAAAGAGGAAAAGCAAGATGCAGACAAACATATATTATTAAACATGGGAAACATGGGAATCACAGTTTTAGCACAGTGGTGGGATTCACATTTTTTTTACTACTGGTTCTATGGGGTAGGGTTAGGGTTAGGGTTTCCAGTCAGAGGTGGTATTTGCTGGTTCTCCGAACTACTAAAAATTTCCAGAACTGGTCAGAACCTGCTGAATACCACCTCTGTTTTAGCAGGACTTACTAAAGTTGTGCAAAGTTGGAGGGCTGTCAGCACTTGCAAGCTTGCTCAGTAAAAGCAGAAAGGAACTATACTGTTATTGCTTCCATAAGTTACCAAGAAATGAAGTCAGGGGACCTGTCTCCCACTCTACTAGCAGCTACTAAGAGATGTTACAAATAGACTGGCTGTCAGGTCTCCACAGCTAAAGTCTGCCCCACATTGCAGGCAAACCAAGTATGGTAGCAAGAATAATACAGATTTTAGGAATATATACTTAGAGCTAGGATAGAGTAAAAACAAAATCTTGAAAACAATTACACTTAAATTCCCAGTCTGAATTAAAGGCAGGGTATGTTAGAAATCCTTTCTTCCCACATCTTTTATATATGTTGCCTCTTCTCACATAAGCCCAAACTCCTCATCCCATAGACTCTCCTACCTAACCAATTTTGAGGAACTGTGTATCATGCAAAAATAATAAACTCTGCTCTTTCGTACTTGTGACATGTCTGTAAGATGAA
This sequence comes from Naja naja, assembly GCA_009733165.1. Lineage (NCBI taxonomy): Eukaryota > Metazoa > Chordata > Lepidosauria > Squamata > Elapidae > Naja > Naja naja. Next base: position 131,009,513 of record CM019151.1, on the reverse strand, counting down.
AAAATTGTGTCATAATATCTGGGTGCACATTTGTCACCTTGGAATAGCCAAGTATGCATTTTGGGCCAAGCAGCTGCAGGAACTAGCAACCTCATATTATTATGGCAGCAGCTGCTCTGATCCTGAAACTTTTAAAACAGCCTGAGGATCATCTGGGTCCAGTTCAAATCATTTGTTTTGGGGGGCAGTGCTATTATATATTTCTTTTGTAGGGTTTTTTATCAACTCAATATTGATCCATTGGTTTTTGACAAGAATTATGTGACTGGTTTGTTATCCAAGCCTGATATCATGGGGCTGAGAGACAGTGACTGGCCCAAGGTCACCCAGCTACGCCTATGACAATTTGCCATGATCAATTTGCCACAACCAACTCATCACAGCCAACTTGCCATGGCCAATTGGCCATGGACAACTTGCTGTGGGACAAGAGTTACACTAATATCAAAGAAATGGTGGAATGGAAGCATTAAAGAAAGGATGCAAAATGAGGGACAGAATGAAATGTGAATGACAAAAATTAAAATATTTTTAAATTTTAATTTAAATAATTAAATTGAATTCTTAAATTGTCCCTCAGTGGTTGTCCCACAGCAAGTTAATCATGGTGAGTTGCCTTGTGGTGACTTGGCCATGGTGAGTTGACTGCAACAAGATCTTGGTGAGGTGGCTACAGAGAGTTGTGTGAGGCAAGTTGTCCCATTCCGCACCTAGTTTGCTTTCATGCCTAAGACAGAACTCACTGTCTCCTGGATTCTAACCTGGTGCCTTAATCACTAGATCAAACTAGCGTTCATTGCCATTGCAGATCTCACCTTTAAATTATGTAAACAAACTCTTAAGAGTTAAAAAGCACAATATGGTAAAATGTTTTTTAGAAAGTTTTATAAAGATGCAGCATTCAAAGAAATAACTCTGTTCTTCTGTTATAAGGAGTAATTGAATATCATGACTATCTTGTGTCAATGAAAATATTCAAAGTTGTATTTCAAACTGACAGTTGATAAAGTGGAACTGTTCCATAAAAGTTTTTTCTGTAATACCTCTGTTAGTGTCTTAAGGTACCACAGAAACTTTTATCATAGTTTAATGTAGCATAGAAATATTAAGAGCCTCTGTTGTTTATACATATAGATACATAGGGAAGTATAGGAATAGCGGGCTTTTGAGGGTCACAATTTAACACCCAAACCCTGAGGGAGATGGCTGGTTAAGAAATAGGAAATATATTTCCAGCACTAATTAAACTGGAATCTGAACTTACTTGAACAAGTTAAATAAATTGTACTCCACTTCAGAATTTATAAAACTATTTGCACAGCATTACATTAAAAACACTGTATGATTTTTAAGTCTGGAATAGGTATAACTGTTATCATTTGATGCCTATATTAATGTATGTGATGAATTTAATGACTGAGAAATTAATGTTTAACTACCTTAGCTAATGCAAGCAGCATTTACAACTATATTTCTATCTACAGCTAAGCCATGTGTTATCTTCTACTGTATGCATAAATTGGTTTCAATATTAATCATAAAGAGATGACTCTGTAATCATACTTGTAATTTCTGCAAAGGAAATCAGAAGCTTCCTCCTCCTATTCCTCCTCCCCCTTCCCCCCTCCCTCTCTCCTGTATTAGCTTATATCAGCTTTTATGTTCTATTTATAACTTTTAATAAAATTAATTTTAAAGAAATTGGTCCAATATAACTTTCCTGTGATGTTAGAAATTATTTTATATCGTAAAGTGATTTACAATAAAAATTATGCTTCCTTCATTCTTGGTAAACTAGAAATTAATTCATTTTTTTTAAATTTAAAAAATTATTTAGGTCCTTTTTTCACCTTCAAATCTTTCCTTTGGTGTTTTCTATTGCAACAGAAGCCCTTTGTAATCTTTTTCAGAATGTTTGTTTGAAGTGCAAAAGTTTACTGAGAAAAGAATGAGCTTCAGAGATTAGCACAGAATATCAACAATTGGCTTAAAATTCTACTTCCAACATTTTTCCAAGACTTTTTCCAGGCCATAACTCTCCAGCAAGTCATTGCTCTTAGTAAAACATACTGGCAGGGAGATAATGTTAGGTTTAGTATGAGCTGCAGAAATGGGGTCAAAGGTGATCACAAGGGCCTTCAATCAGTAGACATTTATTTTAGTGTGTCATCAGCACCAGTAAGTTTTTGCATCAGGGTCATGTTTACTACAATCTGAAATGACAGGTAAGAAACATGCTTTTAAAAGCATATTGAAACGTGGAAGTTAGAAGTTACCACATTTTTTTAACGCTATCTGAAGAATGTGTTGAGTCAGTGTTCAGTATTTGCTGTGAAAGAACACAAGACCTGAACATTTTTTTTCCTGTTTCCTTCTTTTTCTATGACTCCAAGTATCTTCAAACAACAAGATCTCTGCAAGCTGTTAAGAACTTTCAAAGTATTAAGAGTTCAGTTTTTCAATGTGCAGGCCGGGCATAATAGAAGTCCATATCCAATGTTTCTAGATTGTGCAAGCATTCACTCTGTAATGGAACCAAACTTAGTACCAATGCAGATACTTTGTATGCAGAATTCCTCCAATTAAAGCCCTAACATCTTGGGGAAAGAATGTTATCATCATTGTACACTGAATCTGGATTCTGCTTTGCCAACACTCAGTAGTCACTTGGTTTTCCTCCAAATTTATGTGGCAAAGTTCACAACCTCTAGAATCTTAATGAAAAAGACATAGGGAAGTGACTATAGGGCATATATATTAAGTGTGTCAAAGGTTGCATATCATCTATCCACCATCTTTTCATTTCATCCTTGTTCCTTTTGATACAAACAATATTGCATTATATTGACTATTCTTTTAATTTTGATATAAAGCTGCTCATATGAGTCCTATAGGTAAATGCCCTTTACAAATAAGTCATTTGTTCAGGTATAGTCCTGATAGCACTGTGGTATCAATACCGCCTTCTTTTATTATCACCCAATACCTCTGAAATTGTTATTATTTTCTTATAAGAAATTGTGTGGCAGTTTGGTGTATCTGGATTGATAGGAGGATCCTGGCCCTGGAGTTGTATCTGTTGTGGTTCACCAGCAGCAGGTGCGGATGGCTAAGGTCTTGGACAATGAGGGGCCTGCGTGTGATGCAGGGATGGGGACAGGACCATCAGGGAGTGGAATGCTGCCTTCGGAGATTGTAGAGGCTGGCAGCAGTGATGATGAAGAGGTCCCCGAGGAGCCTGTGCCCAGTGCACGCAGGGCTGCTCGAAGGAAAGAGCAGCTGCAGTAGCAGAGGCAACTCGGGAGTAAGGCTGCAAGGTAATGGCCCTTCCCTTAAGAGATAAAAGCCAGCTGAGAAACCGGAATTCTTTGCAGGAAGCAAAGAAGTTTTTGCACTCAAGCCTTGTGGATTTTCGGAATATCTTGGTTGGTGTTTGGAGACTCTTTGTGTTTGAAATATTTCTTAGTAACTTTAGTATTCTTGTCAGCTTTGCACAACCTTGGCAAGGCTCGTCTTATCAAAGACAATTAGTTTGAAACAGCCTTTTAACAGTGAAGGAACGGAATTCGTAAAGAATCATTAAAAGGTTTTGCTGTTACCTCTGTTTCGTGTTTGTTTCCTTGGAACAAGGTCTGGGTCAGAACAGTATCAGAAGACCTCCAAGTTCCCTTCCAACCCAGGATTCCATGATTCTGACATTTCAGAGTTGTTTAAATGTACATCATATCATATCATAGGAAGCCTTTGTTTCTGAAAACAGAAAATTAAAACAACCCCTCCCCCTATCAAGTTGGTTAGTCCCAAGATAACATTAAATATCCATCAATTCTGCTGATGATGCACCTCTGCTAAGCGGCAGTTTTGAGTGTATTTTGACACCAAAACTAATTTAGTACATTTATAAAATTAATGGTTTTAATTAATGAATTAATGGTTGCACTTTAAGAAGAGTACAGGTAGTCTTCAATTTATGACCATTCATTCAGCAACTACTGAAAATTACAAATATACTGAAAAAAGTGGATTTATCACCCAGGCCCTAAATTGCAGTGCTCTTATCTTCACATGATCAAAATTTGGGCACTTGGCAGCCCACCCACATTTCTAGCCTCAGGGGTGCTGCAACTCTCCACCCTCCTGACTCCGTCCCATCTATACGCTTTTGGTTTGAGGAAGAACGTCTGGTATGGCCAGCAGCTGCCTCTCATGCAGTACATGAGGCTCAGAATGCCCCATTAGCAGGTGTAAAACAGCCAAAATCAACTGGACTCAGCAATGCTTATGAAGCACAGGGTGGGCAGGGAGAAAAGAGGCTTTGTGCAATGGAGGACTGGGGTGGGTACTGACTGGCTGGCTGCTGCGGTGTAAGGCTTGAGGCAGCATTTCTCAATGGCAGAAGTGACATTCGGCCTGAATAGAGGTCTGGGGCTAGTGGCAACTGTCTGAAACTGCAGAAGATCCCTGAGCTTCTATTTCACCTCCATGCTTGCCATGCCACCATTGTGCAGGCTGGGCAAAAGGACGTAGATTGGTGGGGAGATAGGCAAGTGGGGGGAGTTGCAGAGGCCCTGAAGTCTCAAAGGCTGCTGGATCAGGTGTGGCAGCTGAAGCTTCCTATGACATAATAGATTTGCTCAGTACTGTTGGGCCAGGCTGGGATGGCTGCAGCTTTGCATCAGACTAGCACTCCTCCAACATGCAGACAGTCTGTGACAGGCCTCCCCTACCTGCCTGCAGCAACCCAAAACATGTTGTTTCTTTCAAGACATTCTTAAAATTATTAATGAAGTAATGTTAACTTTTAAGAAAGCTATTTAGCATTTTATCCTTATCTACAAAATAAAACATATGCAAGCCACAGCGATTAGTTATAGACAAGAATTAAATTCTCATGTATATGCTTCAGTTGCAATAATCTGCTCAAGTAGATGACTGCAGTATATGACTCCATCATATCAATTTAGTGTCTTTGCCTGTAAATTGTTGTTGGTCTGTGGTAGTCTAAAATGAGGATAAGCTTGCTAGCACTTAAGACCTTTTATGAAAAGAAGAACTACTCATGACTACAGAGTGACTAAGATGATATAGGATTTTAAATTGGGTTGAGGAAGTGTGGCTGGTGGAGGAGATAGTGGAAAACAGGTTGGTTAAGCAGATACAGGTTACATGTGTAATAAACTAAACAGACTAAAGAGACTTCAAATGTTCTTCCTCCTATATAACATGTTCCATAATTTGCTAGAAATGCCATTTGGCTTCTACATTAAGACAAACAGGCCAAACATTGCACAAAAGAATTAAAGGGTACAAATTTTAAAAAATAATAGTACCAGTCTTTCAGATATTGCAGACATCACATTTTTAGAAAAAAAAAACACTTAACAGTGTAAGTTAAGCAATTGAATGCACATCAAAATTTCAGGCTGTGTCAGTAGGCCTCCACAAATACAATGAGTCATAATATACAATTGTTATTGATAAGGTTCTTTTAGTCGGTTGTTGATATAATTTGAACAACCACAAATGCTTTCCTCCTTTTTCTCTGCTGCCACCCCAACCCTGCTTCATCCTGTTCCCAATTTAAATTTTATATCTGTTTAGCCATGCTTTTAATAATCTATATTAATCAGAATAAGTCATACTAGATTCTTTCTGCTTTGTGGAATCTTCGGTACTGTTTGATTTAATTGTTTGCTTACAGACATTTCATTACCTGACTAGGTAACTTCATTGGTGCTAATGAGTGTGGGGTATGCTTCTTGTTTATATACAGTAGCTTGCCTTGTCAATGTTGGTGGGGTGTGTGGTAGAGCTGTTGGCAACACTAATTAAGATCTTGCTCTTCTTTTCCATACCTTATACAAATTTCTGAATTCACATTTAATTGATATATGCTACTGAGGTTTTTTTTAGACTTACAGCAGTCACATAGATAATTTTGTTCATGACAATCTATCCCTAAACTGGTCTTTAGATCTTCTAATTGTGTACCCATTGGCACTGTAACTGAGTTTATCAAACTATCCATGCTGCTGATCAACTTCTGGTAGAAAGGTAAAAACCTTCCCCAACGTTAGAGCCTTTTCCCAAAAGTATTAACATTCACAAATCCTTTATTTATTTTTAGGGACCAGCCTATGACTTAGTTATGGTACATGAGCAGATAAGGCCAGAGGTTGCAAAATATAGCTCAGTTTTTTATCTGGAGCATTAAACTATCACAAAGTACTTTGGTCTTACAATATCTACACTTGTTTTTAGAGTCAGCAAATTCCAGACTTATTTTAAAGCCCTGGTCCCAATCACTTAAGGTCTGAAAGACTTGGGGAATCATCCAAGAGTCTGCCCATTCCTGATGTGTATGCCTGTTTGCTACAATTGAATTTGGGAATTGGTCTAAGTCACTAGCATTTGGGGTCTTTTCAGTGGCACACCAATATTGTAAACTAGCATTGGGGATTTTCCATATTCTTCTTTTCAGTTTCAAACATTTTACAATACTGCTTTCAGTATATATATGGGTTTCCTACAATATTTTTCTTATGAAATTATATGTTGTTCCTGTTGGTTAATGTATCTCATTATTCATGATCTGCACAAGTATTTAGGCTATTTTATTAGATGAAGGGGATGGAAACATGTAAGATCCTTGCATCTTAGTTTTTTTAAAACAAACAACAACAAGAATCACTTCAAAAGCAAATATCATACAACTTTGAAATTGTACAAAATTTGCTTGAAATGGAATGATTTATATTGACCACAAGTAGACCGCTTGGCAGCTTGCTTTTTTGCTTGTTTCAATTCTGTTTGTTAGTGCATTCATGCTAATGATAATGGAGGGAAGTGGAATCACTTCAGGCTTTCTAAAGTGTCATGCAGCATCTATAGCTACAAGGGCACTGGTGCTTAAAAGAATATAACTATTACCTTTCTTCCAAAATTATCATATTAGAGACTGGTAAATTGACAATGTCAAAAGTGCAAGGACTTCTTTATGACTAATCATGTATTTAGCAAACATTAGACCAGCTGTCCTCCTAAAGAATTCATTTTAGGACCATGAAGGCCACGGCCACCCATTATATTTCTATTTTTTTTTACAAAGATAGGATTCATAAGTAATTAATTGGTAATCCCATCCACTTGGTAGAGTCCTCTCACAGGGCTGTTCAATCTCAGGTTTCACATGGGGAAGCATGAGAAGTGACATGTGCCATCCATCCAAATTTCCAGTGTACTTCAGAATTATGCAGAAGTTTTGATTTTTTATCACTGTGTATACTTAAATTAACTCAGTTTGAGAATGTAAGATTCATAGTTTCAGGGATTTGTACATATTATATACTAATGAACTGCTTTTAACGATAGATTGGCCCATTTGCCTCATGAGGAGTTTTTCACATCAGTTGATCAATAAAAAATATAAAATATGTAATTCTGTCTTTTAGGGAAAGTTAGTATTATTTGTCCATAGTTACAAGTGATGCATCTCCAGTAATAAATTTATGAATAAGATGCAACTGGGGTTTTCATAATTTAATCTAAAGCTTTAATAATTTCCTTGAAAACTTCTTACTGCACTTGAATCAGCATTTAATTTTTATATAGAGAGATGATGGGACTACATCCTTACTATAGAAACCCCATTCTCCTCCAGATGCAGACAAATATTGATATTTGCCAGCACTGAAAATAATGTTATGTATTTAAGAAGTAATTCTTCCCCCCCTTTCCCCCCCCAAAGTAGCAATGACACTTAAACAGCTTTCTAAGCCCATCCCCTTCTTCAGCTTAATCATTAGACACATACTGTTCAAAGAGCTAATGTGACCTAGCTGCTTTTGATTTAGTACAAGCGTCTTTCTTCAAACTTGGCAAGTTTAAGACTTGTGAACTTCAGCTCCCAGACTTCCTGAGCTAACATGACTGGAGGAGGAATTCTGGGAGTTGAAGTCCACAAGTCTTAAAGCTGTCAAGTTTCAAGACCCCTGATTTAGTATGTTTTATGAACCAAGCCTTATGGGATTTCTACAAATCATGGTTAAGCAAATCATGACTTAATAGAATGTATGACTTAATTAGATATTAGATATAGTTTCAAAACAAATGGTGGGAATGTGATTAAATTATATTAGTAGAAGATTCATGTGGATATTACTTTGCAGAGACTTACTTTTGGTACTATTAAATTCTGAAATGATATGTCTTTTATGTTGGAAAAAAATTTGGTGGAAAAAAGATGCTGCTTTTGTTTCTACCTGTCATATTGACTACTGCAACGCTCTGTATTTAGGACTGCCCTTGCATACCATCCGGAGGCTTCAGCTGGTGCAGAATGTGGCCGCGCAGGTTGTGATGGGAGCCTCCCGGTACTCCCATGTTACACCCCTCCTGCGTGACCTGCATTGGCTACCGGTTGCTCTCCGGATGAGATTCAAGGTTTTGGTATTAACATTCAAAGTCCTACGAGACATGGGTCCGGGACATTTATGGGAGCGTCTCCTGCCGGCATCGAATACCAACCGCCCTGTACGAGTGCCCAGGCAGGGACTCCTTGGGGTGCCGCCTGCAACTCAGTGTCGTTTGGTGGTGTCCTGGGGGAGGGCCTACTCTGTAGCGGCTCCCACTTTATGGAATCAACTACCCCTGGGGCTCCGTTTGGCCCCTGACCTCCGCACCTTCTGCCATGATTTAAAAACCTGGTTGTTTGAACAGGCCGGGCTGTGCTGACCTCTGGGGAGTGGTTTTATATTTCAAATTAGTAATGGGTTTTAGATGAATTTGGCTTGTTTAATGTTATTTTACTCAATTAACTTATTGTTCTGTTTTTAGTTGTGAGCTGCCCTGAGTCCTTTTTGGAGAGGGGGCGGCATACAAGTCAAATTAAATAAATAAATAAATAAATATTCATCTCTCCCTCCCTCTCCCTCTCTCTCTCTTTCTCCCTCTCCTTCCAACTTTGGTTAGTATTACTACATTGCAGTTTCTCCAATTATAAATCTAATCTACTGTCCTGATATCTGCTCAATAGGACTGTCAGAATGTTCCTGCAAGGATCTATGCAAGTATTTTAAAAGTAAACAGCCAAAGTTTTGCTGGCATCCTATTTCTGTTACATGCCCTTATGAATAGAAAAAGATGCAGGAATTTCTTGGGCAGGTGTCTGTCTCCCTCCTCTCTTTGCTCCTCCCTCCCTCCCTTTCCTGAAATAGGGCTAGGCAAGTGTACACCCTACAGATGATGAGGTGTTTGAGAATAGTTCTCTAGATAGTTTAAAACATTTAGAAATGCTGTGAGTTATATTGTCTGGTAAAAGACAGACTGTTGTACTTTTAAATAAGACTATTAGTGAAAATTGCTTTACATTTCTATTTTAAAAGCAGGGCTGTATATCACCATTAATTTTCTTTTTATCCAAAACAATATAGTACTTGAATGACAGCATAATTGGTATATTGCATGGACAAAAGAGCCCAGGATTCTGTTTCCAAGAATAGCTATGAGATGGTGGTAACATATTATTTCATTGCCTGACTAGTGGTCATCATATTTAATAACCACTAAAGCGAAAACAGTTATTTCCTTTTACTACACCACATATATGTTAGATTGATTCTATGTGTGTAAGAGTGTTCTACATTTTATATGCTGTGTAAAATATTGTAACAGGCTTATCATAAGCAATGAAGATGTCTATTTTTTTAGACTTTACATGTTTCCATTTTTCGTTTTCTGTACTTCATTTAGAAAATCTCCCTTAATGGCTAATAAAACAAGGTAGCCCCATGTTTAGGCTTTGCAATCTAAAAATATTACAATTAAACAACTACAAAAATCATTCTTGATGAGCAATAACTGAAGAGTTAGCTACAAATGTGCATGATAAAAGCATTGATTGAATACAAAGAAAGCAATATATCCTATAAATATTGTTCTTTCATAATAGAATGAATTGTTTCAACTGAATATTTATGAATGTTTTCTCCTATTCAGAATTTTTTTGTGGTATATTGGAAACTAATTCTAAGAATATGTCAGCAAATGGCACTATAACTGGCTCAAGAATCCATTCAGAAGAGTTTCTAATGTTCCATATAGCACTTTTGGCTGATGTTTTTGAATGATGTATGTTTGTATGTGTGCAGCTATTGGGGAATCAAAGCCAAGACACTGGGCCTTTCCCAAAGCTACAATAGTTATTCCAGGAAAGAAGAGTTACTGAAAATATTTTCCATCCACAATACTCCACTAGCCTAACCAACCCTTAGACGATTGATGAGAAAGATTTAGAAGCAGGATGTATACAATTTATCATATGTACTTTTCAGGATAATATAACAGTATTAAATATTTTCTGATTCCAATGGAATCATTTTTCCTAAGTAAATCTATCTGTCTATCAATCAGCTGTGACTGGATTGCTAGTTAAATACTGGAAGATTAAAAATGATGAGTAAAGACCAAAGCATAGAAGATGTGATTCATATAACTTTCTATTTTATAACTTTCTTTCTACAATTCTTTCTACTTTAAGATATTGGTGTCTTCTGGGAACATTAATAACTGCCAATTTTATAGTAATGATTCAGTAAATTATACAGTCTACATGTTCTGTAACTGTATATACATAAGGGTTGGCTTACATTTTAAGGAATACCTTCTGTGAACCCTGCATTGTAAGTGCCTGTACATCAAGTATGATATTCAACATTCTTATTTATCTATTCATAAAGAAGTAAAATTTAGTTACTAGTATAAATGTGTAGAGATGGTATACAATACATTTGCGAATTTAATTCAGAGGTCCAAAGATTTTGGTCTTGAAAATAGGTTTCTCTGGAAATAGTCAAATCTAATCTAGAATTTGTATTATTTTTTACTTCGTGTTTGTTGTGTGCATGTCCTGCTGACACAATTTCTATGTGATATAGAAGAAACATGACTATTACTTAATCTTTCTGAAGCTCCAGAATGAAAGAGAACAGATTGGATTCAAACATACGTTTTCTTTACATGGACAGGAAAAACAACGTTCAGATTCCAAATTCATTTAGCCTTGATATAGGCTTTAGTTAACATGTTCTCGTTTCTAACTTGTAGTTCACAGAATACCGTAAACACAGGATTTCTTGATTTCATAAATACTTGCAGCAAGATATTGCATTATATTTTCCTTCACAAGTTGGTAAAATGTTGGGTTGATTATGTAATTCATTCTCTCTCTCTCTCTCTCTCTCTCTCTCTCTCTCTCTCTCCCTCCCTCCCTCCCTCCCTCCTCCCTCTGTGTGTTTATGTGTGTGTTGTGTGCAGTTGAATGTCTATGATTCAAAACACTTCAGATTGGTGATAGAGTGTTGAATCTGGTATTTTCCTGCAGAATCACTTTGCCCAGTTTATGTGTTTTCTAAGGCATAAGCTTTTCCTTCTGTAATCTGATGCATGGGGAAACATTGAGAAGCTATAGGAAATTTGTACCAATGCAAAATTATATTAATTGACAGTAGGTGTTGATTAAGAACTAAAGCCCCTTTGACAGAAGCTCAATGCCTAGTGATTGAGCTAGGACATGTTCTTGTACATTTTGAAATGTCCATTGCATTCTTTCAGAATGTTTTTTCTAGACTTATCCTACAGACTTGGAATTTTCTCCTTTCTTTATACAATTACTAATCACATCTACCCCTTATAAAAGGTTGAGATCTGAAGTTGGCTAGGTGCTGAAGTTGGCTAGCTGCTGCCACCTAGCAGTATTCTATGCTACAGTATTCTATGCTCTTGGAATAATGCATTATTCCAAAATATTGCTTAAAACTTAAATAAATGAAAATATAGAATGTTATGGAGACTAATAATTAACCTTTCAATATCTGAGAAATGCTAGGATGTATTCTACTTAGTACTAATGGCTTAGAACCTGTGCAGATGCATGTTAGTTAAACAGGATGCAGATTATCTCTGACTTTTTTTCTTTAAAATTTACAATTATTTACTGGCCTCATATTGAAATCCCATCTACTGGCAAGATAAATTTCCCATAATATAAATATTAATCTCTTTTCCTTTCCTTTTTATTTCCTCTTTCCCATTTTTCTCCTTTCTTTTCTTTCTATCTGTTGGTCCCAATGAAGGTTTTCCTTTTTCCTTTTAAACTACAGGGAAAAAGGAACCTCAACTCAATTTGAGAAAAAAAGTTTATCAATAAGGAAGCAATAGCTATAAACATGCCAAAATAGTTGTTGAGAATCAGATACAATTGAATTGAAGAAGAAAAAATAAGATAATTAAACCACGCACACACACAATTCTCAATGGTGAAATTAATTTGTATAAACCTTAACAATTTCAGGTGTGACTTCCCACCCCACCCAGCACCCAAATTAGAATTTTATTGGAAAGGGCTGCTGCTATCATTATAGATATTCCTTAATGGCTACATATGAGACAAATGCTATAAATGGCAACTCCACCTCTAAGTGCCATGGTCACTAAGCAGAAAATCATGTGACAATGACAGGCTTATGACCTCACTTCCCATTCATATAAGCAGTCACTATGGTTGTTAGATGCAGCAGGACATGATTGCAACTTAGAGTTGTATATTAACTGTTCGTTGCAAATGGATTGGAAAGCACAAAATGACAAGCACATGACTGCGGAATGCTGCTATATTGTTAATGTAAACATAAATTGTGAAGTGCTTTAATGGTGATCACATAAAACTACTTGATGGTGTGATGACCATAAATGCAAGGATCGGTTGCAAAGCAGGGGTATTTTTACACTACTATAACTTTGAATTGGCAGGTGAGGAGTACCTGTCTCGCATTTATTTTGCTTCCATGAAGAATTGCAAAAAGATTCCACTGTCTATAGATGATAAAATTGGATAGGAACATTTCAGATCACACGTTTGTCTGTTTGGCAAAAAAATGAAGGCAATAGAAAATTAGCACATTAATAACTCAATTGAGATTAATTCATTAAAATTTTACTTACTTATTATAGATGGCTAGCTAATTGCTTCCAACCTCAAGGGCTACAGCAGCATGTGGTTTTGGCCATTTTTAAGAATCATTAAAGAAGGCAGAGGAGGTGGCTAAAGCTTCTTAATGTTAACCATGGTAGTTTTGTTGCTGATTTTCAATAGTGTGAGTCTGAGGGGTGCCAAGTTGCCACAGATTGCCAGCTCTGGGATAACTTTGTTGACATTCAATATAAAATTGCATTATATGTGTCGTTCTGTGTTTCTTTTCTGTGACAACTTATTTTTTCTGACAAGATGTGCTGCAACAGAATAAGTAACAATTGTAATAAAATACTTGTAATGGAGTAAGGATAAATCATTCAAAAAACAATTAGAATAAATATTGGTTCATACAACATAATATATTTAGCAAGCAAATTCAATCCTGGAAGCAAAACAGTGTAACATTGAAGTTCTGTAATAAAATATTAATTTCTTAAAAAGAACTATTAGAAACAAAACAGAAGCATGGAGTGCAAATTAAATAACCATTCCAAAACTTAGAATCTTCTCTGTGCTTCTGAACTAATAATCCTATAGCTGATACAAGAAGTTGAACAGGGACATCTAGAGCATGAAAAAATTATTCCATAGATGCATTTGAAAGCAGTGAGCACATGCGTGCACACACCTCTCTCTCTTTCACTCTGCATACATACATATGCTACTATATTCATTATGAGCAAGAGTTTCAGTGGTTCCGTATTTCATACCTTGCACTTTTGAGAGCTGTTTATAACTGTCTCCCAAGCTACATAATATGCATAAAGAGGCATTAGTAGCAACCACAATGCTTTCATTTTCAATTTAATATAATCACAGATTGTAATTTAATTGCATTTAAAGTGTAAAATGGGTGGGGTAAGCTCTTCTGCTCCCCAACTTCATTATTTTTGTGGTCATAACTGTCAATGGCATGATATAATAATGTAACATAATACCCATCTTTAAAAAAATCTTTACATCAGTTTTCTAAAATATGTAAGGCATGTTTGGGGGTATCAAATATGGACTGCCAAAAACTGGATAACCACTATATAGCAGTGAAAAATGCTATTCCATTTTAATTGGTTTAGCTCTTGTCTGTGAGGATTGAGAGGACTGTATCACACTAAGGCATTCAGATCTTCAGTTCTATTCAATTAATCATTTAGGTGACCAATAATCTTATGTTTGTACCCATCCTCTCCCAACACAAATTCCTTTAAAAAAAGGGTGGGGGGTTGTTGATATTATACAGATAGTCCTCAACTTACAACAGTTCATTTAGTGCCTGTTCAAAGTTATAACGGTATTGAAAAAAGTGAAATAACAGTTTTTCACACAACTATTGCAGCATTACCATGTCACATGATCAAAATCCAGATGCTTGGCAACTGAATCATATTTATAATGATTGCAGTGTCCCAGGGTCATGTGATCACCTTTTGCGACCTTCTGACAAAGTCATTGGGGAAGCCAGATTCACTAAACAATTGTATTACTGACATAATAACTGCAGCGATTCATTTAACAATTGTGGCAAAATAGTTCATAAAATGAGCTAAAATTCACTTAACAAATGTCTCACTTAACCACAGAAATTTTGGCTCAATTGTGGTCGTAAGTTGATAATTACTTGTCCACTGTATTCCTCAACAAGCAAATAATTTTACTTCCCATTGTGCTAGGCTGTGGGAACCTGGAAATTTTTTCACCTACTCAAGGCCCATCACAATCCACAGTTAAATTGTTCCATAACCTAAGTATAATAATTTTGCATCTATTTTTGTTACACTTTAAAACAATACTTTAAGAATTTTAAAACAATTTTATATTTCTATATAATTGTTACTAAATAAAAATCAAAGCAAAGATAAGCCGCCATAAAGTTTATCAGCCAAAAATTCCTGAAAAGTAATCCCAGCAATGGTATTGAAAATATGGATTATATTGAGGCTGCTTCTTCTCATTTTGTTATTCTTAAATAAGAAAATATTTATGAAATCGAGTGGAAAGAGAACCAGGCAGGTTCTCACACAATTAGCACACAGTGGGCATTCCTACTCCAGAGGACAGACCGTAAGTATGTAAGCAAATATAACTGGAAAAATAATTTTGTTCCCTCCTTTGCCTTTGAATCAGTGCTGACTTATAGTATCTGCATGGACAAATCCCTGAAATTTTCTTGGCAAACTTTTGGAATTGGCTTGCCATTGTCATCTTCCATGGGCTGAGTGAGGTTGGTCTGCCCATGGTCACCACCTGACTTTGTGCCTTAAGCAAGACTAGAACTCATAGTCCTTCAGTTTCTAGTTTGGTGTAGTGGTACCTTAACCACTACACCAAACTGCTCTTATGCTAAAATTATCTGTTACATAAGGTACCATGGAAATGTATTGGTAATTACCAAATGTATTGGTAATCAATCTATAATTAATTATAGCTATAGGCATGAAACAATATGGCATTCTGGTAATAGTAGCTAAAATGTTTCTAGTGTTAACTGATTTAATCAATATTCGTAATGAATAGATGATATTGGTTATGTTATTTGTAAATTGCTGAATACACTTTGGTGAACTTCTGTTCATGTAAATGAACTGTTTGCCTGTTTCCAAGGCCACTGTTGTTTTCTCATCCAGCTGACAATTGGCTGAAAAAGTTCAAGAGATATTTCAAATTGGTTTTGGATTGGAATGGAGTATGACAAAAAAGTTATAGCTCCATATGTATGAGTCAATCTTGAGCCAGGCCTGGGAGCAGACAATGCAAGGACTTTATTGTTATTGTTATGATATAATAAAAGAATCTTAAAAACCTGTCTGTAGGAGTAGAGCAGGCAGAATTGGGCAGAGTTAAGCGTATCATCAGCTTAGATTTGTTATATTGCCACAAATAGTCCAAGTCCAACCTCGATTAAATTCAATTGTTCCTTTGTTGTTAGTCGCAAAGTCATGTCTGGCCCATCATGACCCCATGGCCAATTTTCTCCAGGCCTTCCTGTCCTATACTATCCCCCAGAATCCATTTAAGCTCACACTGACTGCTTCAGTGACTCCATCCAGCCACTTCATTCTCTGCCGTCCCCTTCTTTTGCCCTCAATCATTCCCAGCATTAGGCTCTTCTTCAGCGAGTCCTTCCTTCTCATTAGGTGGCCAAAGTATTTGAGTTTCATCTTCAGGACCTGGCCTTCTAAAGAGCAGTCAGGGTTGATTTCTAAGACTGACTGGTTTGATCATCTTGCAGTTCAAGGGACTCGCAGGAGTCTTTTCCAGCACATAATTCAAAGGCCTCAATTCTTTGGCACTGAGCCTTCCTTATGGTCCAACTTTAACAATCAGAGATTGCAACTGGGAAAACCATAGCCTTGATTATACACACTTTTTTTGGCAGGGCGATGTCTCTGCTTGTTAGTATGTTTAGATTTGCCATAGCTGTCAACTTATGATTTAATTAGGGCGATTGCCGGAATCCTGACAATAGCTTTACTCCCCAGGAACAAGTGTCTTTTAATTTTTTGGCTGCAGTCCCTATCTGCAGTGATCTTGGAGTCCAGGAAAATAAAATCTGTCACTACCTCCATTTCTGCCCCAACTATTTTTCAGGAATTGAGAGGGCTGGATGCCATAATCTTAGTTTTCTTAATGTTGAGTTTCAAGCCAACTTTTGTTCCTTATCTGGTGCCAATATAGTATTGAACTTCAGTTGACTAGATTACTGTGTAAAGCAATAAATCTTTTGAACTGCAACTTAATGTATGGTCCTGATCCTTTGCACTTGACACTGTCAGAGTTCCTCTCTTTTCCAAAGAAGTCTTATCAAGCCTCTGCTTTTTGAAATACCATTTCTACAAGTTTGCCCTGCTCCCATTCTCTTTTAATGATTGCTTTTCTTTGAACATTTTTGTAGTGTTTTTAAGTTGTATTGTCTGATTGTTTAACTGCACACTTACTCCCAGAGTAATTTAGAATTGATTGTTAAATTTGTAAAATAAATAATACATTAAGTATTTATGTTTGAGTTTCTTTCTCATCTCACTCTTCCTTCCCAGGACAAAGATGATATTTACTTAATGGTTCTTGCATCTCTTCAAGGCTGTTTCTGTAGTTCTCAGAGATAGAGCAGGCGTGATGAACTTTGGCAACTTTAAGCATAGCTGGCTGGAAAATTTTGGGAGTTGAAGTTCATAGTATTAAATTTGCCAGGGCTAGACATTCCTGCTCTACAGTGTAAAACGTAGTGGTCTCATTCACTAAACTGTGTTAAATCAATTACACTTTAGCATGATCGCTCTTGATTAAATCCTTTCACTAAAGCTACAGTTCAGCACTAAACTCTTGGGAGTAAGATTCACCAATTAAAATGAGTCTAATTCTAAGCAGCTCCATTTTGAATTTTTTATTTCTTTTCGGTTATGGGTATTTGTTAAGGTTATCTACCATTGTACAATAAATACAAACAAAAATATACTTTTCTCCAGATTACAACTTTTAAAGTAATATTTAACAGTAGAGCTAGAAATTTGTTTTATTAGATCCTGGGAAATTAATGTAACAGAAGAGCTAGCTTTGACTGGATCATAGCCTGAGCAAACTAGTTTTCAGAAGGCACTAAACATGGTAGTCAATCATGCTTTGAATAAGGTAAATTATGGTGATCCTTATCATGGCTATTATTTACTATAGAAGTTTACCACCTAGTCATAAATGTTTTAGCAATTTCAAAAGAAATATTAATATCCAAGAAATCTACTATTCTGCAGTATATGAGTCAGTACAACTATTTGATCAGTAAATGGTGGACAATTTTATTAACAATACAAAAGCATTATCTTTTTTTTTAAATAGATATTTCTACAAGTAAAATGCCTGAAGAATAATAAATATACAGGTGAAACTCAAAAAATTAGAATATTGTGAAAAGTTCATTTATTTCAGTAATGCAACTTAAAAGGTGAAACTAATATATGAGATAGACTCATTACATGCAAAGCAAGATAGTTCAAGCCATGATTTGCCATAATTGTGATGATTATGGATTACAGCTCATGAAAACCCCAAATCCACAATCTCAGAAAATTAGAATATGACATGCAATCAATAAACAAGGATTGTACATAGAGCAATATCAGACCTCTGAAAAGTATAAGCATGCATATGTACTCAGTACTTGGTTTGGGTCCCTTTTGCAGCAATTACTGCCTCAATGTGGCGTGGCATGGAAGCTATCAGCCTGTAGCACTGCTGAGGTGTTATGGAAGACCAGGATGTTTCAATAGCAGCCTTCTGCTCTTCTGCATTGTTCGGTCTCATGTCTCTCATCTTTCTCTTGGCAATGCCCCATAGATTCTCTATGGGGTTCCGGTCAGGCAAGTTTACTGACCAATCAAGCACAGTAATCCCACGGTCATTGAATCAGATTTTGGTGCTTTTGGCAGTGTGGGCAGGTGCCAAGTCCTGCTGGAAAATGAAGTCAGCATCCCCATAAAGCTCGTCTGTGGAAGGAAGCATGAAGTGCTCCAAAATCTCCAGGTAGATGGCTGCGTTGACCCTGACTTAATGAAGCACAGTGGACCAACACCAGCAGATGACATTGCTCCCCAAATCAACACAGACTGTGGAAACTACAAGCATCTTGCAGTGTGTGCCTCTCCATTCTTACTCCAGACTCTGGGTCCTTGGTTTCCAAATGAGGACTTTGGACCACTGAGCAACAGACCAGGTCTGTTTTTCTTTAGCCCAGGTATGACGCTTCTGACGACATTTGAAGTCCATGTCCAGGATCCGTCTGTGTGTGGTGGCTCTTGATGCACTGACTCCAGCCTCAGTCCACTCCTTGTATAAGTCCCCAACACTTTTGAATGGCCTTTTCCTGACAATCCTCTCCAGGCTGCAGTCATCCCTGCTGCTTGTGCACCTTTTACTTCCACACTTTTCCCTTCCACATAACTTTCTATTAATGTGCTTTGATACAGCACTTTGGGAACATCCGACTTATTTTGGAATTACCTTTTGAGGCTTTCCCTCCTTATGGAAGGTGTCAATGATGGTTTTCTACACAACTGTCAGGTCAGCAGTCTTTCCCATGTTTGTGATTCCTACTGAACCAGACTGAGAGACCATTTAAAGGCTCAGGAACTCTTTGCAGGTGTTATGGCTTAATTAGCTGATTAGAGTGGGACACTTTGAGCCTAGAATATTGCACCTTTTCACAAAATTCTAATTTTCTGAGATTGTGGATTTGGGTTTTTCATGATCTATAAGCCATAATCATCACAATTATGGCAAATCATGGCTTGAACTATCTTGCTTTGCATGTAATGAGTCTATCTCATATATTAGTTTCACCTTTTATGTTGCATTATGGAAATAAATGAACTTTTGCACGATATTCTAATTTTTCGAGTTTCACTTGTAATACAGTTCACCCATACTTGCTATAAAATAAAAAACTCTTTAGGAGCTATGCAAGCTGAATGCTTTATCAATAGCTTAAAGAAATCTTTTTGAAAAATGGCTGCCTAATTATTGTTTAATAGACAATACTGAGAATACCAAAAGGAAAAGGTATGGGTTCAGTATTGGCTTTTTAGATGTAGATACTGTATATTTGTTCAATGTTAGCTTAGATAAATAGATCTATAATCTTGTAAAGTAATACGTTAAAAAAAATCACAGATTTAATTCTGTGTTCTTTCTAAATGCAAATAGCTATATATTTTCTTATTCTACTCTATACAAACACAGAGGCAGTAAGATATTCAGTACCAAAATATTTATTTATTTTTCCTCACAGATATCAACTTGCACAATCAAGTACATCTCTCCTACAAACACAGCTTGTAATCATTTTATTTAGACAGCAAATACACTAAAAACTATGATTAACTATAATTCTGAAAATTGGGTGGATTAGAGTTTGCCACGAAAATTCAAGTCAACCACTTGGCCTTTAATTATATGTTTATCTTCGCCTTGCTGCTCTTAACCTCCAAACCTGCACTTTTCCTTAATATATTTGCCTACTGAATCACTGCCTTGCATTAGAAATGGGTACTTAATAGATGTGGAATTATCTCTCATGCAATTTACATTCCATATATGGACTATTACTGTATTTGGTACACATTCTTTTGTACCTATCATGAAATGAACAATATGTAACTATAGCTGGTCTCCAGATTCCCGCAGTCTACTGTTCTTCACATACTATATATTGGTACCACAATGACCAGATTTCTTGAATAGCTTTGTGCTTCGATCATACAATATGTGTAATGCTATTGTATCATATATTATTTTTATAGATATTCTAGAACAGTAAAAATAATTTGCCAAGGCACTTTGCACATAAAACTCAGTGTACTGCTTTAAGGCCTCTGGATAATGTGCACAGTAGTTCACTGTGCATGCAGGATTCCAATCTTTTTAATACTCATGTGTAATTATCAAGAGAAATTGCCCAGAGATTTGAAAATAGGTGATATCAATGGCTGTATGCATCTACCACTATATCTTTTTTTCATTTAATTTCAAAGAGGCAATGGATGGTCTAAAATCAGTCGTTGAAGGTTTCTGGTAGACACTGAGATTTAACATCTACAAGATAAAAAGATTTAAGCTAGAGCAATAAAGCTAAATCAGATATATAATCTGATACAGATACATAATCTGTTTGGGATCGATCTGCATTCTCTTATCCAGCATTGCTCCTGAATTAGCAGGCCTCCAGTAATTCACTACATCCCAGTTCCTATAGAAAGCAAATCAGGTTAATGTGACCTGTATCCTACTCCTAATTGTTAGTTACACAAGATCAGAGTTCTTCATTGTTGGATCTAGCTTCTAACATTCCTTAGCTTTACCATCTTGTAATTCCCCATTTTCAATATGTATAATAATAATAATTTGATTTAATTGTTTCATATAGTAATTGAACATTTTTGTTCTCAGTATATTCTTAATTTTATTAGATTAGATATTATAGGATACTGTTTGTAGGCTTATTCTGTTGTTTAATATTGCTTATTCTGTTTTTAATATTTCCCACAAAAGTTCTATTGGTAGAACAGAAACTATGGGATATAAATAAATAAACTGACAGTTTAATGGGATAGCACGGTTTGATGCAAATTGGGTTTGAATACTAAGAATTATAGATAGACATTCCTTGAATATTTTGTTTGCATGTATGTTTCTCTTTGCATCCACAGCTGTGGACATAAATTGTACTTACTTACCCTACCTTGCTTTTTCTGAAAGCATGTGATTGTGAATAGTTACATATTGGAAAGCTGTTTTGTGGATGTCATTCCTAATAGGCAATGGCACATAAATAATTATAAATTTTAAATGTTTCACAGTTAAACTGCTTGATTCTTTCATTTACTTAAAAAAACCCTCTCAAATACTTAGCGTCAAGTGTAACTGGCTGCAACCATATGTTAATGTCATTGATAAAACTATAGTTATCTACTGATACAATTGCAATAAAATAGAATAGAAATATTTGCAATAATATCATCAGGTGGCATTGGTGACATTAAAGTGGTAAAATTACCACATATTTGTAATTATCTAAATATTATGTAAGATTCCAACTTCAGTCACACCTGATTGTTTTCTCGAAAGGGTTTTGCTGAAAAGCTCATTTATTATGTCAGAAATGATCATAGGAATTCATTTAATTGGGAAATATATTTAAAATACTCCTTAATTGGCATCACAGAGTTGAAAGTTCAATTCAGAGGTGAGATCTAAGGATTCTAATTAGATATAATGGATTAAAATAATAATCTTAATGATTATACCAAACTTGAAGAAAAATATAATGAAAGAAATGTTTATATTACAAGGGAATCATCAGTTTGTAATTAAATGCATGAATGTGTGCTTTTATTTTAAAACCTTAAAAGAATGTTATTATGCAATATTTGCCATCAGGATAGCTGCTATTTGAACTGAATAAAACTGTCATGTTTTCTTCTGACAATGGCATTGTTATTTCAGATAACCTTACTTTATATTAATCATATAGAAATTTCACTTGCAGAACACTGTATTATGAATTTACTTTTCCCTTTCCGGTCTCCTCCCCCTCAAGTTGTTTGATGCGTCAGAAATGGAAGGATGAAGTAGAAGTCGCCACTTAAGCAGTGAAGGGTTATTCTTTGTAAATAATAGATCAAGCACACTGGAGCTATTTCTAATGGAGCTGTATGCAGACTCTGTTTCAAGGACAGTGTGTGGTTTTAAAAACATAACCACAGTCATCCTATCTATAACCTCTGGTCAATTTATTGGCACTGTCAGTAAAATATTACAATCGATTAGACTTTGACCCTTTCATAACATTTTATATCCACGTATTGTCAAGTATATGTTTATATATTTGTGTAAAAGAAATACCTATGGTCGTATTAAATTTTTCTGTTGAGGGGAAAGCATACTATATTTTTCTGAGCATTTTCTACAGAAGAAACAAATCAAAGGGATTAAATACTGTTACTGAAGCAGCTGAATTTCCATCTTTCTATGTTTTCATTGTGTAATAGGAAATTTAAATGCAAGTATAATTTATACTCGGTTTCATTTTATCAGTGATACTTTTTCATACCTTTTCCCTTGTTTATACTCCATTCAACAGGTTCCTTTAAAATGCTTACAAGGTTTGTTTCTACAGATGTTTTGGAGCTAATCTGACTCAAGGATATACAGACCTGTTTTAAATGTTAAAATATATTTCATTAGGAAAGTTTTCCTATGCAGGTTATATGGAAATAATTGGGAATAGCATAAGAGTATGCATTCATGTATAAAAATATATTGTTGCAGATCTTTTATTCATTTCAGTGCAAAAAGCATTTGAATGAACCTTCTTATTAGAAATAGGTTTGAACAGAGAAAGAGAAAAAGTTGTAATCAGTAGACTAAAATATTTTATGTTTATAATAATTTGAACTTCGTAATACCTATTTTGTTTAAGGTATTTCTTAATTATTGCAAATTATGTTTACCTTTTACAAACTAAAATAATTTTAAGAACAATTATTTTACATATCCGTTTATATTATATCACTGTGGCTCAAATTTTGTCTGGAAGTAGTCCACTGTATTTTGAAAATGATTGTATAATCAGAAAAATTTTTCTTCATATATTATTTATATGTGGATTAACATAACATTTCATTAATCACATTATAAATAATATTTATATAAATAGTAATTAAAATTATAATTGTGCTACTTCTTTAATGTTCCTGGTTTGTGCATGCCTATAGGTCTCTCTTCATTCCAAATTTCCTGCACCAACTTCTTCCCAGAAATATTGTGCTTGATAAAGTTGGAAAGTGAGGTCATGATTAGGTATATCTGAAAGAAACACTGTGATACATCGTCATGCTGGTTCTCAGCATTCTATTTGGGAATTTGTTAGTCTGTGCCGGGGGGGGGAAAAGGCAGATTGACAGCTAATAGATATCCTCACCATTCATTGTTTAAGTATTTTTGTCTTTTGTGGCATTGAGAAAAAGACAAGGAAGGAAGTGGAAGCAACTAAAAGATGGCAAAAGATGAAAAAAATCAATGGGACGAAGGAATGTGATCTGTTTATCAGGGTGTAGACGGTCTTTCTGTTTGCATTAAGTCCGAGTGAGTGTCTTTGGTAGCTACGGAAGCTGCTTTCATTCACTCCCTAGGAGATGTAATACAAGCATGAAAGTTACGGTGTCACACAAAGCAGACACATATGAAAAAAAATTGTTAAACCACCAGCTTGGCATTACATCACCCCCACCTTCCCCTCCTGAATTAGACTACTATCCTTGTCACAGATGTATTGTTGAACTCTGCAAGCATACCATTTTGTGTATAAGTGTTTAGGATGAACATGTTTTTAAGTTCTTTTTCTTGAAAACATCAATAAAATGAGCTGGCATAATAGTTCAGTTAGTAGAAGTTCAAGGAGATGATTGAAGACCTATGCTTTCAGGCTTTGACAGGTAGTGTAAAACCTCTGAGTGGACTCCTCATTTTTCTTTAATGGATGTGGGGTTTGTTTTGCTTTATCTTTATTTTGTTCTATCCGAGATGGGGGAAATGCAAACTCTGAAGTCTTATTAATGCCTGTATTGTTTTAAATACATTAGTTAGTCGAAGGTGGTATTGTCCATACTATCTTTATTACTGTAGATATTGTTCTGTGTCTTTCCCTTCCTTCCTCCCACCTCATTTCTTCAGTGCTATGCCAGCCTATAAGAACTGATCAGTAGACAAGACAGTGCTCCAATCTGTGGACAAATTTCTCTTTCCTTCTAGTTTCTGATTGTAGGAAGTATCGCAGGGACTGCATATTTTATAAACTTTATATTAAAGTTGTGGCATGTTATCATAAAATGAATTGTGATACTTTGTATTACATTCTGGGATTGAGAGATAGACGTAGGATTAAAAAAACAATTTCTAGGCATTTCTAGATGATAAATTTAATTTTCTTTGCTATTTGGAGGTCTTCTTTGAAAATGCAATTGTAATGAACACATTCAGAACTGGAGAATAGATTTACCCTTGGCTTCAAATAGTTGACGTTATCAGGCTCTGTCATTCGTTCCTTCCTATTTTCGGGCTGCTAATTGATGTTTTTGATGTCAGCAAGAAAATTGAAGAAAATGTCATGTGTGAACCAGTGCGGAAGTTAATAAGATTGACTTCGTTGACAGAATTTACAATGAGCGCAGAGACCGCATAATGGGACCACTGCGAATTTGTGAGCTCTCTTTGGAGTCAAAATTGACACCTCACGCTAGGCCAGTGGTCGATAGGGAAGATGGAACATTTGGGAAGGTTCTTAATCTTATTTTTCTCTTTTTTCCCCCCTCTTCCTTTTTAACCTTTTGGAGCTTATGGAGTTGCACAAGCAGCTGTTTATCGAGAGAGCTAATGCTTTGGACCAAGCCAAAGTCTTAGTTGAATCTTTGAGCGCCCCTCAACAATGCCAATTTTTATGCTATTTTGAGCTTGAAAGAAAAGAGGTATTGAAAAAGTTTAAACATGTTTCTTAGGGTATGATACACTAATATCACACAATGTTTTGACTAATAAACCTGAAATAAACTTCTTTTTAAAACAAGGATATTGTTCAGTCTTAAGAAAAACAAATAACTCCATCTACAGGAAAATCTCATTGTAAGAACAGTATTCCACAAACCTCTATGCTTCACCCAAATTTATTGAATCAAATTCATAACACCAGATGAACTCACTATAGTAAGGTTTTTCTATAATAGTTTAAATTTTTAATAATGTAACTGGGTTTATTGAATTTTGCGTATATAATTATGGAATGGATTAGCCGAGTTTGGTTCAGTGCATCTGATTTTTTTTCTCATCGCCTTTAGTGAAATGCGCTAACCCCCAATATGCCCACTACCCCCAAGCAGTCTTTTTTTTTGAATGCACCGCACAAAATGTGCTCAGCCTCCAAGGATCTTCAGTAAGAGACATTATTCTTGGAATATCCAATTAATTCCATGGGTAGTGATCAGTTAGCGCTTCTTCTTACTTTCTCGCCATTTGAAATGCTAACACAATGAATATTATCTCATTGGTCTGCGTCCCTCGGCTAAGCTGTTGCCGTGGGCTGAGAATTTCATCGACTGATGAGACCAGAGGCTGCACCGATAAAAGGTTACAGTACGTGATTTGCATGCTAATTGGGGGTTGCTTACATGAACCTGAAAGTTCTTTAACTTTTATTTGACTTTTTTCTTTGTATTCACATGATTTTGTTGCTTAAAGAAAACTTTTAAATTGACTACATTGCACATTATTACTATTTTTGTCTTGTTTTGGATGTTTTATATTTTGAACAAAAGTAATCATATGATTGATTCCGCACTGACGTTTGGTTAATAAGTGTTCAGTGTTTGTACACAGTCATCTTAAAGAAAATCTTTTTTGTTTCTGAATTAAGGGACATATTATTTTTCTATAATGAAATGTTGCCTTTTCTGTTCAACCAAACCATAATCATGGCATCAATGTCATCTAGATCACATTACACTATATATGAACTAAGTATAATATGATTCCTTTATTCTAAAAGTCCAAATCACAGGTTAGTACATATTGTGAAAACAGTCTATTCCAACCTGATGTATTACAGATGTTTTGGACTTTCACTATCCTAAGATAGTATGACAATTAATTCTCATAGCTAAAATTCAATAGGGATTGTAGTTGGACACTATACTATTGAACATCTATCCTAGAAATAGATTTTCTGAAATGATTAAAGCCGAGTTGGCTCATTTTTGTGGGGAAATTAGTATAACACCTATCAAATAAGTTATCTGAAACCCAAAATTTTATTGATTTTATTTTCTACAATAGAAATCATACCTAAAACCAAATGTCAAGTTTGTCCATAAATGCGAATAGCATAGACGTCTAAATATAAAGTGTTTCAAAAATGTAATGTATTATGTACAGAAAGGATCCAAATATAAAATTTTATAAAATGCAGCATGTCTGTTGATGGCACAAGAAAGGAGTCTGTTTTTTTAAAGCAGGCATTCTAAGGTATCAATGGATGTGATTATTTAGACTCAGTTATAACAAAAATGGTTTGATCTGAGAAGATTTGTGATAGAGAAGGTAACACTATGGTTCTATCCATTTTTTAAAAAAGAAAGTAGATGTATGTGATTTACAAAAAAGAAAGAAAAATGACGAGGAGGAAGATGAGAAGAAGAGGGAGAAGAAATGAATTTAGCCTTCCTATAGCTGTAATCTTAGAGGCTGGGTAACACATTTGGAGACATATTCCTCCTGAATCAAAATCAGGAGACCTTTTCCAAAATTGCTAGTAAAAGGGTCTAGTGAAGCTAGGAATGAAAGGCTCCCCCTTCTTTTTCCTAGCTGTCTACGAGCAGCAAAGCAGGTGGCTCCCCGTGGCTGACTTTTCATGACAACATGCCATTAGAAATTGTGGTCCTGTTGATCAATCCACTCGACATGACAGCTTTGCCGCAAGGCCTAGCTCTTTGAGCACCAGCGCTGTGGCTTTTCCCTCCTTTTTTCCTGCACTAATTGGTGAAAGTTTTTACTGTGCTTGTGGCATAGGAAATTCTTTTGAACAGTGTCACAATCAAGTGTTGACTTCTTTAGAATTGCAAGTAGGTTAAGTGAGTATCAACATAGCAATATCTTTTAAGAGTTCTTTCTCCCCCAATAAAATCTTTAATCAAAATTTTGTTAGAGATTAATTAAAAAATAGTCTGAATGTTCAGCAATAGTATTTTGGTAATGATATTAAATATCCTTATTGTACACTTACACGTATGTTTTAATTTTTTTCTTAATAAATATACTTTTGAGAAATGTCAAAAAAATAATTACGAAAAGATTAAAAAAACATCTAAAGTTATTTGTGTAATTCATTATATTCAAAGAACTTTTCTCAAGTTTTTTTTCCAAAATCCTGACCTAATATTTGTATTATGCTCCCAGTTAAATATTAAGGAAGCTTCTCTTTACAATGCAGAGAAGTAATTGTTGAATCGTATGTGAGAAAGGTAATATTCTTGATACAAACATTTGCTGCATGTATAAAAATGCTTAAATATGTATAAGTGAATGGAAAGGTGTTATATAAAGAGGGGAAACTGTAAGAAAAATTGTGTATATGCATTTGTACTACTTAGATATTTATGCTTTAGAATTCAGCCACCAAAGTTTCTGTGTATTTTACATGCAATATTGTCTTTTTATCTCATAACTGTCACAAGTCCTTTTGTTCTGCATGATACATATATTTCCTAAGGTCTGTATATATTCTATAAAGCTAATATAATTTAATGTAATTATATAGCATGTATACATAAATTTGTATTATAAGGTTTAGCATTGAAGCAATAGCAAGCATGAAGGGGAAAAAAGGAAATGCAGATATCGCAAATAGCTTTCAATGCATATCCAGCTATAGAAAGCTGAAATTATTGCATAACTTTTACCACTGAACACAGCTGAATGTGCAGGAAATAATATATATTTCAACCTGGCATAGGCAAAGCAAATATAAAAACAGTTACAATTATTTTTAAAAAAGTAGAGCATTAACAGGATTTACAGTAGAATTTCCCCTCCTGTAAATGCTGCCGTAATTCTTTTTGTTGTCCTCTTTTATACAACCAAATTGAAAGGAACATATATTCATATCGTAATTTTGCCCAGAAAAAGAAATTGCTAAAATTTGCATTATTAACATTATCAAGTCACTGGTTGGTAAGACATCAGACATGACGAGCAAGAAGGGCAGCTTAGGGAGAATTGGGCTTTAAACCCTCAGCAGATCGGAGTTAGGATCAAAGGCGCTTATTTTATGTGGCTGTGTGAGACTTTGAAGTCTTGACTGCACCTACAGCACTCATTTCATCAGGTTCACTGGTGTCTTAATAGCAGATCAATAAGTTTCAAAGTCGGAGAGTTAATTTGATACTAGTGCTGATGCAGTCGTGCTGGGGACACAGAGAGAAGCAGGAGCAAGCAACCTATTAAGATCTGGGATGCGGAGAAGTGCTTGATGTTGTTGATTCTATCCACAAAATTCCAAACTCTAAATGTTACAGTTCCAAATTTCCAAGCTCTTAATGTATTATTATTAAGAGGAAAATTAGATGTTTGCTTTGTTGAAGGAGATGATAAATTAGTGTTTTTCTGTTATGACCAAGGTTTGGTTCAGAAATACAGGCAATATTTTAATGTGTTTAATGTAAAATAAAATGCCTGAACCAAGCACAAAATTTTATATCTCTTAAAGATGATATTCCTCCCAAAAGAACTATGGCAAATGAGATGCTTTGTTACAGATTTTTCATGGAAACCCCCATTTTAGGCTTTATACCTTTAAAAAATGCTTTAAGGCAAAGTGAAGTTATCAAGACAAATGATAGCCGGAGGAAATGTACTGTGCTTTTAATTCTACCTTGCCATAGTTGCATATATATATATGGTTGTATGTAAAATTAATATTTCACCTTCAAATCCCTTTTTTTTGTATGTTGCAAAATCTTAATAAGGGCAGAACCCACTTAAACGTTGTTTATATTGCATTAATTTTCTTTTTAGACTGCAAAGAAATTATTTGGCTATATTATCTATAGAAAAATAAAAATTATACTGATATAAAATGCTAAATTATTTATTCTTGTGATCGGTGCAACATTCATCCTGGCATAGTTGATGGCAACCCAAATAGTTTTCACAAACTGAGACAGACAGACCTGCGTAAATGCATAATCCCTTTCCCTCTTAAAAAGAAATTTCTTTTTTAGAAATCATAAGAACGTTTCCATCTGTATGTATGGTAGAGGTTTCCTTGCACCAGAGGTCAACTTCACACCCTTTTGGAACAAAACTCTAATTTAGAATGTTCATCTAAGGGTTGATAATGGCATTAGGGGGCCAGGAGGCTGGTCAGTGGGAGCCGTAGATTAGCGCAGTAGCCACAGCAGCTTTAGTTAGACCCCCATGATTCATTGGACAGATTAACTATCACATCTGTCATTTTTATCCTTTTTAATTCTTCCCCTTTTGCCACATTTAAAATAATAAACAATTTTCCCTTGAAAAAAGGCAGAAGGCAGGATTAATAAAAATTGCCAAAAAGCAAGTTCTATGAAAGAAGCCACCAAAGGTATGTTCCAAAACGCCTCTGTAAAAAATTGCATTATTAAGCAATGGATTTCTTGATATTTCTGCAAGGGGGAATGTTTGTGTGCACATGTATACAGAGTATAGATCTTGATAAATTGATCAGAAAAGGCAAGTTTTGAAACATTTAATTTCTTTAACAGCAGTGATTGTTCAAGTGATTCGGAACTGAGCATTGTATGAATAATTTTCATCTTTTGTCCAATATTTGTTTCCTTCGCAATTTGTTTCTTTTGATTTCATGATTCT
The DNA here is from genome assembly GCA_009733165.1 of Naja naja. Lineage (NCBI taxonomy): Eukaryota > Metazoa > Chordata > Lepidosauria > Squamata > Elapidae > Naja > Naja naja. The sequence continues at coordinate 130,979,545 of CM019151.1, read as the reverse complement.
ATTAATTAGAATTTATCATGAAGGTTGATTTGATGTTCAAAAATTTGGACCTGATTGAACGAAAATTAATGTTTGATCTTTTCCAAGCCCAAGGGGAGACTACTGTCTGGTTGCTGATTGCTTAATAATTATTGTTGAGTTCCACAAGTGCAGTTTCCAATGTTTATTACACAAAGATGTCAGTGTTAAAAGGGAATTTAAGAATTTCTATAAATGGAATTGTTGATAAAGTGAGTGAGACAGTTCTTGGGAACTGGGGAATTGCTGCAGAAAGAATTTCTAGCAGATGAAGGTGTCTTCAAATTTGGGTAGGAATTATTTACTGTACTGGCTTTTTTGAGCTGCTGAAGTAAAAGTGAAGACATGGAAAATTACTTGAGATGGTATGAATTACTTCTCCTTTGTTCTTTTCTTTAAATAACAAAGATTTAAGGAAAAAATGTAATTTTTCTTAAAATACTATGAATTAAAAACTGTCAAGGTGGTTGGTATTTTTAATTTTTTAAAAAAACTTACAATAAATACAACTAAGTGTCATGGATAGTGTATCCCCACCCAATAATGATCTGCACTTCATTAAAAGAGTATTAATTTGGCTCCTGATCTCTTGGGAAGCACCTTAAGATGATGTTTGGGTGGGTGGGGGTTCCCCCCGAATTGTTTTTTTAAAAAAATTCTAGCAGATTTGGTCCCTGTCAGTCAGAAATAATTGTGTTCTTAATCTTGTCCCTGATGGATGACTCGGAGTTCAGCAACGGGCCAGCTCCAATGACAAATACAATATTAATATTCATTAACTGCTTTGACAATGCTAATTTTGATGCAGTAGTAAAGGGCCTTCCAAAGTTAGCGGCCAAAGCATCAGAGCTACGCAAGGTGGCAAGATAATTTGTGCTGGTTTGCTGAGCTGAAGCCTTTTAAAGTCTATGGCAAAAAGCTAGGTACCACAAACAAAAAAGAGAAAGGGAAAAAGTTCTGAAGCATTGGAAAGCAGGGCGGCGGAAGTAATACGATCACACTCCGCTCAAAAATTTGACACCTCTGATGCAGTTTCTTTGAGTGAAATTTCTACAAAGTTGCAACAAAAAAAAGCATAACATGGTAAGTCAGCACATTTGCGATTTTGTTTAATCTTTTTGATCTTTTCAATTATCACTATTTGAAGATCAATAGTCATTTTTTCCTATTCTGCTTAGGAGACACGCAGCGGTGGTTTAATATGTGTTAGGACCATTCTCTTTAGAGGCAGGCATCTGCAACTTCATGTGATTTTTCTATTTAAGCTTTTCAGAAAATACTATATATGGAATACCATTTTTTACTAGTCCCATTTTTAGACATATATGTTAATTTCTTTAAAGGTCTTTATAAAATAATATATAATTCACTCTTTCCTGTAGATAAGAATTGAGGGATGGAAGATTTTTTTTTCAAGGGAGAAGAAAAAGAGCAAAACAATCTTCCATCATTTACTGAAATCGAACCTCCTCTTCCCCCTTCCCCAATTGACTGGCATCAAATAGGCATTAAAGCTTCATTTCCCTGATGAGCAGTGAAGCAGTGTTTTCACCAAGTTAGGTGAACTTTGAAGAACTGAGATTTCCATTATATTTGCCAAGTCGGCAAACAAAATATCAGCTTTTGTTCTTTTGACTGACTATATGGGGGTTTGAGGGGAGGTGGAGAGAGAGAGAGAAATGAGAAGTTATCCCCAACTTTTTGTGTGGTTTGGTATTGAATCAGACGGAGAAGCAGGCATTGTTCGTTTTCCTACCAAGCGAAATAATTCTATGAATGGAACTGGACTTGAGCATCTTTTCTGAAGAGCTGGCGTTGCAGAGCTGTTCCCGTGTGTTTATCTGTTCAATGCAGCTCCGTGGTGAATGGCTTAGGTAGGGTGCTGCCCTCCAGTGGATCAACCAACTGCAGTCTTAATACACATCATGTAGGTATGTTAATATAACAAGCAGCAGCATGCTTGAAACCAGGCAGCGTGAAGCATCCTGATTAAAACTGTTGTAAATGGTAAGCTATACCTTTTCCTCCTTTCACACAGGGACTAGTAGATTGAGACTTTGCATTTCATGTAACAGCGCTGCTAGTTGCATTTTTGTTGCATGTTTTCATTGCATGTTAATTTTTTGTTACTTCAGAAAATTATAGGAGACTTTTGCCATGAGAAAAATGCTTTGGAGTTTGGGAACTTTTTATTAGATTATTTTTTTATTACTGAAGAATCCTTTTTTTAAATGTTTTGTTTTGTTTTCACTGAAGGTGTTCATTATTCCTTGAATATGGCTTATTCAGCTCTTGACAGTTGGGTTAAGTAAGGCCATTGCCTTCCTTTCATCAGCATAAAATTGAATTAGAGAAGGAGAATGTTTGGGAGTTTTTCTTCCCTAGGTAGAAAAACTCATAGCACCTTTTTTCTCCCAGTTCTATAAATAATAAAGTTTTTTTAAACACCTATATACTGGATCTAAGAGGAATCTGTGACTGAACAGGAGTTCAATTTCCCCTATCCTATCCATAAGTGTAACTTCACTGCAATGTGAGAGGGGATCTAAAACTTCACGGATATACTGAACTGGATAGTAGGTAGGTAGGTAGGTAGGTAGGTAGATGATAGATAGATAGATAGATAGATAGATAGATAGATAGATAGATAGATAGATAGATTAATTCAGTTCTTGGACAATGCATTAAATAAATGACTTTCCTGCAATGAGTTCAGAAGAATTCTCCTCGGGAGAGGGAAAAAGATTGGAAGAATGTTGGTAGGTTGACATAGTTTTCTTTAAAAAAAATACAGGACAAAATCTGTTCTCTTTTTTTTTCACCTCCTATTTTTGGGACAACCAAGAAGGAATCCTTCTGTTTTAGGCAATCCATCCTGTTTGCTATACTTTATAAGTTATTGTTGCTAAATGATTGGGAACTGTCCATCACCAGCAGAGAACTTGCAGTTTATTTAAGAAATTGCACGTGGGACAAAAGCAACTGATGGAGTGTGGTGGCCGCTGTGAATAGAGGGAGGGAATGCAATTAGTTGCCGTGCTGTTGGAGCTTTTTACTTGTCAAACTGGAGCCTCATTGCTTTTGTTATTACCATGTAAAGGGAAATTGCAGGGTTTTGTTTTGGTATTAAGGGCCTTAACGGTTGCTGGCTGACACTTTATTTGCAAAGGCTGGATAAGTGCGGGAAAAGGATGGTGGTGAGAAAATCAAACAGAAGAACTCTTTCTTTTTGGGGGAGAAGTTCTTCCAGACCCCTAGGATTTTATATCCATTTCTGAATATAATGCAGCCAACACACCTGTAAAATAAGGGTAATCAGTGCATAACAGTTTCAGATATTTTTGCCAAATGTTTTGCCTAAAAAGTTTTTCCTTTTTATCAAAAATATATTCTGGGGTTCATTTACTACATACGTGTCAAAAAACATGAGTGACAAGTCTTTATAGATTTAACAGGATTTAACAAGATTTAACAAGATTTCTTTGCTGGGAACATTTACTGGGAACTACTTTCTTGGTAAAATATATTATGCTTTTGTGTATGAACTTTATTTGTGCTGCTTTTGTATTAATAACTGATAATGCTCTTTTGTGCTAGAAATTGCTTAACCATCACATTGGTCTTTTCTTCTGCACTAGTTATTTTTAGATTTGTAGTGAATTCGACGGTAGAAATTAGAGCGCTGTCTTGGCAACTTTTCTCGCTTAAATCAATAATGATCAAAAAAAGTAGCTGACATGAATAACTTGTAAGACATGGATAAAATAAGTTAGCATTGTTCAAATCAACTGAGCAAACTGAAGCAATATTTATCTTTACTGTTCACATATGGAAACTTTTAATAAAAGTTGCTGCAGCAGAATATACCTTTTTGGTTAAAAAAAACTCCGGAAAACATACTAAGGAGATTTTCTCTTGCTTTTGTACAAAATGATCAGATTTTACCCAAAGGGACAATTTTTTACGCTAGCAAAAGTTAAGATGTGGAACATTGATCTGAAAGCAGAAGACCTGCTAAAGACTTTATTTGCGTCAGAGTGACAAGGAAATCAACTTATTCCTCCTGCAGGTCAATCACTAAAAAATGGTTTGGTGCTATTTGACAGTTGCTCATATAAAGTGAATTTGCTTGCTTCATTTAGGCTCATGTTTTCTTATGATTCTCTCTTGCTGCCTTGCTTCACAGCTAACTGTTACCTATGCTATTTGAATTGTTGTATTGTTGTTATTGATTTCCAAGGTAACTGTTTTTTTAAAATTATCCTTAACAGACAAAAAGGTGGGGGTGAGAATTTGAGTATTGGAACCTAGAAATGATTACTCTGAGTTTTGCTACCCACAGCCAAAGTCTTAGAAAACAAGACACTTCTCTCAGCCAACATTCGATGTCATAATGGATGCTGAACGTTCAGAGAACTCCAGGCCTCAAAACTGGAAACATCTTAATCTTTTAGGACCATACTCTTAAGTGAAAACATGGGTAAAGGAAAGGGAAGGAAACAGAAACAGAAAGGGAAAAGCAGACAGGGAAAATTATAGAACAATTTCATTTGGTTGTGAAGAAACAAAACCTTTTAGGATTAAGAGTGGGGAAAACAAAGCTGTAATGTACCCAAGAGATGCACTTTTAATGGGAATGGAAGATTTGAATGGTAAAGGAGGAACACTCGCCTCTGGCTTCTCTCTGTTCCAGCATTTTGGCTGTTGGCATCTCAATTTGAATTGTTGGGTGAGTAGCATTTGTGTGTATGTGAGTATGAATTTTGGTGCATGTAGTGTGCATGTGCATTCTAGTAATGACCACTGAACTAGTTGTGTAACTTGTTTTCATTAGTGCCAGAGGTAACATTAAAAACAGAAGATAGTCTCTCATTTTTTTAGTGAGAATCATTTTTGGAGAGGGGAATAGAAAGAATAATTTGCCAGTGACAGCTCTTAATATGCTTAATATTGCATAACAACCCAAAACATATTTTTTCCACATGCAAAGATGTGGGACTATTAAAATTGATTTTTCTTGTTTTGGAAGAGAAGTCCTTTTCTTTTTGTAGTGTTGTCATAGAAAAGGGGATTTCAAAATTTGCAGCTGGTTACATTTATCGAAATAAAGCTGCTGGGTAAAGCCAATGAAAACAAACGTGTGTGGAGGGGAGGATATATTACTTATGTAAAATATTTATAAAAAGGCATAAAGCATACTGAAATATAACCTTTTCATTTATTTAATAGTGCAACATCTTTTGTTGTGCATGTTTCACCTTTGCATATTTTAGAACAAATTATTTAGAACATAGTTATTGAGATTACTGAAATATATTGTACTTGTGGCTTTTCAGAAGTAAATTTCATTGATTTCAGGCATGCTTATTTCAGTTACATGGATATGGGACTTTTAATATTTTTAAAAACTAATTTGCCTATCTAAGATTTCACCTTTTGCATATTCATAGTAATAAGCCATATATATTCCATAAAAAATATTTTAATTTTATATATAAGTATTCAGATTCTTTATATCACCTTATTTGACTACTGTCTTAGTTACAGGTTTTATCTGTAAATAATATTAATTCTTTGGGGGGAAATGTTTATTTTGTTGCATCAAAAAAGATGATACATTTTTAAAGAAATTCTTGAAATTATTTGGCTAATAATATCTTTAAAATATATCATTTTAAATGAAAAGAAATATGTATTTAAAATTCCTCAAACTGCATCTAGAGGACTGCAAAATATACTTCTTAGTATGAAATTTATAAGATATCTCTTGCTGAAATGTAGGCCTTCTTATGAATTACCTTCTTTCATTCTATTTTTTTAAACTTTGTGAAAAATTAGTAGTTATATTATTTAAAGGTAATTTTTTTTAAAAATTATTAGTTGGCTAAGACTACAATACAAAGCATATTTTCTCAGAAATAAACTCCATGGAACTATATGAGGTTTACTCTATGTTTAGTTCTATAGCTGCTAACACAAGATTTTACTCTCAGAAGGATTCTACAGTACTTAGAAATTAAAGTCATTGAACTCAATGAAAGTTATTATGAAAGTGTGGAGTAAATGATTCTGTTATAACTTCACCCCAAAAATTGATAAACAAAACAAATATCATTTATTTGATGGCTCTGGGTATATCTACAACTTTTACTTTTATACCATTATGTGATATGTTTTTCAGCAAAATAGGATAAGTTCTATTGCAGAATTCATTGCACTTAAATCCCAAGATATTAGAAAATTTGTAGCCATTTCTTTAATTTGTAATTTTTGATACTCTGTTACAAAAAGTAAACCTTTATAAAATGATAAAACAAATCTTTCATTTTCACTGCCAACACTTTAGATATTAGTAATTTAAAAGATTTTGCTTCCAAATACTCTTTGTACTGGAAACTGTGCTGTTTTCTCTGGTATAAATACTAGAGAACTACTTAGTTCTTTTAAGTTCTTTAGTCATAATTACTAAATAAAGACTGTGTTTAGGAATATTAGACAGTCCGGTTCATATACATATATAAATACATGGTTTGCCGTACTGTGGTGACTTTGAAAAATCAAAAACAATATTTTTGGGAAAAAAGCAATGTATGACTTTTTTCTGATTTTGCAAAGCATAGCTTGACTTCTGGAAATACATTGTGATATTTTTTTTGGACCCTTCTTCACTTTCAGGCATTATATTCTTGTATTAAATACAAATGCAATGTATAACAACAAAGTATGGGAAAATATAATTACAAAGGATGTTTGAATTTCCAAAATATTGATTTTTCCATCAAAACTTCCTATGTCAGACATCTTTTTTGAAAATGAATGGTTAATCTTTTATAATGGCAGCAAAATAAAATGTGGCTGATGACTAATATTAAATTAAATAATAGCTCAATGCAGTATTTCCTTATTAATAATGAAAACTTAACTTTTCAAGCAAGATATTAATTTCTACAATTCTTTTACCTAACCATTTGTATATTATTTAGAAATTACATATTTAGCTGTCAATCTTTCTGTCTCTCTCTTCATAAATCTTTCACACTGTATTAGAATTTGGAATTTTGTTTGTAAGCCATACAGAGTCGGTTTTTGTGAGATAAGCAGGATATATAAATTTGCTAAATAAATGTGTAATCCATTTAAACTATACATACTTAATTTTTTCCCTTTGGGATTGTTCAATTTTCTGGGTTTCTTCTTCCTTTGCCTGCCAGAGTAATTAATGCTCCTGATTTCATCTTTCATTCTTAGTAAGTTTCCCTGAGTTTATTCAAACTTCTTTGTTTCTAGTTACGATTAGAAAAAAGACTTACGTCAATAATTTGTTTTTGTTTTTTTTGTTCTTGCAAACAAATTAAGTAAAATATATTTGAGCCATCAAAAATGGTTTTCTCTAGTATGTTAATTTATCAGACATTTAAAGAACCCGGATAAAAGACTATGGGATCTAAGTGAACATTTCCCAATTTTTATTTATTTGAATATCATATTCCAAAGTTCTGAAGCAAGAAATTGGCCCCTGTTTTATCTTATTAACCCTTCCTATAATAATTTGGAGCTTGATTAGCTTTTGAGGAAGTTGGTAACCCTTATTTAATGGAACAATTCTCCAATCAGGAAACAACCAGAGAAAGAAAAACAAAACAGAAGTGGTCATCCCCACTTTTAAGGGGTTTGTGGGTATAGGGGTTAGGCTTTAAAAAAAATGGTCTGGCTAGGAAAGTATTGTCCACACACATGGCTGTCAGTGCTCTTGCCATCATTTACGTGATGAAAGAAAACGAGTCTTTTAAACATAAGCTATGTTTATCAATGGAAGCCTTGTCCTCAGCTACAATAGGGAATGAGCTTAGGGCAAGACCTTAGGCAGAAATGGGCTACGTTAAAGTTTGAAAGGGTTCAGAGCACTGTATCAGTGACAATAGACTAAGGAGAAGTAGATTCCTGGAGAAAATGCTTAGTCAGGTGTGAAAGTATTCTTTATGTCAATAAAATGTATGTTGAGTCAGTAAATATGTTTCTTAATTTCCTCAAGAATAACAATGGGAGGGAATTGAGTAGTTTGTATTTGTTACGTGCAAAAAGTCTTTAAAGTGACATTTAGAAAAAAAAGATTAAATGTAACTATGAGATTAAAATACCTGTCCATATATTTTGTATAAAATATTTAAAAATAGATATTGTAAATAACTCAAAAATGCTCTTGTTGACCTAATTCTTCCTAAATTATTTAACTATGCTGGAGATAAATAAGATTGAATATAATATCTATGACAGTAAACAACTGATACCACGTTTAAAAGAAAAATATGTTATATCTTGGAAGATTTAGTTATTAAAAATTACTGATGCAGATGGTATAAAGCAGAATTCTGACACAAAATATAGAAAACTTACAAGACCTATTGTAGTTGTTTTGATCTTTATCGGATTTATAAAGTCAGTTTATAGTCCAATTTTTATTTTGCAATATTTTACACTTGAGGACTAGTATAAAAGAGAAGGGCCGGGCAGTAAAATCATAATGGAGAGCAGAGATATAGTTTAATTTGTGTTTCAGTTTTACAGTTGAATTGTAACTTTTATTTGTCTTACAATTTTGGCCAACCTCTTAGAGTAAGAATTAAAATACATCGATCTAAGACATAGTGCCTAGTAACATGTCTAAAGATAACAAAAGTAATCTGTGGATTCTAAATTCCTGGCTGCTAATTGTGGTAGCACAAATTTATGATTTAGGTAGGTATACAGTACAAGAGTTTCATTCCAGGGTGTAACCTAATGGAATACATATCATGGGCCCAATTTATCTCTATTTGCCCTTATTCCTTTCTGTCATGTAACCTTCTTGTACTAAGTACATTTATTGCTGTTTCATATACATATCTTTGATATTACTCCTCCACATATATAATAATTGAGATCAAATCCCAGCATTATGCAAACAAACTTGTACAAATAGATGTGTTCCTCTCTTCTTCCCTTTAGTTAAAACCTTACAGAGTAGATTTTGAGAATGAGGACATTTTGCTGGTGAACTGAAGAAAGAGGAAGTTATTTCTCCTACCCTCTTTTTGCTGGACAAGAAATGTTCCATCAGCAGAAGGAGTTAATTTTGTACCACCCCTAAGCTTTTTCATCTTTCTCTTGAAGAAATTTATAAAATTTTTCACCTTTCTCTTGGAGTAATTTATAGAAATTTACTCAAGGCATCACTACATTTTTAATATAGTGGCTGAAATATCTAATAAAAAGATCTGGTATATGTTATCTGGTATACATGTGCTAAACCATTTTTAATTTTGTCTAGTAATTTCATCGTATTGATTCCATGTCTGAAATGCAATCTTCAGACAATATGAGAACGGGAAAAGCCCAACTTTTCCAACTATTTGTATTTTAATTTGCTTTTTCAGAAGCCAGAAGTTTACCAAGTTTACCAAAAGTAGGATCCTTCTTACATTTGGACCCATCCTCAGTTTGTATTTGTTTGTATTCTATTAAATATAGTAAGAAAAATCCTGTTCTAAATATTCATCAATGGCATTTTAACAGATATGCTTTCAGAAAATACCAAAATAGTGATTTAGTTTTATAATAATGTAAGCAAAACCAAAGTAATGGGAAAATATATGTTAGAAAACAATAATCTATGTGCAAAATGGAATGAACTAAGATGATATAATAGTACTTTTTATCTAATTTCTGTGTTATCTTTTATAATCATCTGATTGTACCAGAACTGCTTTTGGGGGGGGGGAGTGGGGGAAGTCAGGCCATTCCCCTGTTCATTTCAAAGACAGAAATAAATTGAATATTCTCAATATTAACATTGTTAATAGTCTCTCCCTGAGATTCCCCACCCAGAAAGTTTATTTAATGCAGTTCCATAATTCTACTTGCAAAATCAGCTTCCTTTATTACAAACCAAAAGTACATCAAAAATTACTCTAGACTTCTTAATTAAATTGCTGACCATCTTTGCCCTAACCTTTTTCAGTAAATGTGCCTAACATATTGGAGCCGTTAAAAGTTTAATAAAACTAAATTGTATTGTTCAGTTTCATCTCTGTCTAGATGTAGTATAAAAGTATCTGCCAACATGTTTCCACAACATAAAATATATTTTAGCATAGCTGTTGAAAATGTAAATTACACAAAAAACATCCAGATAGCTCCCACCATGATGTTGTTCAACCCCCATTTGGGGTATGTGTGTGTATGTGTGATAATCATATGTCTTCTGGAAGCATGTGGCTCTTTTTTCATGGTTTTATGCCCTTTATTATTTGTTATTATAAGCTACACAGATTTATGTGGACTTCGATAGTCTCTAAATTGTATGGCCATTATCATATGATCTTTAATATTTTATATAAAGAGATATCTCAGTAAGATCTTTAACTTTATGAAAAAAGAAAGCTAAGTAAGAGTTTAGAATGAGAATGGTGTAATAGAAAACCTTCTCATTAAGTCTGTATCATATTTTCTATTAAGCATTGAATCAAAATAGCAAAACATCAAAAGAATGTAGGGATCTCCTTCGTAATGTCCATTGCAAATCTGAGATAATTTATAAATGCACGCCCTCTAAATTTCAATATCGGAAGGCTCTGTTTGGATACTGAACAAATGTGCAAAAGATGAACAAACTATGTCAACAAATAAACTGAATTTCTGAGATCTATCTAACATAGAACTATGAATAAAATATAAGTTTAAATTGTCAAATTATTTGGCTGGTTATATTGATTATTCATAAAGCCATCGGTATATATTGTCTCTCTGGCTGAAATAATATTCTGGAAAATCAAAATGTGTTTGATTTCCTAAGAATGAATTGCCAGAAGGAGGGCAAAACAAATTCTATAATTATGATATAGTTGAAGAAGTAGTTGAAAACGAACAGGTTAAAATTTTGTAGGATTTCTGAATATACACTGATACGTCTTTGATCAGAAGGAGATGGCATAAACCAGTCATAGAGGTCTCAGTGGTTATCCCCGCATTGGGTAACAACCCAAATTTTTCTTTTAAACAAATGTAAAAAATCTGCACATTGACAAAATTCCCATGTGTCAATTGCAAAAAACCACTCTGCTTGAGTTCACATATCACATTATGACATCCTAGTTCATCCTAGTTCACATTATGACATCCTAGTTTTCGATGCGTATGAAAGCTAAAGAACTGGCAGCTGTGACTTCACATTCACACAGATAACCTTCTGAATGGGAAGCAAGTGTCTTCACCACCAGCCCACCACACAGTTCAGATTACAACGACTGTTAGTATTTTCACTATTTTTCAAACTAGCGAATCAAGTTAATTTATCTTTATTACAATAACCTCTATTTCCATTTATCTTCCTTATTGTAGAGTGTGATTATTTCATGATTACACGCAGTGTAGCCCTCAACATGTTTACTAAGTCCCTAAGCATTCAGTGATGCTGTCTAGTTACATTTTTAATCATTGTAGCATGATGAAGGAGTCCTGCAATATACTCAAAAATAAGTTTTATAACAGTTTTAAAAACTACTTCCTTTTTTAAAAAGTATAGTTTTAAGTATATATTAGTTAAATAAATAGCTTTGGTACAATTTTAATTTTCATCACACATACATATTCTTTTTTTTTCAGCCCAACTGAAAAATTAAAAAGCAATTTTGATATAGCAAAATGAAACATGCTTTGAAAGACTGAAGTATTTCAAAGGAAATTCATGTAATTTTAAAAGAAGAAATCTTTTAGTTTTCTTGCATTCTTTTAAAGTATCCATCCATCTCTTTTTGGAATGACAATTGCTAATCTAGATTGAGGATAATGGTAAACACTATGACAGCTCCTGGACTAAGGTGGCGCTTGTAGACACTACTCACTGTCCCTATTCTTTTAATGTAATTCCTTTTACTTGATGTTAATGCAAATTGTTCCTTACTGAAAGTAATAAAAGGAAATGAAGACACATTTGAAAATGAAAGTTGACGCTAATCCATTCTTTATCTAATACTAGACTCTTTATCTTTGCTGCTACCTAATCTGGTTAAATGTCCCTCTTGTAGGATTTTAGTGTAAATCCTCTATAGGGAATAGGGTTTTTTCCCCCCTTCTCCTTCTCTCTTGTGAGTGTGTATGAATCTGTGTGAATTGCAATTCACAGGAAAAAATGGCTCAGCAGTCTGCTTGTTGTATGTGATTGTGTGTGTGTGTTTGTGTGTGTGTGTGTGTGCACGTGCACATTTTACTGTACATTAAAAATGAAAAGATATTCTTCTCTCCCCATTTTATTTTTTTCTTCTTCTCTTTCTATCTTTGCTGTGGAGCAATACTAGTTCAACTATAATACAAAATTTGGTATTTGACATTTTATTTCTGAGAGTGGTAACATGGTTTTAAGCATGTCCTTCTTTCTACCTCCCTCCTCTAAATTGTATTCACTGCCAATGAGAAAGTACATATTAATATCTTCTGTTATTTGAAAATTGGGACCCTGGCCTATATGCCTATTTAGAAGAAGTGGCCCTGGAATTCAGTAAGTCCCATTCAGTTCCCTGACATTTGTCTCACACCTAGGCTTTACCATCTTCATGACAATCAGATAGATTTTGCTTGCTTGCTTTGTTTTTTGTTTAATGAACTGAAATTATTATTACTTTTTCTTTCTTTAGGACATACTTCTAAAATTAAAAGAAATAGATGGTGGGTCAGTAGTAAATTTTAATTTAAGGAAGATATGGAACTGAACATAAACATATCTTGAAGATAAAGTTTAAAAACTATTCAGAAAAAAAGTTGTGTTATAGTGAGATAGCTGCATTTGAAAAAGCAAAATCTACTTTTCTTTTAAATACTGTAGAGCCCATGCTAATTTGTTTCTAGGTGGATCAGCTGCATGATTGGTTCAGGTTGGTTCCTGACCACCAGCAGCACAATTGCTGACACATGGATTTTAAGTGTGACCAGAGCTATGTGCCCTGAAGTGAACTCTGCAGTGTACACATCTCTGACTGTGAGTAAGATCTGTGTGTCAGCAATTTTAGAGCTTCTTATTTGTCAAAGGGTGAAAAATATTTTTATACCTGGTAGAGATCAGTAAACAACACCACCCTCGGAATTTAATGGTGCAAACACCATGCCTTAATTTAAACAAAGGAAACAGACAAAAAAAAAACGCCTTAATACTACAACAGCAGTTTTGTTCCAAATGGTAAGATGTTTCTTTATATAGCAATAAAAATCTTTACACTCTTCAAAATATATCACGGTATAGAGAGTTTAAATAAAATGAAGCCTAGGCTCTTCCATGTATGGTATTTGCTACATTCACTCACCATATCAGACCTCTTCTAGCTCAAAGACAACGGAAAAGGAAAGATTGCAAGCACAATTTGCTATACAAATGCTGGAATTTCAGAATGGGCGATTTTCCATTGGCTAGAACCCTTAGCTTGCCCCACCTTCTTGGTTTTCCATTCCCTTTAAAGATAAGTCTCCATGGCACCCCATAATTCACTGTGCAGCAAAAACAAGTGATGTGGTTACGTTGGGATTAGGGGCAGGGGCACTGGAAGCTATTTTTTTAATTGGTCTCTTGGAGGGAACACTAGCCAGTTCATGACTTGTCCTGAGTATTTTGTGATAGCCATGGCAAGGACATGATAGGTCACTGAAAAAAACATTTTAACCATATAAAGAGTGGCTTTCAAGAGTGACTGTGAAGAAGTTCCTACAAGAGAGTAAAGGGACTTCATTTTACAGGTCAGGAAATTTCATTCTTAACAATATTGAGTTTATTTCAGCTTACTTCCTAGTAAATAAACTTAAGAATCCCAAAGCATAAGACAAAGGAGGAATAAAGAAAACTCCTGAAGACATTCTCAAATTCTGCACATAAATGCTAAAAACATCTGTGACTGTATCTGTGTGTATGATTGTGTGTGGGTGTGTGCATGTGGGTACACGTGCATATGCATAAACAGCTTCTTTAGTATATCTACTTGGAACATATTAATGCAACATCTTCCTATACTTTTTATTTTCTATTTTTACAGTCTAACAAAGTCCCAGTTGTGCAGCACCCACACCATGTACATCCTCTTACACCGCTTATTACATACAGCAATGAGCACTTCACGCCAGGGAATCCTCCTCCACACTTACCAGCCGATGTAGATCCCAAAACAGGTAGGTTGCAAGACTTACTCCAGAAGGATGTTTGAGAAGATGCTAGACATTAAAGCAATTATTTAAAAGGGATAGGTCTGGTCAATTAAAGAAGAAAAACATTGGCAAAGTATAACAAAAAGATTTTCAAAATCATGGAAAACAACAGACTAATTGTATGTGAAGAAAATTCACAAGTTATGTAAGTTGTAGTTTCCTTTATGCATCACTTTGAAATTGTATGACCTGTCATTCAATGCACATTAATGATAATGCTGTCCATTTCTAATGTCTATTTTTTTGGTAAGATATTTGATACTATCCAGAAATTAAACCTATGGTTTAAAGAAAATTACCAAGATGATACTCAATTGTTTCTAAAGCTGTTCAAAATAGATAAATTTCTTTAAACAATGTTATTCTTCTCAAAGCTATATGAGCAAATTTATGTGTATATATGTATGTATATGTATATGTATATAATATGTATGTGTGTGTATTATATAATGGTGTGTGTGTATTTAAAAACCCCAAAAGAGTGAAGCAAGCCAGATGTCAAATGTTTCCTCTATGATTTTACATAATAAAGCTAACATATATTAATTAAACATTCTAATATGAAAAATATTACTGAACCAATATATCCTTAAGAATATAATACTACTTAATATTCTAGAAGCCCATTGATCATTTAATGTATTATATATTTATATGTCACCTAATCAATTGATTCCAATAATTTACCAGTTTCACAAGACTAAAACTAGTTAACAAAAACACAACAACATAAAAGTCATAAAATGGGGCAAAACTAACTTAACAAACCCCTTGCTTAGCAATAGAAATTTGGCCCTTAGTTGTGGTTGTAAGTTGAGAACTACCTGTATAAATTCTGAGAAAAATTCACTTTTACAATGGAATTTTTAACCATCTGTTTACATCAATATGAACATTTTATATTAAGTTTACAGAAAAAAATATTGAAGTAATTATTCCCATATTTTTAAATGTATCCAAACATCACATAAAGCCCCGGTCTTTAGGTAGCATATGAAAATAGGTAAAATTGAATCATCTGTTGCTGATATTGCTGTACTTTGCATCTGATATTGTTGTGGTGTATCTATATATTGTGTTGTATAACAGTCATAATTATTCACAAAACATAATAATAGTTTTGTGTTCAGTTGCATTTAAATTACATTTCTAAACCTTACAAAACAAGCCAATTGTGCTATTATTAAATTAAATAACTACAGGTAGTACTTGTTTAGTGACTCCCTTGATGAGCAACTGTTCCTGTTATGAAGATGATGAAAAAGGAGCTTTAAGACTGATCCTTGAATGTATCACCTTCCCAGGTCTCTAAAGCAAAGATAAGATAAAATAAGATCATAAGCAGAGTCACAATTTCATTAGTGGCCATTTCATTTAACAACCAAGTTAATCGTGGCCAAAGGATTAAAAAGTCACATTTTAATCGAAGTATTTCAAAAAGAAGGAAATCCAGATTTGACCTAAACTTCTTTCAAAAAGTTTCATTGTAGCTATTCAAGGCATTCTCATGGTCAGATCAAGGTTTATGAATTGTTTAAGACCATTTTGATTCAAGGCTGGACAGGACAAGCCCTAGTATTGTCTGAACAAAAATGCCATGGTAATTTTTGAATTTTGTATATCAACATTTAATAAAGAAATGGGACAATATTTTTAGTTATTGTAAGCCTCCTTGAGTTACCTGTAGGCAAGCTGAGTGGCATATAAGTTTAATAAATAACATTGTCTTTACCAGTCTTCAAAGCCATTTATTATTAAATAATAATAAATGTCAAGCACTTTTAGGTAGTAAAGAGCATTTTTAAAAATTTGATACTATGTGCAGTATATTCCTTTTACCTTTTAAAGAATGATAATTGCACTGTATTCTTTACATGGTTGAGATTTATCAGCATTAAGTAGACCTTGCGAGAAGAGGTTAATCCAATTAAACTTCAAAATAAAACATAAAATTGATAATCTGAATATATGTCAAATATGGTTAAAGATTACTGAAGTTTCAGACAACAATTTAAATAATGTGTCCAGAAATGCATGGATTATTGTACTGCATTTTTTCTACATGCCACAGTTGTCTATTCTTGCATTTCACTAAATTCTAACTTTAAAAGGAATATCATGCATCCATCTACGAATGTTGCTCTGTGAAACATTATTTCAAGGGTGTAAACTACTCACTAAATCTTTAAAGCCTAGTTAATCTGTTCAGCTAATGAAGAAAAAAAGAAACTTGCTATTACCTGAAAATATCTCACAGGAAGGTTTAATTTATAATCAAGGCTTTCTGAACAACTTAGACATAGTTTTAGAGCTGTGAATATTGTGTCTCTTCATTGTAATGTTTTCTCTTACGAATCTTGCTTTTTCTGCACTGAAAAGCATTAAGCCACTTTAAAATACTAACCATCTGTTACTCTCCTGAGAAAGTTAACATTATAGGTTATACATTTATAATCTTTCTTTAATCTATTCTCTATAGATATGTTGAAATTTCCTAGTCTAAATCTATGGCCAAAGAGTTGTGATCATAACACATTGGAAGGATACAAGTTTAGGGAATATCATTATGAGCAGCTACACATTTGGACAATTCCAAATAAACTCTTTCCAGGCATTCATTTATCTTAGCTAAAGACTTTAAAACCCAATCAGCAACACAAAACTGGGAGGTGAGGATTTTTTTTAAAAAAATTTCAAGTTCAAATCATGTGTTTTTAAAAAATTACTGATTAAATATATTTGAACTATATATGGTAAATACATAGTTCAAATATATTTAATCATTAAAAAATAGGATTAGTCGCTGTTCTCTATTGCATATAATTTAGTGATAAAACCAGATTCGGTACAGTATGCATGTTAATAAATCAAGCTGCATCTACCCAATCCATACAAATCTCTACAAAAACAGTATTACTTATAGTGTACCCAATTCTCACAATATAAAGGCCAAACTATGTAATATCCCTATCCTTAGAAATTATATCTGGTTTTTTTCTGCCTTATAAATGTAAAAGATGGGATTCTGATCCAGATTATGCTGAGATAGGCATAAAAAGAATTTGCTTCTCTATGACATCTCTTATCCAAATACTCCTGCTTACTGTTTGCTTAGAGGAAAAATAAATTTCTAATTAAATGAATGGCTGATTTTGTCATTTATAAAAATTGTATAAAATGTAACTTTCTCCTTTTACTTTTATTCTAATGTGACTTAATACAGACAAACCAGAAATCCTACCACTATTTCTGATTTTAGTGAATTACATGAATTTCATAAGTTTAAGTCTAGGTTCTAGAGGTTGTTTTAAGGTTTCAGTTACTGGAATATAATGGTAAAATTATATAAAATAAATGTATACATACTGTGTTGAATCTTGGCATTCCCAGAACTGCTTGTTCATAGCAACTATGACAGGAGATACGAAGCATCTCTTTGTGTTTATTTTTATAACTTGAATTGTAGAGGATCAGAATAGCTTTCAGGTCAAATCCTAAATGCTCTCTCTTTTGGTTTTCTATTGGGTTATGCCAATGGCAGAGCTACTTAATTTAGACAATTTTTATAGCTGCCATATTGCAATTTGAACTCTGATAGCAAATTGAATTTTTTTTAGAAAAGAAACTATAAGCATAAAATGAATAACACAATAATAGCATAATTGTGCCTGTGGACAATCTAAGCCAGTCCAAACAATAACCATACTAAAAGAAATCACATTGATGATATAACAAAACCTCCAAAACCCATGCTTAAGGAAACATCAACATTTTCAAGTTCTTAGGAAATGCCAGCATGGTTGAGTCAAGTGAATCTGAAGGTCCTGGTGTTCCAAAAGATAGGTGCTTTGACAGAGAAGGCATGCTTATTGCCACCCTTCCCCCCAAGATGGCACTGTTTGATGGACAAGATTTGAATCATGCCTGTCCTGTCAATTCTAGTAGAATGGACAGAAACACTTGGAAAAACGTACCATCCTTTTGGGCACAGTGGAAGACTAGCAACCCTGGTTGCACTCCTCTTTGTTACCAACTCATTATTTGTACTCATGCTGCCAGACCAAATGTGTGGGCAGGGATTATAAATACATCAAGTAGTCCATTAATTAATATTGTAGTAAACTTAAATTTGTGTTAAACATTTTAAAACTTTATAGTACACAGGAAAAATACTCAAGTAATTGAAAGGAAGCATTAATATGCATCAAATAACCAATGACACTATCCCACCTCCATGAAGAGGGTTGAAGATTTGTTCATCTTCTTGTCATCAGGGTTGTAAAGTTTTAAAACAAACAAAAACTGGAACAAATTTGTCCATGCAAGATGAGAAGGAAACTTTAGGGAGAAAATAGAAAGGAAAAAGGCATCACATCATAAGATGATCTTATTTTTGAAAAACATCTCTTCAGTTATTAAAGGTATGGATAAAAGGAGCAACACACCTGATCGCACAAAATGGAGCTACAGCGGGAACTTTATCCTTGTAAGGTTATCCTCTCTGGTCTCTGAGTGGGTAGAAGAAGACAGATCAATTGTCCTACTTTTATAGTACTATACTAAATAGATTGTTCCAGTAAAGAAGGCCAGTGAGTAGGCCTTGCCCTTGAAAATAGGTAATACAGCATAGAAATTAGGATTGTGTGCTACCTCCTTCATTTTTCTCTTTTTATGCTTTGCCTTGACCCAATTTTGTGATGTTTTCTTTTCCTCTTTCCTAGGAATTCCACGACCTCCACACCCTCCAGATATATCTCCTTATTATCCGCTATCACCGGGCACTGTAGGGCAAATTCCCCATCCGCTAGGATGGTTAGTACCACAGTAAGGAGTTCCATTTTTAATTTTTTTTTATTTTTAATTTTTAATGTATAAATTTATTTGTGGATATATGCATAAAAGGGGATTTTTATTATGGTTATTTCCTTTGCCTAAAATGTGCATTTTAAAATAAACAAGCCTGTTGCCAATTTGTAACACTGAGAAATCAATGATTTGGTCAATACCAATTAAATGATGGGACATAGAATATTGAGTAAGAATGATGTGAGGTGCAGCTTTTAATTTGTTTTAATTTCTGATGATCCATGAAGTGTTTATTTCAAATGTTAGTACAAAGTATTGCAAATAAAAATTCCAGGATAGTTAATGTTAGCAGTTTGCTAATTTTGATGTTATTTTTATGATTCTTAAATTTGTTTGTATTCATTATTTTTATGTCTTGGAATATTTTTTTATTTTTATGAAACATGTTTCTAACATTGAGAGAGAGTTCCATGACTGGATAAGGAAACTAACAAACAAAACAAACAAAACTTTTCAAAAAAACAAACAAACTTTTAAAAATGTGTAAATAACATGAAAATTAATCAAGGATTCCAATTTTAATCAGAGTGTTTATTGCCTTTTTAAAGCTAGGTAATGACAACTTTACCGTAGTTCATGAACCTGACATGACGTAGGACATGAGGATCACACTAGAATTATTTAAGCAGAATTTTCAGTGTTTTACTTAGTGGAAAACAAAACAAAAAAGGGAGAAGTTATCGAACTTTTTTTTAATGAAACACAAATGTGTTTGGCATGTAAATAGCCAACAATTTAGACAATTTAGTCTAATTGTCTCAGTACCAAATAATTCTTAGCACATACTTGTTTCCATTCTACTACAACGTCATGCTCAAGATAAGAGAGTCTCAATAAAATGTACAAATATTCATATAATTTAGCTGGTCAAATACACCAGACATTTTAGGCACTATAATATTTCAACATTTTTAACAAGTTGGCTTTTGCTCATTATTTTCCTGATTTTTGAATTTTCTAATTTTTAGCTTCTGTGATTAATAAAATCTACATGGCAAACCTATATTGCACATTCCTTTGCATATTAATAATACAAATTATGCAAATTGAGTCCTTGGTGGCTCAGGCTGTTAAATGCCTGTTCTTAAGATCCAGCTGTCTACAATTACTGTAGGCTCGAATCCCACCAGGCTCAAGGTTGACTCAGCCTTCCATCCTCTCGGGGTAGGTAAATTGAGGACCCAAGATTGTTGGGGGCAATAAGCTGACTTTGTAAAAATGCCACTTAGTAATAAGCAGGCATATACAATGGAATGAAGGCTATTGCTGAGCGCATTGGGTTGTGCTCCAAAAATTGTAAGCCGCCCTGAGTCTTCGGAGAAGGGCGGCATATAAATGTAATTAAAAAAAAAATTATTTCATAACATTATACAATTTACTATTAATGTGTTTTATTTTCAATAAGTAGAAGGTTGTCAGCTGCTTTGCCCGACAAATGGCTTTCACTGTGCATACCTCTATAAAGTTATTTATTATTATATTTTGTGAAAGCCTTCTTCTTGACATTGTACAAGTTATTTTTATTTTATAGATGAAAAGTATGGTCCAGAGACTGAAGACAATTAATGATTTTTATTAACAAATGAACAAAACAATGCATTTCTATATAGTAGCAAGATTTTTACAATGTGTTATTTCATTAGCTACCTCTGAAGCATATATCTGCATGAATCACTTTTACAGAAAAAAAAAGAAATAAATTAATCCTTAACAGTTTTATTTCTGGTTCTATTTACATAAACCATATTATTGAATTTATACAATATTCATGGCAAAAAATCCTCAATATCGAATACTTTAAAAATATGATTGTTCTACTTATCTCTTTATGCTTTTTTGACCAACTTACATTTAATAAACATATGATCCACTTCATACCAAAACAAATTGAAAGTATTTAGGATATTAATAGTACCAACAACAATAACAATACATACCAGACAAAATCTTTTCCATTCAGTTCAAACATTTGAAATACAGATAAAAAAATAACATAGCATAGACAAATAAACCTCAGTCAGAAAAATCTATGAAGCTTTCATAAGAATGCTGTTTGGTGTGTTGCTGTATTTTTTAATTATTGTAATGAGGTATGATTGTCTATTGGTTACCCACAATACTTCTTGGGGACTCTCCCCTGGTAACTCTTGTCAACACTTGTTAATCTGACAAAAGGCTACAAATTAAGCTCTGTTAATTTAATGTTTTCTCACCGAGATCTAAATACCAAAAGAGGCCCAAAGCGCAACTGAAGTCCTTTGATTCACTGTACTTTATTTTGGTATAAATTTACATTCATTATTGTTTTCCTTTGGATGTGTAGCTCAATTAGTGTGATGGCTCCATTAAAGCAAGCAAGACTTCGCCTTTAATTATTACAACAAAACACCTAGTTTCAGCTTGGGGAGAGGGTCTCTATTGACATAAGCAGAGGTTATAAAATTTAATTAGCCATTCGTATCAGATTTATGGCATTCAAATTGTTCTGAGTTGCTTTCCTTTGATCTGTTGCTGTACAATCCCCAAGATTTTTGTTCCAATCAAAAGATAATAAAACTTACTGGGCAGAGAACTTTAAAAAAAAAACCCTATAATTGTTATTTTTTTACTCATTTCCTTCCCTATCTTTTCAGGCAAGGTCAGCCAGTCTATCCAATCACAACTGGAGGATTCCGACATCCCTATCCCACTGCTTTAACCGTCAATGCTTCCATGTCAAGGTGAGTTCAAAATACCTGGGTCTAAGATATGGTTCAACTGCTACTTCCATTTATTATTCATTTTGAATGACAAAGCTTTGCTAAATCATATGCCTTAATTATACACTAATCTTCCCAATTAATGTGAAAAACTATCCTCCATTGTTTTCCATAAAAAAACCCTATCATATATAATGAAATATTGTGATTAGAAGTTAGTTTGTTTTAACTGAAAGCTGACTGGAGAAAAGTAGTTTAGTAACCCTAGGATATTAAAAAGCCAGGAGCTTATGCTCTTACACTTTTTGTTTTCCACATTTTGTTTTCCTTCTAACATGAGTTTCTTGTGAAGAACAGAAGCAATCTACTAATTGTGCTGTTAAAGGAGTGTTAAAATTTCTCTTCATTCCCAAATATTTTTAGTTCAGATAAAAAGACCCACCTGATCCTCTACTGATTAAGAGATACATATTTATTTTCTTTTCCCCAAACTCCAATTAATTCCACCTAATTTTCCAAGAGATGATAGTTTATTTACAAACTGCTTGGTAGGGCTATGTTTAAGTAATCACTAATTGCTCCTAATGATAGTTTTATTCTCTGTTCATCTGATTTTCAGTCCAGTTAATTAAATCGGTGGAGGTTTAGACTCTCCTGATGGGCTGAATCAGCTAATCCGTTTTGTTGATGGCTCGTAATTGAATTAGCATGTATTTCATAGCAAGGATCTAGATTCAACCTCATGTCTCTGAAGGCTAGACAGCAGAAGGGGAAGAGTTTTAAAAATAGCAGGGATTTGAAGAAGTAGAAAGGAAGTTTCTTGGCCAATGGAAAACCAAATAAACAAATTCTACCTGCAAACACATTATTAAAATTCCATGGTCTGTTGTTATTTTGCTATTAATTTTGTATATATATAAAAGATAAGCAGGGTCTGAAAAAATGTCATCGACTTCAGTTTAATTGTTATCAGTGAGGTTGTTCTATTTATTTTGTTTAGTTTTTCATAAGAAAGGGAAGCGTGAGAGAAAGGGAGACAATATATTCTTTAGCTACGCCTTTATGAAAGAGAGCTAGTTAGAAGGGGTATACAGCAAACCAAATACATTATTGTGATAAGGGGATGACAGAAGTACAAGTCTATTATACTTACAACAGTTATAAGAATTGTATGCTCCTTGCCCTACTCTGGCACATCCTTTGATATTCATTCTATTCAGCAGCAGGGCCAGGACTTCTCAGAATTAAGTGATGGGTCATTATACTTTAAACACCACGGAGAAGCCTAGATTGGCAATTAAACAGCACTTGCTGACACTCGCTTGTGCCACTCCGTGACCCCCTTTAGATTGAGATGTTGAAGCTCGGGGCCCTCAGCCTGCTAAATTGGTGGTAGGCACTTCTCCTGACGAGGGTTGGCTCTGAAATCTGCCGGCATCAAAGGGAGAAAGATCATGTATAAAGCATAATGTGGGTGCACCATGGTTCAGGGAAAAAAATAAAATAAAATGAGGCAGGAATAGATGAAATGTTACAAGTGCAAGGGGAAATGAGAGGATAATGACAAACTCAATGCAACTCAAAGCAGAATAGTTGCATGGAAAAATGCATCCCACTGCTTGTGCATAAAATCAAGGCAGGCAGATGACATCCAGTTAACAGAAACATGTCAACAGTGAAATAAAGTGAGAGTGAATAAGAGAGATAAGCCCCAGAGACAGCCGGGAACAAAAAATTAGTTGTCCTTAACAAGTTACAGCTCATCATTATATTCTGGCTTGGAGCCATAAAAGCAGACAGGGTATATAATGAGCTACTTAGAATTTTTACAGTGTTTATTGCAATTCAGATAGATGTTGATCTGCCAGAAGAGAGTCAAAGCCATAGGATCTCACTCTCTCTCTTATATAATGTATAGAGTACTATTCCTTATATACTCAAAGAGACACAAAGCAAAAATCCATATGTACATAGTGGTTCATGTATCAGATAGACAGAGAAGACATTTAAATTTTTTTATGACGCAGTCACGCAAATGGCACAATTAATGCACCTGTTGTGTGACTGGGTCATAGTTTTGAAAAATGTGGCTTTTACTATTAATGTGGCTTTTATTACATTGCCATATTGTGATGAATACAGGTAGTCCTTGACTTATAACATTTTGGTTAATGGCTGTTCAAAGTGACAACGGCACTGAAAAATGTGACTTATGACTGTTTTTCACCCTTAACTGCTGTTTTAATATCCATGTGGTCATGGGCTCAAAATTCAGTACATGCGAGTCTGTTTTTGCATTTATGACGGTTGCAATGTCCCAGAGTCATGCAATCCTTTTTTGCAACCTTCTGATGAGCAAAATCAATAGGAAAGCCAGATTCACTTAACAACCATTTAACTGACTTAAAAACTGCAGTGATTCACTTAACAAGTGTGCAAAAAATGGCACAAAATGGGGCAAACCCACTTAACTCACTTAGCAACAAAAATGTTGGGCTTGATTGCATCATAGATTGAGGACTACCTGTAATTCTGTTGGTTAATATTTAATATTTTTGACACTGTGCCCTTTCATTTTTATGAAAATAAGAAAGTAAAGTATAGCTTCCTTTTCTAGCATTTTGATGCATATATGTACATCTTTCAAACTCAATTTTATTTTTCATTCAAAGTAAAAACCATCATTGCGGAATAACACTAAACTCAGAAACTGAGTCTTAAGCTTTTTAAAATCAAACAGATTTTAGTTTTGAAGTCGGAAATCATTATTGTTTTTCAGAACATTGGAAAACCTTCTCTTTCTTCACTCTTTTTTGCTTTATCAATGATCTTTACTGTTTTTCCCATTCTTTAAGCATTTTCCCAAGTTTAGAGTTTTTCAAAGCTTTAAATATATTATTTTTCCAAGGTTACATGTCAAGACATTTTATCACAAGGTTTAGTTACATCTCGTCATGACTTTGCCTAAGATTTTCCCAGAATAAATTAGGAAAGAAGTTATAGATAGAGAATTGTGTGAATTTTTCCTTTTCATTCACATGGGAAAAAAATCCTGTCCTAATGACACTAAAATAAAGAATTCAATGCATTATTACAGTCAGAGTTTAAAGTACACAGTTTAATACAGGACAATTTTTTGGGTGCTGAAAGCTCAGTTCCAAAATTCCCAAAGGCCATGTTTCTGGGGCAAAATTCTGAAAGATTCCAGATTGGAGAAGGGCGTATTTCTACATAGATAATAATAATACACATTTTCTCCTTACACAGCAAAATGTAATTGCAACATCATCTGTTTTTAGCACTAGTATAACTAGTTCTTCCCATTCTTATCAAAAATCAGACAGAAATAAATAGCTACTTTTTGTTATCACCTTGTTTTAGGATATGTCTGATATGTCTTCATCACCTTTTATTTTTCTTCCTTGTTCATCCAGTTTGCCATAATTTGACTTTCCAAACTTGCTTTTAAAGTCAACACATCTGTATTATTGCTCATCCTTTTGTCTACTAGCTTTTTAAAAGTTAAGAACTATTTAAGATAATACAACCTTCATAAAAATAGATTAGGTTTGGTACCATGTTTTTTCCTTGCGCATCCCTTAGGTTTTGACATTCCACTCAAGAGAATCTACTGCTTATCCATATTCTTGAAGGAATGCAATTGAAAAAAAACAAGCACATATTTTAAAAGGTATCAATAAAACTACACCCAGTTTGCCATATCAACCATGATCCAAAAGAGATTGGACAACCATTTGTCTGAAATGGTATAGGGTTTCCAGCCTAAGCAGGGGCTTGGACTAAAAGACCTCCAAGGTGTCTTCCAATTCTGTTATTCTGTTAGACTTTAATCTGGAATTAAAAGCTTTTTCTTTTCATTTTCTTTCCTTTGTTCTCTTCCAACCTCTTCTTCCTATCCCATTTGTTTTATAGATGTCAAAGAATGCGAATCCTTTCTGAGGAAATGACTCATTAGGTGATGAGGTATACCCATGCACTGAAATAAGATCTTAGATGCTTTTCATCATTTTCCACAAGAGTTTTACCTGTAGAAAATGGATTTTCCATTTTCACAGACGGAGATAATGTGGCTCTATTCGGTAGTACAGTAAGGTTTTTTCCATGCATTATGGGGAAGGAGGGGATTTGCACATTCAGCCAGATAGATATTGGCAATTTCATCCACCTTTTCAGCCCTTCCAAAGGTCCTAGGATAGGCAGATTTTCTTGTTTTATGGTGTTAAAAATATTGTTACATGATGTAACCTGTTCCAGTACAGCTGTCTTTTACAACTTTTTCTATTTACAGTGTCAATGCCAATGGTGTCCTAGTGGTGCTCTAATATTGATGTAGTATATATTTGGATCCAATCTGTGGCCTTTTGTAATTGGCAGATAGAAATTTTGTCAATTAGATATTTTATAAGTGCCATCCTGGATTTTTTTGGTATAATACCTAGTGTGACAATAACCAATGGCACACCATGACCACTTAATGCCATGATCTTTCAATTTCAATTTTCAGATTTTGATATCTGCTGCAAATCTTTGTCTTCTATTTCAATATTTCCTGGCATCACCACCTCAATTATCCACATTTTCTTCTTTTCAACCACAATAAAATCTAGTGTGTTATGAGCCAAGACTTTATCAGTTTGTGTTTGGAACTCCTACAATATTTTAACCGGTTCATTTTCTACAACTTTTAAAACTATATTTCCATCATTTTTATTAGTGGCAACTTGCATCAATGTTTCTTGGCCAATCTCCCTGAGAGCTCCTGATAATTTAGCCATTTGGCATTTAAATACCATTACTGTACAGGATTTTATCTGCTTTATTCTTACATGAACACGTTTCTTTAGTCACAATTCCTTTGCAAAATGTGTACTAAAAATATTTCTCAAGGATTGGATTTCCATTTCTGATTTTCCATAATGCTTCAGACTATCTTGATAAAACAAAAGTGAGATCATAGCAATGACAAGTAATAAAAATGATAATGTCCAGAAAGATACTTATCCTAATGTTGACAAGGCCAAATTTATTATTATGTTTATTGAATGGTCAGTTGGATATTCAGACTGGATTTTGTATTTTGATACATCTGTTGAGTCCTTCCTCTGGACCTGCAAGAGGGAGATGGTGTTGCTTGATGTTATTAAAAGTAATGTTGCAGGATGTAAGCTATTCCAAAAATTATTATTATTATTATGGTTGGTGACATAGTCAGCTAGATGTTTAGACTGTATTTGGCATTCCCAAGGATCTGGCATAGGCAGATGTAGTTGTTTGATGGTATTAAAGATATTAAAGATATTTTTACAGAAATATGAGCTATTGAAAGTAAATTTGTAATTAACTTATGATGATTTTGGTGTCCAAATGGTGCTCCAAATGTTATCTGTTCACAACAGTGTGAAATTACAATTGCCAATTATTGAGTTGGTTTGGTTTTCATACACTTAAAGCTTCCCAAGAAACTAGGATGCTGTATTAGCATAATATATCTATGGTTCCAAGCGTTTTGCAATTAACAGATGAAAATTTGCAGATTTTCTAAGTAGAAAAGCAAGTTGAGAACATTTTGGAAAACAAGCTAAGATCTTCTAGGACTTTAAGATCCAAACAGATAGGCTTCTTATTTACAACATGACTGATAAAACTGGTGTTGAAAAGAAGAAAGTCTGGTTCATTGATGTTGCTATATTAGGTGATGCTAGGATTATGGAGAATCAAGTGGAAAAAAATTATAAAATACCAGGACTTGCAAATTGAAGCTGAAATGAAAAATGTGTAATAACAATGGAAGTGGTGGAGAAAAGGGCAAGGAAAATCAAGAATTGTTTGATACTCAGTGAAAATGAAATGTATATTTTTTGGTCATAACCTGCTCATTGCCTAGCCGTTTAACAACATATCAAAAGGAAGTGAAATTGAAGATTGGTTAACATCTGGTAAAACCTACTTGATAATGAAAGATCCAGCAAAAGAGGCAGCACCAGGCAACTACATGACAATTACCTGCTTACCAACAACTTTCAAATTGCTAATTAGTGTGGTGGGCTGAGGCAGTCCAACAGCATCCATTGAAAACAAGCTCTCTCCACCTAAGCAGAAAGGAAATTGCTCAAAAGATCAGTTTCCAATAAACAAGATCATTTTTAAAAACTTCAAGAGAAGGAAGACCAACTTGAATGTGCAGATAGTGCTCAACTTACAATGGGAAGCTTCACAATCACAATGTTCACATAACTACCACAAAAAGATTGTAAAATTGGTCATGGTCACATGATGACCTGCTTGTTGATTATCATGAATTATGATTATAATTGTGGGCTCAATTTTGGTCAGGAGGTAAGAACTACCTTAATTTGGATTGATTACAAGAAGGTATTTGACTCTCTGACATATGATTGGATAATCGTGTTCCTAGAAATCAAGTCAATAGAAACTTTGGAAGCTTTGTGCAAAGTTTAATGGCAGAATGGAAGACACAGTTTCTGCTCAATGCTGATAGATGAAAGAGGTTAATGTCAAGAGATGAATCATTTAAGCAGAGTCACTATCTCTGTTACTGTTTGCACTGATTCAGCTGCGTACAATACGGAACAAATCAGGACATGGCTATAAAGTGTCAAAGTGTTCCTTCAGTTAGTAGAGGATTTAGACAATGGAGTGAGGTATGGAATGAAGATATTTTTGGTTGTATTTTACAAGGCAGTGATAAGTTGCTAGTGTTGAATATACTTGCTTCCTATGAAGGAGGACATTCTTTAATACTACAATGGAGGTTAGAGTGGACAAATATATCACCCTTACCATCAACAGGGAAAAAATACTGAAAACTGAGATAATTCATATGCCCTATGGAAATAACATCAAGAGTATGAATGAAGATGGTCACTACAAATACCTGGGCATCTTTCAAGATAACAATGTCAAGCATACTGAAGTCAAGAAGAAGATTAGTAGTGAATATCTCAGAAGAATGGAAATGATCTTTAAGTCTAACCTCACTGGTAAAACACCATCAAGGCAATTAGCAGCTAGGCAACCCCAGTCATTAGATATACATCTGGATTAGTAGATTGAGCTTGAACTGAAGTAAAAACCCTAAATAGGAAAATAGAAAAATAACAATAATGAATCATGTCCTTCAACTACAAAGTGATATTGACAAATTCTAATTACCAAGGAAATAGGTGTACTTGAAAAACGGTATTGGAAGAATATCTGAAGGACAGTGAAGAAAATGCACTGAATCATACAGACTTATTGAATGCTAAAAAGATCAACTGACTTATAAGAAATACCAAATGAATAGTATAATAGGTACATGTAAAGGTAAAGTATTATATGACTAATACATTAAAAAGTAATTAGATGGGAAAGCAGATGATAATGGTTAAGAACAGGGAATGGCTAAAAGCAGGAAAATGGAAGGTTAATCCTGGCTGCCCAAGACCAAGCCTTAAGAATAAAAATATATACAAGGGAGAATTTAGAAGACTGCAAATGCTGCCTCTGCTAAGAAGCAAAAGAAACAGTGAACCACCTAATTAGTTGCTGCACACAGACCAACTGCAAACAATGGCATGACAAAATAGAAACAATGCTACAGTGGAATATCTGCAGGAAATGCCTATTACTTACTTACTTACTTACTTACTTACTTACTTACTTACTTACTTACTTAAATTTATATGCTACCCATCTTGCTATCCAAAGTGACATTTGCCTTCAAGCAAGAACTGGTGGAACTACAAAATAAATAAAGTAATAGAAAATGAAGAAGCTAAAGTATCCTAGGACTGTAGAATTCAAGCATTACAAGCATCTGCCACAGATTCAACAATTGTTGATAAGAAAGACAAAAAAAACCCTAGAAAGTGGACATTGGACATTGAAATACCTGGAGACAGGAGAATAGGAGAGAAATAACTGGGATGGGGGAGAACCAAAATAGAAAGACCAGCAAAGGGAAGTAGGACAACTGTGGCAAAAATAAACAAAGATAGTACCAATATTAATAAGCACCTTTGGTTCAATTCCAAAATACCCAGAGCATCACTTGAACACCATCAACATTGATAAATCACAATCAGTCAATTGTAAAAGGCATTTTTATTTGGAATAGTTTACATCCTGTGAGAATATCTATAATATCATTAAACAATAATATCTGCCTATCTGGGGTCCTTGGGAAGGACTTGATAAATGGACAAAAATGCCCAATCTAAACAACTGAGTGATTGTGCAACCAAGCACAATAATAATAGTGTCAACCTTGTATAGTCCCATGGTTCCTTGAAGATCAATTTTGGCCACTTTGGGGAACTCTGCCATAGAGGTAAAAGCACTGTAATGCTATATAGTCCGTGACATAAGAGTATAAGAAATATTTCTCTTTTCTACACAAGTCAGGATGATCTAAGTCAAAAGCAGCTTTTATATCCCCCAGGATCCCAACCACAACAGGGGCAACCCATAGATGCAGAATTCTACTCCTATATTTTCAAGTGCCATCCATGTTGTAGTAATTTTGTATTTTGATTCTGCTTTAAAAAAAAACTATTGACAATTGGATTTTATTTTATAATTTAAGGCCATGAAATTTAATGAGCTTTTGGGAAAAGTTTATTCATTGCGTTTTCTTTTTGAAAAGCCAATCTTCCTTTGTCAAGGGAAAAGCTGTTGCTTAAGTAAGGTAGATATTTTGTTCTATTTTGATTGGTACTAGCTTAATTGATCTACTTCTTTGAGCGCCAAGTATTTATAAATTGACATATCCAATTAGTTTATTTATTAAATATAGTCATCCACCCTGTTTCTGTCTCTCTATCTCTTTCTGTCTCTCTTTCCCCCCCCCACACACACACAAATACACACATATATACAGAAACATGAGGTATTAATTTGCAGTCTCCTGAGTTGTTAAACTACAATACCTACATCCCTAATAATCTTGATGATCATGTATGCAACATATATTCAGTTATGGATTTCACTAAGTTGTTGCTTAATTTAAATAAAAATAAAAATTGTTCTGTATGACTTTTTCCATTTCTTCTCTTCTCTTATACAAAGTTTCCCTGCATTAATTTATTATTTAAGTCTGGTTGTACTATTCATGATATATTAGATAGTCAATAGTAAATAATGTGACTTATAATAATATATACCTGTAGAATATAGATACAGTATCTCACAGAGGTGAGTACACTTCCTCACATATTGTAAATATTTAAGTATATCTTTCCATGTGACAACACTGAAAAATAACACTTAGCTACAATGCAAGTATATAGCTTGTATAACAATGTAAATGTGCTGTCTCCTCAAAATAACGCAACACATAGCCATTAATGTCTAAACTGCTGGCAACAAAAGTGAGTGCACCCCTAAGTGATAATGTCCGAATGGGGCCCAAAGTGTCAATATTTTGTGTGGCCACCATTATTTTCCAGCACTGTCTTAACCCTCTTGGGAATAGAGTTCACCAGAGCTTCACAGGTTGCCACTGGAGTCCTCTTCCACTCCTCCATAACAATGTCATGGAACTGGTGAATGTTAGAGACCTTGCACACCTCCACCTTCCATTTCAGGATGCCCCACAGATGCTCAATAGGGTTAGATCTGGAAACATGCTTGGCCAGTCCATCACCTTTACCCTCAGCTTCTTTAGAAAGGCAGTGGTCGTTTTGGAGGTGTGTTTGCGGTCGTTATCATGTTGGAATACTGCGCTGCGGCCCAGTCTCTGAAGGGACAGGATCATGCTGTGCTTCAGTATGTCACAGTACATGTTGGCATTCATGGTTCCCTCAGTGAACTATAGCTCCCCAGTGCCAGCAGCACTCATGCAGCCCCAGACCATGACATTCCCACCACATGGTTGACTGTAGGCAAGACACACTTATCTTTGCACTCCTCACCTGGTTGCCACCACACACGCTTGACACCATCTGAACCAAATAGATTTATCTTGGTCTCATTGGACCACAGGACATAGTTCCAGAAATCCATGTCCTTAAGTATGCTTGTCTGCAGGCTTTCTTGTGCTTCATCTTTAGAAGAGGCTTCCTTCTGGGACAACAGCCCTGCAGATCAATTTGATGCAGTGTCTGGCATATGGTCTGAGCACTGACAGGTTGACCCCACCCCTTCAACCTCTGCAGCAATGCTGGCAGCACTCATACATCTATTTCCTAAAGCCAACCTCTGGATATGGCACTGAGCATGGGTACTCAACTTCTTTGGTCAACGATGGGAAGGCTGTTCTGAGTGGAACCTGCCCTGTTAAACTGCTGTATAGTCTTTGCCACTGTGCTACAGCTCAGTTTCAGGGTTTTGGCAATTTTCTTATAGCCTAGGCCATCTTTATGTAGAGCAACAATTCATTTTATCAGTTCCTCAGAGAGTTCATTGCCATGAGGTGCCATTTTATTATAGTTTTATTGTGTATTTGTGTAATTGCATCTTAATGGGGCTTGTTAGTTTAATTCTTTTTAGTATTTATTGTTTCCTTGTTTTAGAGTGAGAGCATACAAGTCTCATTAATAAATAATAAATAAATAAATAAATGTTGAACTTCCAGTGACCAGTATGAGAGAGTGAGAGCAATAACACCAAATTTAACACACCTGAGACCTTGTAACACTAATGAGTCACATGCCACCAGGGAGGGAAAACGGCTACTTGGGCCCAATTTGTACATTATCACTTAGGCTACTTGGGCCCAATTTGTACATTATCACTCACTTTTGTTGCCAGGGGTTTAGACATAAATGGCTGTGTGTTGTGTTATTTTGAGGGGATAGTACATTTATACTGTTATACAAGCTGTATACTCACTACTTTACATTGTAGCCAAGTGTCATTTCTTCAGTGTTGTCACATGAAAAACTATACTTAAATATTTATAAAATGTGTACTCACTTCTACGAGATACTGTATATTCTTATTTTGTGAACTTCAGAACATATGCTTATCTTTGTAATGCTTATTCAAATGTAGTTACGTAGAAATAGTCACTAAATTTCCTTATAAAACAAATGCCCAAAATTTTATTTCCCCAATGGTGATAAGTACTAATATAGCATCTAAAATAAAATATAACTAAAATAAGTAAATGCATACATAATATAATATAAAAATCTATTTTTATATTGCTTTAACTATTGTACTGTTAACATTTTATTATGTGTTAATATAAATAACGAAACAACCACTTTTATCTTCAATTTGATTTGATACTCTGCCTCTGGTTTAAATTTCTAATGCTTTATTTTTCATAAATTGCTGCAATTTAAGATGAGTGTTTTATATTCCAAGTGAATGAGCTGTAATTTCATTGTGTTTTCATGAACTAAATTGCTACTTATATATATTAGATTAAAAAAACAGTGACTTTACTAAATGAATTCTTTGACTAGAGATACATCATTTTGGGGGAAAAACGTATTTTGAACCAGGTTTCATATGCTTTAATAGATATTCTTGTATTGTGTCTTTTATTATATGTATGTACACACCTGTCCCCATTCATTCATTGTTATTCTGACGATTTACACAGCTTTATCTCCTCTAGGTTTCCTCCACACATGGTCCCTCCACATCATAGTTTACATACAACTGGGATTCCTCATCCAGCAATAGTCACCCCAACAGTCAAACAAGAATCTTCCCAGAATGATGTTGGCTCACTCCATAGCTCGTAAGTTGTTATTGTTGCTTACATTTACATTGTTTACATTTAATTTAGTTTCAAATGATGGTCTAATTTGAAGCAAGCAGTGTTGGAAAGAGTTTCTATATACCACTGAGCTTGACATTTTAGAACAGAGGTCGCCAACTGGTGGGCCGCAGCTCACTGGTGGCCATGAGAAAATTTTGGTGGGCCACAGAGAAATTTCAGCCCCAGAGCACCCCCAAAAAGCAATTAATCCAGGCTGTGCAGAAACACAAGGCTGCGCCATCCACATGGCCCGCAGGAATGCTCCCCATCCACTCACTCCTTACCCTGCAAACTTGCCTGCTAAGTTGCTATTTTTCCTTTTTCCGACCATCATCTGTTCTGCTGTACCGGGAGATTTAGATTAGCTAGGAAGCAGGAAATGGTTGGATTTCTTGCTTTCTAGCTAGTCTTTAGTTCTTCAGCTCTGCTTTTAAGCACAACTGAACCTCCCCTAGGACTGAAGGTTCTGTTATTCAGTGCAGATTCACGGCAAGCAAATTTGAGAGACTGAGCTAGCTGATGGCAGATAGATAGATCACTGAATGATTCTGTGAGCAACTCAATCTGCCTGCCTGCTTTGCCTGATTTTGGGTAAAAGTTGCTCTTTTTATAAAAATCAATATTTATATAAATATTTATAATATTTACATACAAGCCATGCCCAGCCAGTCACATGACCACCAAGCCACACCCACAAATTAGGCCACACCCACAGAACCAGTTAGTGGTCCCTGGGATTTAAAATTATGAGTTTGGTGTTCCCTGAGGTCCAAAAGGTTGGCGACCCCTGTTTTAGAACATAAGAAGCTGTCTTAGACTGAGTTTGATCATTGTACCAATTAGCTCAGTGATTTAGTGATTTACCAGAGTTTCCAGCATGAGTCTTTTAATATCCTATTGGAAGTTGACAAGGATCAAAGGATCAACCTTTGGCCTGTAAGGTTATGCTCAAACCGACCTATTATCCATTTATTTTAAATTTGTTTACACGAACATTTAGGCTTTAATTAAGATCTCTGTTGACTCATCGATCAGTGTTTTGTTCAAAGTGAATGGATGTCAAGTTTATTTAAACAATGTCTATCTGTGTAGATTCTTTGCTTAGAGAGTACCTGTGAAAAACATATTTATGCTTTCACATGTGAAATTATATATCAAACATGCATATAGTCATTGAGTCAAGATCATAAACACTGCAGTTGGAACAGTCTGGAATCACATTTGTGTAGTTGTGGTTTGCTGATCATGAGGTATAAAGCCTTAAATATTCTTTACAATATTATTCTAATGTTTTTAATACCAATCTATGTTTGATCCTATTATGATTCATATACATTTGCTATAAAATCAGTGTATTTATTAACTTTAGAATAATCAAATGAACATTTTGTATATTTCCACCAACCACAGTCTTATGTATAGCATGCTAAATCTTCTGTTTCCATCCTGTATGGCTGAAGTTTTTTTTTTTCAGTTACTGATTCCTGAAATTATCCTATAATGCCTTTTATTTTGTATTTGTACCATCTTAAAAAATCTTTTTCTGCTCTGAGCCATTTATATTATTGTACCATCCCTTCTGCAGAAATAAATGAAAAGGCAACAATGTAGTGCACCATTCTTGTGTATAGTCTTGTGAAATAATAGTACTATACTATCTTCCAATAGTATGATGTGCATAAGGCAGACAGACAGACCGATGGATAAGATAGTTAGAGAGAGAGGGAGGGAGGCAGGGAGGGAGAGAGAGAGAGAGAGAGAGAGAGAGAGAGAGAGAGAGAGAAACACGATATAGATAAAATTTAAGCAGATTTTGACCCTGCACAATGAGATATAAATTGCACTTCTAAAAATTAAATAGAACAGTTTCCTACATTTTATAAAATGTTTCATTTTATACTTTGTTGGATGATTCTCAAATATATATGCATATACATATACATACACATACATACATACATACATACATGTGTGTGTGTGTGTATCTCCTCTAGTTGTTGCTGTGGTTTTATTTGAGAGGAGGTTAAAATGTAGAATATATAATGTCATGCAAGTTCTGTTTTTTTATTTCTTGTCAACTGTCTAGAAAACATCAGGACTCCAAAAAAGAAGAGGAGAAAAAGAAACCACACATAAAGAAACCTCTTAATGCATTTATGTTGTATATGAAGGAAATGAGAGCGAAAGTTGTAGCAGAATGCACGCTGAAAGAGAGTGCTGCCATCAATCAGATTCTTGGTCGAAGGGTAGGTAACTAGTCAGGGTATGTATACAAACCTTGTTAGATGAAACAAGCAAGATGGCTAAAATGAAAAGACACAATCCATAAACATACTTCAGGGAGATTTTGCCTATCCCATGGAATGTGTAGCCTTTGTTTTACTTCATTGCTGTAACATAATGGGCTTTTGGCATTTCCTTACATTTTAGGGTAACATATAGATGATTATTACGAATATATATATATATAGTTACACTTCTACAACATAAATAATCTACAGGTGCTATCTATTGTCAATAAATGTGTTTCCCTTTTCACTTGATTTTTAGGTTTAAATGTAATCACTGCCTTGTCATCTTCATTTTCCAACCAAATCTGGTGCTTCCACTCTCAAAAATGTTTGCTGTGCTTTTTTTATTTCTCTTGGTTTTTAAAGTATATTAGTGGTTGGATTCAATCTCTGATCCATATTTGTAGTCTATTGGAACAGGAACATCCCATCCACAAAGTTTTAGACATCAGTGCTGGAATCTACATGCAAGAATCCTAAATCTGATAACCATCATTTAGTAACAAAACTAATAATAATATAGAATTATTTCTACTACTACTACTATTGTTGTGACCATGACCCATAGCCAGCCATGACCCATAGCAACTTCAAGACAAAGCCATGCAGTTGACAGTCTTTTAGGAACTGCCTATGCTTTCTTTCTAGGTGAGACTGACTGGCCCAAAGTTATGTTTTTACCATGTTGATGAGCCATATATCATTGAAAGTATACACTGTTCTTTTTGTTTTACCTTATTATATCTAGAATGATATGAAAGGCTACAAAATAAAATGTGAACTGTTTGAAGGCCATTTTTTGCATGTCTCACTCAAAATATAGCTTAGTACAAACCTAAACACCCTTGAGGTATTACACCTTTCATTTTTCTAAATGGCAGTTAATTAAATTTTGACTGAAGTAATAATGAAGTAGACTTTTTATCAATAACAAACACTGTATCATCCATGTCTATTGATATGTTATGTAGCTTTCTAAGAAGTACTGAATACTTTTTGATTGTGACTCTGCTTCCTTTTTCTTTACAGTGGCATGCACTATCTAGAGAAGAACAAGCAAAATATTATGAATTAGCCAGAAAGGAACGACAACTTCATATGCAGCTTTACCCCGGCTGGTCCGCACGGGATAACTATGTAGGTGGCTATGTAGGTAGAATTCTTTTCAGTAGTAGAGATTGTAGAGAAGTACTGCTGTAATCTGCTGAAGTACGCCCACACACGAAAGACAAGGACTACCAATCCGGTAATTATAGCGGATGTTTCCGTTCTGTTGCCAACTCAATTGGATACAATTGGCACCCATTCAATAGAGGTGTGTCAGTAAAGTCTGGTGAGAACAAATTTCTTGCAGAATTTATATCCTATTAGACCTTTAATTTTTTTACACTTTACCAAAATGATAATAACAATGATAATACAGTTCTCTTTCTATTCTCACCTTCATCTCTTTCTCCAACCCCAAAATTGAGTGCCTTGTTGCATACCTGTGTGAGAGTATGGTGGAAAGTGGAAGAATGGCTTACCCTAGCTTCAGAGAAGGCAAAGATTTGTTGGAAGTCTTGCTCTCAAGTGGGGCTAAATAAATTATTCCACCCTCTACTGTTTTATGTTTTACTTCATTGTACAATTGTCTGTCATGATCACAGTTTGTTTAAAATGATATTGGCTTACCATTTACCTTATACTGGCTTTTGTTATTTAGCCCCTTTCTTATCTGTTTCCCTTTGAAAGGTCTTGAATAGGGAGCTTGTTTGAAGAGTGCATCATACATAATCCTGATGATGTGTTAACTTTGCTGATATATTGCAAATGAACATTTTATTCTCTAGTATTCATTTAAGCTTGGCTGAAATGGCTGGATGTGTATTTTGATGTAGAGGGAGGATATGAAGATCTATATCTGATCTATCAGTCTGTATTCATGATTGTTTATTTTCATATATTTGTGACTGAAATATGAATTTATTTCATAACATGCAATGGGAATCTCCCAGTGAAAGTACTGCATCAGTATGGACCATTTCAAATATGAACCAATCACTTAATAAAACCAATCCAAAAATAAACCAATCACACCACTTAAACACTCCAATAAGTGTTAATATAAATTTTAAACAGAGCCCAAATATTTTCACTAGCAGAATGTAAGTCAAAAATTAGGAAAATAAGTTTGTACTGTTTATATAAAACTCTTCTATTTTTATCACCAAAAAATGGCTAAACTGCGTGGCAGATTTGCATCTGTATTGGGCAGCTATAAAAACCATTTTAAATAAAAAAACAAATGAATACATTGAAGTAAAAATAGAATGCTAATCTGCCTAAATTCTGAAACCAAAGAAATGAAAATGTGGGGTAAACATCCTATCGATCCATCATATCTGACCTGATTAAATAAAGCATTTTACACATCTTCAGGCGGATGTAAAGTCTGATATCCTGTTTAAGGATTTTGGTTTTCAAAAAGATACAATTCAGAAGGTTCTGGATTAGCCAATTGCCAAAAAGAGGGATAGGGGAATTTTAGCAGTGACATGCTATTCAAACATAAACAATTGCACAACTTAAATTGCTCTATCTATATATTTGCAATATATGGAGGATGCCTGACTTGTTTGGTATTTAATAGATTTTTAGTTTCACCTCCCTTATAAGACACTTTGTTTACATATTACACTAGCTCATTATGCAAAATCAAATTCACTCATTCTTATTTCAGTAACTTAACAATATTCCTTAAATTCATGTTTATTAATCTGTTTGAGACTGTGTTTCTACTTAGGTTATTTTAACAAATTTCTTCATAAAAACACATAGATTATCTATTTATATATTTATTTAAACATTTACATGTCCACCCAATCATATCAAGCATATCATCTAGCAACATACAAGGACTTTTGTTTCTGAGACTAACATAGATGAAGGTTTTGTTTTAAATGCTAGCAACCCATATATGGTATCAAAATGTTCCCATTATCCTTTCCAAACCCATGCCTTTCCCATTTATTAAAGTTTGTTCCCATTGCCTCTAGCTTTTTCTCTGCTTCTAAGCAGATAGCAGTGCTTATGACCTTCTTTGAGATAATTTCCATTGCAAACCAAAGGTATATTAATTCCAAGTTCAAAGTTGTTAGCAGGAGTTAAACTGAAATTCCTCCTGCTACTGTACAGTCTAATTTCACAAGGCCATGCTGCAAGACTTGAAACATTTTCAGGAAGCACATTCTCCTCCTACTTCCCTATCATATTGACATATGAGCATGTTCACCGTCTTAAGCATTTGGACCTTTATAGTTGTCCTCCGCATGGAACCACTGAAAATCTCTTTTTAAGTGAAGCTCAAAAGGATAGGCAAAGAAAGCTGAGGCCTTTCCAAGCAATTTCTATGTCCATCTGACATTCAAGGGGAAGTTTTCTACATGTTAGGGATAGGATGGCTCATTGCAACTGTAAGATACGTTGGACTTTTATCTTTTTGCAATATTAGTTGGAATTTATTGACTTCCACAGGCTATATTTGAAGAGCAGCTTTCCTATGTATATAGAAAGATAATAAATATATGATGGGTCCTCTTTGTGGTAAATAAATGGACACCTACATCTCCTTCACCTATTTATACATTACCCACTGGATGACATTGGAATTTTTATTATGCACTTTTTTCATAAATCCAGGCAAAAGGAACCAAATGTTTGAATGGTCAGCTTTGAGCCACTAACTTTTGCCATCTGAAATAAGAATTATATGAACACTAGAAAAGATATCATTGGTTTGTTTTTTTAAAATCTCAATTTTAGTTCAGTTAGAAGACATCTTAAACTACCAATATATGAATGTCATTAGCAATTTTTATTTCGCTAATGAAATGCATAAAGTTCAGTGAAATTCACAGTGTAATGACAATGCAATGTACCTGAAGACTCAGACAATGTAAGGACATTTTTATATTCCAAATAACAGTAAGATGCTTAAAATCAATGGAACAGCATAGCAGACATGTTATCCACAATGATCAGTGTTTAGACATTTCAATTTATTCATATTTGTTAAAGGAAGAATGGATTCAAGGTAAAGTACTCATTAAAAATTATTGCTTTTATTGTATTTGTATTAGTAAAGAAATGAAATTTACTGTGAAGAAATATGATTAAAGTGACAGGAGATAAAAATTTATAAAATGAATGCCAGACTTTGTTTCTGGTTTTAAAAGGACACAAGAAACTGGGGGGAGAGGATCTAAAATGATCAAAGAAACATTCTTTGCTTTCAGAGGTTATGATTTTATGTTAAGAAATATAACAAAAGGATTAATAAGAAAGGAATTTATAAAATTAGAATGAGAAAGACAACAATGAAAGGAGAAAGAAAAAGATGTTTATATTATAAGGAATTTTTATATTACAATATTAACATATATCATTTTGTTTTCTACTAGTAAATACAGTAGAACCTTAATTTAGCAGGCATCAATTTAATGGGTTTTAAATTAATTGGACAAAAATTGAGTTCATACTTCACCATTATTTAGCCAACAATCACTCATGTTTAATGGATAAATCCAAAATTTGTCTGGACAATTTACATATATTGTAAACTATGAACTTTTTAGATTTAATGGACATTAGTTTTTAGCAGATACCCTTTCTGTCAAAGCAGCAGAATATATCATATACATATATAGTTACAACCATACTTGAACTTAAAACTTTTTTTGCTAAATGAGACAATTTTTCAGTGAGTTTTGTCCCAGTTTACAACCTTTCTTGCCCCAGTTGTTAAGTGAAACACTGCAATTATTAAATTAGTAACATGGTTATTAAGCGAATATGGCTTGCTAAATTATAATAATAATTTATTCGACTTGTATGCCGCCCTTCTCCCTAAGGACTCAGGGCGGCTAACAATAAAACAGCAAATATTTACATAGAGTTTACCTAAAAACAAATTAAATCTAAACAAGTCGAAATAAGCAATAAAACCTTAAAACCTTAAAATTAAAACAATTAAAACCCCTACCCGGGTCATTCCAGGCCAGCCTGTTGAAACAACCAGGTTTTCAGGTCCCGGTGGAAGGAGCGGAGATCAGGGGCCAAACGGAGATCCACGGGGAGCTGGTTCCAAAGGGTGGGCACTCCCACAGAGAAGGCCCTAGCCCTGGGAACCGCCAGCCGACAATGCCTAACTGACGGTATCCCAAGGAGGCCCCTCCTGTGGGAGCGAACAGGGTGATCGGAATGTGATGCTGGCAGGAGGCGTTCCTGCAAGTACCCTGGACCCAAGCCATTTAGGGCTTTATAAGTTGTTACTAGCACCTTGGAACTAACCTGGAAGGCAACCAGCAACCAATGCAGGTCACGCAGGAGGGGTGTAACATGGGAGTATCGGGATACTCCCATCACAGCCCGTCATTCTGCACCATTGTAACCTCTGGGTAGTTCGCAAGGGCAGCCCCATGTAGAGAGCATTACAGTAGTCGATTCTGGAAGTGACGAGCGCATGAGTGACTGTTCAAAGGGCATCTCGGCTCAGGTAAGGGCGGAGCTGGTGAACCAGCCGAACCTGGGCAAAAGCCCCCCTGGCCACAGCCCCCACCTGCTCCTCCAAACTGAGCTGTGGGTCCAGGAGGACGCCCAGATTCCTCGCCCTATCCACGGGGGCCAACACCTCTCCCCCCATGGCCAAAGATGGAACATCACAAGAAAACTGAGATGCCGGTAAGAACAGCCACTCCGTCTTGGTCGGGTTGAGCTGGAGCCTATTTCTCCCCATCCAGACCCGTACCACCTCCAGGCACCGGGACATCTCAGAGAGAGCATCACTGATCTGGCCTGGGGTGGAGATATAAAGCTGGGTATCATCTGCATATTGATGATACCTCACCCCAAAACCTTGGATGATCTCACCCAGCGGTTTCATGTAGATATTAAACAGGAGAGGCGAGAGGACCGACCCCTGTGGCACCCCACAAGTGAGGGACCTTGGAGCCGATCTCTGCTCTCCTACCAACACAAACTGCGAGCGGTCCAAGAGGTAGGAGGAGAACCACTGCAGAACGGTTCCCAAATGACTTGGCTTGTCAGAAGGTCACAAAAGGTGATCTCATGACCCCAGGAGACCGCAACCATCATATATATGAGTCAGTTGCCAATCATCTGAAATTTGTTCATGTGACCAAAGAAGGCTGCAGGGCTTGTAAGTGTGAGAAATGGTCATATGTTACTTTTTTCAGTGCTGTTGTAACTTTGAATGGTCACTAAAAAACTGCAAATTGTGGACTACCTATATTGCTTTTTAAAGTTGATCGATATTTTTGATAGCACATTAATGGCTGCCATAAACCTCTGAACACTGGAAAGCAAGAGCACAGAAATTGAAAATCCACCCTTTGTAATTATTAATTTAATGGGTTATTATTGTACAGAAAAGGTAGGAAATAGAGATTTGTCTAATCATGTAAAGCAGTTCTTTTAAGTTACATATTTCTTATAAATCTATAAGTATATAGTGTAGAAATATCTTTATTTTCAATGTTCCATGAGCGTCATTATGAATTATGAATTTACAGCTGCAAATTTTTAAAAATGTTCATAAGATGACATCTTCGCATTCCTACCATGTTTTCCTAACTTTGAACAGAAATGTCCACAGCCGCCTCCTATTAGAGAAGTTGAAATGGTTGGACATTTATATCAGTATTCTCCTCATTATTGAGATTACCATCTCATATACTATATGCTGTGCCTATTTTAATAAAAAATAACAAAGTTGGATGATCATTTTGGAATCCTCTCAGATTAGAATGTACTTGTTTTTGACTAAATTGAATTTATTGCTGTTACTTTGTACTTTTATTTAAAATTGATATAAATGACTCAGTGTATTTTAACATTTAGTGTAATTTATAGTTGACAGTCAACCCAATTTTATTCATTAGACGTTTCAGATTAAGAATTGCAACAAAATGCGGCAGACTGCAGGTATGCTGCTCAGAGTCCTGCCTGCTTTTGTTATTCTATTTACTTGATTTGTTATTTGTCCCTCTTTCATACCAACTCATATGGGTCGCTACTTCTATTTTTGGCCTTCCTTTATCTGGTATTTTCCTCCCTAAATACTGTATGTCAAGAAAATTGTTCATTACTTACTTAAAATGGGTTATTAGGTGCTCTAAATTTTCTTTTCAATGGGTTCTTTTATTATATAAGTCATTACAGTAAGAAATATATTTCCATGATTTCTCCTCTAGAGGGATTTATTTTGTTATATTTCACCACTATAACTATTCTTTAAAACTAGTAAATTATATATTATACATCAATAAAATTTGTTATAAAATCTAATCTTGTTTTAGAGCAAGTGTCCTGTTTTTATATTTTATATTCTAAAGCACTTAACTATTGCCCTAGTAATTGATGTAGATGTAGCTAAAATTTAGCTTGCTACCAATACAATTGAATGTTTAGCACAGGAACCTCTGAGACATTAGACCCCAGGGATGCCATAGATGAAAATATATCCAACCCATAAATCACCCCATGAAAGGTATAAGTGAAACTGGGCCTTTGCTACAGTCAGTCCTTATTTAGTTGTTAGAGTATTCCCAGTAGTACATTAAATTTTAACAAAACAAGGAGCCAAATACACAGCCTTCCTTCTGTCACCAAAAA
This sequence comes from Naja naja, assembly GCA_009733165.1. Taxonomy (NCBI): domain Eukaryota; kingdom Metazoa; phylum Chordata; class Lepidosauria; order Squamata; family Elapidae; genus Naja; species Naja naja. The sequence goes on along the minus strand of CM019151.1, from coordinate 130,936,040 downwards.
TTCTCCTGAACAAGACTTTGTCTGTTACATCCAAAACAGCAGGGTTGCAGTTTACCAGCTGAATGAGGAAAGAGAAGCAAGTTCAAAGGCCTTGTGCCTAGATACCTGTAGGAGCTGTATCTTCAAAAGGAACATTCACATCTCTTGCTCTTGCTGGTACATTCCTGGTAGCATAAACATCATAGTGGACATGCCGAGTAGAAACCCAAAATGAATTGTTGAAGTGGTAACTACACCACTACACCAGTTATTGAAAAGAAGACATTATAGAAAAGACTCCTGCCAACCATTATCATACTTTCTTATGTTTATAGCCATATTTTCATTAAGGACAAACTTGCACTCTGACAATATGATACCCATTCACAATCTGAAAGAATATTTGAGTTGTGTCACTTCCTTGTAAATTTCCATTATTATTTGGTTTTTGAAGCAAAGGTTTAATGGGCTATCATGTTGTTTCTAGCTTAGACCAATAAAAGACTAAACTTAGTAGATCTTATTTATTTACTGCTTAGAGCAAAAAAGTTTATTGATTACTAAAGCTACAAAACGTTCCTTTTCATATACAATGAAAGTTTTTGAGGTCATTTTATAAAGTTACATAAATAACAATATACTTTCCTGAAGTTCTAGCACCATTTTGAAATTCATTCTTATTTTGATTCATGATATTTTACAAACATTTCTAATGTAGATCTAGTTAGCTTCACTTGGTTCATATTATTTATGAGAACTTTCCAAAATCCTAAATTTTCTGCAAATGAAGTTGAAAAGAAGAGTTGAATGTGGAAGAACATGATAATCCTTATGTATGTTTAATTCTTAAAGTTGTCAGTGAAACCCCTGTTTATTTAACCATGTTAAAATGCTGGTTTATGGTATAAGGAAAGAGCTTGAAATTTTAAGAATCAAACTAAATGCTAGATACATCCATCTGTATTCTTGAGTGCCATCTTTCCACTATTATTTACTATCATTAATTACACTACTACTTGTTTATGCATTATAGTTTTCTAAACAGTTATAGTGAGAAATCGTCTACTGTATGTTTAATATGCTTCATATTTTGTTTCTTAACTCTTTCTGCAAGACCAGCTTGAAGTTACATAATTTAGATTGTGCATTTGTGTGTCACCACTTTTTCATCAATCCTTCCCCATACATTTTTTCTTAGACTATATCTGATATTAAGGGAATGAAATGTTCAAAAGAAGGAGTATAATTTAAATTATTATTATTATACCATTTAACTGTGTGTGTTTTAGTGTTTTACAGCATTGTTGTAAGGATTGCAAAATAGTCCTTTTCCCTCATCTGCTTTTGTAAGATGCTTTTGTAACAATCTTTTTATGTATTTATGTTTCATTCAGGGAAAGAAGAAGAAGAGGAAAAGGGACAAGCAGCCAGGAGAAACAAATGGTAAGTAAAACATGTATTTCTTCCTTATAGAAACAAGGAAGGCCATAATTTCTAATTAGAAAGTTAGAAAGTTTGTAGCCTTATTTCTTAGAAGTCCATTAGTCCATCCAGCTTTTCCCTGCTGGGTTTTAAATACCACTAAAACTGGTTTCATACTGCTTGCCTTTTAAAACATGTAGCCAAATAAGTGCATGGACACTCCTGTAATAGTAGTTACATTTTTCTTTAATAAACTACAAAGCCATTCACCATAGTGCCATAGTTTGTTAATGCATATGGCATTTTTATCTAAGATATTTGCTGTGTGTGTGTGTGTGAGCGCGTGCGCATCTGTGAGTTGGAAGTTAATTTGGGCTGAAGCTGTGTGATCTGATGCATGCCTTTACAGTGGTAAATTACAGCCATTGTTTGTTTTTTTTAAATTAAGGAGGTTTGCCATTTTTCTAGAAAATTAGAAATACTGCATAGGCAATCTCATAGTCAATTTTGGAAAAACCCTGATTAATTTTTTCCCTTTGAAGCCTTTGTATAATTTGTTCTTTTTTTTCAGAACACAGCGAATGTTTCCTAAATCCTTGCCTTTCACTTCCTCCGATTACAGGTGCTAATGTCATTTTCAGCCATTTAAAAGTAGTTGCGTAAATTGCTTTACATTTTTTCCTCCTACCATTTTAGACTTTATTAACATTCAAACACTGAGATAACAATAATCATTCACGCATCTGTAGCATACATGTATATTTATAATGTACTATGATTGATAGTTTTGTTTTCTTTATGAATTGTTATTCATTACAATAGCAATTAAACAGTAATGCAGAAAAAGTAACTCAGTTGTACTAACTGTGCAAATTGAATATGCAGTATTTCTTTAAAGAGACTGATCTAAATTGAAAAACCCTTAATAACGAACCTCCTTAATCTAATGGCATTTCACGCAGCACCCACTAAGTCTTTTCATGCCAGCATGCAACCACAGTATTTTTTTAAAAAAAAATATTTTATTATCCATTTCTACTCCATTCATGGCTATTCTCTGCTTTACTTGCATACTGCTTGCTTCCATGCTTCTGATCATTTTTATTTCTGGCTGAAACTAACATATCCATTTTGCTATCTGCTTATTCTGAACCATTTTTAAAAAGAATAAAAGAACAATAAATGGAATGTTTACTTCAAAGCTGCATTATCCCCCCAGCCCCTTGCCTCCTCCAAAAGAAACTTTTCTTTTATTCCATTTTGTTTTAGTTTAAAATAGAAAGCATGTTGTAGATCTTCATATTGAACTGCTCCTCCCTATGCTTTTTTTGTGTTTAATACCTATCCCAACTGTGCAGTCCATCAAGCCTTGTTCTCACATAGCTTCTTTTGCATCTGGAGCTTATGAAGGAACAGTTGATGGCTGTCTTTTCAGTGGCTCTTAACTGGTTAAAGTTTATGTTTTATAGACAGTCCTTTCCAGGGATACTGCAGCTTTAATTGCAACAGCTAATCTCAATAGTTTGATAAATGCGATAATTACTAATTTTTTTTAAAAGAAAAAGAAATGAACAATCAAACGTTTATATTATACAGTTAATAATGAGGTCATTGATTTTATTTCCTTCTTATTTTTATTTTTATTTCTTTGTTTTCCTTTTTTTCCTTATCTTCTCTTTCTTTTTCTCTCTTTCTCTCTTTTTGTGCTCGCTTCTTTCTTGACCTCATTCAGACCTGAGCGCTCCTAAGAAATGCCGAGCGCGCTTTGGCCTTGATCAACAGAATAACTGGTGCGGTCCCTGCAGGTGTGTATAGTCTCCCCCACCCAACTTGCAAATGGCTGGTTTTGCAGCTGGTTTATTTGGTACTTTCTCTGCCCTTTCCTTTTCTCCTGCTTCGTTGCTTTGTAGCTCTGTGTTGTGATCTAGAACACACAAGGGAGTGGAATGCTGCTGTGAATGATCCTCTCTTTCTGTTTAAAGGATTTTGCTCTCCTTCACCCATTTTGTTTTCTTCCCTCTTCTTGTCACTGCCACTAGCTGAAAAAAATTCCCACTGTAAGACAGCGTCAGCCTAGACTTGCACACACAACTCCATCATCCTCTCTGGAAAATTGCATACCTTGTTAGAAAACATTGCCTAACATCCTTTGATATCACAGTGCAGCAGTTCAGCAGAGAAGACACAGGGCTAAGTCAAGGAATGCACAGCAGGTGTAGGCATTGTAGGTGTCTGTCACCTTGCAGAGATCCTCTTTCTTTCATGCCCTTTGGTCTGAGAGATTGGCAGTGAACGGAGTGAAATGTTAGCTGTAGCTGAGATTTCGCATCCAACTGAGCTCTATCCACCATTGTGTTGTTGTTGTTGTTTTTTATGTTTACCTTGTGCTAACAGATGCAAATACTCCAAAGAAGTGTCGGGCATTGTTCGGGCTTGACCGACAGACTTTATGGTGCAAACCGTGCAGGTATATAACCCATTAGGCCTTTGGGGAAGTAAATGAATTTTGTCATCTTAGTGTTACATGTGTGGTTTATTTTTAACCCTTTCCTCTTCCTGCTCTCTTCCTTGCTTCTGTGAGATCAGATTGCTGATAAATTTTGATCTTCGACATTCTTTGCTGATTCAATACAAATTCAATTTTCTTCCTTGAACAATGATATCTCTTTTGCTACCTGAACTGCATTGGTTACACACACATGCTCATCTATGGAAAGTAACTCACATTTTTTTATCCAAGCAAGAAACTTCAGTATTTCTTGTGTTAAGTAAGCATTTACCTAAGGATCTCTGTATATGTCTAGAGTCTCCAAAGGATATTAAGAGGCTTTATCATTTGCAATAAGATATACTCAGATCTGAACAAAGAAGATGCAAATTGGGATTTTACCACTCACAATTTGGAATCATTCAATTGATGAATAGCTTTTTACTAATGGAACAATTTTATGCCTTCTCCTTCAATGCTCTGCACTCCTTTAGGCATGTCATCTATGCAATAAAAAGGGGGCACAACTATGGGAAAGGAATTCATCACTCGATCTGAGGTTCATCTTATGACTAAAATGTATAGTTGGCACACACGGAAGTCACCTAGAAGAAATATTTATATTAGTGCATTTGTTAATTCAAGTTGAGAATGAAAGGCACCCAAAACAACAATGGAAACAATCTTCTGCAGGTTTAAGCTCCCTTGGTAAATTCTGTAGGCACGTGGTGAAGGGAAGCAAACTATCTTTCTTTCTGCATTTTTCCCCTAATATGGTTAAATTTGTTATTTCTCTGTTCTGATCCAAGCAGTCTTTGAATTTGGACTATTATGATGGTAGGTATTTCAATCTGACACACACTCTTTTCTGTATGTAGTGCTTCCCTCTTCACCTTCCCCTCTGATTCACACCCTTATCATATGCTTCATTCCTTTTTTTAGAAAGTAGAGCAATTATTCATGTTATATGCATGCCAGTTCTATTAGTTTTGTGATGCTGAGCTATACACATGGATTGAAAATGATACATCTAATTAATAGATAAAGTCCATGCATAGTTTTGGGGAAGGGGGGATTGAATTCCACCTATATCCTGTAATTTTCCATGCATGCTTAAGAACTATGATTTGTTTGAGAGAAGCAATAATAATAGCAAATGCTGTTGTCAAGTCATATATTAAATGCCTAAATTTTTAGCTAAAACTTATGTGACCAAAGGCATCTATTCTTGTATTAATCAAATATGGTATATTGAGGTAATGTTCCAAATGTGTACTCAGTAAGACCACATGTTTTGAGCTTGGAAAGACCAACAGTGTTGAATCCACCCATTTGGCTGAAACCACAGAAGCAGCAGGGAGAAAAAGATCCACTTATTTAAGTAATAGAAGATTTTGGCATAGGTATTTCCAATAGACATTACATCTGTGCATTGCCATATTTACTCTACCCTGGCCTGCAAAAAGGATAATAGAATATAGTTTCTGATACACTACAAGGCCTTTAAAAAACCCTTTGGGTGGGCCATATCTTGAGAGAAGAATGGAATGGGATGGTATTGATTAGCAGATGTAATTTCCAGCTTACCGTCATTACTCTAAATTACAGTAGCATCTTTCATTAATCATCTATTGTAACTGGAATTTCCAGTTTTAAAATTTCTTGTTATTGATGTGGAATGCTTTTAGTATACTATCCTTGAGTTGCGCAGATTAAAAAGAACATGTTTCTTTTAGTAGAACATAATTTCATCTGGATGAAAAAACATTGTTCAGACTAGGACTTGGAAGTACAATGTGTATAAGTTTAGTCTTGTAGGTTAAAAAAAATCAGTAAATATTAGTAGATTACAGCCCTTAAACACCATGTGGCTTTATTAATACACTGCAAGTTCATTAATGGAGTAGATTTCAAACAGACAAATAATATTGTTAATTTTGAAAAATCAGGTTCAGGTTCGTAATAAGTAAGACCAAACAGCTACTCTCATGTCACTATTTATAGAAAACTTAGTAGTCCACCTCTTTATTGATTTCTTGCACTCAGAAGGAATAGTGGTCTATTCTTCATAGTCCTATTTGGCTACAACATTGAAATTAAAGGTTTGTTTGAATTTTATTTTTAATATCACTTTTACTGTAGATAAGGAAGTAATTGTAGAATAATAACAAAGTATCCTCAGATTTCATTTGGGTTAGGTTATCTATGTGGGATGAAATATCATTTATTGAACATTATATACTTTGTTCAAAGATATATTGATTGCTTAATTGAACATGATTTTAAGCTAAATATTTTGTCCACACTCTGGTAATTCAGAGTGCATTATCTATCTGGCAGTATATATTCAGTGAAACACCCTAAGTATGTTTGTGTGTGTTTTTAAATGAAGCAAGCTACTAATTCTTGAATATATGAATAAAATATTGAAGATAATATATACACTCTGAATAATTAAATACTGAGGTGGCCTGATTGGAATATCCAGTGGTCAAACTTCCTTTTTCCCTCATAATATTGGTTCAAATAGAATCAACTAGAAAATAACCAAATACCTATTTATAATTTGGATGATCACAGAGTTTTCTAAAGAATAATCTACATACAATAAGCTTACCATTTGTTTTGAAAATGTTTATGGGTAGAGAAAGTATAAATATGCTTCAGAGAAATAAAATAATAAAAAGAGAAACAGCATATTTCGTTGAAGACGCAGCAGCCTCTAGAATCCTCTCAGAATTCAAGGCTCATTAATCCAATTGTAAATGTATAGCTAATGTATTTCATCTAGGTGTGCAACAGTAACTGCACATGTCCTAAGGCACAATAATACCTGCTGTCTTTCAGTATGTAGAGATAAGTTTTCTCTAATTATACTGGATAAGAGACTGATTTTAATTTGAAGTGATTTTTAGAAACAGTTGGCAGCAACCAAACTCCATCAGCAAAGAATACTGCAATAAAGTTTCTAGATTACACTACATTTTGACTTAATGTTTAATATTTTCTTGGTTAAGTATTGCAATATATTTAAATTGAACAAGGGAAAATTGGATGGTAGAGAGTAAAGGAAACTAAACTATACATTAAATGTTCAATGTAGGAATGTTCAATGTAGGAATATTCATTATCATTGTCATCTCAGGACAAGAACTTTTGTTACTTTTCCTATTCACTGATCCTTATAGGTTATATCTTTGGCAACCAGGACCACAAAGAGAGGCATGTGTAAGATTGATGATGGAAGGAAGGGGGCTATATTTTGAAACCATACCCATTTACCCATAAACAAGTATATACCTATGCTTTGTGCTGCATGGCCTGCCAGAACTTTCTACCAACAGCATGGGAAATTATCCACATGGTCCTATTGCATTTACTTGTAGGGACTTCTGTACAACTTGGAAAACTGCTTTGTTCAGGCAAGACTTTGCATGCCAAATGTCTTCATAGAATGAATTCTTCAAATATGAATAGCACTACGTTAGCATAATATTGCACATTTCCCATGGGTCAGTTAAAAAAACCCAAAATGCTGCTTTAAACACTTATTCAGTAGCATTGCCTCTTTTCTACCTGTAGGGACTAATTAAAGAATAAGGTATAAAGGACATGATACCAGAACATTGAACTACATTAATTTCAGCCTAATATAGTTGTGATTATTTCACAGGAGATGTTTAGTAAGGTTCTGTTTAGAACCCACCAAATTGCTCTTTTTGTCTTTTTCTTGCCTTAATACAGCATGATTTGCTATTGCCTGCCATCTCGACCTTTTCTGTTATTTTCTGATCTTTGTTAAACTCACTTTTAATGATTTCATTCTTAAATTTTATATGCATGGCTCTCTTAGTTTCTAGCATGGATCAGTACATTAGCGTGATTAAAATTCTCCATTCCCATAACAATTGAATGTGCTTTGGGCAGAAAATCTGACTACTGAGGGAAAAAATGTTTAGTTTTCTAATTTTCCAAATATATATGAAAACTCCATGGAGCAATTGTTGTGAGATTCCAATATTTATTTATTTAATGTTTTTTAACATGGCCTGTTAGCTTCTTTATACCAAATGATTGGTCCATCTTCTTCAGTATTGCCTAGACCAATGGTTGTGGTTTTAGATGAGAGGGAGTATAAAGAAGTGAAGCTGGCTCTTCAGCACAGAAACAAAACTCTAAATCACATATAATTTGTGATCAAAGCTGCAGCAGCAAAGGGCTGACACCCAAACAGACATCACTGCAATGAAAGGAAAGCTGTGAAATAAAAAGCAGCAGCAATAACTGCATACTCTTTTAATGGATTATATACTAATAACTTTCTGGTAACAGGAACCTGTCTTCTATACAGGTTTTTTTTTTCTCAGAATATTGCTTAACTGCAACCTATGACAGTATCCATTATTCTTTTACCTTTTTTGGAATATTAGCTAATACTCTCATCATGATAGCAAATGTGCAAGTTATTTTCAGCTGATTAGTTTATTATACTCTCATGAATACATTTAGCAAAGAAAAACCAGTATTTCCTATGACCGGTTTATATTTGGTCTACAAGCTACATTCATTGTTAGCGTCCTATTTTTGTTCTCCCTATAGACATATCTGCTGAATATGATGCTGCATTGTGCATTGGACAGGTGTCATCTTTATATAAGTTTGATAAGTGGGGCATGGACTGTGGTTTGACATAATAGGGCTGATTTTCTCTTTTAAGATGATACTGTTGCTTAATGTGTGCACTGCACCAACTGTTTAGACTTTCTTTAAGTTGCCAAAATGAATTCAAACGACATTTCTAAAATCAAAATAGAAACTGAATCCTCCCACCCAATCCTTATTAAAAAAAAAGAAAAGAAAAATATATATGATAACTTAAACCCTGCAGGTAATACAACCAGTTATTCTTGTCAAGTTGGATGATACTTACGTTAATCTTTCTTTTTCTTCATTCCCCACTTCTATTTTTCTTGTTACTTTTTCTTTTTCTTTTTTGTTTCTGACACTGTTTTTTTTTTCACTCTACATGGTGTGGTTCTAAATAGAAACCTTCAGAAGTGATAGATCTTCATCTATTTTTGATTCATGAGAGGCAGGACTTAATGAAAGGAGAATCCTGAGTTAATCTAGCAGAATGATCTTTATTTCAATTGTACCTTGGTTTCCCACCAAAGGTTGGCCTTGGTGACAATTAAAAATTATAGAAATAAAATTTTAAATGGAATTCGGTATCAGTCAGACAGAATCTGCAACATGGTAGTTGTTTAATGGAGTGAGAATATACAAAGCACAGAATTAAACAATAAAATGCATTCATTTAATGCAAAAGTAACATGAAACTTTTTATTAAAACAGGCTAAAGAGCAAATTGCTCTACATAGCAGAGACAGACTTCTGAAATAACGATTGTTCACTAGTAACTAGTGCTATGTTGGTAAGCCCATTGGACGTGATTAAGGAATGCAGCATCATTTGTTGGCCTATTTTAGAATTCATATTCTGATTACAATTCAATAGCATATTTTCTTGTACTTAACAGGAGATATTTTTTCTGTTTCTAGGAGAAAAAAAAAGTGCGTTCGCTACATACAAGGTGAAGGCAGCTGCGTCAGCCCACCCTCTTCAGATGGAAGCCTACTAGATTCTCCTCCATCTTCTCCTAACATGGTAGCCTCCCCCACAAGAGACTCAAAACCACAGACTGAACAGACCCAGCCTCTCTCGCTCACATTGAAACCTGATCCATTGGCACACCTTTCAATGTTGCCACCTCAGACATCCTCCATAATCCTGACTGAAAGCTCTACTGGCAAATCCAATGGTCTGCCTGCTAGTAATTGTCAGAACGGGGCACTGGACCATCAGTCAGCCACTCTACAGCAATCAGCACCGGCCTCTTCGTTAGCTCAACCATCAACATCCTCTTTGCATTCCCATAATTCTTTGGCTGGGACACAACCTCAGCCCCTGTCACTTGTAACTAAATCTTTAGAATAGCTTTAGCTTCTGAGTGTTCTTTTTATTTTTATTTTTGTGTCAGGATATTTTTTTCTCTCATTTGTATTTTTTTTTAAAAAAAGGTGCCATATGGCTGGCTACATTAGTTAATGTCAATCAAGTTCATTGGTCAATATTTGACCCATTGTTATTTCATTTCTTTTTTTTTAATATGTAGATGGAAAAGAAAGCCTCATGATTCTGCCAAAATTTTTATCAACAGCTGTCTAAAGTCTTTGTAGCGTTTAAAATATTATATATATATATATATACATATAAATATATATATACATAACTGTTATGTAGTTCCAATAGTTTAATTTCAAAGAACTGATTTTAAAAATGAAAAAAGAAGCAATTTTGAAGCAGCCTTTGTTGAAGGCGTTGGTTCTTTATTATTTGTATTAAATACGAGCTTGCGAACCAATCATTTTACATCTGGTTTTTTAAAATTTTAAAGGCACAACGAATGCAGTGCCACTAATTTTTTCCCATTTTTTTTCTTTGTGCGATACAACTTTTTCTTGTGATGTTACTTGTTATTGTTTAAATGTACAGAAACAAAGGTTAAAATATGTTAATATGCATTGTTCCATGGTGTTGTCCTTTTTGGGGGAGGGAATGCTACTCAATTAAAAAGTATCACAACGCTATTGGACCAGTAGTATTTATTGCTTTAGAAATTGCTTGTTGTTACCTGTATGTTGTCCATTTTTAAAATATTTTCCTTTTCCCCCTTCAGATGTTTTGTAAAGTTTTTTTTCCTTTTAGTGTACACACCATATATATAAAACAACTCATTTGTACAAGGTTTTTAAGTTTATGTATAAATGTTATATATTTTTTGTTTATTACTTTTTGTTTTATTTACTTTAATTCTTTATTTTGTTTTCTATCACGCAGTTGCCACCAAATGGACATTTGCAGATGGATCAATAGTATGTATGTGTGTGTATATAAAGCTTATATATAAGCTTTAAAGCCATTACATGAAATAAGACTTGAAAATTTAGCACAGAACTTTTTTTGTGATGCTGTTGAAATGCAGCAGTGTCTCCTTTTTGGAATACAAATAAATTTCCCTGCCAGTTGTAGGCTGTGAGCAAAACTTTATGTGCCAAAATTCTCAGTGATTTTTGTCTTTCCACAACAACTTTTTTACACTGTATTTTTTTTCTTCATCCTGTTTTGCTGTGATGTTACATAGGTAGATATGTATGTAGTTTTTAATGTCACCTATTACAGATGTGTTTGGTAGCAGATTGTCCAGAAACCATTTAAAAATGAAGAGGTATAAACCCTAAAGGGCCAAATTCTGTATATTAGACTGTTCATAAAAGAAAAAATCAGACTGCCACTTCTATGTACACTTAACTACATACAGGTAGGTAGCAAAGTTTTAAAAAAAATCCTAGGCATGTTGATGTTGCAAAAAAAAATTTTTTTTTTAAAGATAAAATGCTGTATAAAGCTGAAAAAAATGTTCATCTGTTCATCCAGTGCCATTGTAGTTGACATGAAGCTATTGTAAAACTGTCTCCAGTTTTCTTCTCTGGTTTATTAAAGATGCTAACTATGACATATTTTTTTGGCGGGGGGGTGGGATCCTTTGAATGTTTTCTAACAATTGTGATGTTACTGTTCCGTTTTATTGCTCTTATTCCAATTTTTCATTTTAATGGTTTGGAAGCCATTTTTGTAATGAATAAATGTCCATGCTGTACAGTATCTGTAGCATGCAGTTCTGGATTAATAAAAGCAACTTAGTATGTGCAGATGAAAAGTTTCAGCTCATTTACCATAGGCTTCCTTTAATCCTTGGTCTACACCACAGCCAAAAAGTTTTTCAACAATGTACTTTTTGTCTCCATCTTATATAACATCTACATAATCTGTGTGTTTGGGGAATAAATTGTCATCAACTACGGTAAGGATAGTTATTAAATATTTATTAATTGCCTAATCTGAAGGCTCTGTAGAAAGTTTTGTATTCAGAACAATCTGCAATAGACTCATGACCAATAAAAGACGGAACAGGTAATTATTGCTAGGAATTGCCCAAATGCACCATATGTACTAAATTTTATCCTCATGATCTAATTATTTTAGACAATCCTTGGGACAGTTGCATTTTTAAAAATAAATAAATAAATTCTTCCTTTAAAAGAGCTAAGAAATTCTAGTAGTTTCAAGAAGCAATTAAAAGAAAAAGCACACAAGTCTCAGTGCTTCTGCTTTCCATAATTTCTTGCAGTAACTTCTTACATTATTTATATGTTTGATTTGTATTCCACCTTTCTCCAGAAGCTTCAGGTGCTTAGTTGGAGTTTTCCTTCAACATTGGAAGATTATAGACTTCTTTCCTTGTCTAATCCTATGAATGGAACTTATTGTAAAAGTCCCATGTCAAATACTAGAATGAGGAAGAATTTCTCTTTTACGTTAAATCCTTACGCTTGTCTCCACATCTTCATTCTGGATTTTCAGTAAGCGCAAACAAATTGCTTCTTGTACTGGAGAACACATGCAACATCTGCATTTGATTGCAATGATAAAATGCATCTGTAACACATAAAATGCTGAAATGACTGTTACCGCCAAAGACTTCCAATTGCTTATTTGCTAAATTCAGTTTTAGGCATTTCTGCTTTAATGGCCCATGGTAAATTTTACGAGATTAATCAATTCTAAGAATTTTGCAGTTTCAGGCACTGCATGTTGAGGGAAACACTTCATCAATGTATGCATCCTATATTTGGCAGCAGGTTTTGTTCTTGTTTTCATTATTATTCCCCTGTACTGCATTATTTTCTCACAAGAGAAATTCATCATACTTTTTAAGAAGTGAAAGAAAAGTATATCATTACAAAGAAAAGTGTCTCTAGAACATTTGATTTAGAATTTAAGCCCAAAAGTGTACAAGCTGAATGTTTACAGTTTGGAATGGTTAAGGGGAGTTTTGCTTTTTGAAGATTCTTACAATCTAATTGTATGCTACATTTAATGGAGATTTTTCACATAGAAATGAATAAACAATTACAACATATACATATTTTGTATGTATATTTACAAAATGTAGATTGATGGGCAATAATACCATGAACTTAGGCATAGTTTTGTAGCATTCTTCCATTTGCAACTATACAGGTAATCCTCAACTAACAATCATTAGTTTGACAAGCATTCAAAGTTATGACAGCACTGAAAAAGTAACTTCACACTGACACTTTATGGAGTCTCCACCATGATCAGACTCTTGTTGTTTGTAAATCAGGTTGTATTTACAATGGTTGCAGTATCTCAGAGACATGTGATTGACATTTACAATCTTCCCAGAGGGCTTCCAACAAGCAAAGTCAATGGAAGAAGCCACATTCACTTAACAATTGTGATTCACTTAACAACCATACAATTTGCTTAATGATTGTGGCAAAAAGAAAGGTAATACAACTGGGTGCATCTCAATGATAACAACATTTAGTAATGGAAGCTCAGTTTTGATTGTAAATTGAAGATTACCTGTATTGGAGGTCATAAAGCATAATACAAGTCTAATCTAAAAAAAATCTATAAGTCTAATAAATTATTATTGTTATAATAATATATCATCTAGAGGATGATATGGTATAATGGATAAAATAAAAAAATAGGAATAAATATTGTTCATATTTTGTTTTTTCCTGTAAGATATGGCAATACTTAAACAAGGGATCACATCCTGTACTTCTTTTTCTACTGTCCTATATGGAGACTACAGATAAGATATAATACTAATACTTTAAAAAAAATACTACGAAGTTTAAAGTAGTCACAAAAAGATATAATGTATAATTGAGAGGTAGCACTAGGCCCATCATTTTATTTTTATTCAATTTGAGCAATTTATAATACCAAGAAATACAAACATTTTAATTTGCATTACCTATAACTGAAATAAGAAACCATATTGTGACCTGGGACAAAGTTTTAATTGCATTATCCAACCAACTTTGGTTGTGCAATGATACTGTATAGTGATGATACCAGGGTGAAATCTCGGTACATCTATTTGCTGCCTCACTTAATGGTAAAAAAAATCATGCCTACAATACTTGTGACTTGACATTGTATTTCAATAGGATGATCTTTCAGGATATCAAACTGGGACAGCTGCTTCCCAGTTGTTTCTTATCCATTCCTGTCCTATATATTATTTAAAAAGTATATTTGCAGCCATGAGTACTAATCCACCATAAATTCTGAAGAAAAAATGGAACATAAAGCCAAAAATATATTTAAAAACTAAAACAAGTTTTTCTTGGAAATCTTGTATACATTTACCATAAGTATCCAAGCAGATGAAACTACAACAGTGCTTAATATTGTAAAGCTCAATAAAGATATCCTCTTTGGAATGTGATTATAGTTGCATATGTATCTTCCACTCAAATGTAAGAAAGCAATGAAAGACTTTCATTGATGAAATTCTGGTCCTGGCAGCTCTTAAAAGGACAGGAGAACTAAGAAATATATGCACCCATTACATTATGGTATTTTTAGGCTTATTAATTGAATATAGTTATCATATTCCAGTATCAGAGACAGTGCTACTATGCTAATTTGCTATTGGCGGATTCTTTCTAGACCTCTCCTGACTGTTGGAGAGAATGCAGAAACTACCAAAGACAGACCCAAATGTACTTTTTTCCAAAAGGCAACTGGACAAACCCAAGAAAGTTGCCTTTTGGGAAAAGCACCTTTAGGACAACCGTGAGTTGAATGATTGAGAATCTCCATATGCAAAAGACAGAATTAAATGGATGTGGTCCTGCGACCATTGTCCCGGTCTTCCAATATTTTAAATCTTTATTTTTGTCTCTTTCCCCAACATTAACGTCAGCACTGTAGTTTCTTAAATTGCCCTGTTTTTTCTTCCTCCCCCAGTTTTTTATATTCCAAAATATAGGAAATATATTAGGGTGCTAGGGGAAGGCTTTTGTTGTGCTGTGTGTTTATTCTTTCATTTGTCTTAATAGTTGCTAAGATCAGCATTCATCCCTGCAGAGAGCAAAGTATGCTAAAACCTTTTGTCTTTATGATGTTCTCTCTTTTCATCTTCTTTGTCTAACTTTGTTCAGATTCAATGTATTGCTTTCTACCAGCAATCTTTCCCTTAGCTTATTTTTGGTTCAACCAATTTTCACAAGCCAGTTGCTCTTGCTTGATACAATTTGCAAACATTTCTTCTTCATAGCATTTAGAATGCTATGATATGCTATGACATCAGAATAGCCAGGATCACAGTGAACAGGACCATGTCACTCTCATATGCCATTCCTAACTCCTTTACTATTCTACAAATATGCAGTTTAATTCTGTTTTCATCTTAGGACTCATCCAGTAAACATCTAAAATAGGGGTCCCCAAACTTGGCAAGTTTAAGACTTGTGGACTTCAATTCCCAGAATTCCTCCTCCAGTCAGGATAGCTCAGGAATTCTGGGAGTTGAAGTCTACCAGTCTTAAACTTGCCAAGTTTGAAGACCCTTTATCTAAAACTATATTCAATTCAGTTACAAACTTTCTCAATTTCTTTTCTGTTCAAACATAAGCAGAATAATTAATCTTAAATGCTCAATGATTGCATAAGCAATGATTTAACAACTTTCTTATTCCCAAAGAGTACTGTTTCAGAAGATAGTATAAGAGTATAAGAGTTTAAATCTGATTTTTTACGCTGAATTAGCAAACAGGTAAGAAGAGGAAATAGTTTACCTATATGGAATTAATTTATTTTAGGAAAGAGATATTTTAAATGGATTCGGTATAATAGTAAGAATTGTTTTATGTACATTTTATATAATATATTCATTATCCAAAACATTGGCCCTACTTTCAAAATATTGTTTTACCCATATATACTACATTCATGCATATTTAATTAATTAAAACTACTTTAACAAGTCTGTCAATATCAGCATGTATTTACCTATTGTAAAATATTTTAATGTGTTTTAACCTATTTGATATAATGGATTCTGAAAGTGGGCTATAGATCTGACAATATGTTAAAAACAATTCAGTTTTAATTATAAATTTATTTTACCTTTTCATTAATTGCTAATCATGGAGGAGGGGGGAAACAGCTACACAATTCAATTTTCCTATATTGTTTACGTAAGAATGGTAGCACCTAGATACTAGCTAGATTTGAAAAACTTCTGCAGGATCAAGCTTGATTAGTAGTTGCAGAGAAATGTCTACTACTAAGATATGTCAAAGCTATAGTCTAGGCTGGTAAGTCCTTCCCAAAACATTGGAAAAACAGCCATAGCAAGAACATTCCATATTGGTCTATTTGTCAAAAAAAATCATACAGTCATGTCTGCATAGTCACAGAGATCAAGTCAAATCATTTTCTTCAAATCAAGATAATCTTTTTCTCAGGAGGTGGGAGGCAATTTTGGTCAAATATGCGTGGATTCAGAAGCTAAGGAACAACACATCCTTGGCTAGGACTTCATGGAACACTACAGAAGATTCCTGGATTGTAGGTTAAAATTGAAAAGCTGCCTAGAACAGGGGTGTCAGATTCCTGGCCCGCGAGCCAGATGCGTCGTGCACTGGCCATGCCTACGCCTGGTTTAGCAAAGGGGAAAAAAGTTCCGATCACATGATGCCACCATTACGATGTGTGTTTGACACTCCTGGCCTAGAAAAAGTTAATGGCAAATAACTCTATTGCTGCCAAGCCAAGTTGATGTTATATCTGTGAGATAACCAGGTCCAGACCACAGTTGTCTTCACTTTTTATGAATATATGTGGCCTATGTTGAACAGTACTATATGAGCCATGATACAAACAATAGAAAAGGGTATCTTTCCTATGCCTGGAAGAAATAGAGAGGGAAAAGAAAGAAGATTAAATGTGTAGACAGGCCCTGAAGATATCCTTTTCCCGTTTTGGCATAATTTAAATGTACAACCCTTACAGGAAGTAATTGACCAACAGAATATATTGGTTTCTTTGAGATAGGCAGCTGTGTGAATCATGGGAAGACATGCTGGTCAACTCTTAAAATGATAAAACTTCCCCCAAGCAGATTTCAATTTATTGTTGACTGGTTTTTGGCAGGTAGTAAAACAAATGGGGCTAGAGTTCACCTTTAGAATAGAAAATGTGTTTTTGTGTCTGTATTCCTTTACTTTGCTCTTTATGTGATATTAGGTTGGTGAAAAGAAGCACTGTCCAAAACAACTTCTCAACTGGAGGGGAACAAAAGGTCCCCACAGCACCCCTTGGTTTCTAAAGGTCTTTTACTGACACCTTTTTCTGTCATTCACTCCTCATTCTCAAGTGCTCTTATCCCAATGAAAGAAAAGTGAGTCTAAGGAATAGAATGAAGAATAGGACTAAAAATTAAAATTCAGAAGAGGCAAGGCTTTCTAACATTTTGAGATTGGAAGCAGCTGGAAAGAGGGAGTAACCCTTATAATAGGTTAGTTTATGTGGGAAAGGAAAGAAAAGCATAATCCTATTCAAGGACATGACAATAGTATAGCTGTTTGACATCAGGCACCCACCTCCGGAAGTTTTCATCCCCACCATATTTGACAAGTCTGACCTCAGTTACCAAATGATTGTCCATACCTGTAATGCATATTGGAAAGCAATCTGTAAGTTGTTGCTACAATTATTATGTTCACACAGGCTACTGCTGTAGTCTTAAAATGGTTTACAATATACCACACAATAACATTAAACATTTGTGTTTATGTATAATATTTATGTTTACATAAAGAAGGAGGAAAATCCCATTTCCAAAAATTCCAAAAGCAAGTTTTTTTTTAAAAAAAAGGGAAAACAGGAAAAAAAATCCTTCATAGATTGATCTAAATCAGACCATAGTCATACTTTGTTCCACTTGTCTTGCACAGGGTGGATGTATATTCGTTCCTGAAGACTTTCATGAGTTAAAACTGCAGGAGTCAACATTTCTTTACTTTTTCTTTTCTTGTTCTGGAATCTCAGGTCCTTAACCTTTATCTAAATGAAAAACAACCAACATCTTCTTTGATGTCAGTTTCAGAGGTGGTATTCAGCAGGTTCTGACCAGTTCTGGAGAACCAGTAACAGAAATTTTGAGTAGTTCAGAGAAATGGCAAATACCACCTCTGACTGACCCTGCCCCCATCTATTCTCTGCCTCTGAGTCCTGGATGATCAGCTGGGTCTTCTTTTGTTGCCCTGCACAGGAGAATGGAGCTAGAAAGCAGGTAGTGGGGTGGAGACAGAATGGGATTTTGCAGTATCCTTCCCCTGCCACGCCCACCAAACCATACCCACCAAGCCACATCCACAGAACCGGTAGTAAAAATTTTGAATCCCATCACTGGTCGGTTTCCAATAGAAAATATAGTGGTGCCCAACCTTTACAGTTGGTAGTCTGGCTTGAAGGGGAGAAGGGAACCAGGCCACACGTGGGCCGATGCACAACTCAACTTGCACAAATTGAGCTGTGCACATGTGCACACTGCCCTGCTGCTTAAACATCTCAGTACTCAATAGGCCTCATCCTGATAACGGACCATGGCCTGGGGATTGAGGATCCCTGGCTATCAGCAATGTTGCTAGCTGCAAAAAAGGCAAACAAAACAAAACAGAACAGGAGATTTCCCACACATTTTCTCCTAAGGGTAAATATGCAAGAGTAATATTCTTCGTAAAATAGTGAATGGTAGCAGGTCTTCTCAGGAGCTGCAACAGCATGGTTTGGGTATGAGAAGAAGGATGCTGTAAACCCAGCAAAGGAGAATATTTTTTCAATTCAACAGGGAATGCATTCCAGAGCCTAGAAATACATACAATTTGGATCTAAAATTAAAACCCTATACATTTCAATATAGTTACAAAGCTGAGAAATTGGCAACAGAAAATGGAAATGGAAATCGGTGGTTTGTATAATTTTATACACACATCAAATATATGTATACATACACATATCTATGCATACACATGCACACACACACACACAATTTCTATAAGCTAAAAGATCATAAAGTCCATGACTGACTCATGAAGTTACAGGAATTTGTGTGAAGACTGATATGCCTAATTCAGAAAATGTTAAGAGGTAACAAAAATGTTTTCAATCCTGTTCATAACAGCTAAAAAGAATTTCTTTGGTAGGTTCCCTGCAGGATGATGACATGTTCTTAAGAATAAATGTAGGGATGGTTTGAATGACCTGCTTTTCATTGTACACCTCTGTATTTCTGTGGCTTTCTGTCCTTCAGTTAAATCCCAAGGGACATCATCATTAGGCACCTCCACTGGGTCATATTTTTTTTCAGATAAGGAAGTAGGATCAGCCAGGAAGCGTGCAGGGTGATGGAGAGATACGTAACTGAAAACAGAGCTGGCTTTTTCTACATCTCGGATCAATAAGATTTTTCAACACTGAGAACAAGGTGGGAAAAAAGTTTGGTTTTTTTCACATGGTTTAGAGAATTGGAAACAGATTTTGAGCATAGCATTTATTTAGGCTGAGGCTACAGTGGACTAGAGAAAGGAACCTGAGAAGCAGTACAGCAAAAAAACCAGTGAGTGATGAAAATGAAGGTACTTTTTATCAGACAAAGATAAAATTAAGGATGACAATCTGAAAATGGTTACAATATTTTTGACACTGAAATAAACTGCTCAAAAAATAAAGGGAACACTTAAACAACACAATGTAAGCTGCTGAAAAAAATAAAGGGAACACTTAAACAACACAAAGTACAGTAGTTGAATGTGCTGACAACAAAATCACACAAAACTTAACAATGGAAATCAAATGCATCAACCCATGGAGGTCTGGATATGGAGGTACACTCAAAACTAAAGTGGAAGAAAACACTACAGGCTGATCCAACTGTGATGTAATGTCCTTAACACAAGTCAAAATGAGGCTCAGTGTGTGGCCTCCACATGCCTGTATGACCTCCCTACAATGCCTGGGCATGCTCCTGATGAGGTGATGGATGGTCTCCTGAGGGATCTCCTCCCACACCTGGACTAAAGCATCCCCCAACTCCTGGACAGTCTGGTGCAACGTGGCATTGGTGGATGGAGCGAGATATGATGTCCCAGATGTGCTCAATTGGATTCAGGTCTGGGGAACGGGCTGGCCAGTCCATAGCATCAATGCCTTCATCTTGCAGGAACTGCTGTCACACTCCAGCCACATGAGGTCTAGCATTGTCGTGCATTAGGAGGAACCCAGGGCCAACCGCACCAGCATATGGTCTCACAAGGAGTCTGAGGATCTCATCTCAGTACCTAATGGCAGTCAGGCTACCTCTGGCAAGCACATGAAGGGCTGTGCGGCCCTCCAAAGAAATGCCACCCCACACCATTACTGACCCACTGCCAAACCAGTCATGCTGGAGGATGTTGCAGGCAGCAGAATGTTCTCCATGGCATCTCCATACCCTGTCACGTCTGTCACATGTGCTCAGTGTGAACCTGCTTTCATCTGTGAACAGCACAGGACGCCAGTGGAAATTTGCCAATCTTGGTGTTCTCTGGCAAATGTCAAATGTCCTGCACAGTGTTGCGCTGTAAGCACAACCCTCACCTGTGTACATCAGGCCCTCATACCACCCTCATGGAGTCTGTTTCTGACCATTTGAGCAGACACATCACATTTGTGGCTCACTGGAGGTCATTGTGCAGAGCTCTGGCAGTGCTCCTCCTGTTCCTCCTTGCACAAAGGCGGAGGTAGCAGTCCTGCTGCTGGGTTGTTGTCCTCCTACGGCCTCCTCCACATCTCCTGATGTACTGGCCTGTCTCCTGGTAGTGCCTCCATGCTCTGGACACTATGCTGACAGACACAGCAAACCTTCTTGCCACAGCTCGCATTGATGTGCCATCCTGGATGAGCTGCACTACCTGAGCCACTTGTGTGGGTTGTAGACTCCGTCTTGTGCTACCACTAGATGAACGCACTGCCAGCATTCAAAAGTGACCAAGCCATCAGCCAGAAAGCATAGGAATTGAGAAGTAGTCTGTGGTCACCACCTGCAGAACCACAGCTTTATTGGGGATGTCTTGCTAATTGCCTATAATTTCCACCTGTTGTCTCTTCCATTTGCACAACAGCATGTGGAATTGATTGTTAAGCAGTGTTGCTACCTAAGTGGACAATTTGATTTCACAGAAGTATGATTGACTTGGAGTTATATTGTGTTGTTTAAGTGTTCCCTTTATTTTTTTTGAGCAGTGTATATATGACCACAAAAGTTTTAAAAAACATGGAAAAATGTTTTAAAGAGAGATTTTAATAATAGAAACAAAGTTGTTTAATGAGCAGAACCACTTTGGAAAAATATCAGTAGAAATGTAAAAGACCACTAAACTTCTTGAGATCATTTGTAACCTGAACTACATTTGGTTAGATGAAGTGACACCAGCTTACTGATGTGCCATAAGTAACAGGAAAAAGCATGTTTGGCTATACTGTGTTTTAGCCTGATCTAGCAGAATTTTATAATAATGTATGCTTAGGAATACTTTATTAAAGAAAAAACTAATATGCCAGAGTCAAAACATGGGTTCTGCAATGTTCCCTTGGATTTGCATGTACTGATTTCACATGAATAGATGTTTCAAAGTAATGAAAATAAAGCACTTTATAGGTTAAACAAACATAGGTTAAGAATTTTAAATTGGAATGGACATCTATTAGTAATCAGGGCAATGACATTTTGTACCAACCTCAGGTTCAAAGGCAGCACCACATTGAGTGCAATAGTGTTCTTAAGAGATGCAAGTCACAGTGTCAAAGCTTTTCAGTGCAAAAAGAACCACAATTCACATACCATCCCTTTGGCCAGTCATCATCTATCAGCATATTGATGATACTCTAACTCAAATCAATATATGGACTTTCTAAATGTCTAGTTAGGAAAAGAATTATAAAATTGTGCCTTCCATTCCCAGTCCTCACGAATGATTGGAAGAGAGTGGGCACTCACAATTTCTCATTTTGACATGTGTCAGTTCCCATCTGATTACTCATGGATAAGTAACATCACAGGACTTCCCACAGGACTCCAAGTCAGTTCTCATTTAGACTCCATTCTGGTCCAGACTGATTATAAATATCTCATCTCTTTTGCAAGAAGTCAGGAACATGATTAGGAGAAAGATGTATTATTTCTGCCAATTACTAAAATCTTCTTGAATTATCCTTGCTTCCACTGAAATACATTGCTATCATGCTACTGGCTTTATTATTGGATTTTTAAAAATCAGAAATATTATGCTTTTTTACTAGAGCAAATCTCAGCAGAACTTATCCTTTGCTATGACAATAGAAAGATTGAACGTAATAGTGAATTTACTTCTTTGATACCTTTGCTGTTTTTTTTAACTGACCATGCTTTATGGAGCAGAAAACAAGTTTGAGAAGTTGACAAATCTTGGGTTGAGATGAGAACATATCATGGGAAGAAGAGTAAAACTGGGGCTGTCAAGCCATTTCAATGACTGCCAATAACTAAAGATTTTTAGCTTTTTAGCTCAAGGTACCATATTGATCACTACGTTTACAACAAGTGCAATACATTCCTATTCCATAGCATTATGATCTCATAAAATGTGTATTTTTATTAATATTAGATTGATCAAAGGTTCTGATCAGAAGACCAATATATTATACAATAAGAAAATCAAATAACTATATTTCTTAAGTCAAAATATAGACATTAATGTTGACTAGGAAAGGCAAATTGTCATCAGGCCATTAAAGCTCCCATATTTACTTTTATGTAATAAAAACACATTTGACACAGAAGTCCAACAAATCAGTGATCAAGATTATTTCTAACTTTTTGTGGTATTCCATACAACTTTTATTGTGGTGATTTGGCTTTATTCAACAATTTCGTTTCAGAATAAACATGTTTAATAACATCTGGGTTTTATTCTTCTGAAAAAGAGAGGTTGTTCCAAAAATGGCATCAGTCCATCCTTAAATCTAAGTACATGTACAGCTTATCTCCAAAGTAGACACTAAAAGTAATAATATATACTGATATCTTTTTCCTGCAGTCAATTGTAATAACAAGTGAAATTTTGTGTTGCATTAAGTGAACTTATTCTTGTGGTGGCTCTGACAATAAAATCCTTTAAGAAATGCACTGGCAGGAACAATCAGAAATGTATTGGAAGTGAAAACAAATGGGAAAGTACAAGCTGGAAGACTGAAACAAAATGTTCGTGCATTAAAATAAAATATTTTAATCAACATATCCATTTTCCACTCTTGGTTTTTAATACAATGAACAATGAAGTACAATGTGATGTTGAGAGGAAAAGTTCAGATGATTCTTTTACAAAACTGAAAGAATAGGAGCAGGCTATGAATTACTGAAGCTGGTCAGGGTCTGCCTTTCAAATTTTGAACTTCACTGGTCTTGAATGTAGTTCTGGTACTCACCCAGAAGCCATTCCTACACTCCTGAAGAGTATAAGCCTTGATGGATTTTTTCAATATTTGTGGGCACCTGAATCCCCATCTTGGTCTTAAGAGTAAGGACATAATAGAACAACAAAGTGATTTGATGTGCGATTTAGTCTGTAGTTGCTGCAAGGGATCCATATTAGTATAAAAGTTGTAAGTGGTTTGAGAGACACATTAAAACAAAGCTATCTTTTTTCAGGCTCACATGGAAGTCAGTTATTTCAAAGCGAGGCTGCTTTAATGAATAGCAGAGTGGTGATGGGCTTTCACTGTCACAAGGTTCAAAAGGTTTCTTTCAAATTGTTCTTGAGGCATGGCAAATCATAACACTTTGCCTAGAGAAATCTCAGAAAGACATGTTAGTAGCTATAACTTTTGCTTCAGTAGTTCAATATCAACCCATTTACAGATAGGTAGAAAGCAGCAAGTAATTGTTCTCCAAAATGGGCAGCTTATCAGGAAAACAGTGACACAGGGCTTTGCCTTACCTGTCATTGTTCCAGTTTACCACCTGAAATAATTATTTTGTTCTGCCCAATGATTACAGCCATTCCCTAAGCATTGCCTATCTCAGGGGTCCCCAAACCTAGCAACTTTAAGACTTGTGGACTTCAACTCCCAGAATTCCTCAGTCAGCAAAGGTGGCTAAGGAATTCTGGGAGTTGAAGTCCACAAGTCTTAAAGTTGCCAAGTTTGGAGATCTCTGGTCTATCTGATAAAATCATCCACTAAATTACTACTTTTGAAAACTGAAATATTATATTGCAGCCAAATTTAAATTGGACATTGTGGCCCAAGCAAATGTGATTTCTGAGTATGAGGTAACTGTTACAGAAGAAACCCAGCTTTATGTAGAAAAGAAAAATAATTCCACCTGTGGACATCTGTGAATTGGAAGTTAAAAGTGGACAGCATTCAAATTCAAAACATACAGAAATGAATTGTAACTGTATCTTATATTGAGCTGTTTATCTTAGTACTTAAATGAAAAGGAATACTGGATTTAATAAAGAAGGCAACCTACAATACAAGAATTTTATTTTACTCCAGTGAAATTCAACATGATTTTTTTTTGTTATTTAGTATTTTCATACAAGTACAGGGTTTAAATTTAACATGGCCTATTATCTAAAATGATTTACAATGAATAGAATAATTTTAATTAAATGGGATAGAGTCATAAGACTACAGTTACTGAAAACAATGATGTATTCATTATTTCATCACTAATTGACTCCAGACATTGCCCCAAAAAGATTTGTTTGTTCAGTTGCTAAGTCATGTCCCATTCTTCACGATCCCATGGACTATACCATGTCAAGTTCCCCTGTCCTCCACTGTCTTCCAGAGTTTGCTCAAATTCATATTCATTACATCAATGACTAACCATCTCATTCTCTGTTTTCTTCCTTTGCCTTCAAGAGTATTTTCCAACAAGTCTTCTCTTCTCACTTGGTGGCCAAAGTATCTGAGCTTTAGGTTCAGGATAGCCCTGTTTGTTTGTGCCTTGACTCCAAATGGTTAACTTTATGTGAAAAGGAAAAAAAAAGTTCCTGTTATTAGTAGGAAAGAAATTGAGTGAATTGGCAAGGACTAAGCATTTCAATACTTTGGATTCCTCATATGGATTTTGGCAGATGCATCTCACAAAAACTCAGCACATGATTATGCACTTTTAATGTGTCTTTGGGGAGATAATTTTTACTTTGCTGTTAGGTTTTGAAGGTCATTAAAGTTTTTATATGAAACCACAAAGAATTGTGGAGGGTACCAAAAATGGAAGAGTGAGATGGGTGGTCTCTAGATTTGATTAAAAAAATGCAATTTACAGGATCAGTTCTGTAATCCTTGCTTCATATATTGGCGTGAGAGTAATTTCCCTCAGAGATGGGCATCAGGCACACCAGATAATTTTTACACCACTTTTCCAGCCCAATGCCTCATTCCACAAAATCTTTTGTCAGAGGAAGACCTGAAGATAAAGGCAGTGGAAAATAATGGTTTTGATAATGCATCCACGTCAGGAAGAACATAAACAGAAACTTTCATGCCTCTAGAAAAAGTTTCTGATGCAAATCTTAAACACAGAGAAGTTTAATTTCTAAATATAAATAAATGATATATTATTATAGCAAAATCTTTTTCAGTCTGCTTCCTTTTGGTTCTAAAAAAAAGCCTATAATATTTGTCTGAAATGGTATAGAGTTGCCTGCTTGAGGAGGGGGTTGCTCTAGAAGACCTCTTATTCTGTTAACATGATGAGAAAATAAAGTAGGGAGACTTTTGAAAGTAAGATGTTGTACTGCTGGTGAAACCAATGTGAAGATGATGGTAGAAATTAGCATAGATGACATGTTTCAGACCTTGCCTGAGAAAATTTGGATATGATAATTAAAACAGCATAAATTTGGTTACTTTAGCAAAAGAAGTAATGAAAAATTATCTTTTGATAGAACATTAGAAAAGCACTGTCAAAAAAGTAACAAAAGGAATGGAAATAATCAGTCCAAAAAGCATACGTTTTAGTTTTGCATACCCACCTTCCAGCTTTCATTTTCCAGAAAAGCAGAATAATATATTCTTCATTTTGTGCAGTAGACTATATCCAACCTGACACGCCTTCTATCTGAGATAAAAGGAAGGGACATTCCCATATACATTTGAACTCTTGGGAAATATTTGAGATATAATCATAAAAATAAATATATAAATATTCCAGGTTCATTCACTGTTTCCAATTATCCTCATTTTCTCTGGGTATTTCCTTTTAAAAGTATATAACAAAACTTTCAATATTCTGTTTTTTTAACTGAATATAATATTCTATTTTTTTAGAATATAATATTCTTTTTTTTACAGCTTAGCTCTCAATTTTAGATCAAAACTGGATTGTTGCTTTTTAATATATATTTAGGGGCTTTGTTTATTTTTTTAGAAACACGTATAACACAACAAAAATGTATTGACAGTTTGAAATTTCCTGCACATCTGATAAATGCTCTTCTGTCTTCCATCTTTAATATTGCCTATTATAGGTACTTTACAGCATGACTTCCCAGAACCATTACTACAAACTGAGCACCTAGTTTGTCATGATTCCATAGAAATGCATATAGTATGCTAAACTGTGGTTTAATTTGACTTCTTTAAAAATGAAATCTTTTCATGCATTTGCATTGACCTTCCTGGTGTAAATAAAATGTATTCTTTTATTGGCATGCAACAGTTTCAGAATGTCTGCTATGGCCTAAGTCAGGCATGTTGAATCTGTGGTCTGCAGGCTGCATGTAGCCCTGAACAGCTAATAATGCAGTCCCACAAGTGCATAAACTTTTAATACCAGTAGTATTATGTGATTTATATACATTAACTATATTATATATTTTGTATGTGGCCCAAGACAATTCCTCTTCATTCAAAGTGACCCAGGAAAGCCAGAAGGTTGGACACTCATGACCTAAGTTATTTTGCCATTTTAAAACATGAAAAATAATGCTACAGAAATATTATATCATCCCTTAATAAAACTTTCATGTACTGAAAAAGTTGGGTTTTTTTCTTCAAAAAACTTTATTTTCTCCCTTGTAGTTGCTCGATGGACCACTGCTGGATTACCAACTGCTTTTGGCTGACATGTCAAACATAAATGTATGAATGTCCTACTGTAACAAGCTTTCTTTTGTCCTTGTCTCTGCAATAATATTGAAAGCCCATTCCTTACATTCACTTTGGTATTCACTCATATTTTTTGCCAAAACATTAATTCCCTTATTGCCTAGGGCCAAAGAGCCATGTAGTCCAGTGATCTAAGATAAAGATGAACACTTAACATATGTTACCTAGGATTAATGATATAGCTTGAATATTAATAGTCAATAAGAAAACCTCCCACAAATGTTTCTAGTTTCTTTTTAAATTAATGGTCATCATCATACCTGATGGCAACAAATCCTACAGTTATGAATTATGGTGAGTCAACAAAGAAAAACAAATATGTGTTTACAATTTGTACGTGAGACAGTTTGGTGTAATGTTTTGGTAATATGCTAGAAGCCAGGATGATAAAGTTCTAGTTCCACTTTAGGGCCAAACCCAGCTGACTGACTTTGTGCCAATCACCCCTAAAAAGGAGCCAATGGCAAACCACTTCTGAAATTTTGCCAAGAAAAATGTAAGGATTTGTTTAGGCAATTGAAGTCAATACTGACTCAAAGGTACACAGATAAACACATTCCCCCACCTGCCACCAGTGATTTTCCGTACCTAGTTGTCTCTGTCTTCATGCTTAATGAAAGATCTCCAAACTATTTTGATGATTGAATTCTATAAAATGGCTGGGTATTGTAATAGATAACTAAATACCTGGACATATAAATAAGCAACATACAATCAAATACAATTAAAATAGAGACCATGTGGAAAACACTGTGTATATGTGTGTATTTCAAACTTAATTACTTAATTACTCTTGAACCTTAACTTGTTAAAATTCCTCTCTAATATATTTAGGATCTTTGGCTAGTAAACATTACATTCTTCAGATTTGTTCATGTGGAGCAAGGCCAACTTTTCTTTGCAGTAATGTCCCAAGCCTCTTCACAGTTCTACAGCAAAGTCAATAATGCTGCTTGATGAGGTCTCCACATATACCTGAGCAATGTGAACTTAAATACAAACTCTCCTCTGTGGGGTAATGCAGAGACACCATTCATATTTGTGGACTACTTACAATGCGCAGCTTTGTGAATGTTATGTCTTGCTTGGCCGCAGTCCTTTTTCATATATGCTACAGGAGTATATGGACGAGAGAGGAAGTAAGCCTGGAGAAAATATTGCAACCGTATTTGCAAACAAGCCCATTTATTGCTACCAATTGCCAGGTTTTCCAGAACTCTTCATGATCTTCTGTGACAAGGTAACTGCTTTCCTCTTGATTCCCAGCTGTGTGTTTCTTGTCACTTTCAAAAATGTCAACTACAAAAGAGCCAAGCAGGTGGTCGTTTGAAAACATAGTGAGTTGGCATTTTTAGATAGGTGGGGACTAAATTTGGAGTGGAAACACACAGCTTCTGAGCCTCTCTGCTGCTGCTCTCAGTGAATAGCAGCCGTTGTTTTCTGCTGCCTTAGCACAGCTTCAGACCACCTCCAGCCAATCAGTCCTCTGGTATTTAATTATAACAACATTCTTAGCCTTGTTGTTGTTGTTGTTGTTGCTGCTGCTGCTGCTACTGCTGCTGCTGCTGCTGCATGGGTGAGGAGAGCGGGAGTGGGTTTGGGGGTGCTGGATCAACTTTTGGAGCCAGGCAGGCCTGCCAACAATAATTCGTCTTTTCCCAGAGGGCTTACGAAGGTTGGAGCAGGTTCCAAGTTCCTCCTAAACTGGCTGTTCAATTTAGATTTTTCTACCAGAGGGCTTGAAAAGGGTTATTGAAAGACAGATAAATGCATGTCTTGTTGCAAACTTCCCTGACAAACCGAGCCCTCAACAGCAGTGATCTCATTTCTGTCTCATTATTAGCGAAGCCAGATTTTTTTTTCCATCTGCAGGTCATTGAATATGAACTAAAATAAGCAAAGTTTGGTTTATTCTGCACACTTTTTAGCCCACATGCAAATGTTACACTTTGTAGAAGCAATTTGTTCTGAGAAACTATTTCTTCTCTAGTTTATCCTTTCCTTCTGTGCAATTAATCCACTGTAAGAATTCAATTTCTTGCTTATGTCTTAAATAAATGGTTCTTCCGTAAGCTAATGAAATTATGGTTATAACATGAGCCTTTCTATTTTACATACTGTATATACTCAACAACACACACACAAATACAGCATTGTAAAGAATGTGAAGAATTATTTTTATGAATCAGAAGACCTAAAACCAGAAACAGTTTGAGTACAGGTTGTTGACTTACAATCACACTACAGCAGAGATAGGACAGGACATTTCGGTAACATGGAAGTTTATATTAAAAATATCTAGCGGACAGCAGGTTGGCTACTCCTTTTGGTCTATTCTGAATAAGTTCTCAATTCTAAATTCTTGACAATTTGGCTCCTTTCAGTAGGATATCTGTTTATGGCTTTATATCAAAATGATTCTTACTTTGCCAAGATTTTTTCCACAACACAGAGCATGTATAACTACACTCTTAGTTGACTCCCGGGAAATCCATTCCATTAGAGTACAGAGCAAAGGACCCTGAAGGATAACATCTGACAAAGAGCTGAGATGCTTTGTCCAAAAATTTATTGAAATGTAATTTCTTGTCCAAAATACATTTTTGGCCTGAGAAATATATAGCAAAAAAAAAAGAAGTGCAGTATTTGCAAATAGTTTTTGGTTGCTTTTATGGGGATTTTTAATATATACTACTTAAGCATTTATTATCAAGGGGAACAATCTATTTATGTGGTGGTCAAGAGTCAGCAATGACTTGATGGCACATAATCAATGAATCAGCTTCAATATTTTATAGTTATTTTCTCATTAGCGGTTTTGTTTTCTTCTTTTGTAAACATGAATAATCCAGTAATTCACTGCTGGAAGCTTGAGGTAGAGTATTGGCTTCAATTTTTTCAGAATTGCTCATTATTTATCTTCTGCTCAGTGATGACATGCTATACCTCAGTTCTGATCCTTCATGCATGTTTCAAACACCTACATATATATCATTTAAAAAACTGTATCAAAATGTGAGAATAGTACAAATTTGTCAGCCTTTCAGTTCAGAGAAGAAGAGACCATAATTAGCATGTGGTCAATCAATCTGAAAATGAGCTTTAAAAAAAAGTTAAAAATGGTCTGGTGTTCCTTTATAACAAGACTGATTCTGTAGAGTGGGGAAAACATCGGAAAAAGCAATCACAATCCTTCTTATAGTTAATGCCTAAAGTATGCTTCCCTAGGGATACTTCTTTTGCACACTAATCTGCCTGAGCTGATCTCATGAACATGTGATTAAAGATTTCATTGCAAATCACCACTTCTTTCGTTGACTGCAACATGGGAATAGTCCTATTATGACATTATGAGAAGACAATTGGGCAAGGGATGCTAAACAGCTTGAGCATTTTTTGAAATTCTGGAAATTTGTTTCTTTTCTTCCCCTTCTTTCTATTTTTTATATAGTAATTTATAAAAATGAATTATTACCAATGTGCATACTCAAACTACCACCTCATATGGGGAGTTAAATAATAGAAGAGGAATTAGCAATCCAAGAACTAATCCATCATTATCTGTTAGGAATCTCTACCTATCTTTTTTACAATTACAGAAATGGTGTGGGTACCACACTAAAATGCCGCAAGCAGAAAAATTCTGAAAGAGGAATCTTCAAAGTATCAAGAAAATGATTTATTTATTTATTCATTTATTTACTTATTATTACTTTTTTAATGGATAAAATGAAGCAAGCTTCAGGGAATTTGGAAAACTTCCCATTAACAATGACCATTTCATTGGTTACATGAGAAACAATATGAAGCATGTAAGGCATTATGTACATATGAATCAAAGAAATCTTGGATAAGGAGATAGAAAGTATACGGGGCCGATAAAAGCAATGGAGGAATATGACCTAAGGCAAATAGTTTCAAAGGGGAAAAACAAACTATTTCTATCATTTCTGACATTAGTGTAATGTTGTTGTTGTTGTTAGATGCGACGTCATGTTCAGCCCATCAGGATCCCTCTAGGCCTTCCTGTCCTCTACCATTCCCTGGAGTCCATTTAAGGTCATATCAACTACTTCAGTGACTCCATCCAGCCACCTCATTCTCTGTTGTCCCCTTATTCTTTTGCCCTCAATCATTCTATTTCATTTTGCCCTCAATCATACCATTTCATGAGTATAGTAGGAAAAGAAGAATCTGGAATGTAGCAAAAAGTAATAAGATTTAGAATGTAGAAAGATAAATTAGAAATATAATATATATATATTTGATTTGATATATTTGATCAAGCAGAATAAAGTGACCCTAAAGCAGTGGTTCCCAAACTTTTTAAGTCCCCAAACTTGGTGCTACAAACTCATCTCGGTACCCCCCAAATTTCTGTGGGTGTGGCCTAATTTGAAGGTGTGGCTTGCTGGTCACGTGACTGGGTGGGCGTGGCTTGCTGGTCATGTGACTGGGTGAGCGTGGCCAGGTGACTGGCAAACCAAATACAAGTGGTCCTCACTTAATGGCTGGTTGTTTAGCAAGTGTTCTAATTTATGACTGGACTCCCCAGAGCTACTTGACCTGTTTTTGGAGTTTTGACAGCTTTAGATCAGGGGTCTAAATCCCACCACTGCCTGTGTGTGTGTGAGAGAGGGAGAGAGAGAGGTTGGATCAGATCTTTCTCTCTCTCCCACCAACGCCAGAAAGCCACCATCAGTCAAAATTCATATTAGTGGTCTCTGGGATTTAAAATTATGAGTTTGGTGGTTCCTGAGATCCAAAAGTTTGGCGACCCCTGATCTAAAGGGGTGAGCCTGAGAGAGGGAAAGAGAGAGAAAAGAGAGAGAGAGAGAGAAAGAGAGGAAGAAAAGAAAGAAAAGGGGACAAAGAAGGGGGGATGGAAGGAAGGGGCAGAAAGAAAAAGAAATAGAGAGGAGGGAGGGAGGGAGGAGAAAGATAATGAGATATCTATTCTAGTCCAATCACCTGCTCCAGCAGGGTTAGAAGGGAGTGTGTGTGTGTGTGTGTTCCTTGTAATTTACCAGTACATTTTGGTTTTGCCTTCTTCAGAATTGGCACTGTAATACATTGGGGAAAAGTAATTATTTACGGTGGAGATCTGGTCCAATGGATCCTGTTTAAAGCCTCAACAAAATTTGAGAGCTTCCTGATAGGCTTGACCATGTTTCATCCACAAAACCTTTAATAAAACCCAAAGAGGTTTCAATGTGCTGGCAAAGATGTTTCAATGTGGAAAAGGGCCTCAGTCTAAACTAGGCCTCATTCAATCTGATGCATCAGGTCTCTCTCTCTTTCTCTCTCTCTCCCTCCCTCCCTCCCTCCTTCCCAGACTGGCTAGCTTTGCTCTACTTTCCCAATGTGCCTGTGGGGCTGGCGCTTTGAACATACATGGATGGATGGATGGATGGATGATGATGATGGATGGATGGATGGATGGATAGATAGATAGATAGATAGATAGATAGATAGACAGACAGACAGACAGACAGACGGACGGACAGACAGACAGAATGTGACAGCAGCGGCACTTTGGGAAAACGGTGGCAGCGGCTTTTCCCAACATGCTGCCGCATTCAAGGCACAGGTTCCGGTGCGGTACAACAGTCAATGGGGTGAGCCTGCAGGGCTGGCACCTCAAACACCTCCCTGCCGCCTCTTAGCATCCCCAAGGGGGCCAGCAGAGGGGCAGTAAGAGGTGGCAGGGAGTGTTCAAGGCACTGGCCGGCCCTGCAGGTAACCCATTGACCAGCACCACTCTGGAGCCAGTGCCTCCAATGTGAAGCGGTGGCATGTTATGTGCAGCTGCAGCCTCGTTTGACGTGCCGCACCCCCTGCCACCTCTTAGCATCCCCAAGAGGGCTGGCAGAGGGGCGCTAAGAGGCAGCAGGGGGGCATTTGAGGCACCAGCCGGCCCTGCAGGTTCACTCATTGAGCATCATTGAGCATTAGCATCCCCAAGGGGGCCAGCAAAGGGCACTAAAAGGCAGCAAGGGGGCGGTGTGTCGAATGCGACTGCAGCAGCACGTAATGTGCCACCGCTTCCACATTGGAGGCGCCGGCTCCGGAGCAGTGCTAGTCAATGAGTGAACCTGCAGGGCCGGTGCTTCAAATGCCCCCTGCCACCTCTTAGCACCCCCCTAAGGCATCCCACCACCACCCGGGGGTGGTACCGCCCACTTTGGGAACCACTACTCTAGAGAGAACACCCTGACTTATTTTATTATGCTATTGGACCATTCTAGTATTTTTATTTTATATGTCCAAATATATTTAGTAATCCCAGATGAAGACTCTTAGCAGTTAGTGATCTGATAATAGTGTTAGGTTTGCATGAAGAGTCAGATGCGGAGTGCTTCAGTGAAGAGTTTATTAGTGACTACAGGTCATAACGGACCCGATTTGGCTGGGCTGCGGCTGCTGCTTATAGCCAGCAGCCGCAGTTGCCAGCCAATCAGAGTGCAGGGTTTTCCCGCACTTTTTAAACCAATCATTTCCAACATTTTCCAAGAACAGTTTAAACTAAACCAATGACTTCAAACCTGCATACATAACACCAACTTCTCTTTCATTAATCTTTATTTTATACTATATCTACCA
This sequence comes from Naja naja, assembly GCA_009733165.1. Lineage (NCBI taxonomy): Eukaryota > Metazoa > Chordata > Lepidosauria > Squamata > Elapidae > Naja > Naja naja. The sequence continues at coordinate 130,902,388 of CM019151.1, read as the reverse complement.
TATTTATAATTTCTAGCACTATTATTGTCTGGGTGTAGTAGTACTTAAGCATTGCCCCAACTCTTTGCAGTTTTGCTCCTTCTACACCAATCCAGTTGGTTGATTTGTTCTTTGTATTCTACTGAAACTGTAATATGTATGTATATGCAGCTTTTCTTTAACAATATAGATCAGTTAACATAGATGACATCTTTAAACTTTAATACATTTCCTCTCTATAAAACACCAGTCAGCTTCCATGTAGGTAAGCTTCCATTGTTAGCTGTCAAAGTCTACTTGAGTGGATTACCCACTGTGTCACTTTTGTGTGAGTCAAATCAAGATTATAGGTAACAGAGAAGAAGAAGAAAAAGAAGAGAAGGTTAGACCCTCATTTTAGAGTTTAAGAAAAATCTGCCAGCAGGTTGCAGTTTGAGTTGGTAATATACATGAAAGGAAGAGTCCAAGCTGTGTCACCAGTGTCACTATATTAAGCTTCCAGGAAAAAGCATACAAAACACATTTTGTAGCAGTCACACACAGAGACATAAATTTAGGAACAAGATCTGCCTTAGCCTGAATGCAGCTTGCTCTGATAATAAGGAACAATGAGGAAAGGCTATTATGAAATCCGGGTCCTTGAATGGACTTAGCTTTGAGTTGAGTTCTTCCTGTAAAGAAGAAACACACACCATTCTATCTTGTTTTTATTGTGCATAGGATTTTGCCCCCATTCTTCTGCTAATTTGCCTACCTCTAGATTTAAAAGGTTGTAGTCTCCACTGATGGATCAGTTTTCTGTTAAGTGAAAAAATGCTCTAGGGAAAAATATATCTTGCTAGTTGTTTAGATGTGATTTGTTTTCATTATTACGATGGGTGATGCTGCTATTTATTTCCTATTAAGAATGTCCCTATGTGTAAACATTATCACCTCTCTTAAAAAATAAGTGGGCAGGTTTGGATAAAAGGATTAATGTCCTCCTTTACAGTGTATGTAGGTGTTGCCGTCATGTTGTTAAAACATGTAGGAAAATAACCTTAAGCAACTTCCAGCAAGGAATGTTTTTATTGATTAATCAATGAATACATAAAATAAGCAGCTAGTTGCTTTAAACTTAAATTCTCACATCAGCCATAATGCTAAATAATGCAGCAGAAATGATTTTATGTATCCTTGTAAACTGAGCCATGCAACGAACAGAATTCTTTTTTCATTTACACAGCACAGAATATTCTTAGCAGCTAAACGTAATACTAATTTATAGTATATAGTTTTAGTATATAAAAATGTTACATATGACACAGTAAAGTGGAGCAGTATTGTATATAATTTAGTTACAATATTACAAATAAAATTCTACAACTATGGTTATGGGTTGAGTATCTAGCAATGTCATTGGCATTGTCAGTGTTGACTATTGCTGCCTTGCACAGTGATGCAGTTATCCAGCTGTAGTAATTGCATGATCAAATGCTTAGGAGAGCAGTATTCCCAAAGAGTCAGAAGCAGTAATGACTAAGGAACTAAGAAAGTCCTAAATGAAATTGAAACAAAATAGTGCAAAAATCCCAGAGTCCCAGATACCAGTTCATTCCCATTTGGAATGAAAGTCCAAAGCTCCTTAAAGAGTTCCTTAAAGCAATAAAAACTGAAATTGATGGAGTTTATGGTGAAGAAAAGAGACAAAGTTTAAGGGAAGTAGGTGTAACAGTACAACAGAGAAATTACTTTTAATAGTTATATTCTGTTGAGTTATGGGGGGTGAATGAATAAAGTTGCTCCCCAAATAGAGAATGTAAGTAGTCTAGATCAATCAATCAATCAATAGGAACAAATTATGAGCAAGTACATTTTAAAACAAGCTGCATACATTTCTGAAAATAATTAATTACTAATAACTAATTACATTTTTGCTATTACTTTGCTGTGACCACTTGGTGCTCTGGATTTTTAGAGACTGGATCAAATTCTTTTGGTCTAAGTTATATAAAAGGTACATGCAGCCTTACATGTGGTGCCTCTCTTGCCAAAACAGTGCTAACAAATGTTGAAAATGAGGTAGGAAATTGTATATTTGTAATTTCAATAGAGCGAAGGTAAACACTTAAGACACACAGTTCTGTTGCCTTAAGATCTTGGAAAATAGATAATCCTGTTATTTCTGTTGTCTCTCTCTCTGGTAAGTATTCTCAAAACTTTTGTCAAGCAGTCCCATCCAGGTGGACTAAAAAGGATCTCAGAGATGCCTGTAGGGTTAGTAAGCATTTCATCAGGCTTGCAGCCATTTTACAGCCTCCTCACTCTAGTTCATGTTCATTTCTCTGAGCTCATCGTGATACTATTGTGGCTCCAAACGATAATGAGATGAAGGGTAGCATTTCCACAGCAGGAGCAATGTGGGAACATCATTAGGTATGTTCTTTCAGAATTTTGCTTCTCTACAGGACATCTCCATATCTAAGACCTAGTCTCCTGCTAGATAGAGATATTCCCAACAGGGCAAAAGCACTTAATGGAATGCCTGCTCTTTAAATTGCTCTTATTATTTAAGGTACAAAGTATATGAGGATATATGCAGGGCATGCCTCTATGTTACCTGGAGATTAGCTGTTTCCATTTTTTAAGTGAATGTATTGACTTGAGAAACTGATTTTTTTTACAAAGTCTGAACTGAGGTATAAAGTTTATATGTTCAATTATGGCATCAGAATAGCCTTCTGCAGAGAGTAAAGTGATCTGATATAAACTATCCATTTATCTATCTATCAATCCATCCATCCATCTATCTATCTACTTACCTACCTACCTATCATCTATAAATCATCTATATCTATCTATCATCTATCAATCATCTATATCTATCATCTATTTATTATCTATCTATCTATCTATCTATCTATCTATCATCTATCTATCTTCCTACCTACCTACCTATCTTCTATCAATCATCTATATCTATCTATCTATCAGTCTGTCAGTCTGTCTGTCTATCATCTATCTGTTCTGACCCAGCTCCCAAAACCCTCTGATGTGAACTCAAATGATTCCTTTATTAGGAATGCCAGCAGCCCTACCAAAAAGTTTCTCTTGCAGGCTAGCAAGTCTGGCTGGCCAGAAGATGAATAGTTATCTGCAACACCTATTCCTCTCCGCTCCCTGCCTTTTAACTCTAGAGCTAGGATGGGGCCTCACTAGCAGCAGTGGCTCTTCCTTCCCCAGGATCGGCCCATAACTTTCCACTGCTCTTCTCTTCTCTGCCTTCTGACCCTGACTTGGACTCCCATGCCTCCTCCTCTTCCTCTGATTCAGCTGCTGGAGGGGCCAGCAGCCAAAAGGCTACAACACTATCATCAATCGATCTGTCTATCGATCTATTGATCTATCTCTGTCTAAATATGTGTAGCAGTGACTAGATTACAGCAGATTCCCTAGTGTTTCATCTTTAATCACGGTGCTTTTCAGCAGGTTGATAAATTAGGAGTATCATACCATGCAAAATTGCTTTTGAAAACTCAGTAAGAATGGCAGTAATAGCTAGTAAGAGTCCATGGAGCATTTGTATGTACATAGTTTCATCTTCTCTGCCTTGCATCAAAAAGTTTAGCTGAACCTAACTGATCCAGGTTTAAATCTCATCATTCTGATCTGCCTGATCTTCAACCTGATTATCCCCTCTCCCCTTTCTTCACTCTTCCCCTTCTCTGACATATCTTTTTTTTCATTTGTAAGAGAGAGGAAAATATCTTTTTAAACAATAACAATGGAAGAATTGGAAGATGATTCTTAACAAAATATATTTGAAAAATACCTTTGAAAATACTTTTGCTGATTTTGCTCTATAAGCAAGGCAAATTCATCTACTGAGTTGCAGTTTTACTATGTATGCCAGTATTAAAAAAATATTCTGATGCTTAAGAAACAATTATCATTGAAATGATTGAGATAATTTGTTTTATTTAAAAGGATAAGGTATTGATTTAGGTTGTGTGGAAGAAAAAAAAACAAATAGTGTCTTAACTCTTGCCTATACCTCTTTGTTACTGCTGCTCTACCAAAGATAGGTTGATGAAGCATGACTGTGCAGAACTCACAAACTTTGATGATTATAAGCATCATACTTCTGTGTTTCTTCGAGAAACAGGACAACTCCTTTGGAGGGAGGTTCTATAGAAATTGTTAAGTTTGCATGAAGAGTCAGACGCGAGGAGTTCCAGCAAAGACTTTATTAGTGACTACAGCTCGAATGGACCCGTCTGGCTTGGCTACGGCTGCTTCTTATAGCCTGCAGCTGTAGCTGCCAGCCAATGGGAGTGCAGGGTTTCTTCCCGCACTATTCAAACCAATACCATTTGACAATTTACAAGAACAGTTCAAATAAACCAATAACATTCAAACCTACATACATAACACCCCTCCCCACTAGGTTCAGTCCATACCAAACCCCAACCTATCTAATGTATTCCCTTAAATAGGTGGGGCTCTTACGTATGCTTGAGACCTTCGTGGTTCAGAAGTTTTAACGTTCTCACCCAGTGAGAGGGAAATGTGTCTGCTGACATTTCCCTGTTGGGACTTCCTGTGAAAGGAGACCCTGTTAGACTGTTAGAATCTGGTCTCTCCTCCCAACCCATCTCCATTCCAATATCAGCACCCAAGTCAGGTGGTGGTGTGCAATCTTCCACTTCTAAGGATGAATCTTGGCATTGTGACAGGGTTCGGGATGGTTCCTGTCGCAATGGCTCTACTTCTAAGGATGGATCTTGGCATTGTGACAGGGTTGGGATGGTTCCTGTCGCAATGGCTCGTTACACGGGGTTGATTCCTGTTTGCTGATTTTCCTCCTGTTCCTCCCCTTCCCCTAGAAGAGACATTAGGTGAGGGACCCAGAGAGAGACAGGGGATGTTCCTGAGGGAACCTGGATCTAAGTTGGTCAATGTGCCTGCTCCAGAGGAGGCCATCCTCTGTTTGTACCCTGTAAGAACGAGGGCCAGTGATGTGAGTTATTTCAGCAGGAATCCACAAAGGTTCACCTATAAGGTTCCTAGCATATACAGAATCTCCCACACTAAAAGAACGAACTTTGGAAGTGGAATCCAGTGGTGCGTTGGGTGCGTAAGTGGGATGAAGGCGGTCAAGGGAAGACCTAAGTTTCCTACCCATCAACAACTCTGCTGGGGACAAGTTATTTGATGGGCTAGGAGTGATGTGTTGAGCACTAAGAAGTTTTTCAAGCTTCTCAGTGATATCCCCAGGACCCAGCTGCTGAAGCTTCTCCTTGGTAAAGCGTACCAAGGGTGCCCAGGGGCAGTGAGGGCATGTCTGATGCCCTGTTGAGCTAGAAAGGATTCAAAATGTTAGACGTGAATTGAGGGCCATTGTCAGAAACAAGGACATCTGGTAATCCATGGGTTACAAACAATTTTCTGAGCTGCTTGATGACAGCCTCACTTGTAGTGGATGTCATGGGAATTACCTCTAGCCATTTAGAGTATGCATCTACTAGTACTAGAAAAGTGTGCCCTCTTGTAGGGCCTGCAAAATCAATGTGGATTCTAGACCATGGGCCCCTAGGACATTCCCATTCCTGTGGGGGGCGTGAGGTGGGGCAGGCCTGACTACCTGGCAATTGGGACAAGATGCTACCCAGTTTTCAACCATTTTGTCAATACCTGGCCACCATACATAACTCCTGGCCAAACCTTTCATCCTTACAATCCCGGATGACCCTCATGTAACATTTCCAAAACCTCCCTTTGCAGTTTTGCAGGAATAACCACCCTGTTACCCCACAAAATACATCCTCTTAATACAGATAATTCAGTTTGCCTGGACTTAAAAGGTTGGGCAAGGTGAGGTAGATCTTGAAGAGGCCAACCTTTCTTAATCCAGCCCATAACAGGTGCCAACACAGCATCTTTGGCAGTTTCTTTGGCAATCTCAGCAGCATGGACTGGAAGCTTAGCAACAGTCTCCAGGAAAAAGGTGTGAGTTTCAAGTTCAAAGTCCTCCTTGTGGCAAGGTAGTGGGCAACGACTCAGTGCATCAGCATGTCCAATGTCCTTGCCAGGCCTGTGCATCAGTTTGTAGGAATAGGCTGCAAGAAATTCAGTCCACCTCAGCATTCTTGGTGACAGGATATTAGGTGTAGGTTTGTCTCCTGCCACAATGCCTAGTAAAGGTTTGTGATCTGTAACAATGGTGAATGACCTGCCATACAGATATTCATGAAATTTCTTAACAGCTGCAACAACTGCTAAAGCCTCCTTGTCCAATTGGCTATAATTCCTCTCTGCTTTGGACAGCGTGCGAGAGTAAAATGCAATTGGGGCTTCCGTCCATTGGGAAGCCTGTGACTCAAACCCCCCCCACTCCAAAAGGGGATGCATCACAAGTCAGAACAACAGGTAAATTCTCAGAGAATTGTATCAACACAGCATCAGACGTGATTAGTCTCTTAATACTGTTAAATGCTGACTGTTCCTTCCGCCCCCAGATCCAAACAGCATTCTTATCAAGTAGGCGATGTAAGGGCTCAGCAATAGATGCTTTGTGAGGTAGAAACATGTGGTAAAGTTAATAAGGCCAAGGAAGGCCTTGCAAATCTGCCTTGCATCGAGGTTTAGGGGCTTCATTGATTGCTTTAACCTTGGCATCAGTAGGATGGATGCCATGCTTGTCAATCATATACCCCAGGAACTCAACTCTGTCTGTTTTGAGTGTACATTTGTCTTCCTTGACTTTTAAACCCGCTTTTCTGAATCTGGTAAGGACTTCTCTGAGTCTTTCTTGAAGCTGAGTGTCATTTTCAGCAGAGATTAATACATCATCAAAATAAGGTACTACCCCTGGCAGTCCTTGCAACATTCTTTCCATAAGGCTCTGAAAAATGCCAGGTGCCACGCTTACTCCAAATTGTAGTCTTTTACATTTGAAGGCACCTCTATGGGTCACAATTGTTTGTGCCTCTGCAGTGGCATCATCAACTGTTAATTGTTGATATGCCTGAGCCAAATCCAGTTTAGCAAATACTGTACCCCTGCCAAGGGAATGGAGCAGATGATGCACAACTGGTACAGGATATGCGCTCTGTTGCAGCGCATGGTTAAGTGTCCCCTTGTAGTCACCACAGATTCTCACTGACCCATCAGCCTTGACTGGTGTGACTATGGGTGTTTCCCATCTGGAGTGGTCAGTAGGCTCTAAAACCCCTTGAGCAATGAGTTTATCTAATTGTGCATCAATTTTTTCCTTTAAAGCAAATGGGACCCTCCTGGGCTTTAAACGAATTGGGGGCACCTTGGGGTCTAGGCTGAAAGCAATAGGGGTCCCCATATACTTGCCCAGTCCTTCGCTGAAGACCTCTGGAAACTCAGACTTCAAGGACTCTTCCCAGTCAGAACTGCTCACGTGATGGATGCCAGTCACCTCGATGCCAAGTGGCTTGAACCACTCAAGTCCCAGCAAACTTGGGCGATCCTTGTCCACGATGGTCAGGGGCAAACGTTTGGTGTGGCCTTTAAACTGCACGTTGAAATCTCTCGCTCCAACTACTGGAATCTTGTTCCCTTGGTAGTCTTTGAGAGTCAGTGCTTGCTTCTGGAAATGCTTTTTCTGAATTTTGGGAAAAAGTCTGTGGATAGTGTCCCATGACACCATAGATAAATAAGAGCCTGAGTCCACTTCCATTTGGCAAGGCCTTCCTTCAATAAACACCTTCACATGTACTTTTCTGCTTTTTAAGGGTGAAGAATGACCAATAGTGATTGTTTGGTGAGTTTTATTCTTGCCATTTGCTTCTAAATTTCGCCCCATTTTTTCAAGGAAATTGTTGGGCTTAAAGTCTCTATCAGGGAATTTCTTCCTAGCTGGTGGAGTTCTGGATGATTTGCAGACTCTGGCTATGTGACCCCGTTTCTCACAACGTAGGCAAATGGAGTCAAAGAACTTGCAATCAGTGCGGGGTGGCCCCCACAGCCTCTGCAATAGAACCCTTGCCTGTTCTTCCCAGAGTCTTTTCTTTTCTTCTCCATTCTGAGTTTAAAAATCCCCTCCTCTGCCTCACTGCCATCAGAATCAGAGTCTATTTGTTCGCAATGAGTAGATGTGGATTTATCCCCATCAGAATGGCTTGAGGCCTGGCTTGAGGCCTTGTTAATCTTTTCATGGCCGCTGCTGAGGACTTGGTGGCTTCCGCTGAAACAGCTTCTTCAATGGCCTCTTTAAACGCGATCTTAGGTTTCATTAATAGTTTGCTTTGTAAGACCTTATCTTTAAGGCCTAAAACAAACCGATCACGCATGGCCTCTTCTAAGTTGGTAAAGTCACAAGCACCCCCAATGTCCCTTAAACTTGCCACGAAGTCATTAACATTCTCGCTATCCCTTGATCCCGACGGTAAAATTCATGTCTCTTAATGAGGCACGATACTTGTGGGGCGTAATGGGCTCTCAAAGTTTCTCTAAATCGGGCCATTCCATTACCTTCAGCTCTGCTGCTCCCGCCAACGCCTTCGCCATTTTGAAGACTGCCGGACTGCAGTGCGTGAGAAAACCGCCCTCTTCCGTCTCTCGGGGATGCCAGCAGATTGTTCCCTCCAGGAACATGTGGAAACGATCCGCATACGATTCCCAGTCTTCCGTCGCCGGATCGAACGGTGCTGGGGGGTGTTCAGCGCAGCCATCTCGCTCAGTTGCTTGTTCGTCGCGTCGTCTTCTCTTCAGGGAAATCCCACCTCGCCGCCAGTGTTAAGTTTGCATGAAGAGTCAGACGCGAGGAGTTCCAGCAAAGACTTTATTAGTGACTACAGCTCGAATGGACCCGTCCTGGCTTGGCTACGGCTGCTTCTTATAGCCTGCAGCCGTAGCTGCCAGCCAATGGGAGTGCAGGGTTTCTTCCCGCACTATTCAAACCAATACCATTTGACAATTTACAAGAACAGTTCAAATAAACCAATAACATTCAAACCTACATACATAACAGAAATAATTGGTGGTAGTCAGAGAAGGAGATTGGTAAATGTTGGCTGAACAGAATATGAAGTTAAACGCTTATACATTAGACTAGTTCTTGGAAGAAAGGAATTATGGGAAAGCTGGGAAAACGAGAACCTCAGTAAGTGGTCATGTGCACACATTCGTTCGCTGGGTTTTATCTCTGTCAGTATATCTGCAGTTACTGTTTAATCTGGTCTAGAGCTGTGCTCATGCCAGGCCTGTCTTTAAATAAATCCTGTCTGGATTGAGATACTTTAGCAATAGCTTTCATGATATCCAGTCTTGATAGGGTAGCATGTACTCCTATTGGACAATTTCTTTGCCACTGTACATACCCCATTTATGTTTTAGGAAAGCAACAGCCAATTCACTTGCTTTCTGTGTGGGGTTATTACTAGACATATATACTTTTATATATGTGTATACAAATACACACACTTAAAATAAAACGTGATTTATCTATACAAAATCAGAGCATCAAAATACACATACATGTAAATTGTTTTCTGACTACCCTGTTCATTTATAATACCTTTTAGAAATAATCTAACTATGTATGCTGTAATGGACTATTATCACAGTACATTCTTTATAAATTGAAGGTTGCTGATTTAAAACAGGTTGCTGGCAGTATTTTTTAAATTACTATTTTTCTTTTCTTATCTTCCCCTGCTTTCATTTTAAAGTAAGTCTAGTAGTACATTATTGCATGTTTTTCCAGTCACTCAAGTTTCATCCAGATCTTAAACTGGTCACATAAATGTTTTAGGGGTGGAATGAAACTGTTCTACATTAGGAGACTGGAAATAATGAAATGTTGGACTTTAAAAAAAACAGGATAGATAATGAAAATCAGGAAAAGAAAACTATTACTTCAGAAAACTTGTTCCAAGGTCTCTTCCAAGCCTGTTTTTCTGTCATTCTATGCTTGTGCATTTTATATGTGTTTCATAAGTCAAATATTTGCCTGGCACTCTGTTAAATTTAATTTTGTTTCCTTCAGCCCATTTCTCTAACTTATCAAGATCTTCCTTAATTTTGTTTTTTACTTTCAGCTATTACTTCTAATTTAAAAAACATTCTTTCCAGCTCTTCATCCAAATAATTAATAGAAAATATTGGCAGATGACTTTTGACCTATCCTAGTGGCATCATAGTCAATATGTCTCCTTTTTGATGAGGAAACTATTAATGAACATTTTCTGATTTTTGAGCTATATTATATTTATGTGTAAATTCTCAACCTTTAATCTAAATTTTACAAGTTAGGATTGGAAGCTTCTTGTTATTTGTTCAAGGCAGCAAAAATGTTCTAAGGTTTTCTATAAAAATAATGTCTCTTCAGGACAGAAGACAATTGGTTTCATTTCCCCTTTAGCAGTTGAGAGAGAGAGAGAGAGAGAGAGAGAGAGACTGTATTTTTATAAAAAAATCACTTCTTGCCTGTGTTGACAAGATTTGCAAATGGCTTCCGTTAATTGAGCTCCACACTTCTGTAACAATGGCTTCTCTTCTTTGCCAATGACTCTTTTGCCTTAGCTTAGCTTCTTTGGTTTTTAGGAGTCACTAATTTTCCATTTATGGAGATTCTTTTTCATTCATTTCTTGGTCATTTTTTCTGTATAGAAAAAGAAACTTTATCTGACAGAATCCATTTTTTCCGAACAATTTCACAGATCTTTCCTTCATTGCCTTTTACACTTGGTATAGGCTTCCATTTAAAGATATATTCAGCCATGGCCTAGTTTTTTATTTATCAAAAATATTTTATTCTGAAGTCTTTACAGTGCCTTACAGAGCAAGGAACATCTTCTACCTTTGCAATGTCACTGTTAGGTCAAGATTGAGACAAAAATAACACAATTCCAGGATAATGATATTTACATCTGTGAGCATTTAAAAATAAAATAATCTCTTCCTCAGATTATAAGGTCTCAGCATAAAAATCAATGTAGTTTGCCATACAGTTCAACATGCTGACAGTGACACTAAGTCTTTTATTCATTCCCTTAGCCCATTTTAGTATAAAACAGTCAGTGGGGCTGATTTTTCATTTTGATATGGTGCACTGAGCCTATAGATCCTTAGAAACACAGGCTGTAGCAAAAGAACATAGGAAATATTAAGAAGAAGAAAAGGCTCTATTCACCATACTGATGCCTGTCTTGTGTAATATAGCATTTCCCCCAGGATAACATCTAATTGCTTCTTGAACAAACCCACTGCCTTTTCCTCAACAACCTTGCCCAGTAGGCTATTCCAAACATTTATTATTCTTTGACTGACAAGGTATTTCCTTCTGTTTTCTCTGAATTTGTTTTTTGAACTTCAATTCATGCCCTAATCCTACATCTGTCTACATGATATCAAAAGTACCTAATGTGAGTTGATTTTATTCACTCACCTATGATTTTTATATACTTTTAATCCTTCCTAGACAACTCTGCTTTTTCTTCTCCCCAAGTTAACTTAAAAAAAATCAAAACTATTCTTCTATGTTATCCTCAAAACAAGTTAAGGAAAAGAAAAACACATGGTTGTTTCTGAAATTAAAAGCAAAAAGATCTGAATCAAAGTATTAAACATACATTTGTATGGAGGTTTAAACCAACATTTGGAAGCAGTGAATATAAAGAGAAACAAAATAATTTGCCATGTATAAAAATCATCAGAAGCTATGGGCATTGAGATTAGAACTGTCATCCTGAAGAAGTATATCTAATAAAAAAGAAATATGAATAAAATGGAATTATGTTTTACAATTCACAGAGAAAATTAAGATCTTGGGGAAATCAAATGGATACTTGTTTATGAAATGCATATTTTTTGAAATAAATCTAAATAAATGATGCTATGTTATATATGATTAAATTGTATTATGTATTAGTTTAGATTAGATTTAGATTAATTTAGTTGACTTTAATTACAGGCATTGAGTATAATCCATAAATTACCCTAAAATAATATAAAACAGATTTTACTAAAAATTAAATTCAGAGCAATGAAGTTGAATGCACTAAAGTTAATGCAAAATAACACAATGCAATAACAAGACAGATACCAAACTGCAGTGCTGATTACACAGAATTATACAACATTCTTAGTTAACATTGTTAACTTGGTGGCTAGAAGGAAGTAAACATAATATTTTGCATTTCTTCAGTAGTTGAATAAAAGTGGCAGGGTTATAGCCTTATGCCAGAATGAACAGAAGGCACAGTGAAGAAGAATATGATCAATTAATTCAATTTTGTCAAGTAAACAGTAGCAGTAACATCAAACTTTTCATTCAATAATGCTAATGTCAACATGTAATACTTAACCAGAATGAAAACTGGGCATCGGATGTTAATGATATAGGGAACAGCTAAAAAGTATCTGTTACATAACAATGCATTTTGGACTTAGAATTTAAGCCTAAATCAAGTACCCACCTTTTCACTTCTAGTGGGACTTTTTCAGAGCCTAATGTGATATTGAATGAAAAGTCTACTTAATTTTACATTTTAACAATGAATCTGTAAAGCTAACTCAGAAAGAAAGGAGGGTAAGAGATATCACAAATTAGATTAATTTGATCCAACATTTTAGGTGAAAAGTGCACATAAATCAGATGTGCATAAAGTGCACATCTGATCAGTCAAGATCAGAACAGGCTCAATCTTAACAGGAAATTGGATATACAGTTGTGTGTAGTTTGCAAAGCTCTTAATGGCTTTGTCAGGACAATTTAAATGAAATGAAATAAAACAAAACTTTTGGAATGGTATTTCTTAATAAGTGCTAAGTTATGTTTGCTACCATTGCAACTTAACACAATATTACACAGCAGCACAGAAATCAGACTGACCTGCAACTTGATGCCCTACTAGAAGGGCATAAAACTTGGCTTTGCCATCTGGTCTGGGGATCAGAGAGTGGTGTGGAGCCCATAAAATATTCTTTCCAGGAAGCTTAGCCACTGAAAGGATCCCCAAAATACTTTAAAATGTATCCTGATTTATACTGATGCTATTAAGTTTCTAAGAATGATGGCTTAAAATAGAGCACCTTTGGAATACAACTACTTTTATGTGATTGACAAAGACATTTTCTCTAACGTAAGAGGCAAAAGCCTTGAAACACCTTCCTGACCCAACTTCAGGTTCATCTGCATAAAAGAAAATGGAAATCAGTCTGTTGGCTAATGAGAATGTGTGTGAGACAGAAAGAGAGAAACTTGGTCTTCCAAGTCTTGTATCCATGATTTATGTAATTCTGATCAAATTGAATATCCTTTATAACTAAATATAACCAATGATGGATTAATACTAGAATTTCAACATCAGAAAAGCACTGCTAACTTCTATATAAGCCTCATGGAGGTGGCTTAGGAAAGTTTAAAAATTATGACATTAAAAAAACTTTAATTTAAATTACTCTAGGTTACCTCCAGATCATATTTTTGGATGTCTTCAGAGCCCACCCTGATTGCTGTGTCAAAATCAGGCAAAAAACTTTTGAAATGTGGCAAACGTAATAGTTCAATGTGATATTTCAAAAAATCAGATGAAAAAAGGTTCTGAAAAGCTTCCAAAAGCTTCACATAGTTCATCTTTTTAAAATCCCAAATGTTAAAAAGTACGGATTTTTACACCTTCTCTTGCAACACTTTCTTCATCAGGGCTTGCCATTCTTATTCTTTTTGTTTAACAACTTTCATTTGGTAGGGTCATCTGTTAATTCAGGATCTAGTATCATCAATATGTGGATGATATCCAGCTGTACATCTTAACCCTGGGATGACTCATTGCCTGCAGGTTGTGTGCAGCTGGGGAAGAACAGATCAGGCTGAATCCAGAATGGATGTGGATGTTTGGGGCCTCTTTAGATCTGTAGATTTCCATCTTTGGATTTTGGATGGGGTGGTAGTACCTTCCAACTCAGGGCAAGTGCATAGTCCCAACTGCAGTGGTATGAACTGTGATGAGTATTCCATGATATGTTCATGTGTCAGTGTAACTCACAAAGCAGTTCTCTCATTATTTTGTGAGCCACATTGCTTGCCAGTTGGTTTCTGAGTGCAATTTAAGATCACTGAACCACAACAGTCACCTACAAAATCATGCATGGCATAAGGCCTGATTATTTGAGGAAATGCTGATTCCCAGTAGTTCCCAGCTGGATCCAGTGAGATCAGAGAAAGTGGGCACAATCCATGATGAACAGTATGATCTACTGGGATCTAGGAAGTGTGCCTTCTCTGTTGCCAACCTATTCTCTATTCCAGCTGCAATGGATGTTGTCCTCCCAAGGTCCATTTTCACTGGCAGAGACATTGTGGGGCAGTCTTTTGCTGTTTCCAGGGCAGTCCTGCAGGCCAGATCTAAGCACCCTGCATCCAGATCCGACCCGCAGGCCTTGAGTTTGACACCTCTGCTCTATAACATCATTCCATCTCTCTTACTCCCACACACACACAAAAGTTCTGTATGACTCCCACTCTCCAGTTGTTCCAAAAGTCTTTGAAAATCCAGATATGCTCCCAGGCCTGGGTTTGAGCCCCTGACAGCCCCTGACAGTTCTTTATGTCAGTTTATATTTATTTTCCTTATATTATTGTTTCTTCCTCTTGAGATTTAAGCCTCACAGACTCAATTGGAAATTGGGTGGCTTCCAGATCCAATGAAATACACGGATAAATTAATAATAACACCTATAAACTCTAATGGTGATCTTCAAAATCAATTAAAAAAACAGAATAACTGTATTGTCACTTTTCAAGACAATACAAATGATGTACTATCTGTCTCTTTTTAGGATACATAATCCTTTAAAATAAATAAAAATAGAATATAAATATCCTAAAGCCAAACAGTGCCATGTACTTCAAAAGGAAGCATAGGAATATAAAATACAATCACAGACTAAATCTACTGCAATGCCCAATTTCTGTGCCTTGTCAACATCTGTTTACTAACTCCATCTCATACCATTTTGGGAGATTTCCCTGAATACATTTGAGTGAGTGTTGGTTAGGGATCTCCAGGAAATAGTGGGTGTGAGATGGGCAAATTGTCTATAACATCAAACAATCTTCTCGTCTGGTATCAATATTTTTAATAGTAGAATTTAATGGTAGAATATTTTTAATATTATTTACTTTATATTTTGCTTTTATTGTACATCACCCAGAATCCTATTTTGTGATATGGGGGGGCTACACAAACATGATGAAGTAAACAAATAAATTAATAAATAAAATACTGTAATGCATTATAAAATAATTTGATTGTGCATTTCTTCTGACATACCCAAGTCACTCTTTTACACAGTAACACATATCTCCATACACTCTTCATCTATTTTTAGTAGGGGCCACAAAAAAGAAAAGGAGGAAAAGGATGACAACAGAGACTAAATTTTGGGAAGGGGGAGTTGTATTAAGAAAGGAGAGGAATAGTGAGGAAATTCCACAGAGATGAGAAGTGGTAAGTACTGTGTTTCCCCGAAAATAAGACCTACCCCGAAAGTAAGACCTAGCACTATTTTCTAAACCTGCCCTAATATAAGACCTACCCCGAAAATAAGACCTAGTGTAAATCTCCAGTTCAGGAAGACTTTTCAGGGAGCAACCGTGCACCAGAAACACCCCCTACACATCACACCCACTATTTGGCACCATAAATATATAAGACCTACCCCGAAAATAAGACCTAGTGTGTTTTTGGGAGCCAAATAAAATATAAGACAGTGTCTTATTTTCGGGGAAACATGGTAACTGGAGACAAGGAAAAGAGGAAAATAATGGAAAACTTTCAGGGCAATGCTCAAAAGAACCCATTCATTTCAATACCCCATCCATTATTTGTTTACACAACATCTTCTGAGAGAATTCAAGACAATTGCCCCTTCCCCAGTTAATTATTAAAGGCAATAAGTTTCCTTCTTACAATAAAACTATAAAATTAAAAAAATATGCAAAAGTGGTACTTCAGCACACTGCCTTTGCTAAATTTCTCAGAGCTAACATTTGATACTTGTGTTTTGTTAACATTCTATTTCATCTTTGTTTTCAGAACCAAAATAAACAATATTATAACACCTATATTTTATAGTTAGAAAGTACATTATTTCTCTTTTGCTATTTTCACCATGTCTCAAATACTATTATCTAAAATACCATTGCAACACACAGACATCATTATGTCCATTATTTTGAAAACAGTTTCATATACTGTAGTTTTGACACAATTAAACATTATACATGTTAAACACAAACTTTACTATATTTCATTACTGACAATGCTACTAACAGTTTTATAATGATACAATGTTTTGTAGAAGAGGTATTTAAATACCTGAATTATTTCTTAAATCTGTAGCATACTTGATCCTACCCTGATCACTTAGTACATATTATTTATTCACATCAGATAAGAACAGAACAGAACAGAACAGAATAGAATAGAATAAGGGTGATAGAGTAGAATAAAAAAATATTTATTTGGCCAAGTGTAGTTAGACACACAAGACCTCCTGTCTCCTGCAGAAGCTCAGTGTACATGCAAAGCAACATGTACTAATAATAGTAGAGTAATAATAATTACAATAATGATACCAATAACATAGGTAGTAGAAAATATGATAATAGTAATAATAATAGTAATAGTAATAATAATACAACCATACTACATGGGTAAATATACTTAGATATAAGACAGTACTGTGATAATTAGGTGTTCAGAAGAGTGAAGGCACAAAGGGAAAAACCTGTCTCTCTGTCTAGTTGTTTTAGCATGCAATCAATGCCCTATAGTGGCATCCAAAGGAGGAGTTGAAACAGTTTATGTACAGGATGTGGGGGTTCTGTAACTATTTTCTAAGCCCTCCTTCTGACCTGTGCAAAATATAGGTGCTCAATGAAAGGCAGGGCAATTGCAATTGTTTTTTTGAAGAAACAAGAACTTCCTTGAATTTTTTTTTCCAATTGATGATTGAAAAAAAAAATCAACAGCTTATGTTCAATTGAATTATGTTTGCAGATATATACTGTAGATGGCAAACAACCATTTAACTCAGAGGTAGAAAAATAGTACTTCATGTAATCCTGATTTCACAACATTGATTTAATAATCCTATAGATTTGTTGAATAATTGAACAAATGAATAGTTGGTCATTTGAAAGAGGATATAAATAGTCAATCTAAAGTGCTTCTTTAATTGCCTCTTTGATTAAATCTCATTGAAACAAGTGTCATTAAAGTCAAATTTTAATGTCAGAAAAGGTGTGGATTCTTAAGAGAGATATCACAAGAGAATTTTCAGAAATTTGATCCTTGCATATTCTATAGAATAGGAAGCCAAAATACTTTTATTTGATTGCTGTACATGATATAAAAATAACTTGAATCATTTAAATTTGCAATCACATATCATTACAGATTTGCTTGTTACTGAGATAAATATTTTTTAAAGGTTTTATAGATTTCTTACCCAAAATCATTGTTTTTGATGTATGATTATGAGAGTTGGGTAGCTATATAAATCTAAATAAATAAAATATTTTCTTTGATAGACACAGGCAAATTGGTTGTTAGTATTAAGTTATTAAAATAACAGACCTATGGAACCTCTAATAGTTTTGTTCCTAACAATATTTTCAGTCATGTGACCATAGGAAGATAACAAGTTACTGCAATGCTGGCAAATAATTTGGTTTGTTCACACACCGCTCTAGCACATTTCTTTCTTCAGTTGTCCCAGCTTCATAGCAGCTGCTTCGCCTCTTCGTTGTAAGATAGGAAGGTAAGCCTTGGATCAGCAGGAGAGTTGCCACTCTGTCATCTGCAAGATTCTCCTTGCTTTGTCACTACTTCAGGGTGACTTTAGCCCATTAAGGGTCTCCCAATGATGAGGTTTCAGCCTAGATTCGCGGAACCCTGCTCTCTATGACTGTCCTGCAGTGACGCCAAACCAGAAATCTAATACAGGTAGTCCTCAAGTTATGAATGTAATGGAGCCTGCCCATTCCATGTAACCTGACAATTTGTGGGAGTAAATCCCATATGTTGAATGGGATCACTTCCTCCTTTTGCCCATGCATTCGCTAATCAAATGCAAGGATCGTTAATTGCATATAAGGTATTTCAGGGTGGGGAAGGCCATGGGGTGGGAACTACTGATGGAAAAGGCCACCTGCATAAGACCACCTAAGGCCTCCCCAACACTTCCTTTATTTATTTATTTGTTTATTTGTTTATTTATTTATTTATTTTGTCAAGTGATTATAAGATAACAGGTGTAAGTATAAACATAGTTATGAATACATGAAATGGATACATATAAGAAAAATAAAAAGAAACAATAGGACAGAGATGGTAGGCACATTGGTGTGCTTATGCACACCCCCTACAGACCTCTTAGGAAAGGGGTGAGGTCAATAGTAGACAGACTAAGGTTAAAGTTTTGGGGGTTTGGGGAAGAAACCACAGAGTCAGGTAGAGTATTCCAGACATTGACCACTCTGTTGCTGAAGTTATATTTCCTGCAATCAAGTTTGATGTGGTTTACCTTGAGTTTGTATCTATTGTGTGCTCTTGTATTGTTATGGTTGAAGCTGAAGTATTCATTGACAGGTAGGACATTGCAATATATAATTTTATATGCTATACTTAGATCGGACCAAAAGGGGCATAGTTCTAGGTTTTCTAGGTCTAGAATTTCAAGTCTGGTGGCATAAGGTATTCTGCAATGAGTAGAACTCTTCTTTGAAATATTTCTGGACTTTGTCAACTGTATTAATATCAGATACGCAATGCGGGTTACAGACTGATGAGCTGTATTCAAGTATTGGTCTAGCAAATGTTTTGTATGCTATAGTTAGTAATGTGATATTACCAGAGAAAAAGCAACATAGGATTAGGTTAACAACTCTTAATGCCTTTTTGGCTATGTGATTACAGTGGGCTCTAGCTCTTAGATCATTAGAGATGAGTACTCCAAGGTCCTTGACAGAGTTTGGATCATCAACAAGGTCTTGACTATTCAGCTTGTATTTTATTTTCTGATTTTTTTTGCCAAAATGTAAGACTGAGCATTTGTTTGTTGAGATTTGAAGTTGCCATTTGTTTGACCATTCTGATACATGGTTGAGGTCCTTTTGAAGGGTAGTAGTATTGTCTGTGGTGTTGAATAACTTTATATCATCAGCGAAGAGAACGCTCTTAATATGATCACAGAGGTCATTTATGTAGAGTATGAAGAGAGTTGGTCCTAGAATACTGCCTTGGGGGACACCACTGTTGACAGGTACAGAATTTG
This sequence comes from Naja naja, assembly GCA_009733165.1. NCBI lineage: Eukaryota > Metazoa > Chordata > Lepidosauria > Squamata > Elapidae > Naja > Naja naja. The sequence goes on along the minus strand of CM019151.1, from coordinate 130,883,110 downwards.
ATAGGATGCTCCCAATTTTGACCATTTGTTATCTGTTTGACAGGAATGCTTCTATCCAGTTATGCAGGTGTCCAGAGATACCATAAGATTTTAGTTTTAGGAGTAGTTTGTCATGTACCACTGAATCAAAGGCTTTACAGAAGTTTATGTAGATTGTGTCTATTGCTTTGCCCTGATCAAGTTGTGTAGTCCATATATTTTTGCAGTGTAAGAGTTGCAGATTACAGGATAGTTTTTTTCTGAAACCAAATTGTTTATTAGAGAGTAGGTTGTTTGTCTCTGAGTGGAGGATAATAGATTGGTTAATAATTGATTCCATGAATTTACAGGTGACGCAGCATAAAGGGATTGGTCTGTAATTTTCAACTAGGCTGGGGTCTCCCTTTTTGAAGATGGGGATGACTGTGGCTAGTGACCATAGGTTTGGCAAGGAGCTGGTCCTGAAAGATTTTTCAAAGATTATGCTTAGAGGTTTGTCTATGGCAGTGGATAGCTTTTTAAGAAGTAGGCACATATTCCATCCGGTCCAATAGATAGAGATGGTATTAGATTGTGTAGTGCTTTTTCAACATTGTCTTCTGTAAAATCGATATGTATTAGATCATTGTAGTTGTCTGTGGTTCGACTAGGAAATACTGGGTATGATCCATTGCTGTTTACAAATACTGAGCCAAAGAATGTGTTAAAGAGGTTGGCTTTAATGGTGTCATTGTTTCACTCTTTACCATTAGGTCCTTTCAGGGGTTGGATGGACCTTGAGTCTTTTAGTTTGTTGTTTACAAAATTGTAGAAAGTGCTGGTGGAGTGAATGCTCATAACCCAGGGATTATCTGTATTTATGTGTGTAAATTAGAAATTAAGGAACATAAATTTTTTGTCAGTTTTTATTATATGCCTTATCAAACAAAGGGAACTAATGATACAACGATAAAATTGGGAGGCTCAACAAAGCACTGAAAAATAGTTCAACATGTATTATTCTTAAGAAGATTTGCATTAAGTTGTCATTTGAATGGATTAAACTGACTGTATCTGAAGAAGTCATAATACTTGAATACACTGAAACTAGGGTTGGAAAACGTATTTCAGTATGGTGCATATTCAAGTATTAATCATTCTGTCAAATTTTCTTCCATTTTTTAAAACATGTAAAATAAATACATACCTGCTTTACCTTACCTCATGCTTATACTGCATAGTCATCTTTCCCTAAGGCATATTTTAAAACTTGTTTTCAATATACACATTTTTGTATGCAACTTCCCCAATATGCATGAGTTAGAAATATTTCAAGATGAACATTAGTAAGCTACATCTTCATTTATGCCACAGTAGATATGTTTTTCTCAGATCATGCTATTTTTCTGGGGGGTTGGGGAAATCTCTGATATATTTCTTTTAATCCCTAGCTGAGTCACTAAATTATTTTCAGTGATCCTTTGAGACCTTGCTCTTCCTTAATCATATGGTGAGTAATTTAACAGGAAACATTATTAAGAAGGTCTCAACGATGATTGGCTCTGAGGCCACCACACTTGCCGAAAATAATGTTTAAACCAAAAGCATGATGGAATTTAAAGTTGTTCAGTATATAATTTTTCAGATCAGAATAGGTGTTTTCAAGTCTGCATAAAAAATAAAGCCTACTCAAACTGAACTTGACTTTTGTGAATGCATCCATGCTGTTTTCTTGGGAATAATGTGGAAGTGGTTTGCCACTATAATCTTCCAGGATAATTTTAAAATTATCATTTATTTATTTTTGTTTCCCAAGGCTAGTTTTTACCATTGGTATTTTAAATACTGCCATTCAAATATTAACTAAGTTTAGTTTTGATCAGTTTTGTGACATAAATCAAGGTCAGCTATGCACTGTCATATCTCTACAATAAAGTTATATATAATATATATATATATATATATATATATATATATATATATATATTCGTAGATTTTCACGGGTAAAGGTATGTAGGTCTTGGTGTATTCGGGTCTTGTCCGTGTAAGATTGAGAATACCTTGGCAGCGTTTCGAAATCTCATCCGTCATCTTCAGGCTGGTGTCTTCAGCTTCGTTCTTCTGGGAGAAGTGTGATCGTGGCTGTTTTTCCCTTTTAAACTCCAGAGTTGGCTGTGTTGTTACTTCTTGATTGGTTGATGGAGTTGATGTATGCAGATTGGATGGCTTTTTCCTGAGACCCTGTGTGGCTGAGGTGCTGGCTGTGTGTCTCTCAGCCTTTTGTGTTGTAACGACCTGGGTAATGGGCTGTGTGATGACCTTCTGAGTTCTATTGTTGTGATATCCTGGGTGTGGTGCTGTAGTCTCCTGGGAGGTTGCAACACAGACAATGACCCAGGAGACTACAGCACCACACCCAGGATGTGGTGAGTGTGTTGCCCCCCTCATGCGTGGGGGCCTTTATTAGTTGGGTCAGGTACATAGCCGCCATGGAGGCCATGAACTCCTGGGCCAATCCTGACACCCCCCCCCAGAGAGGGCAGGTTGAAGTCACCCAAAACCAAAAGGCTCGGAAACTCCATCGCCACTCCCGAGAGGGCATCGAGCAGCCCAGGCAGGGCCGTTGCCACATAGTTGGGGTATAAAAGCAACAGGCACAACTGACCACCAGGCTCCAACCTCAAAAGGAGAGCTTCACACCCACCTATCTGCGGAACGGTGACCTCCCTTGGAATCAAGGTCTCCCGAATAACAACAGCAACCCCCCCATCCCTCCCCTGAGCTCGTGGCTGGTGTAGAATCTGAAAACCTAAGGGGGCATAAATCAACCAGAGGGACTCCACCCTCCGGCCCCAACCAGGTCTCAGTGATTCAAGCCAGGTCTGTGGCCTTCTCCTTGATTAACTCACCAAGGAGGGGTGCCTTATTGACCACGGACCTAGCATTAAAATACACCAACCTAAGCCCAGGGCCTCTGAATCCCGTATCCCTGGGGGAGTGGGCAAAGGCATGGGGGTTGGAGCACGCCACAGCTTGAAGACAGCGGCGGCGCTCTCCCTTCACACGATATGGCCCCCTGCCTCTCCATCCCCTGTCTAGTCTGATCACCCTGGGGATCGGCATTCCCGCCTCATTCCCCGGAGCCCCGTGGGCCCCTTCTCCCCCCCACCCCATGGCACAATCCCCAGCCGGGCTGAACTGAGCTCCTTCCCATCTGGGCAAAAATTGATCAGCTACCTGCCCAGACAAACAACCCTCCCCCCTCCCTAACCCTTTAAAACCACGAATCAAAAAAATTAAAAGTTCCCCTTTACCTAATTTAAAATTAACCCCCTTGGTCACGCAATGCCACCTCTCAAGATCTAACAATCCATCATAAAGGTAAGCTCTTGATACCCCCATGGGCCATACTAAGGATAAAGGAACAGTCCTGTAGGCCTGTAACTCCATAGGTGAATAAGCCAATATCATAATAAACATTAAAATCACAGAGGATAGGGGAAATAAAATATGGCCGCAGATGATTGCAATGATGTTAAAACAGTATGTTAAAATCAATAGTCATTATCACCACCTCCAGTCCTTGAAGCCAGCACCAACAAGTATCGCGTCGTGTCCCCCGAAGACTCTTTCACCATCCTTCAGGGGGGGCAGATGAAACCATGGTCCAACCACCACTCTCCCACCATGATGATTACCACCAGGCTGGGAGCAACGAGGCAGCCTGCTGTGCTCTAACAATAGCAGGCCAAGGCATCAACCAAGGATGATAGTTAGTGACAACAGAAAAAGGGGAGCAGATGTAAATAAACAGCAGCAGGTATCAAGATTTGTCTTTTTAGCAGCACAGTTACACTGCTGGCTCAGATTTAACTTGTAGTAGTCAAAGACATCTAGATCTTTTCACATATACTACTCTCAAGCTGAGTCTCCTCCATCATACAGATGTACCTTATAGTTTCTCTACACAGATACAGACATGTATATTTTTTCCTGTTAAATTTCATCCTATTCATTTCATTCTACTGTCTAGAGCTGATTAAATCTTCTTTCTTTCATTTGAAATATTGGCCACCCTTTACAGATTTGTGTCATCTGCAAACTATATAAGTTTCCCCTCAAATCACTGACATTCGAATCACTGATGAACATATTGGACCCACAAGGCCCAGGATACAATCCTGTGGTTCTCCACTTGACACTTGCCTCAAAGCTGAACTAAGGTCATTAATGAACTTGTTTATTTGTTATCCCACTCCATATTATTTCCAAACAGTTAGCTATATGACAAAACAAAATAAAACCAAAATACAGAATAAACAGGCAAGACCAAAAAAGTATACAAATAGTACATCCAACAAGGGCTTCTTCTGCTTTAACCCAAGGCCTGGGAGAACAGACAAGTCTTAAAGGCCTTCCAGAATTGCAACAGGGTTGGAGCCACATGGATCTTAGGAGGAATTTCAATCCAGAATGCAGCTGTGGTGACAGAGAAAGGGCACAGTAAACCAGCCAGATGTGCCTCCATATAACAAGGGTATATCTGGGATAGTAAATGATTATTAAATGTATTAAGGCTTATCTGCTTAGGTAGTCACCAGAGTACCTAAACATTGTCTACCTTCATACACTTATTCCATAGTACCAGCAGCAGCAGCAGCTTGCTCTCTTCTAGATATGTTAGAGCTGAAAAGGATAGTTTTTTAAAAAAACAATATAACACAGCACTGGGAATATATGGATTAATATATGCAATCATTTAAATCTAATTTCATGCCTTTTACTTGTGGTGTGTTGCTCTAGAACACTTTTGTATCTATTGCACAGATAGCATTGCCTTGTTTAGAGTATAAGGCACGGGTCTGCAACCTGAGGTCACATGCAGCTCTTTTGGCCCTCTGCTGTGGCTCCCTGTTGGCTTATTCTACCACTGGCTCACCTCTCCCCTCCACATCACTCCTCACCTGGCCTGAGAAGGTAAGGGTGATGGCGAGAGATGGAGACTTGCTCCATATTCCAGAGCAGGAGGTGACTGGGTGGGAGTGAGTGACGTCGAGTTGGCCACACTAACCCAGTCACACCAGTTGTTAAAGTATTGGCTCCTACTGTTTTCTTTTCTGTGGGAAATGGGTCCAAATGGCTCTTTGAGTGGTCTAAGGCATTGTGTGGATCCATTTTACTTCATGTTGCATTCTCTCTTCTTGGCTCTGACAGGCTTTTATTTCAAAGAAACATTTTTTTATGAGCGTGTTGTTTATTTATCTTGCGGACGAAAGCCACAGCAGAATGTTTTATCTATCCCATTTTCAAGTTATTCATCCATTTGAATTTAAATGATCCCACACCAAATGAATCAAAATGATCCCACACTAAACTGCTTGATCACAATTACATCTAAATGAAGTAACTTTATGTATTGGTACTATATTTCACTTCTTTTTTTTCTCTTAAAGACAAAGTTGCATGAAAAAATTAGGCACATTAAGCCTGAGAAAATAATGAGCCAAAAGACACATTTTATATTTTTAACAAGAATTCTCTTGCTACCAATTAGAGACATTCTTAATTCAGGTATTTCAGCATTATCAGGCAGTTTTATATAAGAACATACAAGACCATTTTTGATAATAATTTAAGGCCATTATGTACGTGCAAAAGATTAATACATTTTAATTTCCAATAATACTACAGACTCCAGTTCTCTGAATAGAGCATAACCAAGAGAGAGAGAAAATGTTTGATGTTTTAATTATGCCCTAGAAAAATGCTGAATGTGATGTAAAATAAAGCTAAAGGAGGTGGGAGGATATCACTTTTACAGAAAAAAGTACATAACATTAAAAATGTAAAATGGAATAATAATAAGAAGATTGGTAATAACACTGTTAATCAAATAGTTGTTTCATGTTATGGAGGACAATAAAGAAAAGTAACATGTATTGATTACAAGCCTCCCATGAGGAAAAAAAGGACACAACTTTTAAGGGTGCATCCAGCTTGAAAGAATGAAAAATAGAAAAATGTTTTTTAAAAGTAAAGAAAGTCATGTAATGTCTTGAACAGTATATTTAAGATTATCCAGATCACTACACTAAATCTCCTTGGATTTAAAACTTCCAGATTAATGCATTGACCTATGAGTCTCTGATGCAATAAGTTGAAAAGCCAGCTGGGTATTTTCAGTCCGGATGAGGCTCTGAAGACAAATCCTGATGGCACAAGGACCATTTTCTTCAGTGAGATTGAGAGACATTGTTTCTAAGAGAAACAAGGAATGAGAACCTGAGTGGTTTGAATGACCTGAGCCAGATGTATGAAACTACAGTAATGTAACAAGAATAATGGTAAAGAAAGGAGTGGAGGAAACAGATAGAATTCCCACCAGACCTGTATGTCTGTCATACAGGGCAGAAGATACTGGAAAAAAAAATGAAAATGAATCCGTCAAAGTTACAATGTTTTAGAAGGGAAAACCTGGCCCAGAACTATCATGGAGAACTATGCCAAATATAAAAAAAATATTTTTTCTTCTCCCAACACTATGGGAAAATAAAACAGATATTATTATGTAATAATATATAATAAGTATATACCATATACTATATGCATTAGTTAGAAATTAAAGTGCTCCATTCATCAAGTGCAGGAAAATCAGTGCTTAAATATACAGGAAAACCATTTTGTTACAGGGTCACGTTTGACAGATTTAATCCAATTCATCCATTTCAATATTAGCCATCATCCTTCCCAATCTAGACACAGTTTCAGCATCTGCACTCTCTCAACCAAAAAGACAATGGGAGCTCCTCAATGTATTTAGTTGCTTACGTACCTACTTATTTGTTTGCTATCTTACTCATTAGCATCCTACTTTTCAGCCTCTCCTTGCCTCAAGAGCAGATCACTTAAGTTAAAAAGAGAGAGCCGTTATTCTAGGGTTGCTAGGAAAGAAAGGAGAGATGCACAATGGGCATTGTGGAGGGAAAAGGAGCATGAACAATATGCATCTGAGGCTCAGCTAATGTTCCCACCTTTGAAGACCAGTTTTCATTCTTGTTTCTTTGTCCAATGAAACGGAGATGACCTCATCCCAGATAAATGCTGGAGCTTTTCATTTCTCCTATTCCAGGTATTTCTCAGCAATAGCTGAGAAAGCGTTCATTACAGGTCTGCCTTCTGTGCAGGTAAAAGGGTCAATAAGTTTTCCCCTTGCATTATGATTTTTATGGGAAAAGGGGCCACTCAGTCTTTCAATGACTTTTGACCCACTACCTAATTAATAGACAGAATATGCTGCATTTCACTTCACCAATTTCTGAACAAGCATAATAGGAGCTTAGAAGGGCAAAACAAGTTTCTGTTCCTGCTTCTTTTCTGATTGACACTTAGTGACTTTGCCCGGGGACTCTGTATAAATATTACATGGAGCTTTGTAACTAATCATCCATGCCCATTTCTACTAGACTTGTTTTGATCATCTTGGACTACTTATGCCAAAAGCTAGATGAGGACGAGTACATCTCTTTAAAATCTCTTGTATTTCTCATTGGCTTTCACGATTATTTTCAACTACCTGCAGAAATCCAGTTTTGGCATCGCTGTGTTACAGCAGTTTCAAACTTTCCTGAAGACCAGGTTAAGAAAGTGGTACCACCAACTAGTGTTCAGCAATAAGACCATTATTTCAGTACAATTATTCAATATCTGCAAGAAATTTCTGGGAGAGATCATCTGGACTAATATGACATATTAGACTTATGACACTAGGTTCTATTACTTTTGTTTTGTAACTCTAAAGGACCTATGAGTATCCTTCAACATTGTTATTCATAATTATGATGATGATGGAAACTAATGGAAACTGATTTCGTTGTCGAACACAAACAACCATCTGGGAAGACTGAAGAAAATGGCCTCTCTCAAGGGGAAGAAAAGAAAGACGTCACAGTGCTCACCAAATAGTAAGGAAGATAGAACCAACTCACAGAAACAACGGAAGATTGATGGATTCTGTCAGCTTATACCATCAATAGTGAGTCGTGCATCCTCCCCACTTCCCCTGCTGGACAGCTGCAAGGTTATGACATTGTTTGGGGATTCTTCCCTGGAATGGGGTCTGCGGGCGCAGGTCGAGGAGAGCCAGTTGAGAAGCCAGTTGAGAGGCTTGCTAAGCCCGTCATGTAACTGGATGACAAATGACTCAGCAATTTTAAGTGAGTCAGCTCCATGTCAGGATAAGGGGCTAGAGTGGGACTTTGACAACCATAGTGGATCAGCTTTAGGACTTGAAAACCAGCTAAGTGATAGTATAAAGGATTTTATTAGCTGGCATAGCAAGCTCACTTCTCAGACAGTCTTGGCCATTTTTGACCAGTTTGCAGAGGTGCGTTTAAAGTTGGACGCTGTGATCAATCTTATTGCGGCAGTTCAGACGGAAAAGCCACCGGTAATTTCGACTGGTTGCCAGACAGAACAAACTGTTCAGATACCATCAATGGTGCAAACGAGGGAAGGAGTAAGCAGACAGCATATTGGCTGTAATTGTGGAAGAAAAAAAGGTGGTGAGCTGGTTGGGCCTGAAACCCTATGGTACAGGTGCGTGGGGGGAAACAGGCGATTGTTGAAGGAGCAGATTGTATTGAACATATACAATTCTGAGACAAATGTGGGTAGATGGACTTCAAAAAGATGGATAGTGACCTCTTTGTCACAGCTTACTCGGCGTGACAAGGGGGCAATAGATCTGGCAGCATATGAATATCTCTCACAACGTGATAATTACTCCAGAATTCTTCTTAAGTTCAAACAACAGCTCTTTCCAAGCCTGCTCATGCGAATGAGAGGATTCCTGGCTATTTACCAAATTTTACCATCCCAAGTTTTTTCTAGTAGTGAAGTCAGCCCGCTGATCCAGAGAGCCCCTAGGGAGAGTGGTGCAGTGCTTGGGACAGCTGACTCGAAAAGTAAACCAAATAGGGAAAGCAAGTTAATTGAACCAGGTGGGAGATCTAGCATTACAAAGGAAATGTCGGTGGAGGTTTTGGAGCCAGCTAATGTAAAACTTCCTTCAATTGGCTTAATGCAAGATGAGACATTCGATTCTGCCTGTGTAGAAACTTTTTCTTTACTCTCATTAATGGAACAACAAGAAGTACTTTAAAAACTCAAAGAGACGAGGAAGCTGCTGAAGCAGACCATTTCCTCTGCCACTCCTTTGGTGTCGATTGTTCTGTCCCCATCAAGACAGGATGTATTTCAAGAGAGTCAGCAGCTTATAAGTCCAGGAAGCTGGATATCTGTGTCTATACAGCACAAAGTGCCAGAGACAGCTGACCTGATAGTACAAAGTGCAGTGGATCAAACACCAGAGATGGAAGGTACCCAGGAAGGAATCTCCCAGTCCCCCTCAGTGGAAAAAATTATACCAAGAAAGGACGTAAGCGTGGTGTCTCAAGTAAAATCATTTATCGTGGAGGCAGAGATTAATAGAACCTATGGATCTGCAAGCCCAAAAGCAACAGGCAGAGAAACGACACCTAAACAGACTTCTATAGAGTTCAGGCAATTAAATGGGTGTGTGAGCATAAATGGGGAAGGATGGGTGGAAGAGATTATTCAAGAAGCCTGACTAGGAAATAGCGAGCAATCACTTTTCTCAAGAGTACACTTCCTCTCTTGGAATGTGGCAGGATGGAGAGGAAGTTGGTGTACAGATGATTGTATCAAATTTTTAAACAGGTATCATGTAATTGCCTTGCAGGAGACCTGGGTTAGTGGTAATGAGGCCTCCATTGAGCTGCCGGGGTTTAATATTTGGCAGCTGCCAGCAATGAGGGTAGCTACAAAAGGAAGAGCCTCAGGAGGGTTGTGCATTTTGGTAAAAGTCGAATTAGGATGGAAGGGAAACGAAATATGCTCATACGCCGGCCCTTTATCTTTTCAAGCAATCCATTTGGCATATGAAGGGAAGTCAATGGTATTTATAAATGTGTATGTCAATCCAGCAATGGGCGATCTGTGGGAGGCACTAGAGGGAAAGATTTTAGATACACATACAAAATTAATAAAAACACCTTTAATTTTGGCAGGAGACTTCAACGCCCATGTGGGTCCTTCATTGGAGCCTTTTGTTGAAAACAGTACAATTCCAGATGGTTATTTACATAACCAACAATCATAGGACTCCCAAGATAGGAAAAAGAATAAAGATGGAGGAAAATTTCTAACAATGGTATATAATTGTAACCTTCAAATCGTAGGCAAATACTCAGAGGTTAGAAGGTACCCCATAACCGTTTTTGGTCCCAAGGCGTGTAGCTCTATTGATTACTTTGTGTTTCTCACAGCTTAGTATCAGGGACTACTTTGGTCTTGATGTTACCAAGGCCAGAAAGTGACCATCTTCCGACTGAGACATCCCTGGTACTCCCTTCTGACTTAAGGAAAAGGAACCAAACAATTCAACAAGTAGGCTTAAACTTGGAAATAGCCCAGGAGAGAAGGCTAACATGGAAGAGGGTTGACGGGAAAGCAGTGAATTCATGAATTCACCACATATGGAAGCCCTAGCACATATATGCTCAAATAGTATGGGTGAACAAGAGCTTATAGTATATTTTGTGGAAATATGCCAGAAATTGAAGCATTTTTTCATGACTTCCAAGTCAATGGGCCAGTTTGATTCTAGTTACCCATCATGGTTTGGTAACAACTGCAAGAATAAGAAAAAAACAGCTTAGGAAATCACTTAGGAGATACTTAATGAGCCCAAATACGGAACTACAGAAGGGGTGTATCACCATGAGGCAGAAATATAAGCAGCTGCTGAGGAGGAAAAAGGCCTCTTATATTGACAACTTATGGGCTGGCTTAGAACAGGCAGCAAAGCTGGCCTCACCTACACTCTTTTGGTTGGGGGTCTCAAGAATTATTAAAGATAGAAAACCAATAAGTGACCCAAATATTACTGCAGGAAGTTGGGAGAGGCATTTGGCCTGTCCAGCAGCAGTGGAAAGCTCTGATGATGTGATATCCTCTCTGAGCTGGATACAGGGATATGAAACCTTACCTCAGTGGGCAGGAGTGTCAATCACAGAGGTGAGGCATTTAATTTCTTCCCTGAAGACAAACAAAGCTCCAGGACAGGATGCGCTCCCGGCATCGTTATTTAAAGAAAACATAGCCTGGTGGGCACCTGTCCTGGCGGGTTTGTTTACTTTTATCAATAGAACAGGGCAAATTCCTGCCAGCTGGCATACATCAATAATTATTCCATTACATAAAAGAGGCTCTAGAGATAATCCAGATAATTTCCGGTTAATTAGTCTAATTGATATTTCAGCAAAAATTTATGCTAAGTATCTGCTTCATAAATTAGAAGAATGGATAAAAAGGTACAATATTTTAGCTGAAGAACAGACTGGCTTCAGGAGTGGAAGAACTACTATGGACAATTGTTTTGTGTTGGACCATCTAATAACAAAGTTTAAGTTTTGGAAAAAACCACTGTATGTGGCATTTATAGACCTGAAGGCAGCCTTTGATACAATTGATAGACCAATTCTATGGGATAAATTAGAGGCCTTGGGAATGGAAAAGAAACTGCTATATTTAATTAGATTGTTATACATGGAAACCATGGTAAGAGTTTGAGTGAACAAGACAAGATCAGTAACAAATGCAATTCCAATAAAGAAGGGCGTAAGACAAGGTTGCATTTTAGCCCCAACACTTTTCAACTTATATTTAAACGATTTGCCAAAATGGTTGGAAGATTTATTACTCCATGGGCCCAGCATAGGAACAAGACAGGTAAATTGCTTGTTATATGCCAATGATATAATTTTGCTGTCAGCCTCACAGGTGGGGCTAAGAAGATCACTTGGGAGGTTGGCAGCATATTGTAAAAAAATTCGCTTGACAATTAACGTAGAGAAATCAAAGGTAATGATATTTAGCAGGCAACAAAAGATGAGGAGATGGGTTTTAAATGGCGGAAGAATAGAACAAGTTCAGTCATTTACCTATTTAGGGCTAGTATTCCAGACAAATGGCAAATGGAATAAGCATGTAAAAACCGGAGCTTAGAAGGCCGTGGCTCTGATGGCTCAATTAAACAAACTTATTTTAGAGAAAACTCCATCTTCATTAACCCCAGTGCTAAAAGTCTTTCAGGTGAAAATTGAACCAGTACTTACCTATGGGGCAGAAATATGGGGGTCAGCTAAGTTGACTGGGCTGGAAATACCTCAAAATAAGTTCCTGAGAAGAATTTTGGCAGTGTCCCCCGGAACCCCAGCATGCGTAGTAAGGGCAGAAACGGGAGTCCATGCGATCGGCACTAGGGCCATGTTGAAGGCAGTTTATTATTGGCTAAGAATAATCGAGATGGAGGAAGGGAGGTTACCAAAGCTAGTGCTAATGGATCAGATTATCTCAAGCAATAAAAATAATTGGTTGTCAAGAGTTTTGAAGCAGGTATCAAGCTTTGGTATTCCATTAAACTGGCAGCAGTATGATCATAGGCAGATCCGAACTTGGACTGTACAGAGATTTAAGGACATAAATGCACAACTGGACATCGCATCGCACAGGTGACAGCAGAAAAAGTTTGCCCCTGGTTATCGGCCAATAAATAAAATTTTAAAATAGAAAAATATTTAACTTTGCCTTTATCTCCCATCGTAAGGAGATTTTTTTACCAAATTGAGACTGGACCAACTTCAAACAAACATGCTTTGGGGCAGGTATAAGGTGTTAAGTTCACATAGAGAGACAAGACGCGGAGTGCTTCAGCTCTTATTTATTGTGACTTTCAGCTCAGAACGGACCCGAATGGCTCAGCTGCAGCAGCTATTTATAGCCGGCTGCCGCGGCTGCCAGCCAATCAGAGTGCAGGGTTTTCCAGCACTTTTACAACCAATGATTTCAAACACTTTACTTCAATAACCAATCATTTCAAACTCTGCATACATAACACCCCTCCCCACTAGGTTTGGTCCATACTCAAACCCCATCTATCTAATATACTCTTGTAAATAGGTGGGGCTCTTACGGGCTTTAGACCTGCGTGATTCTGGAGTTTTAGGAATCTCACATTGTGATGAAGGAAATGTATCTGCCAACATTCCCTTATTAGGGCTTCTTGTACTGTTAGAACCTGTTTGGTTATCCCAACCTGGTCTCTCCTGCCAATCCATTTCCAACCCTGTGTTATCCTCTAAGTCTGGTAATGAAGTGCAACTTTCCATTTGTGAAAATTGTTGCTGGCACTGTAACAGGTTTTGGGGTTGTTCCTGTCGTGTTAGCTCATTACACATGGGGTTGATTCCTACTTGTTCACTCCCTCCATTATCTCCCTCTTCCCCCCTAGGAAAGGCTGAGGGTAGCAGGTCCAGAGAGGGGCATGTGTGATAGTCCATAGGCTTTCTGGACCGTAATTGGTCTATGTGCCTACTCCATAAAACACCATCCTCGGTTTGAACCCTGTAAGACTTTGGGACTGTAACCTGGGTTATTTCTGCAGGGATCCATAATGGTTCACCCAGAAGGTTTTTAGCATAAACACGATCGCCAATGGAAAAACAGCGAGTTTTGCTAGTGGAATCTAATGGTGCGTTGGGTGAGTAAGTGGGGTGAAGACGGTCCAGTGTAGATCTGAGTTTTCTACCCATCAAAAGCTCGGCAGGGGTTAAATTAGTGGATGGGTTAGGGGTGATGTGCTGGATACTGAGTAGTTTTTCAACTTTCTCAGTAATGTCCCTTGGACCCATTTGTTGGAGCTTCTCTTTAGTGAAGCGCACCATGCGTTCAGCCCGGCCGTTAGTCGAAGGATGCCCAGGGGCTGTAAGGGCGTGTCTGATACCCTGTTGTGCTAAATATGATTCAAATAGGTTAGCAGTAAATTGAGGGCCATTGTCAGAAACAAGCACATCAGGTAGCCTGTGCGTTACAAAAAGTTTCTTAAGCTGTTTGATAACAGCCTCTGCTGTGGTGGATGACATGGGAATAACCTCTAACCATCTGGAGTATGCATCTACCACAATGAGAAAGGTGTGTCCCCTGGTAGGGCCAGCAAAATCAATATGAATCCTGGACCAGGGGCCCCTAGGACATTCCCATTCCTGTATGGGGGCGATCGGTGGGGCAGGCCTTGTTTCCTGACAATTTGGACAGGATGCAACCCAGTTTTCCACCATTTTGTCAATGCCTGGCCACCATACATAACTCCTGGCCAATCCCTTCATTCTGACAATACCCAGATGAACCTCATGTAACATTTCCAAAACCTCTTTCTGCAGTTTTGCAGGAATAACTACCCTGTTACCCCACAATATACATCCCCTTAAAACAGACAGTTCTGTTTGTCTTGATTTGAAAGGTTGGGAGACCTGAGGTAGATCCTGTAGTGGCCAACCTTTTTTAATCCAACCCACAATAGGAGCAAATAAACTGTCTTTGGCTGTTTCTCTTGTGATTTCTGCAGCATGGACTTTTGACTTTTAACCCTGCTTTTTTAAACCTGGTGAGAACTTCTCTAAGTTTCTCATGTAACTGAGTGTCATTTTCAGCAGAGATTAAAACGTCATCAAAATAAGGCACCACACCAGGTAAACTTTGTAGCATCCTTTCCATGAGGCTTTGAAATATGCCTGGTGCCACACTTACTCCAAATTGTAACCTCTTGCATTTGAATGCACCCCGATGGGTTACAATGGTTTGCGCTTCTGCAGTTGTCTCATCTACTGTTAACTGCTGGTATGCTTGGGCAAGGTCCAGCTTGGTGAAAACAGTGCCCCCACCCAGAGAGTGCAATAAATGGTGAACCACTGGGACCGGATATGCGCTCTGTTGTAACGCATGGTTCAATGTCCCCTTGTAATCCCCGCAGATTCTCACTGTACCGGCAGCCTTGACTGGCGTGACTATGGGTGTCTCCCACCTGGAGTGATCTGTGGCCTCCAATACCCCTTGGGCTATCAATTTATCCAATTGTTCATCAATTTTTTCTTTCAAAGCAAAAGGTACTTGCCTGGGTTTTAAATGGATTGGCTGCACCTTGGGATCTCGATTAAAAGTGATAGGGGTCCCCAAGTACTTGCCTAATCCGTCGCTGATGACCTTTGGAAATTCAGACTTCAATGACTCCTCCCATTCAGTGTAGCTCACGTGGTTGATGCCAGTCACTTCGATACCCAGTGGGTTGAACCACTCCAGTCCCAGCAAACTTGGGCGATCTTTGTCCACGATGGTCAGTGGTAGGCATTTGGTAGTTTTTGAATTTCACGTTGAATTCTCTTGTTCCAACTACTGGAATCTTGTTCCCTTGGTAGTCTTTGAGTGTTAGCGCTTGCTTTTTGAAGTGAGTCTTTTGTATATTAGGTATTAGTCTCTGGATGGTGTCCCATGACACCATAGATAGGTATGAACCTGAGTCCACCTCTATTTGACAAGGTCTTCCCTCGATAAGTACCTTGACATGCACCTTCCTATTGTTCAATGAAGAGGAATGACCAATAGTTACAGTTTGATGAGTTTCATTTTTCCTGCTTGCTTCTGTGCTGCGCCCCATTTTCTTGCTGGCATTGTTTGGTTTGACTTCTCTTTCTTTGTTGTTTGAAGCAAACTTCCTTCTGTGTGGTGGAGTTCTAGCTGATTTGCAGACTCTTGCAATGTGCCCTCTCTTTTCGCAACAGAGGCAAATGGCATCCAAGAACTTGCATTCAGTGTGGGGTGGTTTCCCCCACAACCTATGCAATGGAACCCTCGTGGGAATGACTAAGTGGGAATGACTAAGATGTTTTTACTGTGGTTTCCAATCCATTCAAAGTGTGAAATTTCTTGTTTATTACAACAATTATACCTTGGAATTTATAAGAGGGGGAAAGAATTTTAAAACCAATTTTTAATAGAACATATAAAGAAAACAGTAAAGGACTGCATCCTGAAATAATAGGGAGAAAAGCTTGAGATTTAATGTGATTTTTTTTCTGTAAGCCTTTTCTCCCTTGCATCTAACTATAGAGCAAACATGTCCCAGAAACCTCTTTTCTGCAACATTTTCATGTTATTGTCATTTCATCCCTTCCTTATACTGAGACAGCCTTAAGTTATCTTTATCATATTCATTTTCTAAAGTATCCTTTGTTACCACACCACAGATTTTGTTACGGAAACAATTGGACTTGCTTCACTGACCTTTCAGCTATTGGTGACCCTTGGGGTGACCTATAGGGTCAACACTATGGGCCACTTTAGAATATGCAGACAGCTCTCTACCACTGCAATCTTTTGACACTGTCTTCCAAGGCCATTCTATTTTGTCAGCAGGAAAGTTTGGTTCAATTATCTCTCTGTATTCTCCAGGTCACAAAATGGCCCCCAACTTTGAGATACAGGTCCACTTGAACAGTAGGATTGCAGAATGAAATGGGAGAGAGGGTTCTTCATCTACTTTGCAACTTTCCCCATGCCTGCTTTGGAATATATGCTTAGCAATCTCTTGGAATAGGGCTAATTCCCATGTACAAAGGAGTCTAATTGTCCCATATAATTGGGCTCCCTTTGACTGCACCTACACAAAACATTTGTGCAAGATTGGAACACGTTTTGACAGATGGCTAAGCCCACTAGTCTACTTTTTTGGTCAAAATTTAACTCTTCCACAACCCCAGTTCTATAGCATGGTAAGGAAAGCAATTGATATGGGGTTTTTTTCTAAATAAGGACAACAACATTTACCAGTGGCAGGGTAGGACCTAGGACTAGGAAAAGAAACATTACACCAGTGAAAATACAGCAGTAGCTTCGGCTATCTCAAGGACTGGAGGATAGCATTTAACTTGGTGACAAAGTCACAAATGAAAAATTACTTTAGATTTTGGAGCCTATCTGCCAAGTGAATGAAAGCAAATGAACAAAAAACTAAAAAAACCTCTGAACTGATGTTTTTCAAAAGGAGGCATTACGAGGAAAAATACAGAGGTATCCAGAACATTCAGATAAAGTGGCTTGGGTCTCCTGTTTTTTGTGAGTTTTTTTTTCCGTTGCAATGATTACACTCACATTAACTTGAATGTAAATGCTAATATAGTTTCATATCTCTTTCAGTGATCATTTACCATGGAAATTTAGTATTTGGTTACTAATTTTCATAAATATAGTTAAGCACTATGCTAAATTTATATAGGTGTTCCTCTTCTAGTCTTTTACAAATAGTCAGATTGCATTTTAGATCTGTTCTGTAAAACATGAAAACTAGTAGTTGTAAAAACAGCTCTTCAAGAACTGTAACTTGATGTGCAATGCATTTGTTAGATTAATTTGAATATAATGGTTGATTCATATGTAACTCTCATTTATAGTCTCATTTTAAATAAAAAGCAGCTGACATTATTCCTTTTACAAAATGCCTTCAAAACCTACAAATTTCACCAAATTCCTGATAATAGAATGTTTAAATCTTTCTATCCAGTTTATTTTCATTTTTCTCTTTAGTAATTGTTTTTGAATTTCTTTCAAATATATTCCCTTCCACCTCCTTCTTTTTAAGCAGACTTGTCACAAGGTAGCAGAGGATGCTGTCAGTAATATCTATCATGTATCTTCATTTCTGAGCATCCTTCTTGGCTGGTCACACTTCTTGAACTGAAAAAAAAAGTTGAATGTAGCAATTTGTTCTCTTGGGATTTAACAGTGTAAAAATCCAGAGAAGATGCAGACTTTTGGGGAAATGATAGGATATACACATAAACCCTTTGGCTACATTATGATTAAGATAAATACAGATATACCCTACCTTATCCATGAAACTTTTTCCAAAGTTTTATTTTATTATGAAAAAAAAAACAGTTTTCTTTTATATTTAAGAAGAATGAATAAAAAGACAACTGACATTTTTTTCAGCAAAGTAAATTTAACAGTCAGGATTGTACTTTTCTGAAATTGCCAGAAGCAGAAATAGAGAGGAGAGTGGTTTCATAAAAATTTCCATCTTTTTATATTGTACCAATACCTACTCTTATTACCTAAAAGTAGAAAACTTTTGGCTTAAAATCGATCCCTAAATCTTTTACATTTTAATATAGAGAGAATTATTTCCTCAAATATAACTTTTTTCTCCTGTAAAAGCAATTTACCTCAGAGAAGCTCAAGGTTTTTACTTTGCTTGTTGCCTTAATCCTGATGACTAGGTGTTTTGTTTCCTATGTTATTTAGTGTTCAAATCCATTAGCTTGGCTTTTTTTTTTTGCTGCATCCAAGATGCTATTTACAATCTCTCACTTAAGTTATTCATGTAGCAGTTCATTCTTTTCTTTCCCAAGACAATTGTGACTTCAGTCAAATACCTCTTGACAAAAGGAAATGGGAGCCAGAGTATGAGTTGGCAAAATGCCGGAAAGTTCTTTCTGTACACCTGCAAAATATGACTGCCATTTCTTTTAAAATTATAATGCTAAAAGATTTTTTTTGTTTATATGTTTTTCCAGCTCGCATCTATTTTTCATTGAACCTCTTGATTTCCCCCTCATCACTTCTCCCTTAAAACCATAATAGCAATTATTTCTTTTGTTGGTTGCATCCTGTATAATTATTTTGGCACAATAGAAATCCTGGGAAGATTTCTTAGTCTGAAGCTTCCCTATGCATGGCAGTCAATTAAATTTAAAAGGCCGACTTGTGAAATCTTTTCAGTATTGTTCAGTTTGGAAGCAAAGTTTCACATTGTCTGTTGATTATTAGTGGAGAGTTTAGTAAAGAACAGAGGATATGTAATTTGCATCTTGCTTATATTTCTACTTTAGGGACACATATCTTTTATTTCTTTTAGTTTTGTTTATTTCATTATAATAACACTTCATTCTTCTTAGTTCTTGTTCCTTTATAGTACATTTTGAGATTCTTATGAATACGCATAAAACGGGACATTTCTATCTAATCTACTGCAACCATATACATAAAACTTGATATTCCAATGATCCTATGTGTCCATTCAAATATTCTGTTACTGGAAAATATTAACAGTTATTATGCTTAATGAGCATGACTATTTCAGTCACCTAGCTACAGAAATCAAGTAGTGTTTTCATAATATTTCAAGCCATGGTATCCTGTAATTTGTCATATATTCAAAGGTCATATACCAATAAACTATGATTACAATCAAGGTCAAATAACTAATCCAAGGTAGTCTTATTGATTGTGATAGAAAGAGCTAGTTCTTCAGTTCTCATTTTGTGAGAGACCAGAAAAATAACTTCCCCAGCTAACCAAAATTTGTTTTCTTTATCTAAGCAATTTATGTAGTTGCCTGGCTCACAACAGTGACTCTTAGTGGTGCACAAAGTTATTAACTCTGTCCTCCCAATCCTCTCCACCCAGTATAATTTATAAAATAAATATCCAAAACAATAATAACAACACAACTAACACCCAGGATCTAAAAATCATTCCATTTTCAAATAATAAGGAAAAGAATAAGAAAGATCCACCAGCAGGGCTGCTTTAACTTCCTAATCCAAATATCTGAGAAGACACTTTATAAAAGTTCAAGAGAGTGGAGGTTATCTGAATTTCTGCAGGAGGATACTATTTCATAGGGTTGTGACAGGGAAAGCTATACATTTCCCAATTAACCCAATGAGCAGAAGGTGACCAGAAACAATCAGATACTCATGGTTCTGTAAGAAACATATGGTTTTGAAAGTGACAACCAGCACTTTGAATTGTATTCAGAAACCCACTAGGGGTCTGAGCTTGAAATACCCGTGGGTAACTAAGGCATGAGTGTAGGTCCTTTCATTACCGAATGTACAGCCTTTCAGTCCATATATGGATATAATTAGTGCATAGGATGAACTTGAATAAAAACCCTGATTGTCATGGCTGTGTCAGTCCTCTACAGTCTGTTTCATTTTCTTTATAAACAGCCACAATGAGTGTAGGAAGACCTCCAACTAACGTACCAGCTCTGCCTGGGGAAGTACTTTCCCATTCAGAGATAAAGTTGAATAACCTCTAGGACCAGAAGGTGCCAAAACCCATAGCCAGTTGGTCCTACCAAGGTTGAATTGAAGCCTGTTCCTTCCAGACATATTCTCACAACCTCTATATACTTGAAAGAATCTTGGTGACATCACTTGGTGAACCCAGATCAAAAATGTGTAATTGTATATAATCAGCACATTGATGACATTGTGCTTTAGGTTGCTGGTTACTTTATGTTCTGTCATCATGTAGATGTTAAAAATGGGCCAGTCCTGCCTGCCTTGAAAGAGCCAGTGGTTTGTTCCTTCCTCAAGAGCTCAGCTTTGGATTTTACAGATTATTTTCCATTGGTCTCCAATCTTTTCTTTTAGGGAAGGCTGTAAAGAGTGGCCTCAATTGTAAAGGCCTTTCATAAAGCATATTATCTGAACCCTTTTCAGTTAAAATTCAGATCAGGCTAAAGCACTGAAACAGCATTGGTTCCACTTGTGGGTTACTTCTGGAAGACTCATGATAGAGGTGGGTGTATTCATCCTGCCTTCCTGGATCTCTTGGCAGCTTTTGATAGCTTCATCTATGGTATCCTATTGGACCAGATCTATTGGGAAGTAGCACTTTGTTGCCAAGGTTTATAAATTGTTATTGAAATTGAATATGGAGAATGAATATGTGAAGCACTGAATGATTTATGGGCAAAGAATTTCAGGTATAATACTCAAATAATGGGAAAACATGGATTAAACTGTATATTAAATTATTATTTAAAATATTTTTTTAAAATGATGTATCAGTGATATTTACCAAGCAATAAATTCTCAAAGATATATAAAGGTATTTGAAATGTATGTTGGAAATGTAGATGTAAATAATGAATTTTTTATCATATTTGATGGACTTCTGAGAAAGTAAAGAAGAACTGGGCAAGATTCGTGTTTTTAATACAGAAGATTCTAAAAGTGAATATAAATATTAAACCAGAGACATTTCCCTGTGGCTTAATGGACAAAGAACCGAAAAAAATCTGGAAGCTTGTTGTTACTGTATATATGTTGATAGCAGCAAGAACAATTTATGCGCAAAAATAGAAACATACTGAAAAACTGATGGAAATAGCAGAGATGGCTAACTTAACAGCTTTAATCAAAGAAAATAATACATCCAACTTTGTTTCTACTTAGAAACTACTTTTGGACTTCGGGCTTGAGATGGAAAAAAATGAAATGTTGACTTTGAGTTCATCTGATTAGATACATTTGTTGTTATATCAATAGCTAGTACATATTAAGTACGTAAAAGTAGAAAGTTGAGATTGTAATGTTATTATTTTATTCTACTGTGCTAAAAAGAATCAGAAGTCAATGTTTTTTTTCTTTTTTTCCCTTTTACCCTAAAGTTATATGTGATTTCTCCCTTCCAATAGTGACTGAAAATTATCATTGGATAAAGGAGAATTATCATTCTGTGCGTTCCACATCCAGTGGCTGAGCCATACCAGGCTACCATAATCAATATATTAATATTGATCACATCTATCAAGTGGTGGATGTAGTATCTCTATCTAAAATCTGACATTCAGCAAGAACTGTTGTCTGAGTGCTATAACAGGTCTTGATTCTGACTGCAAAGGCTGCAGATAATGCACTGCCTCCAAAGCCAGAGCAATCTATTCTCCTCAAGAAATTGTGCAGTCCACCTTCCGGCTGGCGTTGTGGGGAGATCAGACATGAGGGGTGGGTCTCCGTGCTCCTGCATAAGTTTTTCCCATTGGAGGGATCCGAAAGGAGCTAAAGGCACCCTGTAGGGGTGGTGAAGATCACAGGTGCACCCTGCAGGTTGTGGAGAGCAGCAACTCTTCCACTCAACTCAGGACTTCTTCCCTCTCATCCTCAATGAGAAGAGGCAGCCATCATGGCTGCTGTGAAGCTGGGACAGCCAAGGCAACAAAGAAAGTGCAGGAGCGGTGTAGATGAACAGTGACTGGAACTGGGTGAGATGATTCCTTTTTTACTTAGAACATAACTTTAAAAGGAAAAAAAGAAAAGAAAAGAAAATCTAGGAAAAGAGACTTGTAGAACTGTTTGCTAAAGTGGCAAATAATTACACAGAGAAAAATCCCAGACCCAAAAGAAAGGAACTAAGGGGAGAGAAGTTAAAAACTTTTTAAAACATAGAAATTTGTATTTCCAAACTGGGTAGGCATTGTTTTGGAATGACATTTAAAAATGCTGGAACTATTTACTCAAATAATTGACTTTGCTTTTATAAATTGAATTAAAATTGGATTAAATAACTTGTAAGATTTGAAACAATGCTGAAACCTAAGCTGAGGGTGCCACCTGCTGATGAATGGAAAATAAACCATACCCCTTCAAGTCTGGGAAAGTTTCTGATAAGAGACATAAACAATATTCATCTGGAGGACTATGGTGATACTTACTGTTCTACAATTATCTACTTTATGATTACTGGAGACTTAATTGTGATAATAAGGAAGACTCTTAAGTAAAGGAAATGGAACTGATTGAATCATCCTGGGATATGAAGAACTATGATCATTGTACTTTCTGAGGAACAGCATTAGGCTTGAATATATTGTTTTTGGACTATTGAATAAGAGCAGGATTTGCTAAAATAAGACAAGATGCTCCACTAGGGGGAAATAAGTGAAATTTCAAAAGAAATAGTGTTGATGTTCCAAAGCATTAAGGATCATATGGAGATAAAGAACCTATTGAGAGGTTCATAAATGGGAAAATAGAAAATATGCAACTTATAATGAATGAAGACCAAAAAGTCCAGGAAAGAGAGGAGACAACAGTAAAAATAGAGGAAAAGATAGAACAGACAAACCAGCAAATAAAGCAGGAAGATAGAAGGAGAAGACAATAAAGATAATAATGACTATGAAATAAACCAAGGGGAAAATACTTTAAGAGATTTAAAAATGGAATCGGATAAACAGGAAGATACTTACGAAAGGAAGATAGGGGCTTGAGTAGATACTCTGGAGACCTGGAAGCATAAGGGGAGAGAGATGGGAGAAATATTTAGACTGAATAGTGAAGACACAGATATAGATAGAGACAAAGACCAAGACAAGAATATGGGAGGCAAGCTAAAAAATGAATAAGAATTGAAGTATTAAAATGAATAGAGATGATGGATAGAAAGGATACACACACACACACATACACACACACACTCACACACACAGACAAAAGCTGGATATCCGTGCTTTGCAATGAAACTATGTGAATGGGCTATGCAGGAGAAATTCGGTTTACAATCCATTGGCTCATTGGTGATCAGTGATTGAAACACATAAGGGTTTCCTTTCCTTTCTTCCTTTTCCTTCCCTTCCTCCTTTCTTTCCTTCTTTCCTCCTTTCCTTTCCTTTCCCCCTTTCCCTTCACTTGCTCCTTTCCTTTCCTCCTTTCCCTTCTTTTCCTTTCCTTCTTTCCTCCTTTCCCTTCCTTCCTCCTTTCCTTTCATCCTTTCCTTTCTTTCTCCTTTCCATTCCTTTCCATCTATCTATCTATCTATCTATCTATCTATCTATCTATCTATCTATCTTTTTTAATTTTTAAAAACAACTTTATTTACAAGAATTAAAAACATACAAATTTAAAAAAATACAGAAACAATAATATGTAAATGGCACATTACTCTTTACGTTTGATATCAAATTTGATAAGTCCTAATAGTCAATACTAACTAATACTTGGCACATCTTCATTAACTATCACATCCTAAACACTAAATAGCACACAATACTCTGCTAATCTTATCGTTGGTTTATAACTACTATTTAATTAATAATACCTTCATATTATTTAAATAATAAAGAAATATAGTAGATAGGTAATAATAATAATAATAATAACACACATATTTTTATATAATAGAATAAAAGCAATAACTAGATGGAAAGATTAGAGATTAAAGATGGTATTACTATGTCAGCTAAAATAATATTGTGATAGGCATTTAAATGGAACTTTGAAATATTGAATAACTATTTAAAACAAATACCAGGATTACATAAATTTGACTAATGTAACAAATATTATTATTATTATTGCTACTTGTATCAAAATGAATGATACCCAGATGCCACACTGTTCATGTATTGATGCTGATGTATATTTAATAATAATAATAATAATAATAATAATAATAATAATAATAATAATGAAAAGAAATTGTCCAGTTCTCTTCTTGAGTTTATAACTGCTCTTTCAAAGCAAGTGGCACCATTTCCTCCTACAAAAAACCATTAACCATTAACTGGACCAAACCATATGTTACCTTCCTGGATGCTTGTCTTCAAGAGGCTGAGCTCATGGCTTTAAGGACCCTGCACACTTCAAGAACCAGGTCCATAAAATTTATACAGTTAGAGTCGAACTCTGGATAAATCTAAGAGACTTTATCTGCCAGTTACCTAATATAGTCCTCAGAATAGCCTGAAACTATTCCTTGACCTTTTATTAACCAGGATAAGCTGGCTGGCTCTCTGCAGACATAATAAGGGAGGCAGATTAATTAGATTTTGCTGCCCTCATTATAGAAAGAGTATAGCTAAGAAATGCTCTTTTTCATGCACAGTACAGTTCACTCCTTGTTTTTTTCCCAATGGCATTCAAGGTATATACTGCATTATGATTCAGACTTCTTTAAAAACTAGAGAATTTTCCAAGCTCCATGTGCTTAAAATGGATGATTAAGTGGTGACTAAGACCTCCACTGAATTGTGCACTAGAAACTAGAATTTCTGTAAGCAGTCCACCTCCTGTATCCCACCATCCTTTGCCCTTCACCACCAAAATATCCTTATCTGCCCCTGATCATCCTAATCTCCCTTGACCCACCTGTTTTACCTTGCAGGGTAAAGGGCCTATTTAGCCTTCCATTCAGCTACCAGGCAGATGGTTCCAGCATTGAATATGCTGGACTAAAGAGATTATTGGAATAAATTCTAAAATTAATCTGCCAAATTTTGGAGACTAAGCAAGCTAGCTAGAATGCTGACAGTTTATTCACCCAATGCTAGCATTGTAGAATCTTTCAGACTCTGTATATAATTCTTTCTACCAGTTGTTCCTATAGAATTGAGCATGGCATTGGCACAATCAGCACTGGAAGTCTTCTGTTGCTATTTCATTCATAATATATTAACCCCCACCCCTGCAAAAGGTAGAATGACAGTGGCAGCACAACCATTGAACGATCTTTTTTAGATAGTGAAGAAATTCTTTACTCATCCAACATTCAGAAGCTTAGTTCTACCTGGCTTGTGTCAGAAATCAAGGGTACAATGAATTCCATCTCTTGAGTGTGCTACACACGCCTTTTCTTTAAAAATGTTATTTTCCCATTTGTGGCTTTTCAGTCTTCCTTCCATTCTGCCTATTATTAATCACTATATTGATTTCAAATACTGCTTGTCCTTTTCACTTTGTTTCTCCCAAATCCTTACTCATAACTCTACTTGTTCTATACTACCAAATATCCCAATTGAGGAGCGGCTCCTCTTTCTCATCTTGAGGAAGACACCATATTCAATATACTTTTGAAACAATGTTTAACAATTCTGCTTTCGCAGGCACAGAAATTTCTATCACAGTTTAAAATGTAATCCCAAGTTGAGATCATTTCTGACAAATCATTCTAACACTGTTCTTGTGAAGAAGGAAAAAAATGTTTTGGAATATATTAATGTTTTTGTACTACCCCCAGCCTTTGCACACAAAGGAAAAGAAAAAGAAAAATTTCTTGCTGTAAGAACAACTGCAGAAGTCAACTCACCTTTACTGCTTTGCTTCAGGTGGGTTGGGAATAGGGATCTATTAGAGCAATTCTTCACAGCATAATTAGAGGAAAATGGGGTTTCCTCCTACCTTCCTTCCCTAATTGTTTTTCTCACCTTAAATCTGTCCATGGACTGATAATTTATCTTGCCCCGGATTTAGGAGCCTGGCATAAAAGTAACTCACTCACTAGGTGGTCTTTTCCCAAGCGTGTCCAGTTCTAATTTTAATAAGAATGCTTTGTACAGTACATATAATTATTAAACCAAGGGCTACTAACTGCAGCAATGGAGCAAAATCTTCACTGTTTTCTACTCTGTTTTAATTACTAAGCCTTAGAGCAACAAAAAGAAAAAGGAAAAAAAGTTTCAAAAGCAACTTGCTGTACAGGCCTCAATAGAGTTAAAGGAGAAACATTTTAAGCTGATGAGTTGACACTTGTAGAAGCAAATATATTAAATAAATCATGATTCGTTTGGGGGGTTAAGGCTGACTTGCATCAACTCTGGAAAAACCAGATCCTTAATGAGTGACAGTTTGGTGTTTTCTGTCACTTCCTACAGTAATGGCCCCAAGCTGACACTGCTCTGTGGGAGTTTAATACTTCTGAACAAAAGTTTTTTTGGAGTGAGATAGACAAGGTAGAAATCCCAAGGTGACTGAAAGGAATGTCTAATGACTGGAAAGACATATTTACCGGCAGTCTGTATGTAAGCTGTGACAGTTGACAGGGCTTGATTGTAATAAATATAGTTGATGAAGAGAGGGCTGACAGGTGAGGACAGCGAGTGAAAAAAGAGTAAAAAGAATCTGCGTTGGCTGAACCTTATTAATGAAAGTTGGTAACAAAGCCCAAAGTCATGAAAGTAAATTTCTGGGGGTGGGTGGGAAGGAAGCCTAAATAGTGAAATACCTCCAATCTCTATAGTGCTGTAACAGGCAACAGTTCGCTGACCTTTTTCTGGTTCCTTTAGCAGTTCTTATTTAGGGAATAATTCACTCTAGGGTGGGAAGGAAACGTTACAGGTATACAGCCTCATACACAAAGAGAGATGTTACAATTTAATCCCTCTAATAGAGATTTCTCTGATCAAGATTGCAATTATTTCTTTAGTCTCTTTAATTGTTAGGAGCACTTTGATCAAAGGATATGCTCCATCCCACCAGGGCTCTGAACAATGAGATTCTGCTTCTGAAATCAGACTCAATCTCCGTTCTTCAAAAGGAAATTAGGCAAAGTGGCCAGGATGCATTTTTTAGAAGTGGAAAGAGTAATTGATTCTGAAAATTGAAACTTCTATGGCATATGCCAGGATTTAAACCATAAGATTGCCATGTGAATTGGACTTTATCCCTTTCTGGGGAAAATAAGGGTATATTGAAAATAAAGAGCATCCTTTCTTTTTTAATATGTTGGCCGTTCCTTATACTTAGTATCTGACTACATGTATCACATTCACCAACCATGACCATACTGAGAGGTTTTTATGTTTGGATATAAATATGGTTATGCACATACATATATATGTGTGCATGTCTATGTGTGCATGTATGTGGAGGGAGAAAGTACTTTTCCTATTGATGATGCTATTAGGTGCTAACTGATTACTCTTCACTGGAAGAAGAATCTCATACATATACATACACATTCATTCTATGCTGCCTAAAGGAAATCAAAGAAAAAAATTAGAGAATTGTAATATGAAGGTTAATAAGGCACAAATGATCTTCACATTCATGCTGACTATTAAGAATGGCATCTAGTCTCTCCAAAGGTATTTTCCTCTAGGAAAGTTTTGCATGTTGCTGAAGTCATACTTTCTGCAATCAAGTTTGGAGCAGTTTACATTGAGTTTGTATCTGTTGTGTGCTCTTGTATTGCTGTGGTTGTATTGCTGTGGTTGAAGCTGCAGTAGTCATTGACTGGTAGGACATTGTAGCAGATAATTTTGTGTGCTACACTTAAATCGTAGGTGGCGTAGTTCAAGGTTGTCCAAGCCCAAAATCTCAAGCCTGGTGATATAGGGATTATATCTTGTTGGTATGCACACACCCTGGTTTTGATTCCCAGTCTGATTCTATATTCTTCTGTAGTATGGCATTTATTCTATCAGCCACATATATATTCTGATGCAGACTGAGTCAATCCAGTTGACAGTATTTAACACATTCAAGTAAAAAAGTACTCTTCTGTCTGATTCATGCTCTTGACCTGAATGAATGCAGCTTTTTTGTCTTTCTTATGAAGAATATGGGTTGTTTTATTTATGAAACTATAAACAGTTTCAATTTGAAAACTTTAAGCAGTCTACAGGAGCAAAAGCAAAGCCAATTTAACAATAAAATAAATGCAAGAATACACTCATCCCATTACAGAATAGCTAATCGCAGTGAAGTAAGGATTACATTCCCCTCACTAGGAGCTCCAGTATACTCCATTCTCCAAGACTTTTTGGGAGAGCTAAATTGGTGCAAGTTTCTGGAAGGCTTTGAGGGTTGAAGATACACTTACTGGTCAAGAGGCAGAGCCCACTCCACAAAGAATGTCCTTTTTGCCTTTTCTCAGTGGATCTGTTTGTAGTGGAAATTTTCAGTGAAGATGTGGTGAGGGAAGCATCTATGCTAGGTGTTGGGACATGTTGAAACCAGTGTTGTGATGCAAGCTGTGCCTCTTTTGCACACAATTTGTGATGCCAGGGGGCCAAAGCTTGTGATGTGATGGAGCAACATTTAGTCATTTTAATGACAGCATTACATCCTGATGATTCCTCTGCACTGAACTAAAGGGATTTATAGCTGATAACCAGTTACATTCATTGATCTGAAATATAAATTCAGATTATGGTTAAAGTATCATGCTGGAAAGGAGATAAGATAGATAGATAGATAGATGGATGATATATTTCATGGAAAATCACATGGTTTTCTCATAAGTTTTGTATGCATAGAAAAACATTGTTCTATGCCACCTAGAATTACTTTAATGAGATGGACAGCTATATAAATTAGATAGATAGGTGATAGATAGATGGATGGATAGATAGAACTTTCTAGTTTATCCAAATATTTTCCTCTGATTTCTTCCTTCTTATTTTTAGCTATCTAGGTGACTTCCTGTTTTCTTCTACTGACCTTTAGAAGTGATAAAATGGCAATAGATGTACTGCATATGTTGCTTCTGACAGCATTCCAATGTCTGCTTTAAATTTCAGCAGTGGTTCTATTCATTGATCTGTTTGTGTGAATGACCTACTTTGCTTTCCCCCTATGATTGCTTCTATCAAAGTTTCCCTATCCTAAACATTATTCTTCTTTCTGTTCTTTCTGTTCTGTGAAAAAACAAATTCCACAGCTGATCCCTGGAACTTTGAGAAAAGGAAAGGTAAAGGCTGAGGTGATAGCATTGCTAAAATAGTTCTCTGATTAAATGTTCCTGGAGAGCTAATCTTAAAGTCCACTTAAATTGAAGCTCCAGGTGCTTGTAATTGGTGCCTTCCATTGTCATGGTTCTAGTTAATAGCTCATTGGGATGAATAATTCATAAATAGAATAATATATAGGGCAGGTAAGCATGCGTATATGTTCCTAGCACCGTATATTTCAGGAATATTTATCAGGTATATATTTATTAAATTACATTTTTATTTATTTATTTTATTTATAATTTTATTAAATTATATTTTTTCAAGATAACTTACATAAGAACCTCTCCTAATTCTACCCTCATAGCATCTTGATCAAGCTTTGTAGCTTGTACATTGCTTCTTGTCCAGATCTAATTCCTAAACCATTACATGAAAAGAACAATGTAAGAGAATTGTACTTAACCAAAATATTAAGGACTTGTTCTATACAACTGAAATTTAAGAACTGATTTTGAAAAGTAATGAACTTTTAACAATTGGGGGTTAAGTAACTGAAGTTTTTTCTTCCCAGAGATAAATATTGTATAATGTTGCATGCTACTGTATTTGAATAATTGTGATTGACAAGCAACCTATTTAATAAGTCTTTATACCTGTATAATTTAATGGCAGGAATGCTTGATTTATGTATATCACATTCTGGGATTTAGATATTAAACATGTAAGCAAGAAGACAGGGGAAAAAATCCTTCAGTATTTGATGGAAGTTAATGCCCAAGGCCTCAGCTATATTACTACTGTTGTTATTATTATTTTCTTTGGTACAAGTTACTCATAAAAGCCTGCCAGCACCTATGATTGCATTATATTTCCTGTCATTATAATAGCTCCATCAGAACACCCAAGTTGTGTTTCTCTCCTGAGGACTGGTGAGAATTTTTGTTTGTTTATTTGTTTGTTCATATTTGAAGAAAAAACAAAAAACCCCATGCTTCTGAATAATGAATAGAAAGAAAGAGAATGTGTAGTTCACCTATCATTGCAGTCAAAAACTGAAATATATCAGGTTATGCCTTAAGGGGGGGACCCTTAAATTGTAAGTCTGTATTACCCCTCATGTAAGATAGCTGAGCTCAACAGTTACTCCAAGGAGTAACTTGCCTCATTGCATTGCAAGCTTTTACACCAAATTTGATTACAGTGGTTACAGAGAATTGATTTCTGGGGCTTAGGACAGTTGGCAAACTTGACTAGACTTAAAATAAAGCTCTTTGATTCCATCTGCAAAATTAGAGCAGATTTGATAAAGTAAAGATGTATCCTTTGAAGTATTCCCTATCAACATAAGTGCTAAGAACACTTGAGTGAAGGAATTTTAACAGTTTTGAAAGCAGTAGCAAAGGAACATCAATAAGGATTGCAGCTGAGGGCATGCCCACAAGGCAGAAGACTAACTGCATCTATCCTGCAGGCAAGAAGCAATTGCTAAAGATTTCAGACTTTTTAAA
Organism: Naja naja; assembly: GCA_009733165.1. Classification (NCBI taxonomy): domain Eukaryota; kingdom Metazoa; phylum Chordata; class Lepidosauria; order Squamata; family Elapidae; genus Naja; species Naja naja. The sequence continues at coordinate 130,852,483 of CM019151.1, read as the reverse complement.
GTTCAGAGTTCAACTCATAAAAACTTTATGCTTAACTTGTGATAGGCTTTTGCTACATGATTTAGATTTTGTGGAAGATAGTCAGGTAGAATAAGGACATTTAAGGGGAAATTCTTGCTTGCCTGACTGTAATGGAATGAATCAATACATTCTTTTTTCTTTTGCATGAAAAAGTGTTTGATAGGGAAGCACTCACTGGAGGAAGATGGCTTTATGGAAATGAAATAGTCCCCCAGGTGAAAATCAGAAATGATGGTAAGGTAAAATCACAGAACATAGAATCATAGGGCTGGAAGTTTTATCTTACTGTATCTTACAGGCTTCCTCAATTGGTGCACATTTCTGACAGGGTTAGACCAGATAGCAGCTGTCCCTGAATCTAGATCTTGAATGGGATTTGCTATTAACATACCTGGTTTAGGGATTTTCTTATTTCTGGAGCACTTTTTGCTTAGCAAAAAAGCTTACCAAAGAAGATCTTGTTAAAAATGCACTAACTTTACATGATATGTATGAAAATTCACCCTCTTTTATTATTATGTTAGTTCTTTCCACTCTCCCTTTTCTACATAAATAAATCTGGTGTAGAAAAGTGGGATGAGTGTAATCCTAATGTATTTGCTTCCCAAGGTCTTAGTAGATTTGCCTCATAATTCTCAAAGCTTATTTGATAAGCTAGCAATCTCCCGTTTAGATCTTTATTCTAAATTGATGAATGTCTTTATAAGCAACTGGCTGTTATCCATCCAGGATCTTATGCAGTCGACTTTAGGAAATGTTTGACTTTAGGGAATGATCCTTATCTCTGTTTTTTTGGCTGAGGGAGCCAGCATTGTCCAAAGGTATTTTCTCTGGTCATGTGGCCAGCATGGCTATACACCAAAAATGCATGGGATGCTGTTACCTTTCCACCGAAGTGGTACCTATTAATTTAACTTGCATTTGCATGCTTTTGAACTGCTAAGTGGGCAGGAGATGGGGAAAGTAATGGGAGCTCATCCCATTGCATGAAACTTGAGTCTCAAACCCAGGCTGTTAGCTTTTCAGTTGATAAGTTCAGTGGCTTTAACCACTGAGGCATCATGCCCTGTCACATTCATAATTAAATAACTTTTATTCTGTAAAAATATTACATTGAAATATAGTACTGTATACACAGGCATTAGACTAAATATAATGAAGGCAGAGAAAAACAACCCTGCTTTGGGACTATCAGATACAGGGCCATTGGGGTTTCCTTTAGTGCCTACTTTTTGCTCCACATTTTCATCAAAAGTTATCACAGAACATAGGGCTTCAAGGTGTTATTTTGCTGTATCAATTTTCTGTCATGCCTAGTGTTAGACTAGATCCTTGCACCATAAACATGGCAACCCAAATACAACATCCAATGGTGGGATTCCATATTTTTCCCTACCAGGTCTATGACAGCACGCTTCACATGCACAACACTCAAAAACTGCCCTCTATGTCAGCGCTAGTGAGGTGAGCTGGTTTTTTAGCTCAGCTGAGGCATGGCAATCCGCTCTGGCATGTGAATCAGGTGAGCTAAAAAAACAAGGGAATATTGGACAGGAAATGGCTGGGGTAGGTGGGCAGGGCCAGCCAGAGGTGATATTTGCCATTTCTCTGAACTACTCAAAATTTCTGCTACCGGTATGCCAGAACCAGTGCAAACCGGCTGAATGCCACCTCTGACAATATCCAATAGGAATGCAGCAGAAGAGCAATGTCAGAAGATGAAAGGAAATGCAGGTTGAGGCTGCTTCATCTTCTCTGCTGCTGTTTTCCTGTCAGCTCTGGTTTTATCAGCAGCAACATATACTGGAGGTGATCATCTTGATGACCCTGGTAACTTTCCTGGTTATTATTATTATTATTATTATTATTATTATTATTATTATTTATTAGACTTGTATGCCGCCCTTCTCCCTAAGGACTCAGGGCAGCTCACAGAATAAAAATACAATACAATAAATTAACTAAAAAAGGATTAAACAATACAAGCCTAATTTAAGAGCAAAACAATTTAAAACTATTAATTTTTTTAAAAAAAACAGAACTCCCCCCACCCTTCTTGGTTCAGTCCAGGCTGGCCTGCTGAAATAGCCAAGTCTTTAAGTCGCAGTAGAAGGAGCGGAGATCCGGAGCCAAACAAAGGTCCACGGGGAGTTGATTCCACAGGGTGGGTGCCCTCACAGAGAAGGCCCTACCCCTGGGCACCGCCAGCCGACAATGTCTAGCTGACGGTATCCCAAGGAGGCCCTGTCTGTGGGAGGGTACAGAGCGATTGGAGTGTGATGCTGGCAGGAGATGTTCCCGCAAGTACCCCGGACCCAAGACATGTAGGACTTTATATGTTGTTACTAAGAACTTGAATCTCACCCGGAAGGCAACGGGCAACCAATGCAGGTCACGCAGGAGGGATGTAACATGGGAATATCGGGGGACTCCCATCACAACCCACGCGGCCGCATTCTGCACCAGCTGCAACCTCCAGGTGGTCCGCAAGGGTAGTCCCATGTAGAGAGCATTGCAGTAGTCAATTCGGGAAGTGACGAGTGCATGAGTGACTGTCCACAGGGCATCTCGGCTCAGGTAAGGGCACAACTGGCGAACCAGACACACCTGGGCAAATGCCCCCCTGGACACAGCCCCCACCTGCTCCTCCAGACTGAGCTGTGTATCCAGGAGGACGCCCAGGTTACGTGCCCTATTCACGGGGGGCAACACCTCTCCCCCCATGACCAATGGTGGTATCTCCTGAGTAATCCGAGATGCCGGTATGTACAGCCACTCAGTCTTGGCTGGGTTGAGTCGAAGCCTGTTCCTCCCCATCCAGATCCGCACCGCATTCAGATCACCTCTGACTGATTCCTTTCCCTTTTGGTTCTCATCCTTTCTGCTGGTAAAGGAACAAAGGGAGAGAAGATAGGTTACTGTTTCTGGACTACACAAATACAAACAATGCTAGATTCTCTCTCTCACAAAGTTGCTCAACTAAAAACCTTGGCCCCATTCTACTTAAACTCTCAGGGAAAAAACCAAGAAGGACAGGCAAATCAATTTTATAGTAAAAAATTCTTTCTGGGAGAAAGAACAATCAGAAGAAGAAACAGCTCTTAAATATCACAAGTACTAGCACCATATCTCCCTCTGCCTGTCACTAATGAAGTAATTCACCTCCTGTAACCTTGCTGACTAGCAAGAATTACTAATTTAATAAATTACGAATAGATAAGCAAAGGATGAAATAAACCAATTAAAAATAGATGCAGCTAGAATTTACAACAAGCAACTCAAACTGTAATCTACAAAATCAAATAGAATAATCCTGACTACAAAATTAAAGAAATGAAATGTTGAAGCAATTTGAAGACAATAACAGGGAAAAGTAAAATCTGTTCTGATAGCAATAAAATTCTATAGCAATATATCACATACTAGGCTGTGATTTCTGCTATTTGTTTACCTCAAGACTGGTATTATATTTTTCATTCTCTACTCAATCTTCTACATATACACATAGTTTTGATGTCGCTAAGTACAGTAAAGCTATGGTTAACTCTGATGACTAAATTTACCCATTTTCTTGTTTTACCCAATGCTTTGAATCATGACTTATCAAAGGACCTGGGTTTGTCCCACATGAAGTCCCACACATACACAAACTCCTCCTCCAATCAATGCTAACACTAGCAAATCTGAGTATGTTGTGATTATCATCTACTAGAACTTTATTTGACCCAGTTAAGCATGTTGGCTAATTGCAATCCTTGAGTTTTTGTATGAAGTATCTGCTACTGTTATTTAACCTTCCCGATACTTATACAGACCGTGAAGCATCTGGAAAATCAACTTAAATTATTGGAATAGACAGTATTGGTATAATTTAATTCCAGCCCTTTGTTAGGCCCTTGGGACAGATAAGAACTGTACAAAGAATGATAATCATCTTTCCTAGTTAGATTACAAGCAATTCTATCAGAAGAAGGTTGGTTTGGGATTCTAAAGACAATATCTCCTGGTTTGTTACAGTTCTCTTGAATAATATTTTAAGAGAAGGGAAGGTAAACAAAATCCATCTGGATGTTGGATTCTGATATATGAGATCTGCAGCCATGCTTTTTTAAATCAACACACACACAAAACTGATCGCAAACACCTGAGACACTAATTTGCTGAAACTTCTTTAAGCAAAGAAATAGTGCATCTTATACATAGTCTCTATGGAAAATAGAAACAGACACACCGCTGAGCTTGTGTAGGCTTTGTTACACTAAGGGTTAGTTTGCTCTAAATGTCTAAATTACTATGCTATTTTATGAAAACTCAATCTTCCTACTGAGAACTGATGCAGAAAGGCATACAATAAGATATACATGATCAAACTCATTAATGTAAGGACAGGAAACAATGAGAAGTCTGTAAAATTGCTCATTTTATTATTTAAAGGTACAAAATGCTTTGGAATATCATAAATTAGTTTCCTTTGCTATGTTACTATTACATTTTAATTCATAGTTGGGTAGAATAAATTTTATATTATGTGTTATAAACAGATGAAAATAGAATAGTAAACCTGCTGAAGAAGAAATCTATGACAGTTATAATGTTTGTTAGATGTCATTCACAACATTCATTCTTTTATTTATTGACCATAGTGTTAGAATGCATGATAGATTTATAAAGTATAAATGATACATTTATTTCAATATTGGAGAAAATACTTTGAATTGAAACTACAAATTGCAACAATACCAATGTACCTGAAGGATAAGATGGTACTGGGTAGAAGAAATGTAAGATAATTATTAAACATGTCATCCTGACATTGGGAAATGCCAATATGGAGGGAGCATTATGTGTTCCTCAAAAATGGGGTACAGGCAGTGAAGGAAACCAGATCTCTAGTTGCTTATATTTATTTTTTCTCTCAATCAGTGGAACTAAAGATGCAATGAAGGAGTGACATTGGTGTCCACAGTTTTCCTTTTCCACTCCATATAGTGGAAAATGCCAAAACTAGAGTTGAATTTCACTGCAAATGAAGAATGTAAAAGGAACAATAAATATGAAAGGGCATTAAAATTGGAGAGCCAATTTTAACATTTACAATGTTTTCCCAAATTTTCATTTTATGCAATGCTGCCAATATTTGATGGTACTATAGAGCACCATCAACAGAGATCATTTAAAAGTGTGACCAATGTCATTTCCATCCTGTATTGAGGCCTGAATCTTGACTGAAAGGAATCTAGATAATCCATTTCATCTAGAGCTCCATGAGGCTGCTGCACAACGATCTTCTTAATCATTTTCCTCAAAAAGGGGAAGTGAGATATTGGGCAAAACGTATCCAGTATGGCGGGATCCAGCAATGGTTTCTTGAGAAGAGGGAGAACCAAACTCTCTTTAAGAATTGGAGGAACAACTTCTTTACTTTAGGAAGAATTCACCATCAATAGGACCCACCCACCTGGACAATTTTAACTAATCAGGAGGAACATGAATCCAAAGAACCAGGTGGCCAAGCTCACAGCTATACAAAACAGTCCACTTTCTCAGGCCAAACACTTTCACACCAGTCCAAGATAAAAGGGCAAGAATTTGCCTGGGCACCTCCTTAAGACCTGCAATAAGGTTAGCATCCAGCTGAGAATACATTCAGGTAACATCAGTTTTGAACAAATTTCTCCACATAGCCGCATAAGAGGATCACTGATCCTTCCAATATGCCATTTGTTGCTACTTTGTCATGCTGTTGTTTGTAGTCATTCCGCATGATCTTCTTGCAGCAGTTAACTATTATTCTACAAATTACTTATGTCTCACCATATTGTTTCTGGGAGAGAAACTCTTTGTCTGACTCCTCTGATGAGTCCAGTCACTATGGTTAAACCTCTGGCATAGCTCTTATCTTCCTCAGAGCACAAAACCACATCAAGGTAGTGCCTCTCAGGGGATATTAATATAATTATGGCTGGTCACACAGTCAGTCATGTTTTTAGACTGTATTTGGCATTGCTATCCATCTGTTGAGTTCTTCCTAAAATTGTGGAATAGACAGGTGTTGTTTGATGATGTTAAAGGTATCACTGCAGGATGTAAACACTTCCAAATAATACTACTTTTTATTATGATTCAGTTTTGTCATTCATTGGAAATTCATAGTTAGGCTTATTAATTTTCCAGATTACAGCTTTATATATTTGTTCTATAAAAATAATTTGTCGTTCAGTGCAAAAAAATTGTTCCTATGAGGTGTATGCTTTTCCCTGACTTCTATGATAACCAATAAATACCGGCTGATCTTGCAACCCCCAGGCGGCCCATTTAAATAATCATTAAGAACAATTATTATGGCTAGAAAGAGCTGTAAGTGGCTTCTGTTGGAATGGCTGCTTATAATTAGGCAATCCTTTTTCAGAAAGAAAATGAATGTGTAATCTGAGAACAAAACAAACAGTTGAAATTCTAAGCTAGCTGTGCCAAGATCTAATGCATTAGACAGCCTCATAGTTAGTGTATAAAGCAGAACTGATGTGTGAGGGAGGAAAGAATGTGGTCATAATAGCAGGAGCATGGTTACTAATGGTAATGTGCTTCATTGTAAGAGGAGCAAAAATGAAACCTAACTGATTTCTGAAGCAATTTGCTTAGATCATACTCAAACATTTAGTTTTTTTGGTTGTTTTCTCTAAATACAAAGGCAGACAAAGCAGAAAATGATGCAATACATTCCATCTCCTTTAAAACCTGGCCTGATTATTTCTTATCCAGTCATCACTTCACTGAGGGTAAAAAAAAACTAACAACAACAACTAAGCATGTAGCCAACTCTTACAATTGATTGATATTTAGTTCATTGTATTGACAGTGAATTCTTATTATTTCTTAGGATTATATTCCACCTTTCTTATAGGGATTCAGGCTGGCATACAAGGCACTATGACGTTATTTCCTTTCACACCGTTAAGGTGTTTTTATTTTTTTCCAATCTAATTGAATTTTAGGAAAAAAAATTATAATAAAGGGCTTGGGACTTTGAAAACAGAAGAGAGCAGAACAATCATTTTCCTTCAAGTGATCTAAGACAGTGTGGAGCATCTGTGTTTGGATATGTGTGTATATATCCAACTACAAGCATGGAAACATTTGTGTATGCTCCTAGTTCAATCAAAGTTGTAGCCTTCAGTGAAAAAGATACAGTATCTCTTTCATAGACTAATAAGATATGTAGACCTACTACAGAAAGTACACCTGCTTCAAGTTTTGGGCTAAATAATGCATTTTGTACCATATCATGCAATGTGTTCTTCTAAAATCATATGTAGTTTAGGAATGTTGGTCTATGAAAACTTGGCAAAACTAACCATACATAAATTCTAAAAGTCATATGGCTTCATCAACAAAAAACAAACTAATATATTGTACACAAAGAAAATGAGGCTTTTATGCCTGACATATGTTTTAGATTAGCGTTATTTTTACGAAGTCATCAAGCAGTGAGACTGTGCCTAAATTAATTTTGGATTGTATTTCTATTAGTAAAACTCTGAATTTGTAACTAGGATGTAATCATTATACATCTGTATTTTCTTCTGATTTATTTTTAATGTACTTGTTCTGATTTGAAAGGCCATGACACTGGAAGTTCCACCCTGTAGCACCTGCAAAATTTAGGCAGAAAGCCATCTGGTTGACTGAGAGAATGCAAGACCTGATCCTGGGAAGATCAGATGGGGAGGGGAGTTGTTTATTTCGTTAAACACCTGCAGATATGTCATCTGGGAGTTTAAATGTATTACAGTTCTTGTAATTGAGGCAAAAGAAGATGCCATTTACGTGAGAAGAGAAGGAGTCTATGGTTAGATGACAGGAAATAATATTTCCCATAGAGTTTAGGGAGTACATTCTTTGTAATGGGGTTAGCTAATCCAGATAGTAATAAGAATAAGAAAGTCAGCAATCATAATCACATTTAATGGATTCCAGATGGAGATATATAATTGTTCTCATTATCATTGTATAAACTCCAAGGAAATACAATCCCAAGATACTTTCTCTTGACAATAAACCAAGTAGAAAAAAATGACAGTGGGTTGTGATTATACAGATAAAGTTGCTCAAGGACGATGATGATATCCCAAAACATCCAATTTCTAAATAAACATACGATTACTGTAACTCATGGAAATATAAATAAAAACATGACTGAAACAAAATTTTATTCAACAGGATTTCTGCTGAATTAGATAGCAGCTTGCTAAAACATAGGCAAGTTAGAAAAGGAGCATATCAAAAAGTGTAGATGTTATTTTACTTTTGTGTGCTGTAAAATCTGGAATGAACCTAAGGAAAATTGGAACTTTTTACTGTACAGCTATCATTTTATGTTTGGGTTGCCCAGGCCAATACAATTGTAGTCTGTGAAATCATGCCTCCTTGTGCCCCAAATGACTTTTGTGTAACTCTTTATAAACCTTCAATCTGCAAATGCTTTCCCTGCTACACACAAAATGGGCAAATTATGATCCCAATGCCAATAATCATTGATTGGAACAAATGAAACAAATTTGAAATTAATTAATTAATTTCAATTTCTAGATATGTTAATTAATGTAATCACAATTGCAGATATAAAATACATTTTAAAATTGATTTTGGCTACCTTTGGAAATTAAAAGTTTGAAAGGACGTATCTATATTGCTTAATGTAAGTTATCCATTCAGAACTTAATGCAAAAACTGAATGTTTCCATCTTGTACATTAGGTGACCCATAATAATATGGATTATATCATTCATCTTCATTCTAGAAATGATATGCATTATGAGAATTTATTGACTGGATTTGAACAGAAACAGATTTATCTGAAACAGACAAATCAGTTCAAAAATCCTAATATTTTTTTCACTGTAAGTCTTTAGTGCACTGGAAGATTTATAACTATTTTAAATAATCAGTTTACATCCAACTGTAGATGATTTTTTAGTCTTGTGGGTTGGCCTGACTGGCTCCAGTCCACTTCATTTTCATTTATTTAACATTTATTTTGATGGCTTGTTCCATTGAACATAATCAGCATATTTTAATGTTCACTGAGCATTAATGAGCAGTGAACATATTTTAACTGTAAAAGAATGCAAAAGAATAACATGGGGTACATGGATTGAATATAATTTCTGGGGCAGAACCAACTTATACAGGATAAGGTAGTCATACTCATGTCTAATTTAATCTTGTAACTGGAAAATTATATATGGAAGGGATCTAAAGTATGCATTATCTCCTTAAAATATTAGTTTGGCATGTATATATTCCATATACAAATCTAAGAAAAGGAAAAGATCTCAATAAGAATTCATTTTTCCTAACAGAACATCTGAATTTTGTGCTAAAATTCAGATTCTGGATCTTTTTAAAAATTGTTGTCAAAAGGTATTGTTGAAAGGATTATTATGATAACTTAATTTTATAATGTGCCATAGCAATTTTTAAAAAATCATTCGTAAAGGTATGATTATATTATACTCTATAATGATGTTCATTTCTCAGCTATTTGCTGAGAAATCTGCTCCATGAAATGGGATGGAATCAGATGTTGAACTCTCCTTTTTTCCCCTCCCCATACAAACCCAGTCTGCTTTCTTCTTTCTTAACACTTCCAAAGAGAAGAGGCAGTGAAAAGCATTAAAATATATGTGTCTGTATTCTGACTGGATCAGAATCTGTATTTTACAGGAAGTATCCCTTAGAGAGGTACACATCTCAATTATGCTTCATATTCTAGTAAGACCGCCTGGAGTTAGAAGCTATCAGACTTACAGAATTACTTGATCCACAGCAGAGTTGAAGTATTGCTGTTGTACTCTTATAAAAACAAGAAAACCTCTTTTTAACAATGTTTACTTTTCTTTTTTTTACCTATAGGCAGTGGAGAGAATAGATATCTACTTGGGAGCCTCTCAGTGGTCTATGAAGCATTTTTTTAAAGAAAAATTCAAGATGTAGCACAGTATTCAGTCTTCTTCACACTTTTAATTAAAATAGTTTTCATCAAAAAATAGCTATATATGCATACATACCCACATTTCAATCATGATAAAGAATAATCTGCATGTAAAGAAATGTATACTTTATTTATGTAATTGCTGCTTGAATTGAAATCTCTAATTGGGAAATTGGGAAAATAAGCTGAATTGCAATTTGGATGTACTGTAAATATAGCCATTCATGTGAAATCAAAAATATTTTATCAAAAGCTGATGAATAACATGTGCCATCTACAAATCATTTTTTAAAGATTTATTTCTCTAACTTTGCAGTATTATAGCTGTAAATTAATTCTTTTGTTCAACATTACTCTCAAAGACCCCAAATTCTTGATTTCTTGGTACATTCCTATAACTGGGGATTGGTCAAGAATATAGTCTTGACAAGCAACATTGATCCTAAAGAAGACCTGGACTTTTTATGGCCCTTTGGCTGTCCCTGTCTGACCTGTGTGGATTGTTTTTATTTTGAAGCCTACTTTTTTTTAAAATTTATGAATTCATAGCCCTATTGGTTCAGCCTCCTACAATAGTCTCAGTTTCTTATGTGGCCCCGTGGAAAAATTAATTGCCTATCCATGCCCTAAAGTATTGTTTCATCCAGGGGTGGGCTTCAAAATTTTAGCAACAGGCTTTCTGCCTGGTTGCTGGGTGCTCATGGCCATGGTGTGCATGGCCTAGTTGATTTCCTGCACCACAGCAGGGGGGGCATTTTGGCCCTCCCCGAGTTCCAGAAACTTTCTGGGAGGGCAAAACTGCCTCCTTGGGCTCCGGAGGCTGTCTGGAAGCCAGAAACAGGCCCATTTCCAGCTTTCCTGATATTCTGAGGGGTCCATTTTTCACCTTCCCCAAGCCTCCATGTGTGTTCTGCACTTACCTGTATCCAAAATGGGCCACGTGGGGACTCCTGGGAGAGGCGGGGCAGACGGAGCAAGCCAGGAGTGGGATTTGGGTGTTCTTCAAACTGCACAGAATCTTAACTAGGGGATCTCCCAAACCCCTGCAAACCCCCAGCAGCCCACTCCTGGTTTCATCCCCCAATAGGCAAACCTAAACTGCATGCCTTAATTTGCCAACTCCTAAACTTCATTTGACTGAACTAGTTTTGACGCAAATATCCTCATCTTTTTCTTTTCTTTTGCAATAAGGTCCTGCAAGGAGGTCCATATATTTTGTCTCTTGTGCTTCAGATAAAACTGGTAGAACATGCTTTCTTGTTGGAAGGAAGTTACACTTTGTCACTTCCTGTATACATTGTTTCGAGTTCTTCTGAGGCATCCCTTTTCCTCATGCAATATTTTTAGTCATAGCCCATAATGTTAGCTTCATTTTATTTTTTTCCTAATACAATTTGGGAAGCGCAGACAGCAGGCTTATTTTTCTGTAGTGTTTATGTAGCTGAGGTCTTCCCCCTCCTCTCACAACCCTCTTCAGATTTTTTTTTAGGGCTATAAGAAATGAGAGCCATTTGAAATTTGAGTGAATATCATATCCTAATTGAAATTCTGGCTAAATTGTAGCTGAACTACTGAGTGCTCTCTGTTAAAGATCAGAAATTGCACAGCACCTATGTGACTCAGAAACTTTCTCTAAGATAGGAGCAAACAACTTTTTTATAGAGAGTGGCATTTGATATGCTGAAGATTTTGTTCTAAATCATCAGGAAAAATTACCTTTGATTAAAAAAAATTAAATTAAATTAAAGTTTGGTATAGTGGTTAAAGAACAAGGCTAGAAACTGGAATCTGTGAGTTCTAGTCCTATCTTAGGCACAAGGCCAACTGGGTGTCCTTGGGCCAGTCACTCTTGCTGAGCCCTAGGAAGAAAGCAATGGCAAACTTCTGAAAATCTTGCCAAAAAATTTCAGGTAGTTGCCAAGAATCAACACTTATTCAAAGGCACAAAGCAAACAAAATGGAATTGCATCTTACTGATTTTAAAAATAAGATTAAGGATTTAAGAATTTTGCTTTTCATCACTTTGAAAATTACAAATTGGAAACATTTAAAGAAGCCATAGAGGCTGCAGTTTTCTGGTTGGCTATGAGATCCCAAAACTGATAAATTTTGCAGCTTCACAAGTATTGAATTTTGTTGAGATCTTATGGAATAGATTTTGTCACAAATATTAGAAATTAACTTTCCTAGATTAATTTCTGGACTTGAAGCTATATTGAATGAATCAATATGGATTGTGTGTCTGTATGTGTCTGTGTGTTTGGTTCCATTTTCTGGCCTAATAGTCTAAATATTTTGGAGTAGTTCTTAAGAAAGCAAACAAACTCACACATGCATGCTTATTAGCTACTTGAATTATCTATTCAACACTAGATAAAATTAAGTTCTGAAGAAAATTAATGTATACATAGTTTATGTATGCCTTTGACCATTTGGCTTTTGGTGTGTGGTTTATTCATCCTTGGTTTTATTATTGTTATAAGACCTAAATCAGAATTCTTTTTCCTTTAAGGGTAGGTTTTCACAGTATTTCCTTCATAGCTGCCTGAATAAACTTGGTGAAAGTTAAATGACTGCAGTGAAGTGAAATATTATTTTAAGTTTTATTTATTTATAATGCTGAAATGACAGTAGGAGCTCTAATTCAGCTCTAACAGTCTTTCAAAATTTTAATGAGAGTAGGTTACAAACCAAAATAGCATTTTTTTTACTTTTTCTGGTTCTTTATTCTTGTTTCTTTTTCTTTTTTCATTTTAATAAGCACAAATAATAATAAACAATACAATGGAGACCTTAGAATTAAGTAGTAAGCTTAAAACAGAAAGCCTTATTATCCCACAAATACTGGTCAGTGACAATAAAAATTCTATTTAACAAAAAAGTGTTTGCAGTTGTTTATTAATGCCACATTTAATTTTAGATAGAAAGTTTAAATAACTTTATGCATATAAACATTAGTTTATCATAGATTAAATCATAGTTGGTATAAACATTTTTATCTTTAAAAATTTACATTATCAAAATCATCAACATATGAATAGGATACTAACACTTTTCCTTCTCTAACCAATTATATAGCACTGAAGGTATTAAAAGAAAATTTTAACCATTTTGGAATGTAGAGAATTTCACTGGGTGAAATTCCTTTAAAGGAATTAAAACATGCAGGATAAAACAGGTTACATTAATATCACTTTATTTTTAACTTTCATATAAAAATTTCTAACTAAGGAGATAATTTTTTCCTGTCAATTGTATATAATTAATAAAGGCTGAATTCGAATTTTGAAGACCAAGATCGTAAGTTGCCTGTGACCAAGCATTGCTTATGTTCATAACAAGTTATGAAGTCAGTTACATTCTCTCTTTATAGAATCATATCATTATGATCAGTGGTGGGATTCAAATAATTTAACAACTGGTTCTCTGCCCTAATGACTGGATGGGTGTGGCTGGGTGGGCATGTGATTGGGTGAGTATGGCCAGCTTGATTGGTCTCACCCTTAGGAAATTTCTCCTTAGTCCAACTCAGAATAAAATAGCACTGTTCCAATATTTAGAATAGAATAGAATAACAGAGTTGGAAAGAACCTTGGAGATCTTCTAATCTAGTCCAACCCCTGCTTTGGCAGAAAACCCTACAGACAAATGGTTATCCAATCTCTTCTTAAAAACTTCCAGTGTTGGAGCATTTACAACTTCTGGAGGCAAGTTGTTCACTGATGAATTGTTCTGTCAGGAAATTTGAGGGGATCCAACAAAAATGAGGGAATCAATCTATTTTCCAAAGCACCAAAAGGCACAACAAGAAACAATGGATGGAAACTAACCAAAGAGAGAAGCAACCTAAGACTAAAGAAATTTCCTAAGGGTGAAACCAATAAACAAATGGAATAGCTTGTCTTCAGAAGTTGTGGGTGCTCCATCATTAGAGGCTTTCAAAAAGAGTGAGGGGAGTACACCCCAAAAGGACAGTGCCAGGAACCACTAAAACAATGCAGAAAACTTAAAACTGCCATTCCCCCCTTTTTTAAAAAAAGTCAACCCCAAAGCAAATGCAACAGCTGAGAGGGAAACTAAGAGCAGCCACTCATGCTAATTGAAAGCCTGGGCATTCTGCCAAAAAACATTAATCCTTCCAACTCTATTATTCTATGTTCTCTATGTTATAAATTGGATGCTCCACAGCAGAAGCAATACAGCTGGCTGGACCACACATGCATTAAATTCATGGCCTGTATGATCAAGCTGCATCATTGTCCCCTCCTGTATCTTTCCCCCCAGGAAGAAACAAGAAACTGCAGCAGCTATAAAAGGTCTTGGGGAACTCCAAAAGTATCAGCTGATCACAGAAGTGTTACTTAATACTCTTTATAATGAAAATGTTTGTAATCTTGTCCTTTTTCCTGAAGGGAAGAGGTTTATCCCATCCCTAGATGGGTAATTGATGAGTTTCCCTGCCCTAATCCTGTCAGTTTCTGTTGTTTATTGACTTGATTCAGCATGTATCTGCTGCATTCCAGCTGCAACTATTAAGTGGTTCTTGGCTGTCTGCCTGGAGCTATTAACTGAAGGGAGAGAGAGAAAAAAGTTTCTTGCATTTTAATTTTAACCTGTTCTCCAAACTGCATAAGCAATGATGGTCAGGCGAACCAGTGAGAACTGGCTGAATCCCACCTGTGATTATGATATTCAACCCATCGTACCATTATGGCATTCCCAACAGCAGCAGTTTAGGTAGCAAGGTCATTCTCTACCAGGAAAAAAGAAAGTTCTATAAGCAATTGACTTTCCATTTCTATCTACAGATCCCATTCCAAAGAGTTAAGAGTTATATAGCAGTCTATCTGGAGAGTAAGTAGGGTCAAAGTCACTTCCTGAAACTGTCTTTTAATTTATTGTATATTTCTCCATTTTCTGCTGTTTCACAATCTTGGGTTTGTGTTGTGGAGAGCCTATCTGTATTTTGCTGAGTTGTAGCTACAGTAGATAGATGACTTCTCAGTTATTAAGCTGATAAAAAAATAAAAAATAAAAAAGCATATAAAAATTAAAATAGCAAGTTGAAAGCTAAAATAAAATGAAATAAAACAGATCGCATGGATTCAGAGATGCTTACCCATTGCCATCTTGAGGTTACCCTGCAGCTATATAGCAGCTTTTAAAATGATAGGTTGTTTAATGTTCATTTTCAAATGGTCTCTAAAGCATACTTTGAAACAAATGCATTAGCAAATTAATTAGCCATTTCATTGTAGTTTTCATAATTCTTAGCCACATAGGACTGATTTAGAAATGATGTAAACTACCATCCAGTGTGCAATAGTGAAGATGTTATGAATATAAAGTGTATGTATTTCTAAAAGAAAGTATGGTTGATAACAAATAGTAAGGTACAGCTAAAGCTTAACTGGGAGGGAAAATGTTGGATTCATGTCATAACTTATTCTGTCATAACATATGTCATAGAAACTTTGGTGCTATTTATTTCTACATCAACATCTATAGAAAATCAATTTCTTAGCAGCAAATACATTTCCTGTGAAATAGATTTGTATTTCAAATAAGGCAGATAATACTATTTATTGTTAACTATAGTGAACTCTGTGAACTGTTTTGCATTGTAATGTAGTCTCTTTTTTAGACAATGCTTAAATATATTCCAAATTATAGGATTCTAATATAACAATTAGTTATATCAACAGACAGTGTATAGAAAACATCTGCTTGGAATTCAGAGATAAATAGATATATTTTTATTGAAATACGCTGATGCCTTTAATTTAGCATTTGTAGCTATTGGATAATATCTGGACAGATTTGAACACTTTTAACATTTGGATTCAATAAATATAATTTTAGAATATTGCTAACTATCAATCAAATCAGTGGATCTTAAATCATTAACTTTGGTTGAATTGTTTTTAGTTTGATTTTGCTCAATGTTGAATTTTGTTTGAATGGCCTTGTTTACAAGTGACCACCTGCAGCCAAGATATATAAGTAATATGTTATATTCTCTAAGCACAGTGAAAACATAACATAAAAATTAATTTATCTGTAAAATGTAGAAAATTGCTTTATGTCAGAGAGAATTAATCATAATATTGCTGAAGAAAAATCATTTCCATTTGCATAACCAGGTATCTTAAATAATATAGAATCTCTTTGAATTGGCATATATGTATGTGCTGCCAAGTTTTTACTGACAATAAATCTGTTTCAGGCAACATTGTATTACAACATACTTGTGAGTCTTGATGTTTGGCAGAGTTGAAGAAAATACTCATTTAGAACAAAAATAATTTATTCTAAAATGATCACTGTTTGAATATAACTCACATTTCCTCAGACTTTGTCAAAAGAAGGCAAGGATTCAGATTGGGCTACAGACATTTGTATAGGATTTCCCCATAGGGTGAGCATATGGATTTGCCCTGCCCATTGTGACTTTGCCTTGAATGCTTCTAAAATGAGCTGTTTTCTGTATCACTAAAGCATTGTTGGAGCAAAACAATATTCTTACAATGGGTGAGCAAATCATCTTAGACCTGTTTCAAATTGTGCAGTTTCTTTTCAATTTATGATTCAAAATTCAGATTGTCAGTCAAATCAATTTATTATAGATTTCAATTGGATAAAATTGTGAGTGTCCATGCACAAAATCCATTAAATCTTTTCATCAGTTTGAAGGCTTCTGATTTGTTTTGTCTCATTGAATCATTAATCAGTTCGAAACTTTGATTCAGTCAAAATTCCCTTGAACTGAAATGTCAAGTTAAAGATTTGCACAGCCTAATTCATATCTAGCTTCAAATTGTTATTCTTATATTCTCAGTTTTGATTCTTCTTAAACTTCACAGTTTCAGTTCTACTTTTATCCTGACCTGCTATCATCCTAGCCATTTAGTTCTGTCTCTTCTTGTATTTGCTTTCTAATTCTTCACATAGTGTTTAATCCTGACTTATGAAAGACAGGCAAATCTATCACTTGCAATTTTGTTCACTTCCTCATTTTCCAATTTATATGTTCATTTTAATTTATGTTTGCATCGGTTTGTTTATAAAATAAACAAAATAGTATACGGTGATGTTTTCATGTTCATTTTTGTCGTGTGTGTGTGTGTGTGTGTGTGTCTCTGTGTGTGTATTTCCCTTTGAGTTTTTTTCCCTTTTTGTGCTTTTTTTCCATATGAATTTTATCTAGTTTGGACATTTATATGTGAATAATATGTCTATATGAAGATATTCTCCCTGTCTCCCAATTTGACATGCATGTATGGAAATTATCTCTGACAGAGACATAGTTCTTTGTAATTAGTGTCTGCCATCATTATAATTCTGAATCATGTATTGCTGACACAATTTTCATTTCATTCTCCTTTCTGAATTCTTTTGCACACTGATACTGGTTTTACATTTCATCTCAACATTACTCTTCTGGATCAGCGCAGCTTCAAATAGCGCCTCATACAGTCTAGCAGATATTCCTTCATGAAGATCATATTAACTGGCTAATTAGAGGCATGATGACATTGTTTACCCAAAGAAAAGTATATCATATGCCCTGTTAGCTTTCCATTCCTAATGAAGAGACAAATATTCAACACCACAATGCAAACAAAATTCTGGTAGCTTAACTGTCTCATATTTTGCAATCAGCTACATTCTTCTCCACTTTGAATCACTTTTCTCTCTATTTCAGCAAATAAAAAACATTTGTGTCTTTTCAAGTGCAGAGTGGCAAGCAGATTAATGATTAAAAAAAACAGAACTCAAAGTCCAGTTGCCAAGGAATGTGTCTGAAATGCATTCAGCAGAGTCCACAGTGCACAATTTAAGGGTAATTATGGAGAAAAAAAGTGGCAGAGAATTTGCTCCTGCAATCAGAGGGTTAGCATAAGGCTTGAGAAACTTAACTTTAGAATAAGAGGGGCAACATTTTAAGATCAAGTACTGAGCAACTTTTAGGATTCTGAATATAGAACCATTGAATATGTCAGTCCCGATGATAGAAATCAAGAGTCAAATTATTGCATTGGGACAGAAAACATAATTAGGGTAGGAAAATCTATTATTAAAGCTTATTGATCCTCAGTAGCATTGCTCAATCATTTTGGAAAACATTGTGTTGCGTTAGACAATGTGGGTCCAGCCTGGTCTTTTAATACACTCTTAACTGGAACACCACTTGAAATGCAAAACAGATTGACCAAAAGTGGGGCTTAAAGTATTTGTTTTGTAATAGCATGATACATCAATGGCAATAAGAGATTTCTAGCATCTGCTATCTTCTCAGAGATACCAATCTTCAGTGCAACATTCTCCTTCCCCCAGGTTTTTTGGCTATTCACTGCTCAGAGTTTATGTAAGAGAGATCTACAAAGTACAATAAAACTACTAGCCTATGAATTCCTGAAGTGGTACGCTAATTTTTGTGGGGTGTGATTTCCTCTGTGTGTGTGTGTGTGTGTGTGTGTGTTTTAAAACAAGGGAGTTTGGATTTGTGGTTGGAATAGGGACATGAAGATAAGGACTAAGTTTATAAATTTTCAAAGTTTACAAACTTTTTACTAAGTTTGGCTAATTGTAAAGTTCAGCTAATTTTTATAATGAAAAGTCTAGCCTTCTAGGTTCTTTTTTATGGTCATTTTTATGGCCAACATTTCAATACCGCATTTCTCCTGTTATTCATGTAAACTCCACTCAAATGCCTTCTTATTCAAGAACGGCAAACTTCCAGTATTCCAGATGTCAGTAAATTACAACAACCAGTAGGATTAACAAGAAATTGATGAGGGATGCTGAGACTTATAGTTGAGATCTGGAGAGCTATATTTTTTATTTATTTTATTTATTTATTTTGTCAATCGCTTACAAGGATAAACATCGTTGTGAATACATGAAATGAATACATATAAGAAAAATAAAAGAAACAACAGGACAGGGACGGCCGGCATGTTGGTGCACTTATGCATGCCCCCTAATATCTTTGTGTATCAGTTTAAACAAAACTTTTTAAGAGACAGAGATCTTGTAAAAAGATTTTGAAAGAGTTTCCTTGTTTTTCAGTGGCTGTCAATCTTTATGGTTTTTATTGATGCTGTTTAATTCTGCTTCTTGTCTCTTTTAACAGTCTGAAAGTCTGTTAATTCCTGGCTGATACTCCTCTCCTCTTCGTCTATCATCTCTTTTCTCCACACCTCTCCTCTCCTCTGCCCTACTTCGACCAATCTGTACTGATATGCAGTTTGACAGTCTGTTTTCACATCCATCTTTCAAAACATATTTATTTCCCCAATTCCTTTAGATCTCTATTAATGAAGTTAAGTGATTCCTGATCTATTCAGCTGACTGGGAGTCATATGCCTGATCTGTCAGCTGACTGGGAGTCATATGCCATAAAATAGTTGGCTTTGTTATTCTAATTGAACTTCATTTGAAACTTGCAAATACATAATTTGTGATTTGTTCCACAACCAGACCTGGTCATGGTTTTGCTGCTATTACTGAGCTCTTCTACTGTCCAGAGTCAGGTGCTACATACATTTGATATAGATAGATAGATAGATAGATAGATAGATAGATAGATAGATAGATAGATAGATAGATGTGTGTGAGGATGGGGCAGGGAGGGAGGGAGACAGAGAGAGAAGAAAGAGAGAGAGCCCTTACACAATCAAATTGTGGAATCTGGTGATTCCATGTATAGGCATTATTTTAATTGTTTGAAGAATTATAAACTGGCAAAAACTGATAAGTAGTTCTCTTTCTCTCTGAGGTTGTAAATAGTCCAACTAATTTTTCTTCCTTAATATTTGCAGCCTGGATCAGTGTCTAGAGTATAAACTTGGATAGATATCATATTACAGGAGTGTTCACAAAGACTATGGTATATTACAATCATTGATTCAATTAAATCCAAGTACTGTTCTTTCTATATCCTTCATGATTATGAAAGCAACATCATTTCTTTTTTTGTTTGTCATGTCCTGAGTGGTAAACCATGATCTTCTTAGTGAAAGTGTATAATTCCAATCCATTTCATTTCATTGTCTGCCAGTTCATTTAATCTTTTGCTACACTAAGCTTTCTCACGTTTATGATTCTATATTCCATATTTTAGATTTTCTTTTATTGCATGGCAATGCCATCAACTAGGTGAGAGAAAAGCTTTAATCTAGCTGTGGCATAAACATCTGTAATACTCTGAAAGTTGTCCCTCAGTAGCATATTGCCTGCCATCTGACCTAAGGGGCCCATCATCATCCAGCACTACATCATCAATCACTTTATCTTGTTGGTCCATATGGTTTTCTTGATAAAATATCAGGAGTGTTTTACTATTGCTTTCTCCCACACAGTATGAAATTATGCTTTTGCTGTTATTTTCTGAGGCTGTAAATACATTCTGAACTGAACTGCCTTTGTTGTCAATGCTGAAGTGATTCTCTGCCTCCAGCATCTTCCTATATCTGTTTTGCGATATAGGTGCTTGTTTGGTTTAACTGAGCTGATAATTTCATACTTTGGGTTTATTCACATATTCTGCCAATATATTCTTTGCTTATGCCTTCCAGAAACACAAATTTTCCCACCACAGCCAATATATGCAGGGAAAGAAGGAAGGAATGAACATAATATGATTATCTGTGCCACTGTTATTATGCATTTTGAATTTACTGTTCAATGTTTTGTTTTGTTTTTTAACATCTTTGTGCATTAGCTGAGGGAAGAAAACCAAGGTCCAATGTTTTACTGGCCGGTTGTGAATCCCAGAACATGCTTCTGAAATTTGGTAGCAAAATTGAATAATGTTATTGATTGTTATTGTGTTTTACTGAAGTAATCAGTAAAATGGATATGTTAAATCTATAGTTTAGCACACCTATTTGACTTTGGCTCTTTCAATCCACCGTGGGGAATTATTGCTACTATTAGGTGCTGTTCAGCCTTGGCCATTGGAATCAAAAACAAGCAAAACTTTCTGCATGCAGATTGTCCTGGAAATACAGCACAGCACTTACCAGAAATTCTTGCTTTTCCAAGTCCTAATTCTACATGTTTGTTTGTTAAATGTTTAAACCTTGGGGGAAGAGGAGAAATCCTGAAGACAGTGTACAAATAGTATATTCAAGTATTAAAATAGTATAGTCAATGTAAGGAATAAATTTTTAATAAATAATAAATAAATACTGGTATTTATTAGCCACAACTAAGAATTTAATTACTCTGTAAAATAATGACGTATGGTTTAATTTCAATTCCTAATTTAAGAAGGTGCTATTCTGAATGTTTCTCTTAAGAAAGCCATTCCCTGAAGACACATCTTTTACACAGCTTCATCATCCTCATTTAAAATATTTATTTTCAGTACTGCTTGTTTCTATCCTGTTGCACATTGGAATTAGTCCTCTGGGATCTTTCTGAGCTTCATCTGAGAATGAAGACAGTGCCACAATGCAGCACAAATAGGGACCTCACGCATTCAGTGAACACATGTCAGATCAAAGAGCCTGTTTCCATCCAATCTCTATCCAATCTTTGAATATTTAACTAGACTTTAGCACTTTGTTAGCAGTCTGTGCATAGTTCATATATTCACTTCAGCGAATATCAGTAATAGGTCAGATTCTACTTTTAGTATGTAAAAACTAATTGAACAGAGATGTGAGACTCAAAGCTGAATCCAATATGGCCATGAAACAAAACTACAAAAATATTCAATATAAATTGAGTAAATAAATAAATACATACATATATCTTGATCTTGATCCATCTTACAACTGGTGGAAGTGACAAAACATGAATTATGATGCAAACTCTGTTCCTTATGTAGTTGTGTGTGATATAGCAATGCAACAATGAAAGGGGAGAGTCTGTACCATTATGTCACAATGCCCATATTTTTACTTTAACATCATTGTGGATAGAAACAAATATTTATGAACTTTAGATATGTATAATCACTGCACAACTCTTGATAACTCAATAAGAGAAAAAATAAAATTATACCATTTTAGATTATGATGTTCTATTCCATTGTATATCATATTTTCTTGTTGCTTTTGTTGTATGTTTGACTATATGTCAAAAGATAACCATGTATTTTTGGCTTACAATTTTCATCTGTTCAGATCAGAGATAAGGAACAACTTTACGATACTGTTATTTTCAAACGTGATTTAAGCCTAGCTCTTCACATATTAACTTCTCAGCAGATATCATCCACATTTAAAAGATTTGGTTTTGTCCGGAAGCTGTGATTCTTAAAAATGGGGAAAAAAATCTATAAATTATTAGTTGTATTATTAGGTTGACCTTAGGTGATGAGATGAAGAAAATAAAAAGATACTATTTGTTCTAGGATCTACTTACCAGTCTGCCCAACAGCGATGTTCAAAAAGTCAGTATTGCAATCAGGCATTTACTAACTCATAATCTGTTTGAATGTCTTTCACAAAGAGGCCAATTCCTTATGAAGTCATCTCATAATCAACAAATGAAACCATTCTGTTAAAGTCAGATACATATTCAAGCAACAGTGAACTCACTTACCAATCTGTCTACAAACAGGTCATGCTGCTATTGTTATAATGATTATGCTGATAGAGACCAGCTGCCTGAGAGGTTTGTTGGGATTAACTGGTAGGAATAAATTAAAGATTGTTTCATCTTAAGTGTGCAGTAGGAACTTGGCAGGTTCAGAAAAATCAATTTGTCAATGGAGATTTTTGTTAAATCAATTATGATGCAGGAGATGAAAAATTCCACATATTTTTTAACAACAAAGGAAATAAATTATTATGAAACTAACAATGTTACTTGGCTCTAAACTATTTCTTAGTGAGACAGTCAATGTGTTGCTTTCAAATAACTTTGAAAGGACGTTTATACCACATAATCTGAAAAGTGGTTCATGCTGGCCTTGGCAATGAGAGAAAATAGTCTGTTTTTATTATTTGTCAGCAGCAGCTCACATGCCCTATCACTTGATCAGAAAGAAGTGGATATCTTTTATAATTGCATACAAATGTTTTGAGCCAAGAAAAGCTTATGAAAATATAATCTTACTCTTCAGCAAGAATTTCCAGAAATGTTGATTTTAGGTAGAGAAAAATGGTTCTGCTATTAGCATCATTTTTTGAAAAGGCAGATCTAAAGATAGGCAGCTTCACAGATGGAGTTCATAGGTCAATATTTAAAAGCAATTAATAGAAACATGTCATGATGTAATAAAGATATTTTATGAGAATTAATCTGTGATGCCTTTCATTGCACACATTTAGATAATTCTTATAGTGAGTTGGAGATTTAAACCATTTCCAGCAACAATATAAAACAGCATTAGCCCAAGTCCCTTACAGGTATTAAAAGTTTATTTATTTAGCATGTTTCAATACTGGGATATTCTGGTAAGTTCTTTGGTTTATAGCTTTATAGTGGTTTGTTGCTTTTGGTAAATTTGTATTGATTTTAAGACCCCCCCAAAAGTTTAATGAATACAAATAGTGTAAAAGAGAGAGGCAGGAGGAGATGAGGATAATGATGAAGATGATGATAATGATTTGTCTGCCAGGTTGCTTATCTGCTTGAATACAAAGGACAGAAGTATCATTTAAATGTACCAGCAGATAGAGCCAGTTGAAACAACTACAGCAAACTCACTCTGAAATACTGAATTTGCTTCAACTGGCTCTATCTGCTGGTACATTTAGAGAATAGAATAGAATAGAATAGAATAGAATAGAATAGAATAGAATAGAATAGAGCTGGAAGGGACCTTGGAGGTCTTCTAGTCCAGCCCCCTGCTAAAGCAGGAGAGCCTATACCATCTCAGACAAGTGACTGTTCAATCTCTTCTTAAAAACCTCCAGTGAGGGAGCGCCTACAATTTCTGAAGGCAAGCTGTTCCACTGGTTAATTGTCCTCATTGTTAGGAAATTTCTCCTTAATTCCAAGTTGCTTCTCTCTTGATTAGTTTCCAACCATTATTTCCTGTCCTGCCCCTCTGGTGCTTTGGAGAATAAATTGAGCCCCTCTTCTTTGTTGCAGCCTCTCAAATACAGAAATACTGTTATCATATCACCCCTAATTCTTCTTTTCTTTAGACTAGCCAGACCCAAAACCTGCAGCTGTTCTTCAAATGGTTTAGTCTCCAGGCCTTTGATCATCTTAGTTGCTCTTCTCTAAACTTTTTCCAAAGTCTCAACATCTTTTAAGTAATATGGTGACCAAAATTGGTTGCAGTATTCCAGGAGTGGTCTTACCAGGGTTTTGTAAAGTGGCACTAATATTTCACGTGATCTTTATACAATCCTGGGTTGTATAATGCCTCTGCTTATACAACCCAGGATTGTATTAGCTTTTTTGGCGGTGGCTGCACATTGCCGGCTCATATTCAAGTGATCATTCACTAGGACTCCAAGGTCCCTCTCACAGTTACTGTTTATGAGCCAGGTCTTGTCTAATTTGTGATTTTTCCTGCCTAAATGTAAAGTGTTAAGTTTGCATGGAGAGACAAGACACGGAGTGCTTCAGCTCTTTTTTATTGTGACTTTCAGCTCAGAACGGACCCGAATGGCTCAGCCGCGGCAGCTATTTATAGCCGGCTGCGCGCTGCCAGCCAATCAGAGTGCAGGACTTTTACAACCAATGATTTCAAACACTTTACAACAACAATCATTTCAAACTCTGCATACATAACACCCCTCCCCACTAGGTTTGGTCCATACTCAAACCCCATCTATCTAATATACTCTTGTAAATAGGTGGGGCTCTTACAGGTACGTTGAGACCTGCATGGTTCAGGTGTTTTGGGAATCTCACCTTGTGAGGAAGGAAATGTATCTGCCAACATTCCCTTATTAGGATTTCTTGTATTGGTAGAACCTGTTTGGTTACTACAACCTGGTCTCTCCTCCCAATCTATTTCCAACCCAGTGTTATCCTCCAAGTCTGGTAATGATGTGCAATCCTCCATTTGTAAAAATGGTTGTTGGGACTGTGACAGAGTTTGGGATGGTTCCTGTCATGTTAGCTCGTTACACATGGGGTTGATTCTTACTTGCTCATTACCTCCATTATCTCCCCCTTCCCCCCTAGAAAAGGCTGTGGGGATGAAGTCTAGAGAGGAGCAAGGGTGATGCTCCAGAGGCAGTCTGGACCGTAACTGGTCTATGTGCCTACTCCACAAGGCATCATCCTCAGTTTGAACCCTGTAAGACCTGGGCCTGTAACCTGGGTTATCTCTGCAGGAATCCACAATGGTTCGCCTACAAGGTTTTTAGCATAAACAAAATCACCCATGGAGAATTGGTGAGTTTTGCTAGTGGAATCTAATGGTGCATTGGGTGCGTAAGTGGGGTGAAGGCGGTCCAGCATAGACCTGAGTTTTCTACCCATCAAAAGCTCGGCTGGAGTTAAATTAGTGGATGGGTTAGGAGTGATGTGTTGGATACTGAGTAGTTTTTCAACTTTCTCAGTGATGTCCCCTGGACCCAATTGTTGGAGTTTCTCTTTAGTAAAACGTACCATGCATCCAGCCCGGCCGTTAGTCAAAGGATGCACAGGGGCTGTAAGGGCATGTCTGATACCCTGTTGTGCTAGATATGATTCAAAAAGGTTGGCAGTAAATTGAGGACCATTGTCAGAAACAATAACATCAGGTAACCCATGAGTTACAAAAAGTTTCTTAAGCTGTTTGATAACAGCGTCTGCTGTGGTGGAGGCCATAGGGATAACCTCCAACCATCTGGAGTATGCATCTACCACAATAAGGAAAGTGTGCCCTCTGGTAGGGCCAGCAAAATCAATATGAATCCTGGACCATGGACCCCTAGGACATTCCCATTCCTGTTTGGGGGCAAGAGGAGGTGCAGGCCTGACTTTTTGACAGTTTGGACAGGATGCAACCCAGTTTTCTACCATTTTGTCTATACCTGGCCACCATACATAACTCCTGGCCAATCCCTTCATTCTGACAATACCCGGTGACCCTCATGTAACATTTCCAAGACCTCTTTTTGAAGTTTTGCAGGAATAACCACTCTGTTACCCCACAGAATACATCCCCTTAAGACAGATAATTCAGTTTGTCTAGATTTAAAAGGTTGGGAAACCTGAGGTAGATCTTGAAGTGGCCAACCTTTTTTAACCCAGCCCACAACAGGAGCCAATAAAGTGTCTTTGGCAGTTTCTCTAGCAATTTCAGCAGCATGGACTGGAAGCTTGGCAACAGTTTCTAGAAAAAAGGTGTAAGTTTCAGGAGCAGGGTCCTCAGTGCATAAAGGAAGTGGGCAGCGACTCAAAGCATCTGCGTGCCCAATGTCTTTTCCAGGTCTATGGATAAGTTTATATGAATAAGCAGCAAGGAATTCAGTCCATCTCAGCATTCTGGGTGACAGGATGACTGGCGTTGGTCTATCTCCTGCCACAATTCCCAAAAGTGGTTTGTGATCTGTGACAATGGTGAATCTTCTTCCATAGACGATTCGTGGAACTTCTTGACTGCTGCAACGATTGCCAAAGCTTCTTTGTCCAGTTGACTGTAGTTCCTCTCTGCTTTAGTTAAAGTGTGAGAGTAAAAGCAATGGGAGCTTCCCTCCCACTGGGAAGCCTGTGGCTCAGCACTCCCCCCACTCCAAAAGGGGATGCATCACAAGTTAATACTACAGGTAAATTCTCAGAAAACTGTATCAATACACAATCAGAAGTGATTAGTCTCTTGATATTGTTAAATGCAGTTTCTTCTTTTCTGCCCCAAACCCATGCAGATTTTTTATCCAGTAATCTATGTAAGGGTTCTGCAGTGGTTGCTTTCTGAGGTAGAAACATATGGTAGAAATTAACAAGTCCCAGGAATGCTTGCAAGTCAGTTTTGCATTTTGGTCTGGGGGCTTCTTTGATTGCCTGGACTTTGGCTTCTGTGGGGTGGATGCCCTGTTTATCAATCATATATCCCAAGAATTCTACTTTGTCAGTTCTTAGTGTACACTTTTCTTTTTTTACTTTTAACCCTGCTTTTTGAACCTGGTCAGGACTTCTCTGGTTTCTCATGTAATTGAGTGTCATTTTCAGCAGAGATTAAAACGTCATCAAAATAAGGCACCACCCCAGGTAACCCTTGTAGCATCCTCTCCATAAGGCTTTGAAATATGCCTGGTGCCACACTTACTCAATTGTAACCTCTTGCATTTGAATGCACCCGATGGGTTACAATGGTTTGAGCTTCTGCAGTTAAATCGTCTACTGTTAACTGCTGGTATGCTTGGGCCAGGTCCAGTTTGGCGAAGACTGTGCCCCCGCCCAGAGAATGTAATAAATGATGAACCATTGGAACCGGATATGCGCTCTGTTGTAGCGCATGGTTCAATGTCCCCTTGTAATCCCCGCAGATTCTCACAGAACCGTCAGCCTTGACTGGCATGACTACGGGTGTCTCCCACCTGGAGTGGTCTGTGGGCTCTAGTACCCCTTGGGCTAATTGTTCATCGATTTTTTCCTTCAAGGCAAATGGTACCCTCCTGGGTTTTAAACGGATTGGTTGTACCTTGGGATCTAAGTACAACCTCAGACTTCAATGATTCTTCCAATCAGTGTTGCTCACGTGATTGATGCCAGTTACTTCGATGCCCAGCGGGTTGAACCACTCCAGTCCCAGCAAACTTGGGCGATCTTTATCTACGATGGTCAGTGGTAGGCGTTTGATGTGGCCTTTGAATTTCATGTTGAATTCTCTTGTTCCAACTATTGGAATCTTGTTCCCTTGGTAGTCTTTAAGAGTTAGTGCTTGTTTTTTGAAATGAGACTTTTGAATATCTGGTATTAGTCTTTGAATAGTGTCCCATGACACCATGGATAGGTATGAACCTGAGTCCACTTCCATTTGGCAAGGTCTGCCCTCAATAAGTACCTTGACATGCACTTTCCTATTATTTAATGAAGAGGAATGACCAATAGTTACTGTTTGATGAGTTTCATTTTTTCCATTTGCTTCTGTGCTGTGCCCCATTTTCTCGCTGGTGTTGTTTGGTTTGACTTCTCTGTCTTTGTTGTTTGCAACAAACTTCCTTCTGTTTGGTGGAGTTCTGGATGATTTGCAGACTCTTGCAAGGTGCCTTCTTTTTTCACAACGGAGGCAAATGGCATCCAGGAATTTGCATTCAGTGCGGGGGTGGTTTCCTCTACAACCTATGCAATGGAAATCTCACCTCTTTCTTCCCAGGTCGTTTTGTTTCTGCTCCATTCTGAGTCTGTTAATTCCTTCTTCTTCTCCACTGTATTCTGACTCAGATTCAAGTTCATCAAAATGAGTTGTGGTGGTCTTTTCACCATCAGAATGGCCCTTAGTCTTGTTCATCTTTCTCATGGCTGCTGCTGAGGTTTTGATGGCTTCTGCTGAGGTTGCTTCATCTATGGCTTCTTTCAGCGTAATTTTTGGTTTCATAAGTAATTTTCTCTGCAAGACCTTGTCTTCAAGGCCCAATACAAAACGATCGCGCATGGCCTCCTCTAAAACGCTGAATTCGCACACACACCCAATGTTCCTTAAACTTGCCATGAAGTCACTGACACTTTCGTCTTCTCCCTGATCGCGGCGATAAAACTTGTGTCTCCTAATGAGGCACGATACTTGGGGCGTGTAGTGTGCCCTTAAAAGTCTTTCCAGATCAGACCATGCCATTACCTTCACGTCTGCTGGGGCAGCCAATGCCTTCGCCATCTTGAAGACTGCAGGACCGCAATAAGTAAGAAAAACCGCTCTCTTCCGTTGCTCAGAAATGGAGGCCAGATCGTTTCCTTCTAAATACATCTGAAACCGATCTGCATACGACTCCCAGTCTTCATTCTTTGGATCGAACGGAGCTGGTGGGGTGTTCAGCACAGCCATTTTGCTCTTCTGCGATCCGCGTTGCCTTCTCCTTGGGAAAATGCCACCTTCATCGCCAGTGTTAAGTTTGCATGGAGAGACAAGATGCGGAGTGCTTCAGCTCTTTTTTATTGTGACTTTCAGCTCAGAACGGACCCGAATGGCTCAGCCGTGGTAGCTATTTATAGCCGGCTGCCGCGGCTGCCAGCCAATCAGAGTGCAGGGTTTTCCCGCACTTTTACAATCAATGATTTCAAACACTTTACAACAACAACCAATCATTTCAAACTCTGCATACATAACATAAAGTTTTGCTATTCTCCACATCACAATTCATTTTGTTGGATGGGGCTCATTGTTTAAGTTTGTCAAGATCTTTTTGGATTTAGATTATACTTCTGTCCTTTGTATTGAGGCAGATAAGCAACTTGGAAGTCAAATCATCATCTTCTTCTCCTTCTGCTTCTCCTCTTTGTCCTTCCCTTCCTCCCTCCCTCTCCCTCCCTCCTTTCCCTCTCTCTTTTGAATTATAACCAGAATAATTCCAATGCAAACCATGACAGTCTTGACATTGGCAGGGCAATATGACATCAAATGCATTTGGCATCAATACATCAGCTAATTGTGGGCATATTGGTACCCACTCAGGTGTCTTTTATAGCTGTGGGATAGTCATTATATATATTGCTTTCTACAACAATTTTGTATATAATCCAAAACACAACACAAAATTATTTAAATTGGAACTTCCATAGCATCATTAAATCTAGACTAAAATTATCTAATTGGACCATTGGATTAGCAGCAGTATTCTTACCTTATTCTATCATCAGGTTGGTGTAATTTATCCATGCCTCATTAGAAAGCTGATATCATAATTGAGCTTTTAATCCATCAAATAGCTAATGCAAAAGGAAAGGTAAGGAGCCCTGTAAGTCTCATATTTATAAGAACAGAACCAATTTACCATCCATGTCACTGCTTACATTATAGTTCTTATATTAAAATTCTCTCAATAAACTCTTTCTCCATGTACATGTAGAAACAGAGAAGGCAACATAATCAAATAGCAGATATGACTGGAATATGTTTTTTACCATGTTATAATCCCTTGCAGTCATCATCCTTGCAGTCACATCATGAACCAAAGCCAGCTCAGAATCAACATTTTAAAAAGAAATTCCACTACAAAAGTAGAAAAACAATAAAATAATTAAGCAAAGTTTTTATCTGAATTCCATTAGCCTAGATTTCAAATATGCATTATGGGTTTCTTTCCCCTTCTGCCTATAGACCAGGGTTGTCAAATTCTCAGCCTGCGGGCCAAATGCTTCACATGCTGGCCATGCCCACACCTAGTTTAGCGAAGGGGGAAAAAAGTCCCAATACGTCATGTGATGCCCCCATGACAATGACACCCCTGCCCTAGACTAATGCAAAACAGCAGGCAAATATTTGCTTAACAAGGGGATAGGGAGATGGTCATGAATGAGCAGCATTTGGTTCTACTTTACAAATATTCATTTCTACTTACTAGATATATGAACAAGCAAATGAGAACAAGGACAATTGGAAAGAAGGACAAATGACAATAAAGAAGAACACACTATTAAACTTCCTTGCATATACAACAAATTGCTCTGGAAAAACTACAAAAAAGGTGCTGAGATCCAAATGTATATAAAATTACTTTTTTCATTATCAAAAAGGCTGGCTTTCAATTGCAAAAATGTGGATAATAATCACAAAATGACAAAAATTAGTTTAAAGTACAACATTTATTTGATTTCCTCATTAGGATCTTATTCTTCTGTATTCATATAAACCCTGTCTGAGTTCCAAATACCAGTCAGGAAGAATTCAGGAAATGAAACAAATGTTTTGGGGAAAGTAGAGAAGTAGAAAAGTAGAGAAGGCAAATATATAGTTTGTTTTAAAGTTTGGTTGCATCCTTTCCAAAATGGATACTTCGATATGTCATCGTCAGTTAACCTATCATTCTCTAACATGGCTTATTGCTTTGAAGTTCTTGTTATACATGTAGATCATTTCCTAACTATCTGATAGTAATATAGAGAAATCAAGATTCTGTTAACTTTATCTGCATGATTTGGTGCCTTGAGTTAAAGAAGCTTTCTCAAGACAGGGCCTGCCTACAGTTTCAGACTAAAACTTCCATTAAAGGAGCTAGCACAGTTAGAAATAAATGAAGTTATATTCCCCAACATCTTGATGAATCCATGTTGTAATGCACAAAAATGTTGTAAATAAGCAATGCTTTTGATCAGTCCCATTTTAATCAACTATTAGATTTATTAAATTTTGAATCTGCCAGGCCCTATAGTCACAAACACTTATCATACACTATTCTGGAAGATGTTAGGAAGGTCAAATGGAATAGTAGATTTTATGTTTGAGAAGCAACATACACAAACACTTATCATACACTATTCTGGAAGATGTTAGGAAGGTCAAATGGAATAGTAGATTTTATGTTTGAGAAGCAACATACATCACTATACATGACAACCAACAAATAAGGCTAAAAAAATTCCTATGATGAAACCAATAAGTATTTCTGGGAAAAGGAAATAACTCTCTACAAAGTCAATTATGAGCTCTGAGATAACATGCCTTTTAAAGCTTGAGTGCTTTTCCTGAGTTTCTTCATTTACTGTCTTAGCTGATTAAAAGATGGATAATTCAAAGAAGTGTATTTTAAAAAATAATAAAAAAATAAAGTCAGAATGTGTTTATGATCAATTTTGATCAAGATAACTATGATTTGCACAAGTAAACTGATAACAGAATTTCAATTTATGATAGCCATTGCCCAGACAACAAATACAAAGTAAGGAAAGAAAGATCAAAAGTATCCTCAAACCCAAATCCATCCTCATAAGGAATATTGTGGAGCACCAAGGCTTATTTTTCAATGTGGATTCTGTGTTGCAGTTTTGAAGCTAGGCCACAAAGATTCACAGCAGTATATGTATGTTACTATATGTTGTTTACATGTTACATAAAAAACCTTGTTTGCAAGAAGGAAATAAACATAGATGTCATTTGAACAGCCAAGGATTGATAACTGAACAGGAATAATTGGGAACCTCAACAAAAAATAACACAGAACACCTTTTATAAATGTGATAATGTTCATCAGAATAAAGTTGTGTGATATCATCACAAAAACTTTCCGCAAATAAATACATATGCAGTTGCCCAGGGTATTAACCATGCAAACAATAAGTGCCATTTGCTTGTACATGTTGCACAATGTAGATTCACCCAGTGAACACAGAATATACTTCAGAATATTCAGTTGTATAGTGAAAATAGAAATGTAATTTCATTGAAACTGTAATCATAACAGAAGCAAATTTTTGAAAAAGAATGAAACTCTTTAGATTCGGGTACAGACAGCTCCTAGGTGTCAAATCAGAATGTACTAGAGCTGTAATTTAAGAAATATCAATATTTCTTAAATATCAATATAGAAAAGTATTTTCATCTGCAGCTTCCAGTGCCACATAATGCACTGCTTGATAGAGTAACATGGATCATTTGTCTCAGTGACTGTAAGACTCTAAGTCATCTATAGTACATTCTGCTGGTCTCAGAATGATGTTCAATATCAAACACTATATTCCTCTAGAGCAGGGGTCTTCAACCTTGACAACTTTAAGCCTGGAGCACTTCAACTCCCAGAATTCCCCAGCCAGCAAAGATTGCTTAATGAAAATAAGAAAAAGAAGTATTATTTTACAGTGCTTTAAGTCCTTTTGTACAGATTGACTCCAGAAAGTAATTATGAAGAACTTAGAGTTCAGCATTTTGGACAATGGCATATAGCAGGTGTTGCCAACCCTTGGGCCATGGCCTACTATCAGGCCTTGAACCTGGACTGCTGAAGTGGTGGGTGAGTGCACCCAAATGTGCATACCCACTCACATGAACAGTGGCTGAACATGTGTGTCAGTGGTGGGATTCAAAATTTTTTACTACCAGTTCTGTGGGCATGGCTTGGTGGGTGTGGAAGGGGAAGGATACTGTAAAATCTCTAGTCAGAGGTGGTATTTGCTGGTTCTCTGAACTGCTCAAAATTTCTGCTACTGGTCACCAGGTTCTGGTCAGAACCTGTTGAATACCACCTCTGATGTGTGTGCAAACAGCATGTCCAGAACCATCCCCTCTTCCACCACAAAGTCCACAAAGTCAAAAAGGGGAACTCTGGCATGTAGTGTTTGCTTTTATCTTCCTCTGGAATATAGGTTATATTTATTCAAACATGGTCAAGTATTCATTTAAAAAAGAGAACAGAGAAAAATTGTTTCCTCACCTACCAAATAGGGTCCGTATTTTCCTCTGATTGAAAAACAATAAAAAAAGATCTTTCCTGCAATTCATAAAGACTTTATCAAATGTCAGGGTCCTGACTGATATGTCATCAAAGTTACACTTTCTCCTAGAGTTAACTTACGTTATACCTCTGGTCAATGAACTACATTCAGGGTCCTTTAAAGGCCTTCATGACAAAGGACCTGGTAATCTGAGGGACTGTCTCTGCTCAACATCATCAGTCCACCCCACTACATCTGCAGAACAGGGATTATATTAGTGTTCCTTCAGAATCTCAAAGAAAAAAAGGTGAAATCACTATGCATTTTGAAGCTTTGGTTACTCAGTCCTTACCATTCATTATATTGCATATTCTAATGGTTTTAGTTTGACCATTTCTGTGTGGCCATTTTGTATTTTCATAGCCACTAGTTTTCATTATATAGTTATCTAAAGCATGTAATGGTTTTGCAAAATGGTAGTTGG
The DNA here is from genome assembly GCA_009733165.1 of Naja naja. Classification (NCBI taxonomy): domain Eukaryota; kingdom Metazoa; phylum Chordata; class Lepidosauria; order Squamata; family Elapidae; genus Naja; species Naja naja. The sequence continues at coordinate 130,818,773 of CM019151.1, read as the reverse complement.
ATTACTGACCCTGGCACTCTAAGTTAGTAGTGGGGAAATAATTTTTGGCTTGTGACATCTGGCCAATGAATGGAACATAGTGGTTGACACTTGGTGAACAAAGTCATTCTGTGATGTTTAATGGAGGGATTGCGTTTCCTTAAACTGTAGAATATTAAACCAAAGGAAAAGGGTTTTGGTAGAAGCATTAGATTTGATATGTGCATAGCATAAAAACCAGTGTGCAAGAACCTTTCAATATCAAGCTAGATTTCTTTGGCATGATGCATGAAAATAAGGAAAAATCTTTTGGGCCTGTTTTGCTTGAAAGAAGCCTGTTTCTGATGCATATCTTTTTACAATATTTTTGAAATAATATAGAAACCCCAAATATAATCAAACATCCTGAAAGAGTGCTGCAGTTAAATTGAAGATATTGAAATGCGATGTAGGCTTTTCTTTGTGCTGATTAAAGAGATAAATAAGTGGAAGATGGGAGATTTTGTTTTAAAAAATTAGAGCTAAAATGTCTTAAGGCTACTGGTAATGGACCCAGTGATCTTTTTACAGTTGTTAATGGATATCTAATTGGGATTTATTTCAATGGAGTTTGGGGCCTTCAGATCATTTAAGCACTGAGGGAATGTTTTAGCCCAGGGGATCAACATGATCTCTCTAAAGGTCATGTTTGAAGAATAAAATTAAAAGATATGACTTATAGTCAAAATTCATTGCCATTTAGAAACACCTACAGAAACAAGGCAATTTCTTTTCAAAGAACAGTATTTCTAATATTGCCCTCCTCCCCAAAAAGAGATAGAGATAAATGAATAATATTTGATATGATTAGGTATCAGAAATTTTATATGCTGAGTTTTTCTGTGCATATCAAGTAAAAGACCTATGGTTCAAGGGGGTCTCAGTCTTCTAGTTGGCAGTTTTTAGACAGTAATTAGAATGCAGTATTGTAGGCTAACTCTACTCATAGCCAGCAATTTGAATTCTAACCAGGTCAAAGTTGGGTCAGTCTTCCGTCCTTCCAAGGTTGGTAAAATGAGGACTCAGATTGTTGGAGACAATATGCTGATTCTGTAAACTGCTTAGAGAGGGCTGTAAAGCACTGTGAAGTGGTATATAAGTCTAAGTGCTATTGCTATGAAGCCATAATTCCAGGCAACAATGCAGAGAAATAAAGCAACAAGTTTTCCATTGATCTTCTTGCACTCCTGACACTTCTCTTGTTGGAGGTCAGAGTTTTATGTGCCACATGGCCATTTCAGTTGCACTATTAGTCTGTCTATTTATTAAATTTATATGCCACCAATCTTCCCAATAAGGTAACTCTGAGCAGCTTACAGCTCATAAAAAGATAAATAGAAAAGAAAACTTTCTAAACTTTTTAAAACTATATAGATTAATTTAAAAATGATGCAAAAAATAAAATAAACAGAAGCAAGAGACAGATGACATGGGGATAATGTTTTCTTACCTCATAAACCAGCTCCAGCAGGGAGTGCACCCTTCGGGGCCCCAAGCCAACCAGCAAATGTGGCTCCCAATATTAAAAATTGATTCAACTATATTTTCTGTATGAATTGTGAGGAATTGCTGTCTTGTTTTGCTGCTAGTAAAAACAAGCCTTTTGTTTGATAGTTTGCATAACTTTCCTAATATCATTCTGTCAATATCATTCTCTTCTGTCTATTTCTGTGTACTTTATATGGTAACTTATGATGTGTGCTTCCCAACTTATTTATTATTTATTTATTTATTATTGGGACTTGTATGCCGCCCCATCTCTGAACACTCGGGGTGGCTCACAACTAAGAAACAACAGCAATAAATAATTAAAAGGAGATTAAACCCAATTACAAGCCCAAACAAATTTAAAATACATTAAAAATATAAAACCACCCCCACCCAGGAAAGAAAAGGTCACAGCCCGGATTGATCAAACAACCAGGTCTTCAAATCATGGCGGAAGGTGCGGAGGTCAGGGGCCAGGCGGAGCCCCAGGGGGAGCTGGTTCCAGAGGTCAGGGGCTGCGACAGAATAGGCTCATCGTCGGGGGACCGCCAGCCGGCATTGGCCCCCGACAGGACCCCAAGGAGTCCTTCGATTCATATCATTTAGCTGGAAAATGTTTGGCAAAATGATAACAGGATAATGAGCCAGATTAAGTGTTATAAGGCATCAGAACAATTCAGCACTGAAGTGTTTTTAGGGGGTGTTTTTTTTTAGCATGGAGACAATATGAAAAGATATATTCAGATTTTGCTGTTGGTTCTGGTTGTTGGTTAAAATATAGTTGGCTAGTACGTTCAGCTAAAGACCCTGATGAGCAAAAAATATCTTTTGTTGATATTCTATGAACTTCCTATTATTTAGATATATAGAGAGAGACAGAGAGGAAAAAGCAAAACACACCATTATAATTTTTCATTTCCTAAAAGACTACAATGGTCCAATGTTATTCTTAGAAATAATATTAATGAGAGACCATAGCCCACTACATTGCTTGAAAATGTGCTTACCTACCCAAGAAAAATGCAAAGAAATAGCTCCAGTGAGGCAATGCTGCTAAAATGATGTCAGCTGTAACTGAATGATGGAGCAACAAGTATATGAGCATGTGTAGAGGTAGAGGCAGTAATAGAGAAATATACCTTTGTATACTTTGCACTATACAATATTTGAAAATGTTTATAAGTTAAAATTATCATTTTCAAATATCACTTTTTTGACTTTTTTGTTTTGTTTTTTGTCCTTTATAAGTATTTTTTAAAATGTAATCAATTCTGAAATTATACTGATTTATTTTTCTTAACCGAACATAATATCCTAGGACAACTATTTAGAATATTATAATTATCATTAACAGTTCCAGTAAGTGTGCTTAAAAGTAATAGTTTGCATTATTCTCTGTATTTATGTTAGGCTTATGTTTTACACAATCTGTATACAGATAGTCCTTGACCTACAACCACAATTGAGCCCAGTTGTTAAGTGAGTTTTGCTCCCATTTTACAATCTTTCTTGCCACCATTATTAAGTGAATCACTATAGTTGTTAAGTTAGTAATGTGGTTGTTAAGTGAATCTGGATTCCTCATTGACTTTGCTTGTCAGAGAGATGCAGAAGGTGATCATATGACCACAGGGCACTGCAAATATCATAAATACATGCCAGTTGCTAAGCATCCAAATTTTGATCAGGCGGCCATGGGGCTGTAACAGTCATAAGTATGAAAAACAGTCATAAATGAGTTTTTTCGGTGCTGTTGTAACTTCAAATGATCACTAAAACAAATGGTTGTAAATCAAGGACTACCTCAGTGGTGGGATTCAAATTTTTTTACTACCGGTTCTGTGGGTGTGGCATGGTGGGCATGGCAGAGGAAGGATACTGTAAAATCTCCAGTCAGAGGTGGTATTTGCTGGTTCTCCAAACCACTCAAAATTTCTGCTACCGGTTCTCCAGAATACCACCTCTGGACTATCTGTATAATTTCACCTTAATATTATCTTCTGTCGGTATTTAGTTAATCATGCTATATTATTATTATTATTATTTATTTAGACTTGTATGCCGCCCTTCTCCCTAAGGACTCAGGGCGGCGAACATATAAAAAGAGGAATATTTACAATAAAACAATATTAAACAGAACAAGTCTAAGAATGCTAAAAACATTAAAAACAATTAAAATTACAATAAAAAAACATTACAATTAAAACAACCCACCCCCGGGTCAATCCAGGCCGGCCTGCTGAAACAACCAAGTCTTCAGGTCTCGACAAAAGGAGCGGAGATCAGGGGCCAAACGAAGATCCACAGGGAGCTGATTCCATAGGGGGCGCCCCACAGAAAAGGCCCTAGCCCTGGAAACCACCAGCCGACAATGCCTAACCGACAGTATTCCCAGGAGGCCCCTCCTGTGGGAGCGCATGGGGCGATTGGAATGTGATGCTGGCAGGAGGCGTTCCCGCAAGTACCCTGGACCCAAGCCATTTAGGGCTTTATAAGTTGTTACTAACACCTTGAAGGAGACCCGGAAGGCAACCGGCAACCAGTGCAAGTCGCGCAGGAGGGGTGTAACATGGGAGTATCGGGATACCCCATCACTGCCCACGCGGCCACGTTCTGCACCAGCTGCAACCTCCGAGTGATCCGCAAGGGTAGCCCCATGTAGAGAGCATTGCAGTAGTCGATTCTGGAAGTGACGAGTGCATGAGTGACCGTTCAAGGGCATCTTGGTTCAGATAAGGGCTGGCTGGCAAACCAGCGAACCTGGGCAAAGCCCCCTGGCCACAGCCCCCACTTGCTCCTCCAGATTGAGCTGTGCATCCAGGAGGACGCCCAGATTCCTCGCCCTATCCACGGGGGTAACACCTCCCCCCCATGACCAAAGATGGCACTTCCACTGAACACTGAGATGCTGGTAAGAACAGCCACTCGGTCTTGGCCGGATTGAGCCAGAGCCTGTTACTCCCCATCCAGGCCTGCACCGCCTCCAGGCACCGGGACATCACCGAGAGAGCATCACTGATCTGGTCTGGGGTGGAGATATACAGCTGGGTATCATCTGCATATTGATGATACCTCACCCCAAAACCACGGATGATCTCGCCCAGCGGTTTCATGTAGATATTAAACAGGAGAGGTGAGAAAACCGACCCCTGAGGCACCCTACAAGTGAGGGGCCTCGGGGATGACTTCTGCTCCCCTGCCAACACCGACTGCAAGCGGTCCAAAAGGTAAGAGGAGAACCACCGTAAAACAGTGCCCCCCACTCCCAACCCCCGGAGCCACTGCAGAAGGATACCATGGTCAATGGTATTGAAAGCCGCTGAGAGATCTAAAAGGACCAGGACAGAGGAAAAACCCCTGTCCCGAGCCCTCCAGAGATCATCCATCAGTGCGACCAATGCTGTCTCTGTGCTGTGCCCGGGCCTGAAACCCGATTGGTACAGGTCAAGATAATCAGTTTCCTCCAGGAACAGCGGAAACTGCTGAACCACCACGCTCTCAACAACCTTCGCTAAAAGCGAAGGTTGGAGACAGGACGATAGTTATTTAAACGGTTGGGTCCAGAGCAGGCTTCTTGAGGAGGGTCTCACCACCGCCTCTTTCAAGGTGGGGAAAAACCCTCACTCAGAGAAGCATTGACAACTGCCTGGAGCCAACTGCGTGTAACCTCCCTGGAGGCATAAACCAACCAGGAAGGACACGGGTCCAATAAACACGTGGTGGAAGACAGCCTCCGCATGATCCTGTCCACTTCATCCAGGGAGACAGGGTCAAACTCAACCCAGATAGGATCCACAAGACTCGTCGCCACTCCATCATCTAAACCCTGCCAATCAGAGTCCAAGCTGGCCCGAATCTGAGCGATCTTATCCGCCAGATGTAAACTAAATTCCTCTGCTCTGCCCAAAGGGTCCCCTCTCCTCTAAATGCAAGAGGGAGTGGGTGACCCTGAACAGGGCAGCAGGGCGATCATCTGTGGACACGATCAGAGCGGAGAAATAAGAACATCTCGCCACTCTAATCGCTTCCAGATAAGTCCTAATATAGGCTCTTAGCTGGACACGGTCAGACTCGGAATGACTAGTCCTCCATCTGCTCTCCAGGCATCTCCTCCGCCGCTTCATCCCCCAAAGCTCCTCCGAGAACCAAGGAGCCAAGGAAGGTCTGTGGCGAGGAAGAGGCTGCAAGGGGACAACCCGGTCGGGAGCTGCCGAGGCAGCCTGTTGCCAAGCGGCCGCCAGGGTCTCGGCTGGGCTGTGGTCGAGGGAGGTGGGCAAGGACCCCAGGGCCGTCTGAAACCTCTCCGGGTCCATCAGGCGCCTGGGGCGGAACCATCATATCAGCTCCTCATCCCAGCAGCGAGGGGCAGCCAGTTGGAAAACCAGCCTCAGGAGATAGTGATCTGACCATGACAGGGGTAAAACACCCCCCAGATCACTACACCACTATCCCGAGATAAAAACCAGGTCGAGCATGTTCCCCCCTCATGGGTGGGTCCCTGGATCACCTGGGTCAGGTCCATGGCTGTCATGGATGCCAAGAACTCCCGGGCCAAACCAGACGCCACTCCCAGAGAAGGCAAGTTGAAGTCCCCCAGGACCATAAGCCTGGGAAACTCCACTGCCACCCCCGAGAGGGTGTCCAGCAGCTCGGGAAGGGCTGTTGCAACACAGCTGGGGGAAAGGTACGTCAGCAACAGGCCCAACCGACCACCCGGGCCCAACCTCAAGAGGAGGGACTCACACCCGCCTATCTGGGACAGTGACCTCCCTTGGAAACAGGGTCTCCCTAATAACAATGGCTACTCCCCCTTCGCTGAGCTCGTGGCCGGTGCAGCACCCGGAAACCTGGGGACAGAGATCACACAGAGGGACACCCCTCCGGTCCCAACCAGAATGCATGCCAGATCCGCAGCCTCCTCCTCAATAAGTTCACGGAGGAGGGGCCTTATTAGCCACAGATCTGGCATTTACACACCAGCCTAAGCCCAGGGACCACACCTCCCAAGACCCCAGGGGCGGGCAGAGACCTGAGGGTTGGAGTGCTCCACTGCTCATAAACAGCGGAGACGCTCCCGGCACATAATTTGGCCCTCTGTCTTGCCTACTCCTGCCATAACCGATCGCCCTAGGGATTATTAACCCTCCCTGCTCAACGTGGCCCCGTGGCCCCTTCACCCTGCCTCCTCCTGAGACCCTCTCGGCCTGGATAAACCAGAATCTTCCAACACAGGGTAAACCCTCCCTCCTCCTATCCCATTAAAACACCAAATTAAAAATTTAAAAGTCGTCCCTTAATACCAAATTTAAAATTTAACCCCTTGGTCGCGCCATGCCACCTCTTGGGATCCCAGGATCCGTCATTAAGGTAAGCTGTCGATAGCCCAATGGGCCAATTCAAGGACAAGGGTGCAGTCCTGAGGGCCCATAACTCCGATAGTGAGTAAACAACCATAGAACAGTAAATTACAATTCATAGCGGGTGGAGGTAGAATAAAGCGTCATACGGAGGTGATAGATGTTACACAGATGTAAAGTGTCTAGGTGGAGAATAACAGTCCAGGTAACAGTGTCCAATGGATTCCACACTGTGAACAGGCCTCTCACACCTGTTTGGGGGCCAGGGTAGAAATGGATGACCAACCGCTCTCTCACCGGTGGTCAAAACAGCATTGGGAACTGATGGGTCAGTTGTTAAGCCCCTCTATCCCCTCACAATAGGGGGTAGTCCTCCCATTGTCCTCACACCACAATGGGGCCCAACCTGAAACAAAGTCCTGAAAAGGGAAAGGTCCAAGAAGGACTAAGGACCATGACCGCTGATTAAGAGATGACAACTGCACCCACAAAAGTGCAGCAAGGGAGACCAGGCAGCAGAAATGGCAGTAGAAGGAAGGAGCAGTAGACGGGGCAAGGATAACACATAAAGTAGGCAGGAAGTCCAGGTAGAGAGTCAAGAGATAGCGTAGATGTTGATATCACCATCGCGGCCAAGGTCCAGAGCCGTAAAAGGCCGGCCAACCGAGGGGGTCACCCCTCCAATGTTAATGTCAAGTCCAACCCTCACCAGGCCAGCAGCAGCTCACCCGACCCGGCCAACGTCCAACGGAACCAGCATTCACGTCTAGAGTCAGTCCAGCCAGCCGATGTTTCCATGCCGGGAGCACCAACAGTTCAGGCTCAGGGCATTCCAGCAGTCTGCCGCCGCCAACTCTTCCACATCTACCCGGGCTCCCACAAAGGCTAACAAGGCCATCAAGACAGGGAGACCGACGAAAACGTCCAGGACACTGGGCCACCAAAAAACACCCCCAAAACAGCCTGGGGCCTCGTCGGCTGGCCCAGCAGCCAACAGCAGCAGCATCCAAGGCCGCTGCCACCGACACCACAGTTCCAGCCGCTGCAGCCTCCGTAGCCGCCAAGACCGCTGGGGCAGCCAAGATCGCCATCGCATCTGGAGCCTCCTCCGAAATGGCCGCCGTCTCCACCGTCTCTGCTGCCTCCGCCGCCACAGCCTCCCCAGCTGACGAAGCTGCCACCGCGGCTGGAGCCTCCGCCGAAGCAGCCATCACTGCTGCCTCCGCTGCTCCAGCCGCCGCAGCCACCGAGAAGGCTGCTGAAGCCGACACTGTGGCCGCCTCGGCCGCCGTTGCCTCTGCAGCCGCCAAAGAAGCTGCTGAGGCCATCAATGCTGCCAGGGCCTCAGATAAAGCAGCCGCCATTTCCCTGCCGCCGGGAACAGCCACCGAGATTGGAAGCCTGGGTGCCAGCTCACCGGCGACCCAGCCGCGTCGAAAATGGTTCAACTCCACACCTGGGCTCTCTTGGACGAATCCAAGAGAGTTCAGCAGCATCAGGAGGGTCTCCATCGCCACACACACGCCGAAACAGACAACCACCCCCAAGGAGCTTACTCAGCCACCAACCACCATCTTGGGCTGCACTTATCAGCAAATGACTCCAAGCGAACAAATTTAATGTAAATTAAAAACAAATTTTCATCATAAATACAGAATTAAAATACACTGCAGCTGAATATGATATATAGCTAGGATTGCCCTTATTCCCTATCTCCACTTAAGTGCTTGATGAAACCTATGAATTCATTTTACAATATAAAACAGGAAAAGAGGAAGTGCTCTTTCAAACCCCTTAATACTGCATGCTGATTTGACGAAAGACATTGGCAACTATCCAATTAGTATATGAGAAGTATAATCTCCACAGAGAAAGACACAATAAAAGTATTTTTGTAAACAACAACAGCTTAATTGCTTCTATGACTAAAATTAATGTCTTTTTATGAGCTAAAATGGATTTTAAAAAATAGTAATAATAAAAGGGTTCTATTTACAATTGGATCAATTGTGCAACTACCTATTTTGTAATTGAATAACTTATTATACAGTAATGAGTGACGGGGGCCTTTTAATGTCTGGCGTATGATTGCTGTTTTCTTTTAACTTGGATGTATTTCAGCTTCAGTTTTATATAATTTTATCCTTTCAAAAAATTTACACACAAGCTGCATTTTAACTCTGTCAGTTTGTTTCCTGTTTAGTCAAGTCTCGAGAGCACGGTAAACATTTCTTGCTGCCTTAGAGGTAAGCTAATCTGTCCATTCCACCTCCAGAGAGTTAGCAGGCATGAACAAAACAATTGTGCTATTGTAAAACACAGTTTAAAGGTGGCCAATTCTGGAAGTGAAATCTAGAAAACTAGCTGATATATTGTGGTCTTTTTCTTTCAGAAACCTAGATGTAAGATGGGCTGAAAAAGCAAGAAAGAAAACCACAGAAATGGAAGAATAGAAGTGTTATCTTATTTACCTCATCTTTTCTTCTCCTGTTTGACTCTAAAAAAGATGTTGTGAATGAAGGCAGACTTTCACTGTCTGTTATCTAAGGGATTTTTGAGATAGTGAGATGTGTGTTGTCTAAATTTAATAAATAAATAAAATGCAGAACACAGCTCCAATTGAAAAGTATCAGTTTTACCCATGATAGCATGGGCCAAAAATTTTGGACATAATATTGAGCTTGAAGATTGGGAAAAATTTTGGAATAAAAATTACACAATAACAAAATCTGCTGCATATAAGGAAAACCAATATAGGATGTTTTATTGTTGGCATTTGGCCCCAATAAGATTGGCAAAAATGTACCCCAATCTGAACCCAAGCTGTTGGAAATGCAAACAGGGACATGATACCTTCTTTCATTCATGGTGGCTATGCCCCACAGTAAAAAAGTATTGGATTAAAATACGAAAATGGTTGTATGAAATAACAAATTGTCAAATAGAACTGAAGCTGGAACTGCTCCTTTTAGAGATTATAACATCTATATGAAGCCGCTGGGTGAGATCATCCATGGTTTTGGGGTGAGGTATCATCTCCATCCCAAACCAACTCAGTGATGCCCTCCCCGTGATGTCTCGTTGCCTGGAAGCGGTATGGATCTGCATGGGGAGGAACAGGCTCCAGCTCAACCCTGCCAAGACTGAGTGGCTATGCGTACCGGCATCTTGGGTGGTCCAGGATGTTCCACCTTTGGTTATGGGGGGAAAGGTGTTGCCCCCATAGATAGGGCTCGCAACTTGGGTGTTCTCCTGGATTCACAGCTCAGTTTGGAGGAGCAGGTGGGAGCCGTGGCCAGGGGGGCATTCACCCAGGTGTGCCTGGTGCGCCAGTTACGCCCCTACCTGGACCGAGATGCACTATGCACGGTCACTCATGCGCTCATTACATCCCGGATTGACTACTGCAATGTGCTCTGCATGGGGCTGCCCTTGCGGACCATGCGGAGGCTTCAGCTGGTGCAGAATGTGGCCACGGGTTGTGATGGGGGTATCCCGATACTCCCATATTACACCCCTCCTGTGAGTTGCATTGGTTGCCGGCTGCCCTCCGTGTGAGATTCAAGGTGCTGGTGCTTACCTATGTAGCCATCCATGGCTTAGGGCCTGGGTACTTGCAGGAACATCTCCTGCCAGCATTGAACACAAATCGCCCGGTGCGCGCCCACAGACAGGGCCTCCTTGGGGTACCATTGGCCAGACAGTGTCGGCTGGTGGTCCCTAGGGAGAGGGCCTTCTCTGTGGGGGTGCCCATTTTGTGGAACCAGCTTCCCCTGGAGCTACAATTAGCCCCTGACCTCCACTCCTTTCGCTGCAGCCGAAACTAATAGCCGAGACTTGGCTATTTGAACAAGCCGGCCTGGACTGGGGGGGGGGTTGTTTTAAATGTTTTGTGGTAGGGTTTTAAATATTTATTTGGTCCAATTGATTTAATATTTTTTTAATTCCTTTTAACTTTTGTATTCGTTGTTTTTTATGTGAGCCACCCTGAGTCCTTTGGGAGATAGGGCGGCATATAAGACCAAATAATAAATTAATTAATAAATTAATTAATTAAGGAGAAATATAATAAAAAGATAAAATATATGATCTTGCATATAACTACAGCAGTGAGGATCGCACTCACCCAATACTGGAAAAAGGATAGCAAACTATCTGAAGGTCTAGTAATTCAAAAGATCTTAGAATGCACGGAAATGGACAAACATACCCTAGAGTTAAAAGGTAAAGAAGATTCAGAGTATTATTCAGTATGGGAAAATTGATATGAGTGAATGGACAATAGGAATAAAAATTGTAGAGATAAGAAGAAATGTATGTAAATTTGTATTTGTAACAAAGATGCCTCAGTACTGATAAATGTTTGAGATATGTAAAGAGAAAAAAATTGCAATAAAAATATTTAAAAATAAAATAAAATTACTACGATCTATTCCAATAAAAAAATGAAAGTATCAGTTTATGAGTAGCATCATTTTTCCCATAAATTGTCTTTCATTTCTTGTCATGTGTATTAGGTAGTCATATTGAATAGTAAGAATAACACCAGGACTAGATTATTACTATTTCACTAGTGAGGTTTAGCCCAAGCATCAAAAACAATTTGTTTCATAGACTTGCATGGGAGATGACGATGTTGTAGTGATATTTTAATTCCCCACTAGTATTTTGTGGTTCTCTGAAGGCAGTGATGATGAAACTTTTAGAGACCAAGTGCCCAAACTGCACCAAAACCCATTTATTTATCGCAAAGTGCCAACATGGCAATTTAACTTGGATACTGAGGTTTTACTACCTAAAATAATGTTAAGCAAGGCAGAGTTCAGCTAATTGTTTTAAGAAAAATGCACTTTTATGCCCCTCCCTCTGTCTCTCTGTTTCTCTCTCTCTCTCTCTCTTTCTTTCCTCTCTCTTTCTCTTTTTCTCTCTTCCTCCTCCCTCCTTCCCTCTCTCTCTTTCTCTCTCTGCCCTGGAGGAGGGAAGGAACCCCTGAACTGGTGCTGGGTGGTGGAAATCTGACATCTGGAGGCTGACAATCCCAGGAGAAGTGTCCAAAGACCAGCTGGCTGGTGGGGATGCAGGGCATCATAACACTAGCACCTATGTAGGAAAAGCAACTGACATCCAGAACGTGAGAGCAAGTTGCCACCACTGCAGGGTCACATTGTGGCTCCATGTCATAATAGGCTCTAGTAGGAGGGAACTCCATTTCCCCCATTGTGAAGTATGCTAAATTCACTATGCTGCATAAGGCACTGTGAGACCAGTGGGCAGGCCATGGACGTAGAAAAGCAAATGAACCGTGATGAAGGCAGAATGCTATTTTGTGCAAAGGCAAATGCAGGGGCACTTTGCTCCTGCACTAAGGCTCCAGCCAAAACCACTGCTGACAGGGTGACAGGGAGCTGCAGCAGAGAGATGAAAGAGTCACATGGAACTCTGGAGCTGTGGGTGGCCAACACCTGCCCCAAGCAGATAACAGATAACAGATAACCAGAGTTGGAAGGGACCTTGTAGGTCATGTAGTCCAACCTTCGCCCAAGCGGGAGACTCTACGCCATTTCTGACAAATGACAGTCCAATCTCTTCTTGAAAGTCTCAAGTGATGATGTTCCCACAACTTCCGAGGGCAAGCTGTTCCATTGGTTGATTGTTCTCACTCAAGCATTTGTTTGCCTACCTGATTTCCATCTCCGTCACATTTCTCTGTCACATTTCTCACCATCATGTGCAGGGAAACAGATGTTTGTGGGATTAAAACAAAGTTCATTCAATCAATTCCAACTTCACAAGATCTTTTTCTTTTATGAGAAGTTGGAATTGATTGAGTGATTTTTTTTGTCCCACAGACTTTTGTTTCCCTACAAACAATGGTGAAAAACATGACAGAGAAACACAATGGAGCTGGGCTGGGGTGACAGCACGCATTCCCACTGAGAGGGCTCAGAGTGCCACCTCTGGCATGCATGCCATAGGTTCGCCACCACTGTCTTAAGGTAACAACTTTTAAATCCTTGAACTCAGCCATAGATAAAATCCTTCCCTGGTTACCAAAAGGGGCTGAAACTCAATTCATTTGGATAATTGTATCTTTGAATTGTTAAAAGTTTGACTATACTGTTCATTCATTATAGGTTCAAACAAAATTAAATTTTCTTCTCTCACAAACCATTTTTTCCTTCCCAAATAATATTTTTTTGAAAAAAAAAATCTATGTCCTTGAATAGAAATGTCCCCATTATATCCCAAATAAATATTCAGTACTTTTTCTCTCAGCCCATTATCTAATGATATAGGAAGATTTATTCCATGATGTTGGATTTGTTTAGCTGCAAGCTAAAGTAGATTGGCCGCAAGTAGGTTTTTTTGAATGAATAATTGAACCCATGAAATACCCCCTACAAGTTTCATAGTGTTGTATGTGAGTAAATAAATAAATGTGAAAAAGATCTTGGTGATTGTTGCAATTAATTATTCAGCATGTGTGCATGTGTGAGTATGAGTGTGTGTGTGATAGAGAGAGAGAGAGAGAGAGAGAGAGAGAGAGAGAGAGAGAAAGAGAGACAGAGAGAATAGAGGTTGTTTTATTTAATGTATCTCATTTTTGAAGAAGTATTTCGAACTAGGTGGCACCTGAATAAGAATAAGAGCTCAGAAGCAAAAGAATTTGGTGATAAAAGAGATGCTTTCATTTATTGCTCCAGGCATCAGCTGTAAGAAGCCAAAGTGAATGTATGAGCATCAGAGTCTATCACTGAGGATAGGAGAGTGACTCTACATAAACATTTAAATCCAACCAGCTGAATAACAATTTAGGACATAAAAGTAAGGTGAAATGAAATTCAGAGAAACAAATGTCCAGTTTAATCACAATTAAACAAGAGAGAAATATCATAAAAAAGCAAATGAGGAAGGCAGGGGGAGAAATCACAGAAGCTCAGTACTTTGATTTGGTTAGATAACATAGCACTTTATGGAATCAAGCTTACATTTTCAATCAAGTCTTTTGATTTTTAAACCGATTGGGATACAAAAAAAAAATTTCCGCATGATACCTTTTTCTACAAGACTTTTACAGTACTTGCCTACCTGCTTACCCATTGCAGTGTCCTAACCTAGGCCTCCTCTGAAATGATAGATAATAATTATCAAAGCATCATAGCAATGGATGATGAGGTTGGGCCTAGCAGAGATTATAATCCAACATATTTGGAGGACACCAAATCAGTGATGGCTTTTGACAGTCCTAATGATCCCTTCATTATATGAATATTTAAAATTGTTTAACAGATTCCTATTTGATAATCCACAAGATGTATTCTATATTTCCCCCCAAATTCCCTTCTGCTAATATGTCAAAATGTGAAATGTGCACAGATAGTTCCTTTATTGGGTGTTCCACAATTAATGATAACTGAAAGCAATTTTAACTGTGAGATTTGTCCTGGTATAGTGAGCTGAAGTGCAACAATGGCAAAGATTACAGAGATTAATCTTTGCCTCCTGTCCATATCTTGTTTGGCATTATCCCTTCAACCCACACTTATTGTTGTTAGCGGGTGGTGTTATTGTTCCTTTTTTACCCAACAATATTGCTTTGCTATATATAGTTTCTCTTGTTTTTGATAAACAGTTCTTGGGTTTCTTCATAGTGCTTAAACGCAAACCAGCTGTACTTTCTACATGCAGTAGATTAGTTATAATTAAAATTCATATTGTAATGTGTCCTCAAAGCTGGCTCCCAATATGCCAGGCACAGTGTAACAGACCATCTTCTAGCCTGAAATTAAATAATTTCATCAAGCAATATTACTTTATTGTACTAACACTGTTTCATTTTAAATAATATAGTTCCCTGCCAAAATGAAAAAGGATAAGAAGGCACATTTTAACAAGATTTCAATTTGGTGATCTCCAGATTGACCTTCCCCCTCCTCCATTATAATAGTTAAAAATTCTCAACAATCTTAACAATTGAAAATGGGTATAATAGGAAACTCTTTGTCTACTAAGGTATCTCCAATTTTTTAGGCCATAAGACCCAATAATATAATTGTGATTTATGAATAAATCTTTTCTCTTTATTAAGAGTTCAAGAAAACAGATAATACGTGATATCTTTCCTCTGGAGAAAATAGATGCCTCTAGTATTATAGCCTCAAACTACACACTGTAGAATATTTTCACATGATTTTGATCAGGGATAGGAAATTTTGCTCAATGTTTAGAACTTCAGCCTCATGAACATGGCAGCATGTCGATTAGGAAGGATTCTGGAAGTTTAGGTCCCAAACATCTGGACTGCATAAAATTGCTTATCCTTAATTTAGCTTTTATACACTTGATATTGGCTTTGCTAGCTGCTAGCACAATATTTGCAACTCACTTCCCTCATAGCTATTTATTTCTCTAAATATGTATAGCAAAGTGAATAGGCTGGAATTATGTAATGTGAGAATAAATGGAATGTTTAACACACAGTTCAGTACTATATGCATGAAAGTATGTCATGCATTTAAGAAGGAAGTTTGTGCAATAAGCAATAACTTTTATTTAACGAAGTGTTGCTCTTTTATCACAATCTTTTATCATTGGGTATAAGGGATGAAGTGGATGTGTAGTCAATAATGGGTTTGCAGATCGTAGTAACTCATAATGTAAAGTCAATTATTGATTTCTTTAATATGGCAAGTGTTAAGTTTGCATGAAGAGGCAGACACGGAATGCTTCAGCTCTTAAGTTTTATTGTGACTTCAGCTCAGAACGGACCCAATTTGGCTTAGCCAAGGCAGCTATATATAGCCGGCTGCCTCGGCTGACAGCCAATCAGAGTGCAGGGTTTTCCCGCACTTTTTAACCAATGATTTCAAACACTTTACAAGAACAACCAATCAATTCAAACTCTGCATACATAACACCCCTCCCCACTAGGTTTAGTCCATACTCAAACCCCATCTATCTAATGTACTCTTTTAAATAGGTGGGGCTCTTACGTGTACATTGAGACCTACATGGTTCAGGTTTTTTAGGGTTCTCACATTGTGAGGGAGGAAATGTGTCTGTTAAAATTTCCTTACGTGGACTTCTAGTAATGGTAGAACCTGTTTGGTTACTACAACCTGGTCTCTCTTCCCAATCCATCTCTAACCCAATGTCAGCACCTAAGTCTGGTAGTGATGTGCAATCTTCCATTTGTAAGAATGGTTGTTGGCACTGTGACAGGTTTTGGGATGGTTCCTGTCGTGTTAGCTCATTACACATGGGGTTGATTCTTGCTTGCTGATTACCCTCATAATCCTCCCCTTCCCCCCTAGAAGAGGCAGTAGATATGGGAACCAGAGAGGAGCAATGGTGATGCTCATGAGGTAGTCTGGATCTTAACTGATCAATGTACCTGCTCCAGAGGACACCATCCTTAGTTTGAACCCTGTAAGACCTGGGGCCAGTAATTTGGGTTATCTCTGCAGGAATCCATAATGGTTCCCCCATAAGGTTTTTTGCATAAACAGAATCACCCACAGTGAATGTGCGAATTTTGCTAGTGGAATCTAGTGGTGCATTGGGTGCGTAAGTGGGATGAAGGCGGTCAAGGGGAGATCTGAGTTTCCTACCCATTAACAATTCGGCTGGGGTTAGGTTAGTTGAGGGGTTGGGAGTGATATGCTGAACACTGAGTAGTTTTCCAACTTTCTCAGTGATGTCCCCTGGACCCAATTGCTGGAGTTTCTCCTTGGTAAATCGTACCATGCGTTCAGCCCGGCCGTTAGCGAAGGATGCCCAGGGGCTGTAAGGGTGTCTTATGCCCTGCTGTGCTAAATATGATTCAAAAAGGTTGGATGTAAATTGAGGACTATTGTCAGAAACGAGGACATCAGGTAACCCATGAGTTACAAAAAGTTTCTTAAGCTGTTTGATGACAGCTTCAGCTGTGGTGGATGCCATAGGGATAACCTCTAGCCATTTGTAGTATGCATCTACTATAATAAGGAAAGTGTGCCCTCTGGTAGGGCCAGCAAAATCAATGTGAATCCTGGACCATGGGCCCCTAGGACATTCCCATTCCTGTTTGGGGATGAGAGGTGGGGCAGGCCTGACTTCCTGACAGTTGGGACAGGATGCAACCCAGTTTTCAACCATTTTGTCAATACCCACCATACATAACTCCTGGCCAATCCCTTCATTCTGACAATTCCCAGATGACCCTCATGCAACATTTCCAAAACCTCTTTCTGTAGTTTTGAAGGAATAACCACCCTGTTACCCCACAAAATACATCCTCTTAATACAGATTACTCAGTTTGTCTGGACTTAAAAGGTTGGGAACCTTGAGGTAGATCTTAAAGAGGCCAACCTCTCTTAATCCAGCCTATAACAGGAGCCAATAAAGTGTCTTTGGCAGTCTCTCTGGCAATTTCAGCAGCATGCACTGCAAGCTTGGCAACAGTTTCTAGGAAAAAGGTGTGTGTTTCAGGTTCAAAGTCCTCCTGGTGGCAAGGAAGTGGGCAACGACTCAGTGCATCAGCATGTCCAATGTCCTTGCCAGGCTTGTGGATAAGTTTGTAAGAATAAGCAGCAAGAAATTCAGTCCACCTCAGCATTCTTGGTGACAGGATAGTAGGTGTAGGTTTATCTCCTGCCACAATGCCTAACAAAGGTTTGTGATCTGTAACAATGGTAAATGTTCTCCCATACAAATATTCATGAAATTTCTTGACAGCTGCAACAATTGCCAATGCTTCCTTGTCCAATTGGCTGTAATTCCTCTCTGCTTTGGTCAAAGTGCAAGAGTAAAATGCAATAGGGGCTCCACTCCAAAGGGGGATGCATCACAAGTCAGTACAACAGGTAAATTCTCAGAGAACTGTATGAGTACATCAGACGTGATTAGTCTTTTAATATTGTTAAATGCTGATTGTTCCTTCCTGCCCCAGACCCAAACAGACTTTTTGTCAAGTAATCTGTGCAGTGGTTCTGCAATGGTTGCCTTCTGAGGTAGGAACATGTGATAAAAGTTAATGAGTCCAAGGAAGGCTTGCAAATCTGTTTTGCATTTAGGTCTAGGGGCTTCTTTGATTGCTTGAACCTTGGCATCGGTAGGGTGGATGCCATGCTTGTCAATCATATAGCCCAGGAACTCAACCTTGTCAGTTTTAAGAGTGCATTTTTCTTCCTTGACTTTTAACCCTGCTTTCCTGAATCTGGTAAGGACTTCTCTGAGTCTTTCCTGTAACTGAGTGTCATTTTCAGCAGAGATTAACACATCATCAAAGTAAGGCATTACCCCTGGCAGTCCTTGGAGCATCCTTTCCATAAGGCTTTGAAAGATGCCTGGTGCCACGCTTACTCCAAACTGTAACCTTTTACATTTGAAGGCAGCTCTAAGAGTCACAATGGTTTGGGCCTCTGCAGTGGCATCATCAACTGTTAGTTGTTGATATGCCTGGGCCAGATCCAATTTGGCAAAGACTGTACCCCTGCCAAGTGAATGTAATAGATGATGCACCACTGGAACTGGGTATGCACTCTGCTGGCGCATGGTTCAGTGTCCCCTTAAAGTCCCCACAGATTCTTACTGACCCATCAGTCTTGACAGGTGTGACTATGGGTGTCTCCCATCTGGAGTGGTCAGTGGGCTCTAACTCCTTGAGCTATTAGTTTATCTAATTGTGCATCAATTTTTCCTTTAAGGCAAATGGGACCCTTCTGGGCTTTAAGCGAATTGGGGGCACCTTGGGATCTAGGTTGAAAGTGATAGGGGTCCCCATATACTTGCCCAATCTTCGCTGAAGACCTCTGGAAACTCAGACTTCAAGGCCTCCTCCCATTCAGTGTTGCTCACGTGATTGATGCCAGTCACCTCGATGCCTAGTGGATTGAACCACTCAAGTCCCAGCAAGCTTGGGGTCCTTGTCCACGATGGTCAGGGGCAAGCGTTTGGTGTGGCCTTTGAACTTCACGTTGAATTCTCTTGTTCCAACTACTGGAATCTTGTTCCCATGGTAATCTTTAAGACTCAGTGCTTGCTTCTGGAAATGTTTCTTCTGAATGTTGGGAAGTAGCCTGTGAATAGTGTCCCATGACACCATAGATAAATAGGAGCCTGAGTCCACTTCCATTTGGCAAGGCCTTTCTTCAATGAGTACCTTCACATGTACTTTTCTGCTTCTTAAGGTTGAAGAATGACCAATGGTGACCGTTTGATGAGTTTCATTCTTCCCATTTGCTTCTGAGTTGCCCCATTTTCTCACTGAAGTTGTTGGGCTTGAAATCTTTGTCAGGAAACTTTCTTCTGTGTGGTGGAGTTCTGGATGATTTGCAGACTCTTGCTAAGTGACCTCTTTTTCACAACAAAGGCAGATGGTATCAAGAAACTTGCATTCAGTGCAGGGTGCCCCCACAACCTCTGCAATAAAAGTCTTGCCTTTTTCTTCCCAGGTTTTTCTTTTTCTTTTCCATTCTGAGTCTATAAATTCCTTCCTCCACCTCACTGCAGTCTGATTCAGAATCTATTTGCTCGCAATGAGTTGTTGTGGACTTTTCCACATCAGAATGGCTTGATGCCTTGTTAATTTTCTTCATGGCTACCGCTGAGGACTTAGTGGCTTCTGCTGAGGAGGCCTCTTCTATGGCTCCTTCAACGTAACAATTTGCTCTGAAGCACCTTGTCTTTGAGGCCTAGAACAAATCAATTGCGCATGGCCTCCTCCAAGTTGTTAAACTCGCATGCACCCCCAATGTCTCTTAAACTTGCCACGAAGTCGTTAACGTTTTCACTTTCCCCTTGATTCCGATGGTAAAACTTGTGTCTCTTAATGAGGCACGATACTTGTGGGGATGTAATGGGCTCTTAAAAGCTTTTCTAAATCAGGCCATTCCATTACCTTCAAGTCTGCAGCTCCCGCCAATGCCTTTGCCATCTTGAAGACTGCCGGACCGCAGTGCATAAGAAAGACTGCCCTCTTCCGCTTCTCGGAGATGTCGGCGAGGTCGTTTCCTTCCAAATACATTTGGAAGCGATCCGCATACGATTCCTAGTCTTCTGCCGCCGGATCGAACGGGGCTGGGGGGGTGTTCAGCGCAGCCATCTCGCTCTTCTGCTTGTCTTCCACGTCGTCCTCTCTTCAGGGGAATCCCATCCTCGTCACCAGTGTTAAGTTTGCATGAAGAGTCAGACGCGAAGAGCTTCAGTGAGGAGTTTATTAGTGACTACAGCTCAAATGGACCCGTCTTGGCTGGGCTACAGCTGCTACTTATAGCCAGCAGCCGCAGTTGCTAGCCAATCAGTGTGAAGGTTTTTCCCGCACTTTTCAAACAAATCATATTTGACATTTTACAAGAACAATTCAAACTAAACCAATGACATTCAAACCTACATACATAACAATTTGTCTCTTAATATTGTTAAATGCAGCTTGTTCTTTTCTGCCCCAGACCCATGCAGATTTTTTGTCCAGTAATCTATGTAGGGGTTCTGCAGTGGTTGCTTTCTGAGGTAGAAACATATGATAGAAGTTAATGAGTCCCAGGAGCGCAAGTCTGTTTTGCATTTTGGCCTGGGGGCTTCTTTGATTGCCTGAACTTTGGCCTCTGTGGGGTGGATGCCATGTTTATCAATCATGTAACCCAAGAATTCCACTTTGTCAGTTCTAAGTGTGCATTTTTCTTCTTTGACTTTTAACCCCACTTTTTTGAATCTGGTCAAGAGTTCTCTGAGTTTCTCGAGTAACTGAGTGTCATTTTCAGCAGAGATTAAACATCATCAAAATAAGGCACCACCCTGGCAACCCTTGGAGCATCCTTTCCATAAGGCTTTGGAAAATGCCTGGTGCCACACTTACTCCAAATTGCAACCTTTTGCATTTGAAAGCATTTCTATGGGTTACAATGGTTTGGGCTTCTGCAGTTGCATCATCAACTGTTAACTGTTGATATGCCTGGGCCAGGTCCAATTTGGCAAAGACTGTGCCCCCGTCAAGAGAATGTAATAAATGATGCACCACTGGAACTGGATATGCGCTCTGTTGTAGCGCATGGTTCAATGTCCCCTTGTAATCTCCACAGATTCTTACAGACCCATCAGCCTTGATTGGTGTGACTATGGGTGTCTCCCATCTGGAGTGGTCAGTGGGCTCTAAAACCCCTTGAGCTATTAGTTTATCTAATTGTGCATCATTTTTTCCTTTAAAGCAAATGGAACCTTTCTGGGTTTTAAGCGGATTGGTTGTACCTTGGGATCTAGATTGAAAGTGATAGGGGTCCCCAAGTACTTGCCTAATCCATCACTGAAGACCTCTGGAAACTCAGACTTCAAGGCCTCTTCCCACTCAGTGTTGCTCATGTGATTGATGCCAGTCACCTCGATGCCTAGCAGGTTGAACCATTCAAGTCCCGGCAAGCTTGGGCGATCCTTGTCAACGATGGTCAGGGGTAGACATTTGGTGTGGCCTTTGAACTTCACATTGAATTCTCTTGTTCCAACTACTGGAATCTTGTTCCCTTGGTAGTCTTTAAGAGTCAATGCCTGCTTCTTGAAGTGATTCTTTTGGATGTTAGGAAGTAGTCTGTGAATAGTGTCCCATGACACCATAGATAGGTATGAGCCTGAGTCCACTTCCATTTGGCAAGGCCTTCCTTCAATAAGTACCTTAACATGCACTTTTCTGCTTTTTAAGGGGGAAGAATGACCAATAGTTACTGTTTGATGAGTTTCAATCTTCCCATTTGCTTCTGTGCTGTGCCCCATTTTCTCACTGAGGTTGTTTGGCTTGAATTCTTTGTCTTTGGTTGCAGCAAACTTCCTTCTGTTGGGTGGAGTTCTGGATGATTTGCAGACTCTTGCTAGGTGTCCTCTTTTATTACAACGGAGGCAAATGGTGTCTAAAAACTTGCATTCAGTGCGGGGATGGCTTCCCCCACAACTTCTGCAGTGGAAATCTTGCCTCTTTCTTCCCAGGTCTTTCTTTTTCTGCTCCATTCTGAGTCTGTAAATTCCTTCCTCCACCTCACTACAGTCTGACTCAGAATCCAGTTCCTCCCAATGATTTGTGGTGGACTTTTCCACATCAGGATGGCTTGTGGCCTTGTTAATCTTCTTCATGGCTGCTGCTGAGGACTTGGTAGCTTCTGCTGAAGAGGCTTCTTCTATTGCTTCTTTCAGCGTGATCTTAGGTTTCATTAATAACTTGCTCTGCAGCACCTTGTCTTCAAGGCCTAAAACGAAACGATTGTGCAAGGCCTCCTCTAAACTGTTGAATTCGCATGCACCCCCAATGTCTCTTAAACTTGCCACGAAGTCATTTATGCTTTCGTTTTCCCCCTGATCACGACGGTAAAACTCGTGTCTCTTAATGAGGCACGATACTTGTGGTGCATAATGGGCTCTTAACAGCCTTTCCAGATCAGGCCAAGCCATTACCTTCACATCTGCTGCTCCCACGAGTGCCTTCGCCATCTTGAAAACTGCTGGACCGCAGTACGTAAGGAAGACCGCCCTCTTCTGCTGCTTGGAAATGGCGGCAAGATCGTTTCCCTCCAAATACATTTGGAAACGATCTGCATATGACTCCCAGTCTTCTGCCGTCGGATCGAACGGGGCTGGGGGGGTGTTCAGCGCATCCATCTCGCTCTTCTTCTGTTCCACGTTGCCTTCTCTTCAGGGGAATCCCACCTTCGTCGCCAGTGTTAAGTTTGCATGAAGAGGCAGACACGGAGTGCTTCAGCTCTTAAGTTTTATTGTGACTTCAGCTCAGAACGGACCCAATTTGGCTTAGCCGAGGCAGCTACATATAGCCGGCTGCCTCGGCTGACAGCCAATCAGAGTGCAGGGTTTTCCCACATTTTTTAACCAATGATTTCAAACACTTTACAAGAACAACCAATCAATTCAAACTCTGCATACATAACAGCAAGGTATCTGGTTGTTGCCCCATATGGTTTGTCATTAGCAGAAAAGCAATCCTTTTCTGAGGATATTCATGAAATCCTAAAGATTAAAGCTCACATTACAGCAACAAGGAGGCTAATAAATCAATCATAATTATGTTACCACATTCAAAAATGAAAGCATGAAAATGTTACCTCATTTAGACTCTATGAAATCTAGTTGACTCACTAAGTAACACGGAAAGAAGTTTAGATTTAATCATGTGTTGCAAATCAGGTTTTCCGCCTTGTTAGCTGGAGATCATCCTTGCTTTTATTTAAACCTTTTATTTACCTCAGCTTCATTTAAGAATACCATGTGAACATTTTTGTTTAATGTGCCATCATGTTTCCTCTTTAGCTGAGCTGAAAATGAACGCCTCTTGCAAGGTTTCTTTCTTTTTTCCCTCTAGTCACTTTTAGCACGATTATCTTTTTATATTAAAGTGAACAGATGCTGTTGGTGGTGATGCTTAAACTGGGATGTTTTTCTTCTTTGGAGATTCTTCCTGCCAGTGATTAATTTACATTTTTGTTTTGTTTTGAAATCTTGTAGAGAGCCCTTTGTTGATGCCTCTGTGTTCATTTTGTCTTATTCTTTTTTCAGGTCACGTATGAGCAGGTTTTTCAAACGGCAACTTAAGAAGACTAAATAAAATTGGTGACATCTGCCAATCAGTTTAACACACCGTCTTATTTATGAAGCATTTTGTAATGCTTGTCTCCTCCTATTCAGTGGATCAGATATGAGAGTTACTTGTTTATGAGCCTGTTGCTAGAACTAAAGAATACATTTGAAATTCTTTTGGAGGAGATGAAATGGTGCCATGATAGCACTAGGCCATTCTTTCATATCCTGCCCTGTGATTATTATGTGTCAGACCTCTGGCTTCCAGTCACATCTTTCTACTGCTACTGAGCCAAATTTAGCCTTTTGGCTAATATTTGCAACTCACTTCCATAAAATACAAATTAAAATACATAAAAATTAAACAGATCTTGCCCAGTAACTAGCAACATTAATTGTGTTCTGTCATGCTGCCATGAAGTCCTC
The DNA here is from genome assembly GCA_009733165.1 of Naja naja. NCBI lineage: Eukaryota > Metazoa > Chordata > Lepidosauria > Squamata > Elapidae > Naja > Naja naja. Next base: position 130,794,935 of record CM019151.1, on the reverse strand, counting down.
AAGTGTACACTGATTGGGGCACAAGGGCAGGTATACATATTGTTGTTGTATGCATGTCACCACAATGGCAAAGAACAGAAGCCATGGGATAGCTCCATTTGTTCAGAGCGTCTCTGGATCTTGTTATACTTGACCACAGTGTATTCAATAATTTCCATACTTCCCATCTTTCATCAGACCAGGTGCCAGGTCTTCCATTGGTTCCATCTAGTGTTGGGTCTTTGTAACTTTCCATAGATCCATTCTGCTTCCAAAGTCTTCAAAGTCTTCCATCGACCTAAGGAAGCTTTTCCTGGATTTTACTCTCTGCTGAACTGGTTGTAGGCCTTAGAGAAGGTCTAGATATCAATGATTTGAGTCTCTATGTGTTTGCTTCTTCTTCTCTGCAAACAGCAGGTGGCAATGCCAGCTAGGTGGTAGATTAATCTAGAGGGGTAGGTTTAAGACATTCAATAATAATTCTACTTGCTTCCTGGTGACAAGCTGACAGAAAATATTAGAAATCTTCCTTCCTTCCTCCCTCTCTCCCACCTGTACATCCTTCCTTCCTCCTTCCCTCCCTCCTGTTAAGTTTGCATGAAGAGACAGACATGGAGTGCTTCAAGCTCTTTAGTTTATTAGTGACTACAGCTCAGAACGGACCCGACTGGCTTTGCTGTGGCTGCTACTTATAGCCAGCAGCCGCAGCTGACAGCCAATCAGAGTGCAGGGTTTTCCCGCACTTTTTAAACCAATCATTTCCAACACTTTGCAAGAACAATTCAAACTAACCAATGATTTAAAACCTGCATACATAACACCCTTCCCCACTAGGTTCAGTCCATACTCAAACCCCATCTATCTAATGTATTCTTTTAAAAAGGTGGGGCTCTTACTTGTACGTTGAGACCTACGTGGTTCAGATGTTTTAAGGTTCTCACCTTGTGAGAGAGGAAATGTGACATTTCCTTACTTGGACTTCTAGTAATGGTAGAACCTGTTTGGTTACTACAATCTGGTCTCTCCTCCCAATCCATCTCCAACCCAATGTCAGCACCCAAATCAGGTAGTGGTGTGCAATCTTCCATTTGTAAAAATGGTTGTTGGTATTGTGACAGGTTTTGATTGATGCCAGTCACCTCGATGCCCAGTGGGTTGAATCATTCAAGGCCCAGAAGACTTGGGAGGTCCTTGTCCACGATGGTCAGTGGTAGGCGCTTGGTGTGGCCCGTGAATTTCATGTTAAATTCTCTTGTTCCAACTACTGGAATCTTGTTCCCTTGGTAGTCTTTAAGAGTCAATGCTTGCTTCTTGAAGTGATTCTTTTGGATGTTAGGAAGTAGTCTGTGAATAGTGTCCCATGACACCATAGATAGGTATGAGCCTGAGTCCACTTCCATTTGGCAAGGCCTTCCTTCAATAAGTACCTTAACATGCACTTTTCTGCTTTTTAAGGGGGAAGAATGACCAATAGTTACTGTTTGATGAGTTTCAATCTTCCCATTTGCTTCTGTACTGCGCCCCATTTTCTCTCTGAGGTTGTTAGGCTTGAATTCTTTGTCTTTGGTTGCAGCAAACTTCCTTCTGTTGGGTGGAGTTCTGGATGATTTGCAGACTCTTGCTAGGTGTCCTCTTTTATTACAACGGAGGCAAATGGTGTCTAAAAACTTGCATTCAGTGCGGGGATGGCTTCCCCCACAACCTCTGCAGTAGAAATCTCACCTCTTTCTTCCCAGGTCTTTCTTTTTCTGCTCCATTCTGAGTCTGTAAATTCCTTCCTCCACCTCACTACAGTCTGACTCAGAATCTAGTTCCTCACAATGATTTGTGGTGGACTTTTCCACATCAGGATGGCTCGTGGCCTTGTTAATCTTCTTCATGGCTGCTGCTGAGGACTTGGTAGCTTCTGCTGAAGAGGCTTCTTCTATTGCTTCTTTCAGCGTGATCTTAGGTTTCATTAATAACTTGCTCTGCAGCACCTTGTCTTTAAGGCCTAAAACGAAACGATTGTGCATGGCCTCCTCTAAACTGTTGAATTCGCATGCACCCCAATGTCTCTTAAACTTGCCATGAAGTCATTTATGCTTTCGTTTTCCCCCTGATCGCCCCGGTAAAACTCGTGTCTCTTAATGAGGCACGATACTTGTGGCGTGTAATGGGCTCTTAACAGCCTTTCCAGATCAGGCCAAGCCATTACCTTCACATCTGCTGCTCCCACGAGTGCCTTCGCCATCTTGAAAACTGCTGGACCGCAGTACGTAAGGAAGACCGCCCTCTTCTGCTGCTTGGAAATGGCGGCAAGATCGTTTCCCTCCAAATACATTTGGAAACGATCTGCATATGACTCCCAGTCTTCTGCCGTCGGATCGAACGGGGCTGGGGGGGTGTTCAGCGCAGCCATCTCACTCTTCTTCTGTTCCGTGTTGCCTTCTTCTTCAGGGGAATCCCATCCTTGTCGCCAGTGTTAAGTTTGCATGAAGAGACAGACGCGGAGTGCTCTAAACTCTTTAGTTTATTAGTGACTACAGCTCAGAACGGACCCGACTGGCTTTGCTGTGGCTGCTACTTATAGCCAGCAGCCGCAGCTGACAGCCAATCAGAGTGCAGGGTTTTCCCGCACTTTTTAAACCAATCATTTCCAACACTTTGCAAGAACAATTCAAACTAAACCAATGATTTCAAACCTGCATACATAACACTTCCCATCCATCCATCTATCCATCCATCCACTCTTCCACTCTTCCACTCTTCACCTTACCTTCCAACCTATCTCCTGTTTCTTCCTTCCTTCCGTCCTTCCTTCCTCCATTTTTCCTTCCCTCCCTCCCTCTCTCACACTTCCTTGCTTCCTTTCTTCCTCCTCTCTTTCCTGCCATTTTACTATAATGTTCCTTCATTTCTTCCCTCCCTCATTGCCAGTTAAAGAACATGGTGATGAGAGTTTTAGTAGGATATGGACAGTGGTGGGATTCAATTTTTTTTACTACCGGTTCTGTGTGCATGGCTTGGTGGGCATGGCAGGGGAAGGATACTGTAAAATCTCCTGTCAGAGGTGGGATTTGCCAGTTCTCCAAACTACTCAAAATTTCCACTACCGGTCCTCCAGAATTGGTCAGAACCTGCTGAATACCACCTCTGGATATAGATTACTGAATGTCCAGGTAAATTCATACATTGCTGAGATTATTTGATTTATGAACATAATCGGATGACATTTGTAGTCTCAGAAGACCTGGCTGAAGAATGTACTTGTAAATTTTAATCAAATAGGTGCAGAGATTTCAGTACAAAATCCTCTCAGTTCTGGTCTAAAACAAAATCAAATCCTGGATCCGTGCCAATCAGGCTTCCAGCCTGGTTTCAGCACAGAGACGGCATTGGTCGAACTGATGGATGATCTCTGGAGGGCCCGGAACAGGGGTTTTCCCTCTGTCCTGGTCCTATTAGACCTCTCAGCGGCTTTCAATACCATTGACCATGGTATCCTTTTGCGACCCCTCCAGGGGTTGTGGGTGGGGGGCACTGTTCTTCGGTGTCTCTCCTCCTACCTCTCTGGGCGGTCGCAATCGGTGTTGGCAGGAGGGCAGAGATCGGCCCCGAGGGCGCTCACTTGTGGGGTCCCTCAGGGATCGGTCCTCTCTCCCCTTTTATTTAATATCTACATGAAACCGCTGGGTGAGAACATTCATGGTTTTGGGGTGAGGTATCATCAATATGCTGATGATACCCAGTTATATATCTCCACCCCAAACCAGATCAGTGATGCCCTCTCTGTGATGACTCGCTGTCTGGATGCGGTGCGGATCTGGATGGACGGAAACATGCTTCGGCTCAACCCGGCCAAGACTGAGTGGTTGTACATACCGGCATCTCGGTCCAGTTTGGAATGTCCATCGTTGACCATAGGGGGAATGGTGTTGCCCCCTGTGGATAGGGCGAGGAACCTGGGGGTCCTCCTGGATGCACGACTCCGATTGGAGGAGCAGGTGGGAGCCGTCACCAGGGGGGCCTTTGCCCAGGTCCGGCTGGTTCGCCAGCTCTGCCCATTTCTGGACCGAGATGCCCTGTGTACAGTCACTCATGCCCCTGTTACTTCGCGACTCGACTACTGCAACGCTCTCTATTTAGGACTGCCCTTGCATACCATCCGGAGATTGCAGCTGGTGCAGAATGCGGCGGTGCGGGTGGTGATAGGAGTCTCCCGGTTCTCCCATCTTGCCCCCCTCCTGCACGGCCTGCATTGGCTGCCGGTTGCACTCAGGGTGAGATTCAAGGTTCTAACTCTAACATACAAAGTCCTACATGACATGGGTCCTTATTATTTAAGGGAGCAACTTCTGCCGACATCAAATACCAACCGCCCTGTGCGAGCACATAGACAAGGACTCCTTGGGGTCCTGTCAGCCAGGCAATGCCGGCTGGCGGTCCCCCGATGACGTGCCTATTCTGTTGCGGTCCCTGACCTCTGGAATCAACTTCCCTTGGAGCTCTGCCTGGCCCCTGACCTCCGCACCTTCGGCCATGACCTGAAGACCTGGTTGTTTAACCAACCCGGGCTGTGACCCTCGGGTGGGGTGGTTCTTATTTTTGTATTTTGTAATTATGTTCTGGGGCCTGTTTAGTTTAATTCTTTTTTAAGTATTTATTGTTGTTGTTGTTTTAATTGTGAGCCGCCCCGAGTCTTCGGAGATGGGTTGACATACAAGTCCCACTAATAAATAAATAAAAACTCTACATGTCTATAGATGCTTTTTCATCAAATTTGACTTACAATTGTAGTCATGCCTCTGTGCAAAGCAGGAATAGGTGGAGAATATTGCAATGGAAAGGTTTTGTTTTAAAACAAAAATGTCATACCAAATAAATAACAAAAATTATATGCAGAGAAGTGTAATAATATAACAATAACTTTTAAAAAGTAACTATAAAATTAGATAGTAAACAATCCTTCTGTAGATGTTCTTTTCTTTGTTCCTTAATTTAACAAAACAAACAAATACCATCACCATACACAGTAACATTTATTGACAGTATGCTATATTTAGAGATTTGAATCCTGAAGACAAATCCAAAAGGCACAATATTTACAATAATTAATCTAAAATCACGCTTAACAGTTTGAGGGCAGTTAAAAGAAAAAAGAAAAAAATCTGTTTGAAACTTGTCTATTATTTTCTGGGACATTTTTAAAATATTATAAATATTTGGGAAGTAATGCTTTGAGATATTTGTGAAGTTCCAAAGAGACAGAGAAACCAGGTCAGAATATAGCCAGAGGGATTGTGCTTAAGTAGGTTGATTCTCTAAAATTTAAAAGTAATAGAGCATAATTGCAATTGGACAGACAACAGGAGAAAAGGAAAAATACTGGAAGGGAGTGTGTGTAATTATTCCTGTGAGATCTGAGATGAAATGTTTTGACACTACCAACTATGGAGGAATGCTTGGTGAAATTGATAGATCTTATTTAGATGAATAAACTAACTTCTCTGATTAGAAAAAAATACATGATCTGCATTTATTAATGACTAGAAACCTCTTATGAACTTTTTGCATAAAACACTTTTGGTTTATGGTTTTTATGATTAGATATAGAAATAAGAGTATTATAATGTAACTTTTAGAGAGGCAGCTTGGAATTTGCTTTTTCACAGCTTACATATCTTTCATTTTAGGAAAAGAAGATGTTCTAGAATGTTCTAGAGGACTGATCTTGTAGCACTTACTTTAACTTCTGTTAAAGCAGCCCTGTATTTTCCAATAGTAGGTTCCCCCCATAATTGCCTCGCAATACTGCAAATCAACAGTATTAACTTAAGCATAGTTAATTGTAAGTGACCTTAATGTTCATATTACCAGATCAGAAAATAAAAGGTTTAGTGATATCACCAGTTAAGGTGGGTAGGTCAAAATATGGTTCAAGAACTGAAGTTGTAGAACTGATGCTGCAAAGGCTGATTCCCTAATATTCTTTTTTCCCAAAATGGAAATAAGAGAAGATTGACATACACTATAATAAATTCCAGTGATAGATTAATAACAGCACTCTGCTGACAATGAAGAGAATGGATTCTTTTCAAAAAATATTGCAGAGATTTTGGCATGGTTATTTGTTGCAGTGGGGAAATAAAAATGTTGGAAAGTTACTTTTACGAGTGTGTGTGTTCCTGTGAGCTAGGTTGGATTCTAATCCCAATGGATTTTTTTTCTTAAGAAAAAGCGTGTTTAAAAGTATTGTATGGAAATAGTTACACAGGGAATACAAGATATTTTATTTACAAGAATTTATTGGAGTTGATCAATATTATACCTGCTGGGATCATAATCTGAATTTCTTTGGTAGCTTAGTGAAGGAATGAAAACAGTAAGGTCTGTGGCTATTCAACTTTTCATTAGGGCTGAGGAACCCTGTGGAGCGCTTGTTCAGAGATTCCTTTGGGTGACTAGCTGTATTGCTCCCTACCACTCTAACCTAGTTTAGTGCAACATAAGGGCATTGGGTTATAAAAAGATTTCTCTCTGATGGAAATGAAAAATCTGACAAATTCCTGTCTTTGGTCAAATAAAGAAAAGAAGGATATACAGCTTTTCCCCCAAAGCATCCACTTGACACTTGGATTATGCTTTAATAGTATTTGTTGCATACTATTTAGTTAGTAGCATTTAGTTATCACTATTTAAAAATCCCTAGTATTTATTACATTCAGTCAGTTTGACTAATTTTTTACAGTTTTTGTAAACAGCAATGCTCATGCCCCACATTTCCTAGTCGTATCACAACTAACTGTAATGACATACTACATGTTGACTTTACAGAAGATAATGTAGAAAAGGCACTATGTAACCTAAAACCATCCCTATCTATTGGCCCCAATGGATTATGTGCATGCTTCTTAAAAAAGCTCTCCTCTGCCGTAGTGGAACCCCCTAAGCATTATATATGAGATATCATTCAGAATCAGCTCCTTACCAAACATATGGTCATCCCTATCTTCAAAAAAGGTGATCCCAGTCTGACCAATCTCACTATGTTGTATCATGTGCAAAGTCATGGAATCAATCATTAACCAATTCATCACCCTCCACTTAGAGTCAAATAACCTACTCTCCAAAAACAATTTGGTTTCAGGAAAAAATTGTCCTGCAGTCTTCAACTCCTACACTGCAAAAACATATGGACTACTCTACTTGAACAGGGTAAAGCTATAGACACAATTTACATAGACTTCTGAAAAGCCTTTGATTCAGTGGTACATGACAAACTACTGTTAAAACTAAACTCTTATGGCATGTCTGGATCCCTTCATAAGTGGATCACTGTGTTCTTGTCAAACAGGCAACAAATAGCAAAAATAGGGAGCACTATATCAAACCCTGCTCCAGTTAACAGCAGTGACCCCAAGCATTCTAGGACCCACACTCTTTATACTCTATATAAATGACCTTTGCGATTATCTTATAAGCAACTGCATCTTCTTTGAGGATAACATAAAACTATTCAACACCACTGACAATGCTACTGTCCTTCAAAGCAACCTTGATTATGTGTCTGAATGGTCAAACAATTGGCAACTCCAAATCTCCACCAACAAATGCTCTGTCCTACACATTGTTAAAAAAATCAGTACACCAAATACAAACTAGGTGGATATGACCTCGTTGACGATCCTCACTCTGTCAAGGACCTTGGAGTACTCATATCAAATGACCTAAGCACCAGAACTCACTGTAACAGCATTGCCAAAAAGGCATTAAGAGTTGTAAATCTAATCTTATGAAGCTTCTCCTCCTGAAATATTGAATTGCTAACTAGAGCATATAAAACTTTTGCTAGACCAATACTCGAATACAGCTCATCAATCTGGAATCCGCACTGTATATTGGACATTAATACAATTGAGCAAGTCAAGAAGCATTTCATTAGAAGAGTACTACACTCCTCTGCTTGTAACAGAATACCCTATATCACCAGGCTTGAGATTTTGGGCTTGGACAACCTTGAACTATACCACCTACGGTTAGACTTAAGCGTAGCACACAAAATTATTTGCTACAATGTCCTACCAGTCAATGACTACTTCAACTTCAACCACAATAATACAAGAGCACACAATAGATACAAACTCAATGTAAACCACTTTAAACTTGATTGCAGAAAGTATGACTTCAGCAGCAGAGTGGTCAATGCCTGGAATTCACTACCTGACTCTGTTGTTACATTCTCTAACCCCCACTTCTTTAACCTCAAACTATCCACTATTGACCTCACCCCATTCTTAAGAGGTCTGTAAGGGGCGTGCATAAGTGCATCATTGTGCCTACCATCCCTGTCCTATTGTCCCCATTTATTTGTACCTATTTCCTGTATTCTTACTCATGTTTATACTTATACCTATTATCTTGTAAGCGATTGACAAATCACATAAATAAATAAATAAATAAATAAAATAAAATAATTTTGTTTGCAAGTCTTTATGGTTATTCATTAGGGCTATTTCTTAATCCAGTTCTGTTTTTGTTGCCCTGTTATATCATTAAAGTTATCCATGGGCTGGATGATGACAGAGATGGGAATTTGGGAATAAGAATTGGAACCTATTTCTTATATCCTTGTTCCCTTGCCAAATCCCTTCATTCTGCAATCCTAGAGAAATTTAATCTATCCAAAGAATGGCAGAGAATGGCAAACTAACAAGTGAGAAATAAAATGTCACTTCCTAAATGGACAGAATATATTTATCAGCTGTGAATAAATGAACTGTGAACATTGTCTTACACAGAATGTCATAGCTAGTATTGGAATGATCCTTGTCAGGACTATTAAAAGTAGTAATAGTGAAAAGTAACTATTGAGCAGTTATGTTCCTAAGCCACCTGGTGAAGCACTATTACATGTATTTTATAGCGCTTCTTTCAGATGACTGGCTGAATAGCATAAACAACTATATCATTTTACATCTAGGGAGATATTCATTGAAGAGTATAAGCATCTGGCTCAGAATGTGTATACATTTGATGTAGAGAACTGTTAGATCCATAGGCGTCCTTCCTGCAGCATTAGGGACATAAATATAGATATTTAAAGAAAAGGATATATGGCATGCAGAAGGTAGAGCACGGGTGTCAAACTTGCATCATTACGGTGGCCTCATGTGATGTATCACAACTTTTTTTCCCTTTGCTAAACTGGATGTGGGCATGGCAAGTGCATGACGCACCTGGCCCATGGGCCACAAGTTTGATAGCCCTGATGTAGAGTTATTCAGTGTAGTTCTGAAAAATTAGCAAGCACAACCCTGCTTCTTCTCCTTTCTGATATTATTGACAGTTTTTGGTCAATTCCTTAGAAGGAGGAAGGAAAAAAGATGTAGTGATACAACTTCAGAAAAGTAGTGGACTAGAAGCTGGGAGGCATGACCTCCAAACATGCCTTGATTATAAAATTCAGTTGGGTGACTTTGGGCCAACCTCTTCCTTTAAGAGAGCAAGGACAACCTACTTCTGAAAAAGTTGCTAAGAAAACTACATGGATTTGATTTAACGGCACACTACCACAAAAATGTCAAGATACAGGGAAATCACAACTGCTGTACTAAGGATTTAGGGTGCTTCACACTTTGGCTCTTCCTGTTGTAACCCTTTCTTTTTTAAAAAAAATCATGCATTTACACTTTCATTAATACCTAAACAGTTCTTAGATTTACAATGTTTTCCTTTTAGCCCAGGAAGTTAGCAACAGCTAGCTAAATTTGGTTCAGCACGGTTGGACAGGTTAATACTAGTGTGGGAGAACATCAGAAAATCACAGGACTATAAATACATGTGGGAAATGAAAAGTCCTAGAAAAGGCCAACCACATCCATACTGTTGCCAAGAAAATTAGGAGACTGTTTTCATATAATCACTAAGATTTTTGTGAATATTACCTTTTACCTTTCTTTTAGATGTGGTGGTGTTAATTGCTGCCTTTTTAAATTTTCAGATGCAAACTAATTTAACACACACACACAAAAAGCAAGCCTAGAATCATTAGACATCACAATTTAAATATTTAAAATCTGCTGTTGTTGCCTATGCAAACAAATGAAATGGAAGAAAGATGGCTTCTCCCAGTGGTGGGATTCAAATTTTTTTACTACCGGTTCTGTGGGTGTGGCTTGGTGGGCGTGGTGTGGCGTGGCTTGGTGGGCATGGCAGGGGAAGGATACTGCAAAATCTCCATTCCCTCTCCACTCCTGGAGGAAGATTACTGCAAAATCCCATTCCCTCCCCACCCCACTAACCTGCTTTCCAGCTCCATTCTCCTGTGCAGGGCAACAAAAGAAGACCCAGCTGACCCAGCTGGGACTCGGGAGGCAGAGAATAGATGCGGCGGGCCCAGTCAGAAGTGGTATTTGCCGGTTCTCCGAACTACTCAAAATTTCCGCGACTGGTTCTCCAGAACTGGTCAGAACCTGCTGAATACCATCTCTGGCGAGAGTAATCTAGTGTAACTAAAGCTACAAGTTTTGAAATAATTAAGAGAATTTACGCGACCAAGCAAAATTCAATGTATAAATCTAACCAGTTTTGCTTTCACATGACAACAGAATATTAACTTGAAGTGTTTAAAAAAAGTCTAGAAAGTTTGCCCTTGAAATTTGATTCCTGCCTATTTCATAGGACTGTTTAATTAAATCCAACACCTAACAAGCCTAATCATTCCCAGATCCAGTGCTTTATTTGACCCAACAGGTGGAAAGTTGGACACGTTCTTTTTCAATGAATGTACATTCAGTAGATATACAAGCTGATAATTTCACCAGTAAACCTTTTTTTAAAGAAAAAAAAGAAAGATGTTTTTCATTGTTCTGATAGTCAGTTACAAGGAATTACACTATTAAATGTTGGGCATAATAAATCATTTAAAAACTCCTACCTAATAAATGCTAGTAATAACAGTGATTAACAATAAATTAAATTCAGAGAATGAGGAATGTAATACATTATTTTTAACTGGCCTGGCCCATCAGGATCTTATTATTTAGTTTCTTCTCTGCACCTGGAATATATTAGAGTGTAATACAATCTAAACACACTCTTCCAGGGGGCCATTGAAAGGGCTTAGACTAAAACAATGTTCATGTTTACTACAGTCATTGGCCATTTATTCCCATCTAAAGCATACCTTTATAAAGTGAGCCTCAAGGAAATAACCACCTTCTATGTAATCCTAATGGTTAATTATAGGCTTTGGCTTAATTTAGGCCATTGAGTCGAGTGAAGAAGAAGCAAGTTTTCATAACAAATGTTTAAGAAACACAATGTTTAAGAAACACATCTCTCTCCTAATTTACACACAGCTCCCAGAAAGGGAATAGGCAGTATTCAAAGTTCAGTTCTCAATTCAAATATCCTAAGGCTTTTTTTTAAGATATCTGGATTTCAATAAGTTTAATCTGATATATTTTAAACTATAAGGGTCATTTAAAATTGAGCATAACTCTCAAATACTTTAAAAATATAGATGTAGCAAATACTTTGCTGAGAAAATATGCATAGAGTGGATTGGATCTGGGTTCAAAATGTTTCCATGTATTTAACATTCTGTACTGTTTTTTTCTTAGGACACACCTAGCTAATTAAAAATGGGAAAAGGCATTATTTGATTTCTGCAATAGATGGCTTTTGATTTTTCAGTATTTGTTCCAATATGGAAGAAAATGTGCCATCTAGGTTCCTTTTCTTTCTTTTGTACACAAAAATAACTTGAAGACTAATTGAGTCACTGACTCTATCATTATTGTCATTCATATTTTCATTCTTGCAATTACACTAATAGACCATTATATATTCATATTTTTTACGCAGACATATATACACATGCATATGATCTAACAGCAGAGGAGGAGGTAAACTAATCAAGGTGGTGACTGTAATCATTTGATTAAAGTCCTGTGGCATTGATAAACATAATTGTGATGACCCGGGATGTGACACAAAGGCAACACAGTCAGATAATCAGTAAGCGTCCCTTTATTATCTCCAACATTGTCCCCAATGTCCAGATTACCTTCTGGCTGGAGAAAAACTCTCCCAGGAACAGCCTTTGACTGAAGAACATTAAGTCCAAAACATGGTCAACACAAACTGTCACTTTAAGTCCAATCAAGCCAAACTGAAGTAATTAGTTTGGCAGGGCAGTAGCAAGAATTTCAGACTTGAAGGCACGGCAAAAGTCACACAGTTGGGAAGACACCAGGAATATGGATAAGCAATGACAACACAAAACAAAGTCACCTTTGCTCCCAGCAGGTGCGTCCTTTCTTATAAACTGTGTTCCCAGCTGTGGCTAATGAAGAGAATCAGGGCCTTTTCCTCCCTGTAAGCCACGCAACCCATATTTCTCTCTTCTCCATTCCTCCCTACATGCCCTAAGATGAAGAAGGGATAGGCATGGGTCTTCCTCTGAATTCCCTCTCCCTTGTTCTATCTCTTCCCTGCTCTGCTTTGCCAGACTTTGCCCTTCCCCAGTTTCCTCCACAGCCAAAGAAGCCACACTCCCACTCCCTGTCAGCTGTTCAGCTTCCTCCTTGGATTCAGACTCCAACTGGGGCATGACACATAATAGTGGAGCTTTGGTGGTATTAAGAGAAATTATCTGCAATCAAATTATGAGTTCAAGTATAGAGTTTTTAATGTTCTGTTTGATTATTGTATTTTTTATTGGTTATGAACCACTTTATCATGTTAGATGCATAGTCATGTACAAATGTAAATCATCATGATCATCAACCGTACTTTGACTATTATACAATAAGACGATCACCCACAATGTAATGAATGTTATATTAATGTATAAATAACATGTTGTGGGGAAAATAAGGAGGAGAGTTGCTTCACCTCCAAAGTAGGTTGCTCAATAGTTCATTTATACAAATGTATTATGTATGTTCAGATATCTGTATAGCATTTTTGAATACAAACAATCAAGCAAGATTATTCTTTCTAAACTTTCTTTTGTTCTCTAAGCCTTTCCTTTCTTCTTTGGGTTGTTTGTTCCTAAATTTGCATTCTTTACTAGATTAATTTAGCTCCATCAGTTGAAGGCAATTCAATACAATTCAAGAAGAAAGCTTGATCTTATGTATTCATCTATGGCTTTATTATTTCAGAAATGAATTATTTTTCTATAGCTTACCCTATACATACCACCCTAGACATATTTCTATCAGCTGGACTTAGTCTACATTCTCATCAATATATAGAGAATGTGTGAGAGAAGGCATAAATTAAAGAAATAATACTCTTCTGGAATTTCCTTCTCCCTTATCCATCCTTCACCTTGCAATGCTATCAAGCACAGATTTGATCCATATGATAAATTCCTAGGGAAATCAGGCAGTCTCTATGTAATGTTGCAATTTGACTGCACAGCAATATCAACAACAAAAGTCATCAGATAGAAGAAGTATAGATTTTTGGTATCAAAGGAACTAGCTTTCAATATAAGCCAAATAAAATTCAAATACTGTAGAAATGCATGGGCATAGGTAATGATAGCTTGGCAGGGGAGCTGCTCTTTTTCAATTGAATGCATTGAACATATAAACAAACATCAGTTTTTACATAACCATTTCTTTGGGGAGTCAAAACTCAATACATAATTAAATGAGTTCCTTTTCATCCAAATGCATACTGATGTGTTATATGCTCTCCATACAAAATAATTGTCTGTTACTGTGTGTGAATCTCACAATCACTGCAGTTGTTTTCTTTCCTCAGTAGAAAAACCTTGTAGAGAATTCCATGCCTAAAAGAAGCCTTTCTTGTTACATACTGTGGAATCCTGGGAAATTTATTAGTTCCTTACACAACAGAGAAGAGCACTGGAGAGACACTGAGAGTAAAAGCAGTGCCTTGCCATTCCCAGCTTGGGGCTATATCAAGAGTGACTACTCCAGAATTCCAGGACAAAATATAATCCCAATAAATCTTTAGAATGGGAGATTTATTCTAACCCTTTCAGTTAAGCTCTGGAAAGCAAATCATTATTTTCTCCCTTCTCTAAGATGGAAGTCCTGAAGATGGAACTCATGAGCCATAAGGTGTTATCCAGTTAGCATAGTATCTTTCTGAGCATTATGGAAAAGTTGTGGAGTGGGATGGAGTAGGGTAGGCTGGCTGGGCTGGTGCAACAGCAAAATATTCAACAGCACATATATATCAGTTCTTCTTCTTGTGCCACATCTGTAATCGGACATTGGCGATCATGTTGGTGATCCTATTTTATCAACAGCTGCATGAAAAAGTGCTGCTGAGTTTTGTCCAAACCAGTCCCTTAGATTTTGAAGCCATGATTTTCTTCTTCTGCCTGGACCATCAATCTTTCCCTGATTAATTGAAATATGCTGTATTTTTCTGGGTGCCACCTCACATATCTGAAATATTCTAACTTTCACTTTTTAATGGTTTTGAAGATTTCCCTTGGCTTTGCCAGGCAGCTTATCACCTCATTTCTGATTTTGTCAACCCAGCTTATATATAACAGCTGTCTGTAAATCCACATATATTAGTTAGGAAAAGCAAATATAAGCTTGATGGTCTGACCTGAAATATGAATCCCAGTTCTTCGATTATACCAAATCAACTTGGGTTTGAAAGCCTTCTTATTCTATGTACATGCAGTGTTATAAAAATAATGGTAATGCAAATGTACTAAAAAGTACACAAGTGAATTGTCTACAAAATATTATTTTGTAAAGTCCTTAATATTTGGCTTTCAGTTATATCAATCCCTCTAGCCTAGTCTTCTGTATCCCTTCCCTCCACCCAAAGTTAGTTCTCCATTCCACTAAGCACACTAAGCACATTCGGTTTGTTTCTTTTTGATATCCTTTTGGGCCCACAGGCAGCAGGACTTTTTGCTTGAATATCATACATAAGAAGAACAAATTATATTCTGCACCAGAATGCTGCTGAGCATTCTTTCTGTCCATGAATTATGTGAGCCTGTAGCTGAGAAGGGGGGGGGGGAATAACAAGATTCTTATATATGGAGCCTGTTTTCATGCATGAGGTGAAACAGTGCAGTGTTGAATAACTACTGTCTTATTATACTCAAGATATAGAACATGAGATTTCATAGCATATCCAAAGAAGTGATGACAGTTTGAGAGTCATGGGGGATTGATTTGTTAATTTCAATTTCAATTTATACTATTGCCCAACTCAAAATAATGACAGACTATGGTTAACAATTAAAAAAACAGCAATATAGTAATAAATACATAATTGATAGTTAATATAAAGCCTAATTCCCCTCCATCTAATCAACATCAGCATAACCATTTCATTAGGTACGCTGTACATTCTAACCTCTATGCATTGTGACATAGCTTGTCTTCAAGGTCTTACAAAAGGCCAAATCATCTGGGGCCAATCTTTTCTCTGGAAGATGATGTTCCAAACTCGCATGTTCAGTAACAGCTAAATCTGTCTTCCTGGAGCCTTCCTGAATGAGACCTTAGTAGACAGCATGTGGAACATACCTCTCCTGCTGAATATGATGGGCAGACACAATTGGGCATGTTTTTTTTTTGACAGACCATTTTATAGTAGACTACATTGCATCTGCTTTTTCTCAACACAACCAGCTGACAATATGCCCATATTGGCACTTTTTTGCCTAGACTATACAGATGGTCTTTGAGTTAAGACTACAATTGATTACAGAATTTCTGTTGCTAAGCAAAACAGTCACTGTCTGAATTTTGCCCTGCTTTATGACCGTTCTTGCTACAGGTATTAAGTGAATCAATGTAGTTGCTAAGTTAGTAGCAGGTTTGCTAACTGAATCTGGGTTCTCCATTGACTTTGCTTTTCAGATAGTCACAAAAGGTAATCAAATGACTCCAAGACACTGCAACCATCCTAAATGCATGCCAGTTGCCAAACATCTAAATTTTGATAATGTGATCACGGGGGATGCTGCAATAGTTGTAAGTGTGAAAAATGTCATAGGTCACTTTTTTACAGCCATTGTAACTTCCAATAGTCACTGTAAATCAAGAACTACCTGTATAAGAAAATGCATATTATTCTTGGTAGAATTGTATTTATACTCACACTAGTTATGAATTAGTGAATATTAATGAATGAATTTACAAATTAGGAAAGCAGAAAAATATTGTCTCATGATTTAACATAAAGTGTTGCTAAGATAGATTTTTATCTATACATTTTAATTCTCATTCACTGCCTAAAATATTTTATTATTCTTTGGAGGACATGCAAGATATTCAAGCGATACACAAAAATATTTTATTCCCATGTGTCCTTTCCTCTATCATGTTGGTCAAACAAAGCATAATTAATTGATCACTCAATTTTCACTTTAAACCAAATCATATTTTTAGCTGATTGTATGCAACAAACTAATTTATTTCCAAAACAAATCAATAAATTAGTTTGCTGAATACAAGGGACTGACATAGCAACATTTTTACTGGCTAATCAAACCCCACCCTTAAACATGTTATAGGTTTGTTATGATTTAGTGGAATTTTCACTGTAATTTATTGAGAAGATTGGAATGACAGAGTTTGGAGCAGTTTAGATTTTTCCTTCATATGAGGTTTGTCAATTGCAATAAATATTAAACTATGTTCTTTCCTTAAGTAGGTAGAAATGTAGGAAAGGAATGTTTTGTTCATGAGAAAGGAACAAAATCCTCAATTTAAGAACATTTAATAGTATGCCCAACTTTTCTCCTCTTTTATCCTAAAGTTAAAGGATTTCACTATCTGTACCCAGTAATTATGTACAAATGACACAGTAGTATATCTGTATGCATGCATGTTGGTGGAACTGCAATTCCACAAAAAGAACATGTGCAGGGAATCACCACGCCCTGAAAATTAAATTAACATGTATTAATTACAATTAATTCCAATTAAAACAAGGTCATCCTGTTAAAAAATTAGTTGATCTGTACCTATTCTGATGTACAAGTCTGTCCCCAGATCTAAATGCAGTACACATGGATATGAACATTGAGGGTTCCCTCTTTACTCTGAGCCCAAACAGCCCTTCTAAAGCAAAAAAACCCCAGAATGGAGACAGAATTTAAAAAGGAAAGAAGGAAAGGAAAGGAAAGGAAAGGAAAGGAAAGGAAAGGAAAGGAAAGGAAAGGAAAGGAAAGGAAAGGAAAGGAAAGGAAAGGAAAGGAAGTACCAAACTGGATTGAAAACAGAAGGAAAGAAAAAAGAAGTAAAAAATGAAAAAAAGGAAAAAAGATTTACCTAGAAAAGAAAAATAGACTTAATAAATATGTGGCACCATCCAAATAGTAGCTAATCCTCAAATGTATCCATGTTTTGCAACATAGTGTCTGTAGTCTTTTGCACCTTTTCCTTTTTTCAACAATTCCTTCAATACTTAACAGTAATTATTTCAGAGTAAAAATCATATTCTCATTCACCAAACCAAAAAAACCCATTAAAAAACCAGGTAAAGTTGTTTACACACAAAAAGTCTAATTACTTTTAAAATGAGGCCATGGAAAACTTTAAAATCAATGCTTCAAGCCATTCAGATTGACAGCCATTAATTCTGTTCAAAGCTGGATGATTCACAAAAGTGTTTTAAAGTGCCCTTGTAAAGATAACTGGCTTTGCAATATTTTGATATATAGCTAGCCTGGAAGCTGGCTAACAAATTTGCATTTGTGGGAACCAAGTTACTATGCAATTTTTTGAAATCAAGTTGGGCCACTTAAAGTTGTCAATTGGCAAGGTTAAATGCAAATTTAAAAAGTAAGAAAGGCATTTCCAGTCATTTCCTATGAAGCAATAACATGTATTTATAATTGCCATAGTCAGAAAATATAATCACATGGTAGCAAGCAGACTGAAGAAATATGTTTCAGTTATTGTAAGTATTGACCAAACTGACTTTATTCCAAAGAGAAATATAAAAGGCAATAGTTTGGTTTGTAATTAATACAAAGAACTTAAAAACAAAGCAAAAAAAGCTGCATTTATCTCTTTGGATATGGAAAACATTTTGTACAATTCCTGCTGTTAGTACTGAATTTAAAAAATTCTAGAGTTCAGTGTTTAGATTAAAAATATACAGGTGGTCTTTGCAATATGATTTTCATAGAGTCTGCCCATTACAGTTGAAGGTGGTGATGGCCATTAAGCAACCCCTATAGCCTGGTTTTCCTGATGTGGCTGTTAAATGAATGTGTGGGTTTTTAAGTGGAGCATAGTGTGCCTCAGGACTGAGGTAGACCCTTGGAGGTGCTTCAGTGGTTGTAACTTCAAAATGGGTTATAAATAGCTTTGTGGGTCATATGTAGCTTTGAATAATCATTAGGTGACTGGTTATATCTTGAGGACTAACTGTGAAGCAACTGCATTATAGCTAATGGAATGCTCTCTGTACATTTTCAAAAACAGTAAAGGAACAAGGAAAGGATAGCTGCTCTCTACTTTATTTTTCATCAGTGTGGTAGAAATACTGGCCGAAAATTTTGAGGTGATAAACAAACAATAGGTTTCCGAATTTGCGGAAAGGAATATCAACTTAAATGTCATGAAAATGATTATCTAGAAGGTAATAAAAATGAAAATTCATTTATTCAGCTTTAGAGAATATTCTGGATACAAAACCAAAAATCTTTCAAGATTTTTAAAATAAGAAAAATCAATTTTCCACAGGGAGAGTCTTGTCAGCTCACTCAGTGGAATACCTTGTTTGTACCTGACAAGCAACAATCAAGAATCAAAATAAAATTAATAAAAAATATTAATTAATAAATTAATACCAAAATAAAATTAAGTTATGAGTACCTATTAAATGAGATCTTGAAATGTGTATTTGTTCATTAAAGTTATCTTGGTTAGGATTAACTGCAGTTATCAAAATGAATGTACTACTCAAAATCAATTATCTGTTCCAAATGGTTCAGACTTGCAGAGAAAACTCTATAGGTAATCTTTACTTAGCAAGAGTAACTGGACAAAGAACTAAGTAACATCTTCATAAGATGCAATTCAGAATCTAAATCCCAACATTCATACATACATACATTTTTCTCTAACCAATTTATTTCACTTTTCTGATACTAATTATAGAAATAGTAATAGAAATTAATCTATTTTGGTTTGAGAACAATAAGTTTGTATGTTTTGGATTTGGGTATGAAGGAAGGATAAAAAATAAATTTAGTGCAAATTAATATTTCATGTAGAAAAATTGGCAGAACCATAACATCACAATTTAAAAATCCAAATTAAAAGAGTTGTAATAGTTTTGACTGTAATAAAACAAGGAATTGAAAGTGCTTTACTAAGTGAGAAGATTCTTTCACTTCCATACATAGCTAATAAGAGAAACAGATTCTTTCTTTTAAGAAATATAGGGTACTTAAACCTAAAATTTCAGGCAGTATTTCTTATAGCAAGAAACAACATGCAGGGAAGGGAGGAGAAAGCATGCATATAAATAATATGCATATCAACATTATTATTTATGTATATGCCCCATAAAAATGAAAAAAAAACCCACCTCTTATTGTACTTCCTCTTGTTTTATCAATTATTTATTTACCACACCTATTTTTCTAATCTTTCCTTATCATGCTTCTTTTTCTTTTTTTTAATAAAGTATGTGTGCTGGATTTCTTTAGTAATCAGTGATTTTGAATAGACCAGGGCTATCAAACTCGCAGCTTATGGGCCAGATGCTTCATGCAATGGCCATGCCCATACCCGATTTAGCAAAGGGAACAAAAGTCCCAATTTGTCACGTGTTGCTGCCGTGATGATGTGAGTTTGACACCCCTGGTATAGACTAAATGATTTGCTTCTACAGGGTTTAGAATCAGGTTTAAGTCAAAAGAGAATTGCCTGTTAGCACTGACTCCAATCCATACTACAAATGTATTGTTAATATTTAATAACCTTGCACCTGCACCATGATGTAACAGTGGGCCTGGGATGCATTACATAAGATGACTAAAAGGAATTGCTGGCTGCAACTGAGAGATAATTCCTTCCTTGTAATCATCAGAGATTATGGTGGAAATGGGATGGTTCAATAATAGTGTAGGAGCATGAGATGCTAATTCGCAATCAGTTTCTCGCTGCAAATAAGCACATTTTGACAATCCATCCTTGAAGTTACCACCTGAGATGTCTTGGTCAATTAGTGAGATTTCTAGGAATAAATGCAACATTATACTTCTGTCTCTCCTGTAACAGATAATCTATCAGGGCAACCAGGTGTCTTCTCCCAAATCAGAGTCTAAGCCCTAAAGACTGAGTTAACAGGGCTTGTGGTGAAAGTTGAATATGTGGACATACCCCCCATAATGTTTTCTCACATTTTTTGTAAGCTAATGGTCAGTTTTAAAAACAGCATCTTTCAGCTGTGCAGAACACTGTAATGTTGAGTGAAATGAAGCTTCAGCTGTATCTCTGCATTCAGGTCAAGGTCTTTGAGGTTGGAGGATGGAATCAGTTGCCCTGGACTTGACATGTGGGCTGTTAAAATTTTTAGATTATTTAAACACATTAGTTTACACTTCTAGTCAGCAGAGCAAGAGATGTTGTGCCAAGTGCATCAATACTTAACATCTTTCATTCTTGCTTCATTAACTAGTTCCTCAATTTTGTATAAAAGCAGCATCATGAATTCTGTCATCATGAAAACTAAAGAGCTAAATGTTTCATTATGAATCAGATACACATCCATGGGTGAAAGACAGAACTGGTAACTCTATCATCTTATGACTTTCAGGATCATCAGATGTTTTTCCTCTTTTTCAATATCACGAGGTCTCTTGTAATCCCTAAACATGTGGCCTTCACATAGTACAGGTTTTATTATTGAATTTCATTCTGCTTTCATCATTGTATATGTTGAGATCATCTCCATTCGGATGAAATGTTTCTGGCTTCCTCTGTGACTTACCATCTCTTCAAGTGATTACATAATATTCCCAAAGTCATTAATAATGTTAATCATAACTAATCCAGGATTTTCCTGATAGTTCCTTAGAGATGGTTGTGAACAGCATTTCTCTTGTTTGGAGTTGCTATAACTTTTCAATGTTAAAGTTAAACATGACAACATAAGCATGCATTTAAAGTGTCTGCATCAGTTGTTACAGTATTGTCTTAAACTCCACTTGTCATCCTAAACGAGAGATATAAAACTGAAGTAGAAAGTACTATGTTTGGGATTCAGAAATCTTGTATGCAGTCCCAGAACCCTCCCAAAATTTGCTACCAAATTCTAATTTCCAATGTGTAAAAGTAACAGAGGCCCTTTATGTTTGTCTCACCTGGGAAGAAGCAGATTGAGGGGAAAGTGATTGCACATGACTGCAATATGTTAGCAACAAAAACATAGAAAAAAAACATAAATCAATATGTATCTAATCTATTCTATTCCATTCTACTCTCATGATTAGGCAGTCATGTGTTTTGATGGAACATGTGTTGTGTTACGTTAGCCTTAATGTTTCTGTTCACTAATTTTGAGAGATGGTAGCCTAATAATTTAATTAAACATAAACCTAGATATATGTGTGCTTTCATTAACACATGCAGATATATATACAACCAACAAGGCCATAGGCTACAAATTGGTAAATTGATACCCTATTTGTGATATCTTGACACTTGTTGCTTCATATCTTGTGAACTCTAGAAAAGATTAGGAAGGCAGTTACATTATGGTGCTTCTTTAGAACAAGACACATTTAATAAACTATTGCAGGCAAAAGCTAAGTCATATTCTAGCAATTTTCTAAACCCATCATTTATTGCATATGCCATACTTTGGCTGGTCAATGACAATTTCAATTTAATACCAATAGTGTCAACAGAGATGACATTTTGATTGAGATCCTTCATGCTAGAACCTAGAAACTGATTAAAAATACTTAAGAATATCCATTATTCCTAATAATGAACTTATTTCACAATCTAGATTTGGTACTAAGATATTGTATGTAGACTAAAATTTTTATAGAAGTCTGCCCTTTATTAGTCGATTATTAATGTGAGCATAATGCTTTTTTGTGATTTTTCATGTTTGAGTCATCCAAGTTCTGAACCTGCCTATTTTTATAAATTTTCTTAAAACATAGAATACTTTCCTTAATAAGGTCAGAAACATTGCACTAATCAAAAGAATCCAATCTCAGAGGATGTATTGGTCAGACTTTTCTGACCTAACAGAGAAGTCTAAATTACAATGCTGGGTTCCAACAGAGATAATGAATGACTTTATGGCTCACAGATGCTCATTACACCATTCTGAGTCCCAGTCTTCTTCAATAATCATAAGGAGCTTCACCACATACATCTTGCTTTATATCTGCATTTCCCGGAATGTTTGTCTGTAAGGTATCCTTGTTAAAATGAAAGCTAGCTGGTAGAACAGTTCATTTTAATTATCTAAAATAGATTAAAAAATAAGTATTAATGCTAGCTATCTGCAATGAATCCAATTGTAGCTTAAATAGATTAAGAAACTTAGGAATGTAAGAACTTGACTTATAACATTGGGTGTTTGGTTCAGTATTATCTTTCCTGGCTGACAGTTGCTTTCCAGAGACATAAACCAAGTGAAGATTTATACCAGATGGTATATAAAAATTTTTTAAACTATAAATGGCAAAGAATGAATCTGGGAATGACTCCAAATAAAGCCATGTTTGTGAGCACAGTTTCTTCTCGAGTTTGTTTGCTTGTTTATTAGATTTATATAGCTGCCAGAAGAAATCTGGGCAGTAAATACAATAAAAACACAGTACATTAAAAAGGCAATTTAAAACAATAAACAACCCTGAGGCCATTATACTGCTCATACATATACACAAACCAACCAATGCCAAGTCTATCTATATACTGACTCCATATGAGGAAAAATCCAGGTCTTCAGAGATTTCCTCAAGGCCAACTGGGTCAGGAGCATCCATATGTCTGGAGGAAATGCTGTTCCTTTCTACAGATGACATGAAGGCATGCTTCCAATGGCCAATATTTTGACATTGTTTCACCAAGGGACCTGGTGTTATCTCCATCCTGCCAGATCCAATAAAATGGCCAGAATAGGATTGGTAGTCCCATAAGAAATCTGACCAATGTTGTGTAAGATGTTAAATGTGATAACTAGCACCTTAAATTGAATCTGGAAGTCTACTGGGAGATGCAGCAGTGGTATTACATAGGAAATGATGAAGGTCTGAAGGATAATGAAAAGTTTTCCCAATCGAGGAAAGCAAACAATAGATACACAAGCTGTATTTATTCAAAGACCATCCTTCCCACAACCATCACCTGTTCTTTGAAGAAGTAAATGATGTACTCAACCTAACCCAGTAGTTTCATGTAGATATTAAATAGGAAAGGGGAGAGATTTAACTTGAGGCACCCTATAGAGCAGGGACAAAGAATCCATATAGGTGTGATCCGATCCAAGATCATCATTACCTGTTCATTCCAGGCAATGAATAAGGCCTTAACTGAACTATCTTTAGGAGCTTCAAGAACTAGTTTTTTTAATTTACTTATTTATTAAATTTGTATCTATCCCACATGCCGTAGTCACAGAACACATCAAAACAAACAGGAAATGATCCCACCTATGACAAGGGTCTAATGACAATATCTCCCATGTTGTTGAAGTTTGTGTTTTTAAAAAAAGATCATGGTTTTGCATAACAAATTAGCTTAATTGCTCCTGTAATGCTTTTAAATACTTAAACAACTTGTAATTTCTAATTGGAACCCTAAAACTCTACACATTTGAATTTTGCAAACAAAAATCTGAACTAAAATTCAGGATTAATGACTCAGGAAACAATGATCTATATTTAACTGAATGGTTGAGGTTAAGTCAAGCTTAATTCTTGGTGATAATATAAACAATCTATGCATTTATTGGCCACTATGTGGATGTAGTTTGTATAGTCTGTTTCTATGACTTTTTTCAATCTCTGAGACTTTTTTTTCAACTTCCCTATTTCAGCTGAACTATAGATTTTCTGTTGTTTCTCATCTTAATACTCCCATGTTTAACATTTCATTTTTGGAGATTAGCCAAGGTTGACTTAATGTTCCTTCCTACTGTGTCAATGAAATTAATAGGATTTATACAGAACTATTAGAAGAAGAACTTTGCAAAGTGACTCTCCAAATGGTTTAACACTGTCTTAGAAACATAGATAATTCTAGGCTGGCTTATGTAAATCAGTACACATCAGAAAACATGTGCCCTATTATACTTGAGCAAAATAGAGCAAAAGCACCACAGGGTCACTGCTGGATTAAAAATCGGAAGATCTGGGATCCAGCTGGATGACCATGAGCCGCACACACTTGCTCATCCCCTGGTCAAAGAATGTAGAGCTAGCCTTGGAGATAAGAAAGATAACTATTAGGAGGAAATTTGCAGAGAAGATTATACAGTACTAAGAAAAAGAGAGTTTGAGAAAGAAAATGAAAATAAACCCACCTTGGGTTTCTTTAGTAAAATGGACAGAGAGTTGCTCAAATGAGCTTTCTTGACTCATCTAAAGGGCAAGTATGGTTTTCATACTGTACATGGTATTATTGAGAGGTCTATAAATTATATTTCATTAATTTATCATATTAGTTGAAGTTTACAAAGTACTTTTCTTTTACCATTGTTATTTTGAAGTCTGATAAATATTCATTGTATCTTTTTACTTGTATTTGGCGAAGAAGTTACTGCAATCTAGATTCCTTTATATTTTCTTCACAATAAGGCTAATTGTCTCACCCTGTTTGTTTGTTGATTCTCAGTTGCTATGCTGTAGTTGATCAATTGCAAGAACACTATGAAAAAAGTTATCCATACACAATCAGCAAAATGGCCTGAACAATATCATCCATCAACATGGACATTTGCAATTTGCCCTCTATTTTCTCATAAATCAAGTCATAATCCCACAAGGAAGAAGAGCAGTTCATGAAGAGGCAAGATGGCAGCATTTATCGGCAGAGTGAGAGAAATGTTCCCTCTAGGATACAGTAATTATTTTGACTCAATGAGAAATAAAGAAGAGAAGAGATGGTAGTGGAAACCTGGAGAGTGTCTGCTTCACTTCATTACTATTCCCAAGACTAAACACACACATATGCTTTTTATTGAAAAGCCAATAATTCTGAATCTTGACACAGGTGAAAACTTAAATGACATCTGCAAATTCTGATTTATGTTCCTGCTTAACTCTGAAACATTCTTGTGATGTAGTTCTACAAACTTACTCAGATTAGTGGTCAATGTCTATGTATTTGCAGTGGTTTATTCCAAGACTTTGACTAATCTTGTTTCATAATTAAGGACTTCTGATACTAATTTATAGAAATACCAGATTATCTTTTATTTATTAAGCAAAACTCTGATTATTTCTCTGCTCATGTCTGAATTTCTTCCTATGTGGAAATGCTGTATTAGATGAAAAACTTTTCAAATAATATTGTGAAGGATTCCAAACCATCACACATATTTAGTTTTGTAAACTTTTGAGTTATACTGCCTTCCTAGAAACTTCCTCACAAAAGGAAGGCCACCACCTCACTGGTAAACTTGCAGTCTTTATTAATGTTTTAGCAAATTAATAAATGTATTGGTTCAGTTACACTATTTTAGTACAAAATTATAAAAAATATTCATGGCATTTCATTTGGCTACAAAAACAACCATCTATACTGATTCCTGAATACATAAAAAGGGGGATATTAAAAGACTAATGGATTGGACTGGATGGGCTTGGCTTGGACTGGATGAACTAAATGGGTAAATTACATTGATATATCCATGTTAAGAAGTGATCATGAAATGCCATATCAATAAATCATCCAAACTTATCTGGGTCAGTCACCAGGACCATAAATTTAGTCTTCTGAGCTTTCAAGCTCGTGCTGGGATGCATCCAGGGGACTTCTTTCTAGCAGAATGTGTCCAAACATAGACAATATTATTCTACAACTTTCCATAATCTGGCCACCATCACCTACTTTGGTATTGATAAATATTTATCACTTTTAAATACAGATTACTACAGTAGTGAAAGGCTTTGAAATAAATACATTTAGAACAGATCAACAAAAAATTGTCTTAACTTTTCTAATTTTTCAAAATTATCTGACTCATGATAACATATTTCCTTCCAAATCAGCTTTTAAAAGAAATATTTACAAACTTTGAACATACTAATGGAAAAAGGCTTTTTAGTTGTTTTAGGATTATTTTTAATCTATGAACATAGTTTTTTGTGGCTTGGAAATATTAATTCTGAGAAGTTTTTGAATATGTTCTTTTATATCAAGGTGAACACGAATAAGCAATATGAGGTAGCTATTAGATGGCTAACATGATTCTTGGCTGCATTAGAAGAAAAAGATATAGGAAGGAATTATTCCTCTGTATTTGGTACTGGTGAGACTACTACAGTACTATGTTCAATCTGAACATACAACATTATTGACATATTATGACAGATTCAGAGGAAGCAATAATGTTGGTAGAATTTAGGAGATGTCCTTGAGGTTAGCCTGTGGAATTTGGGATATTTAGTATGGAGAAAAGAAGACTGAGAAGAGACATAACAGTCATGATTATGTACAGAAAGCAAAACTAGTAAGGAAGATTGTCAATAACTATTTTCCTTGGCTGTAGAAACTAGGATCAGAACCAGTAAGCATAAATTGAGCTACCTAGATTTTATTTGAATATAAGGAAAAACTTATTGATGGCAAGAGCTGAAAGTGTAGAATAGTCTACTTTAAACTTTATAGATTTTTCCTTTCAGGGTGTTTTTTGAGGGCTTGGAGAACTACAATTAATGGATGGTTTAATTGGTTTTCCTGAAGACTGCAAAGGGTTGAAATAAGCATTGCATCCTTGGCATTGTAAGTTTCTATGATTGTATGGGTACACTTTGAGCTATAACAAGTACTGTAATGAGTGATCAAAGCAAGGCTAAAATCTAATTTTGATTTTATATTATTGCTTCAAATTATTTAATAATATTAGTCTTCTATCACATTAAAATTATTATTTCATAACACTTGGAAAGGTTTCAGATGCTCAGGCTCAATTATATTTTTTTCAGCACTACTCTGAATTTTTTAGAAAAAAAGTTATGATAGATGACAAATTAAGTCCAGATAAATGTCTAAAAATCTTTCAGGAAAGCTTTCAATAAAGCTAGAAATCTTAAGAGGCACTTGTGATACAGCACCTGAAAAGAAATTTGGTAGAGGGAATAAAGTAAAACAAGCAAAGTGTTCTTTTCAACTTATATGGATTGATGTGGAGAAAAAAAATCAAGATACAATGATCTAGAGCAGTGGTTCTCAAACTTTTTAAGTCCACCACCCCCTTGGTGCTACAAACTCATCCTCAGTGCCCCCCACCCAGGGGTGGGATTCAAATTTCTGTGGACATGGCCTAATTTGAGGGTGTGGCTTGCTGGTCACGTGACTGGGTAGGCATGGCTTGTTGGTCATGTGACTGGGTGGGCATGGCCATTTGACTGGCAAACCAAATACAAGTGGTCCTCACTTAATGGCCGGTTGTTTAGCAAGTGTTCTAATTTATGACTGGCCTCCCCAGAGCTACTTGACCTGTTTTTGGAGTTTTGACAGCTTTAGATCAGGGGTCTAAATCCCACCCCTGCCTGTGTGTGTGTGAGAGAGGAAGAGAGACAGGTTGAATCAGATCTCTCTCTCATTCTCTCCCACCAATGCCAGAAAGCCACCATCAGTCAAAATTCATATTAGTGGTCTCTGGGATTTAAAATTATGAGTTTGGTGGTTCCTGAGGTACAAAAGTTTGGCGACCCCTGATCTAAAGAGGTGAGCCTGAGAGAGGGAAAGAGAGAGAGAAAAGAAAGAGAGAGAAAGAGAGGAAGAAAAGAAAGAGAAAAGGGAAAGAAAGATGGAAGGAAGGGTCAGAAAGAAAAAGAAATAGAGAAGGAGGGAAGGAGGAGAAAGATAATGAGATATCTATTCTAGTCCAATCACCTGCTCCAGCAGGGTTAGAAGGGAGTGTGTGTGTGTGTGTGTGTTCTCCTTGTAATTTAACAGTACATTTTGGTTTTGCCTTCTTCAGAATTGGCACCGTAATAAATACATTGGAGAAAAGTAATTTTAGGGTGGAGATCTGGTCCAATGGATCCTGTTTAAAGCCTCAACAAAATGTGAGAGCTTCCTGATAGTCTTGACCATGTTTCATCCACAAAACCTTTAATAGAAGCCAAAGAGGTTTCAATGTGGAAAAGGGCCTCAGTCTAAACTAGGCCTCATTTAATCTGATGCATCAAGTCTCTCTTTCTCACTCTCTCTCTCCCTCCCTCCTTCCCTCCCTCCCTCCCAGACTGGCTTTGCTCTGCTTTCCCAATGTGCCTGTGGGAATGGCAATTCGAACATAGATGGATGGATGGATGGATGGATGGATGGATGGATGGATGGATGGATAGAGAGAGACAGACAGGTAGGCAGGCAGGCAGGAAGATAGATAGTTAGATATATTGGTAGAGATAGATAGATAGATAGATAGATAGATAGATAGATCTATATTGGTAGATAGATAGGTAGGTAGGCAGGCAGGCAGGAAGACAGATAGACCTTTTGGATGGATGGATGGATAGGTAGATAGGTAGGTAGATAGATAGATCTATACTGATAGGTAGGTAGACAAAAAGACAGACATGTAGGTAGATAGGCAGGAAGGCAGGCAGGCAAACAGACAGACCTTTTGGATGGATGGATAGATAGATAGACAGATAGACAGACAGACAGAATGCGAGAGCGGCAGCACTTTGGGAAAGTGGTGGTGGTGGCTTTTCCCAGCTTGCTGCCGCATTCGAAGCACTGGTTCTGGTGCGGTACAACAGTCAATGGGGTGAGCCTGCAGGGCCAGCGCCTTGAACACCCCCCTGCCACCTCTTAGCATCCCCAAGGGGGCCAGCAGAGGGGCTCTAAGAGGCGGCAGGGGGGCGTTCGAGGTGCCAGCCAGCCCTGCAGGTTCACCCATTGACTAGCACCGCTCTGGATCCGGCGCCTACAATGCGGAAGCGGTGGCACATTACGTGCCGCCAAGGCTACATTTGACACACCGCTCCCCTGCCACCTCTTAGCGCCCCTCTGTTGGCCCCCTTGGAGTTGCTAAGAGGCAGCAGGGAGGCATTCAAGGCATTAGCCCTGCAGGTTCACCCATTGACTGTAGCACCACTCCAGAGCCGGCACCTCAATGGGTGAACCTGCAGGGTCAGCCGGTGCCTCAAACACCCCCCTGCCTCTTAGTGCCCCTCTGCTGGCCCCCTTGGAGATGCTAAGAAGTGGCAGGGGGCGGCATGTTGAACGTGGCTGCGGTGGCACATAATGTGCCACTGCTTCCACATTGGAGGCACCGGCTCCGGAGCATTACTACAGTCAATGGGTGAACCTGCAGAGCTGATGCCTTGACCGCCCCCCTGCTGCCTCTTAGCATCCCCAAGGGAGCCAGCAGAGGGGCGCCAAGGGGTGGCACATCAAACTCGGCCACAGCAGCACGTAACATGCCACTGCTTCCGTATTGGAGGCATGGGCTCCAGAGCGATGCTAGTCAATGAGTGAACCTGTAGGGCCAGCACCTCAAATGCCCCCCTGCCACCTCTTAGCGCCCCCCTAAGGCATTCCACCGCCCCAAGGGGGCAGTACCGCCCACTTTGGGAACCACTGCAGAGTATCCTGCTTCTGAAAATTTCCTACTGATATCTGTTTCAAATTCTGATTCTTTAGCATTATTGAAGTTGGTTGTTATTCAGAAACTCAAGTGTGCTACACACAGTTCTTTCTCATTTTTACATGTTTCTATTTTGTTGTTACAATCAGTGGATGTGGTTGGAAACAATCAGTGGAGAGAACAGAACATATAAAGTTGGATAAATTGTAATTTCAGTCAGAGCTATTATTAAACAAAGTTATGTTAAATTGCTCTTGGGAATTGTGAATAAAAGAATAAACATGCTTAATCATGTAACTCTGAGAACAAAGACTACATTTCTTCAAAGTTCTTTGCTTTTATTTTTATATACTACAAGACTGTCTCAAAGGTTTGTGGTTCACTTATACCAAGTACCACTTGGCACTGTTCCAGTTACATATATGGATTCAGATTTTTCTTCTTACTCCATTTAAATTAGTCCCTTTTCTTTTTATACCATGGTTTTCCATTTATTGTCTTCTTCAAGGAAGAGCCTGTTCTCACTAAAAGGGGAATTCTTTCTATTGTTCCTATATCTCAAGCTGCCATGTTTTTCAGATAAGCCATCAAAATTCAGCCTGTTTTCCCAGAACTATCATTCATAGGGACACAAACATTTATTTTCCACAATTGCTTTCTCTTACCCTTTGAGCAGCGGAACATATGAAAAATTAACTTTTTGTGTTTTAAAAAAGTACAAGATTAGGAATTTAGGTCAGGAATTTTTTAGAAGAGTATTTAAGACCTGAGAACAGGCAAATTACAGTGTAATAATTTTTTGCACAATCCTATGTGAGACAGTATGTTGGAGGAGTAATGCATGAAAAGCAGTGCATGACACATATCCTTATTTTATTACAGATCATTTCTCCTGACATTGGGAGTATGTAGGAAGTATTCTGTGATAAGCCTGGAAAGTGAAGTGAGTAACAAGGTGGTTTGTATCATTTTCATTATGAAAGTGCTGTTTTTGCTAAATGTTTTCTGTTAAAGTAATGGTCATAAGTAATCTTGACTTAAAACTGGAAAAACTATTAGAGAAATAGAAATCACTTTTGTTTTTAGGTACTTCCCAATGTGGCTTATATTGAGAGGTTTTTTTTAAAATTCAACAGTACTTTCCTTTTTTCAGTCAATATAACTGCTATTTTGAAAGTTGCCATTATTTGCTTCAGGCAATGCTCCATCACAATGTCATAGAAAAAAAAATCAGTTAAACACCAAAACAAATTTAAAGAAGTTTTTTTAAAAAAATCCTTCATCTTTAGAAGCTGCGTAAGTCTGCAAATATGAAGCATTTAACAAGAAATTTTTGAAACCATTTCTGGATCTTGCATTCTCGTAATTCATCTCCTTGACCATGCCAAAGAAGAGCCAAACTGATCATCAGTGGCCAAAAGTTTAAAGACTGTTTTCTAAATAAACAGCAATTTTCTTACAATAAGCTTCCTCACTTTGCATTACTAATCAGCAGGGCTTTTAATGTCCCTAAAAACAAAATAGATTTGGTCGGTGCATTTAAACTGAAACCTGGAAATATCGGTAATCTTTTGCTTTTATTATTTAATTTACAAAAGGCCTTCAAACAAACATGTGGCATCAGACAAACACCTGGCAATGCAGCTGTAGTCTTTTCAATTGGAATAATAAGTACATAAGACAAATCCTTTTTTCTCACTCTTTCTATTGCTCATGAAAGATAAGGGTGGAAAGATACATCTAGACATAAAGGATATTTCTGTTCATTCCTCCTCTGGCATAATTTTTTTTACATAGTGTAAACAACTATACAGAATAGATATTTTGCGGCTTCCATTTCTCTAGTGCAGTGTTTCTCAATCTTGGCAACTTTAAAATGTGTGGATTTCAATGCTTAGAATTATGAGAAGTCCACATATCATTCATTCATTCATTCATTCATTCATTCATTCATTCATTTATTTATTTATTTATTTATTTATTTATTTATTTATTTATTTATTTATTTGACTTGTATGCTGCCCCCTCTCCAAAAGGACTCGGGGCAGCTCACAACTAAAACCACACAATAAATTATTTAACTAAAACCATATTAAACAAACAAGTCAAATTCCTTTAAAACCCCACAATTTAAAACAGAATCACCCCCCCCCCAGGAGGTCAGCACAGCCCGGACTGTCCAAATAGCCAGGTCTTTAAATCATGGCAGAAGGTGCGAAAATCGGGGCCAAACGGAGCCCCAGGGGAAGCTGGTTCCACAAAGTGGGAGCTGCCACAGAATAGGCCTTCCCCCAGGTCACCACCAAGTGACACTGGGTTGCAGACGGTACCCCAAGGAGCCCCTGTCTGTGCGCTCGTACAGGGCAGTTGGTGTTCGATGCCGGCAGGAGTCATTCTCGTAAATACCCTGGACCCATGCCTTGTAGGACTTTGAATGTTAATACGAGAACCTTGAATCTCACTCGGAGGACAACTGGCAGCCAATGTAGGTTGTGCAGGAGGGGTGTAATATGGGAGTACCAGGAAGCTCCCATCACAACCCACGCGGCCGCATTCTGCACCAGCTGGAGTCTCCAGGTGGTGTGCAAGGGCAGTCCTAAATAGAGAGCATTACAGTAGTCGAGTCGAGAGATGACCAGTGCCTGAGTAATCATGTGCAGGGCATCTCGGTCCAGATATGGGCGCAACTGGCGAACCAGCCGGGCTTGGGCAAAGGCCCCCCTGGCCACGGCTCCCATATGCTCCTCTAACTTGAGCCGTGGCTCCAGTAGGACCCCCAGATTCTGTGCCCTGTCCACGGGGGGCAACACCTCTCCCCCATGACCAAAGATGGAACCTCATGACTGGTCCGAGATGTCGGTATGCACAACCACTCTGTCTTGGCCGGATTGAGCCGAAGCATATTCCTGTCCATCCAGATCTGTACCGCATCCAGACAACAGGACATCACGGAGAGGGCATCACTGATAAAGTTGTTAAGGTTGAGAAACATTGTTCTAGTATATTGAACTGATGAACAACTGGAGTGACACAACTTATTTAGACTGGCCTCTCATTCATGATAAAAGTCTTCATCGAGAATATCATGTCTCCCCTTGTGTGTTGGGAGAAGTGAAACTGAATACCTTGCAGCTTGATGAAAATAGAGTTTGAGCCTGAAATTATATTTGAATTGTTATGCTTTATGAAAGTTAGTCAAAAAATTCTCGTAGCCACTTAAGAAGCATGTAAATAAAAGGTACGTTTCAAACATAAGAATATAGTATTTGGCACAGATGATTATGGCTGAAAAGAGAGATGAATAAAAAATTAAAGAACTTCATATAAACACGCATTTGCTTAGGTGCATAGGTAAACATGTCACTGCTTTCTAATGCATACAGCAAACGCTATGAAGAAATTTTTTGCAATAATTTTTATTAATTACAGACTACAAAGATTACAAAGATTTAAAAAACTAATATAAACTAAGAAAAAGATAAAGAAATAAAGAATGACCAAAGGCAGGGGGAAAATGCACCAAATGACACAGTGCTTTGAGCAATCCTGTAGCCTGTCTGTTGTCCCTGTCAAAAGATTTGTAGGTCAGTCTTAGCCACTCACAGGGGTTAAAGGCCATAGGCCATGACCTGTTGATTTACCAAAGTATGATCAACCCACACAAATTATAAGCGTAAGAGAGTCCTGACAACTTCAATATGATAAGCAATGAGAGCAATTATTTGTGACATGTGAAACCAGTGTGAAAGCATAATTCTGTCACTGCATGACAAGGCATTATTTGCAGGGCAGGCAGCAGCTTGAAACGGAAATGGCTTTCAAAAACTCAGGGAAAAAGGAGAGGTCAGAGAATAACTGAGCTACTCTAACAAATTGGGTCATAGCTTAGCTCCTCTGAGTAATGGGCTTTATACTTAGTAGAGAGTGGGAGAATGAAAGGAAAGGAAATTGAAGGCAGGAGCCTACTGAAGACTTACTGAAGTCATTACTGATATTGTTAGATGCAGACTTGTAAAAACTTACCTTTGTTTACAATTTGCAAGCAAACCTATTTTACATGTAACCAATTTATACTTATTTAGGGACAAGCCTGGATCTATGGAAATAAAAATAGAAATAGTTTGTTCAAACAGAAAGACTAAATGTTTGAAGAGAAAACTATCAGGAAACTTGTACCACCATTCAATTTTACAAAAGGCCATAACCTACTAGAAATAGACTTTTTCTGGTCCTGGCTCTATACTACTAATGTCCTACATTTGATATGAATGATTGTACAATTTTAGACTGGTAAGTTTTTTTCCCAACTTAAAAAATCAGAAAGAAAAGGAAAAGTAGCTCATTCTTTTAGTTGCATAAATGTCTTGCTTGCAGGAGGAGGTTTTTTTTGTGTAGAACATTGACAAATATAATTATTGTAGTAATGTCAATTATATATCACACATCAGATTTGAGTGCCTCCTTGGATTAATGACATATTTTGACCTAAACATTATTCCATGTATTTCATGGTTCACACAAATGGGATCGTTCTAGGAAAGTATTTCAATTTGGAACTAATTCAAAAACAAAACAAAACACCCCCCTCAGTTTCACCATCTTGATATTATCATGTGCAAAATTCT
Source organism: Naja naja (assembly GCA_009733165.1). NCBI lineage: Eukaryota > Metazoa > Chordata > Lepidosauria > Squamata > Elapidae > Naja > Naja naja. The sequence continues at coordinate 130,760,574 of CM019151.1, read as the reverse complement.
CATTAATTTTATTTCTTTGAGTTTTTATTGTTATCTATTTATTCCAAATTTGACTTCCAGGCATCCATGGCTTCCACTAAGCTCCTTATTCTAACTATCTTTACATTTTATCTATGCACACAGACACAAATAAATTTAGTTGATCATCATTAATTTTAATACTTATTTTAATGTGCTTTCTTTCCATACAATTACTCTGAACATAAAGTAGTATCACATGATGTAACACCATGAAATAATTTAATTTGGTTTAAATATTATTGAATCAATTTTATTAAAATCAAATGTAAAAAGTAGTATGTGATGGTTGCTTTTTCTTCCAATAATTGCTTAACAGGCTCCCTTGTGGACAACGTGAGGGATTTGTTATATATTTTTCCAAAATTCAAAGAACGAAATTAATTTTAAGCTAAGATTAAAATAACTGGCCATAGACACAAAGCCTTGAATTTTGATAGTTATCCATTGTTTTCCAAATAATCTTCCATGTTTTCTTGATTGCTTTAAATAAATTGAAATGGGAATAGTGGTTATTAAGGTGTGTCATTTATTATTTTAAAAATGTTTTTTAATGTTATTAAATAATAAGGCACAGAGTTGATTTTGTGCTTCATTATAGTTTGCTAGGATGTAAGACAAAAATTAAAAATGTAAAGTGCTGAAATTACCTTTTTTTCCCAGATTGCTTTGGATATAGGCCAAGTTCTCACAAAACCCTAGGTTTACTACCAGCTGTACAGTATGTGACACACCAGTCATGCAGGGTGGGCTATCGATCAGCTACATAACAATCTGTCTCTGTAACTGTGTATACTCTAGGCAATAAAAATGAAGATAACTGAGTTCTTAGAGGCCTGCCATGAGCTGGAGTTAGGGCATGAATTGTGCAGAGCAATGTTGTTATATTGCAGCTGTATTTACCTTTGGGCTGTTATGTCACAAACATGGGCTTGGAAGGGTCAAAGGACAATTAGGTAGCAGAATAAAGTTTGAAGCACTCCCTCTCCTCTTATATACCCCCTTTCATCAGAAATCATCTGCTACACCAGAAGATTTTGCAAAGAAAATAGAACTGACAGATAAATGATTAATACAACTGAGATGTGAATTCTATTAAGTTTAGTTGCTGTTAACTGTTATTTTGTTTTTTACTTTTATACTGTTTCTGTTTTAAAATTTTGCTAGATGTCTGGAATGCTCACTAGAGGAGAAAGATGGGCTATGAATCAAAACAAACATCATTTTGTCAGGGCTGAAGAACTTGTTAGATATTCAGTCTTCATAAATAAATAGTACTAGCACTTCACTAAACCAATGTTTTGCAAAACCTTCCTGTTTAAATAAATCAGCAGTGTCATTTGGTACCACTGAGTCTGATTAAATACTTAGAGTTTTAATATTTAGCAATTGCAAATTAGAAAGGAATAAAATCTATTGAACTAAAAGATATACTGTAGTTGTGATTTATTCCCATCTATATACACCATATTGGCTTTGTCAGAATCTTTTATATTGCTTTGTTGAAACGAAACTAAGTGTTCAGCTAATAGTTTTAAATCCTATGATTTAAATAGAAACTATAAATTGGACATACCTAACACAATAAACCCTGTTATGTATGCAGGTTTGAATGTCATTGGTTAAGTTTGAACTGTTCTTGTAAAATGTCAGAAATGATTGGTTTAAAAAGTGTGGGAAAACCCTGCACTCTGATTGGCTGGCAACTGCTGGCTATAAGTAGCAGCCACAGACCAGCCAAATCGGGTCTGTTATGAGCTGTAGTCACTAATAAACTCTTCACTGAAGCACTCTGAATCTGACTCTTCATGCAAATCTAACACTGGCGACAAAGGTGGGATCCTTCCCGAAGAGAAGACAATGCGGAGAAGAAGTCGAGAGAGATGGCTGTGCTGAACACCCCCCCAGCCCCATTCGATCCGACAGCAGAAGACTGGGACTCGTATGCAGATCGTTTCCAAATGTATTTGGAGGGAAACAATCTCGCCGACATTTCTGACAAGCGGAAGAGGGCGGTCTTTCTCACCCACTGTGGTCCGGCCGTTTTCAAGATGGCGAAGGCATTGGCGGGAGCTGCAGACGTGAAGGTAATGGACTGGCCCGATTTAGAAAAGTTATTAAGAGCCCATTACACGCCACAAGTATCGTGCCTCATTAAGAGACATGAGTTTCACCGTCGCGATCAAGGGGAAAGCGAAAACGTTAATGACTTCGTGGCAAGTTTAAGGGACATTGGGGGTGCATGTGAATTTGTCAACTTAGAAGAGGCCATGCGCGATCGATTTGTTCTAGGCCTAAAAGACAAGGTTTTGCAGAGCAAATTATTAATGAAACCTAAGATCACGCTTAAGGAGGCCATAGAAGAAGCTTTTTCAGCGGAAGCTACCAAGTCCTCAGCAGCAGCCATGAAGAAAATTAACAAGGCTGCAAGCCATCCTGATGTGGAAAAATCTACAACAACCCATTGCGAGCAAATAGATTCTGATTCAGACTGTAGCGAGGTGGAGGAAGGAATTTATAGACTCAGAATGGAGAAGAAAAGGAAAGACCTTGAAAGAAAAAGGCAAGACTTTTATTGCAGAGGTTGTGGGGGCCACCCCGCACTGAATGCAAGTTTTTGATACCATCTGTCTCCGTTGTGAAAAAAGGTCACCTAGCAAGAGTCTGCAAATCATCCAGAACTCCACCAAGCAGAAAGAAGTTTCCTGACAAAGATTTCAAGCCTAACAACTTCAGTGAGAAAATGGGGCACAATACAGAAGCAAATGGGAAGAATGAAACTCATCAAACAGTCACCATTGGTCATTCTTCACACTTAAGAAGCAGAAAAGTACATGTGAAGGTACTCATTGAAGGAAGGCCTTGCCAAATGGAAGTGGACTCAGGCTCCTAGTTATCTATGGTGTCATGGGACACTATTCACAGGCTACTTCCCAACATTCAGAAGAAGCATTTCCAGAAGCAAGCACTGACTCTTAAAGACTACCAAGGGAACAAGATTCCAGTTGTTGGAACAAGAGAATTCATTGTGAAGTTCAAAGGCCACACCAAACGCTTGCCCCTGACCATCATGGACCAGGACCGCCCAAGCTTGCTGGGACTTGAGTGGTTCAATCCACTAGGCATCGAGGTGACTGGCATCAATCACATGAGCAACACTGAATGGGAGGAGGCCCTGAAGTCTGAGTTTCCAGAGGTCTTCAGCGAAGGATTGGGCAAGTATATGGGGACCCCTATCACTTTCAACCTAGATCCCAAGGTGCCACCAATTCGCTTAAAGCCCAGAAGGGTCCCATTTGCCTTAAAGGAAAAAATTGATGCACAATTAGATAAACTAATAGCTCAAGGAGTTTTAGAACCCACTGACCACTCCAGATGGGAGACACCCATAGTCACACCAGTCAAGACTGATGGGTCAGTGAGAATCTGTGGGGACTATAAGGGGACATTGAACCATGCACTTCAACAGAGTGCATATCCAGTTCCAGTGGTGCATCATTTATTACATTCACTTGGCAGGGGTACAGTCTTTGCCAAATTGGATCTGGCCCAGGCATATCAACAACTAACAGTTGATGATGCCACTGCAGAGGCCCAAACCATTGTGACTCATAGAGGTGCCTTCAAATGTAAAAGGTTACAGTTTGGAGTAAGTGTGGCACCAGGCATTTTCTTATGGAAAGGATGCTCCAAGGACTGCCAGGGGTAGTGCCTTACTTTGATGATGTGTTAATCTCTGCTGAAAATGACACTCAATTACAAGAGAGACTCAGAGAAGTCCTTACCAGATTCAAGAAAGCGAGGTTAAAAGTCAAGGAAGAAAAATGCACTCTTGACAAGCCTGGCATCCACCCTACAGATGCCAAGGTTCAAGCAATCAAAGAAGCCCCTAGACCAAAATGCAAAACAGATTTGCAAGCCTTCCTTGGACTTATTAACTTTTACCACATGTTCTTACCTCAGAAGGTAACCATTGCAGAACCATTACGCAGATTGCTTGACAAAAAGTCTGTTTGGGTCTGGGGCAGGAAAGAACAATCAGCATTTAACAGTATTAAAAGACTAATCACATCTGATGCTGTACTCATACAGTTCTCTGAGAATTTACCTGTTGTACTGACTTGTGATGCATCCCCCTTTGGAGTGGGGGGGGGTTGAGCCACAGGCTTCCTAGCGGGACGGAAGCCCCTATTGCATTTTACTCTGCACCTTGGCCAAAGCAGAGAGGAATTACGTCCAATTGGACAAGGAAGCCTTGGCAATTGTTGCAGCTATCAAGAAATTTCATGAGTATTTATATGGGAGAACATTTACCATTGTCACAGATCACAAACCCTTGTTAGGCATTGTGGCAGGAGACAAACCTACATCCATTATCCTGTCACCAAGAATGCTGAGGTGGACTGAAATTCTTGCAGCTTATTCCTACAACCTTATCCACAAGCCTGGCAAGGATATTGACATGCTAATGCCTTGAGTCATTGCCCACTTCCTTGTCACAAGGAGGACTTTGAACCTGAGGCACACACCTTTTTCCTAGAAACTGTTGCCAAGCTTCCAGTACACGCTGCTGAAATTGCCAGAGAGACTGCCAAAGACACTTTATTGGCTCCTATTATAGGCTGGATTAAGAAAGATTGGCCTGTTCAAGATCTACCTCACCTTGCCCAACCTTTTAAATCTAGGCAAACTAATTATCTGTATTAAGAGGGTGTATTTTGTGGGGTAACAGGGTGGTTATTCCTGCAAAACTGCAAAGGGCGGTTTTGGAAATGCTACATGAGGGTCATCCTGGTATTGTAAGGATGAAGGGATTGGCCATGAGTTATGTATGGTGGCCATGTATTGACAAAATGGTTGAAAACTGGGTTGCATCTTGTCCCAACTGTCAGGTAGTCAGGCCTGCCCCACCTCTTGCCCCTAAACAGGAATGGGAATGTCCTAGGGGCCCATGGTCTAGGATTCACATTGATTTCGCTGGCCCTACCAGAGGGCACACCTTCCTTACCATAGTAAATACATATTCCAAATGGCTAGAGGTAATCCCTATGGCATCCACCACAACTGATGCTGTCATCAAGCAGCTTAAAAAGCTTTTTGTAACCCACAGGTTACCTGATGTTCTTGTCTCTGACAATGGCTCTCAATTTACATCCAACCCTTTTGAATCCTATCTTGCACAACTGGGTATCAGACATGCCCTGACTGCCCCTGGGCACCCTTCGGCTAACGCATGGTACGTTTTACCAAGGAAAAGCTTCAGTAATTGGGTCCTGGGGACATCACTGAGAAGCTTGAAAAACTTCTTAGTGTTCAGCACATCACTCCTAACCCATCAACTAACTTATCCCCAGCAGAGTTGTTGATGGGTAGGAAACTTAGGTCTCCCCTTGACCGCCTGCATCCCACTTACGCACCCAACGCACCACTAGATTCCACTAGCAAAGTTTGCACGTTCAGTGTGGGTGATTCTGATTATGCTAAGAACCTTATGGGTGAGCCTTCATGGATTCCTGCTGAAATAACTCAAATCACAGGCCCTCGATCTTACAGGGTAAAAACAGAGGATGGAGTCCTCTGGAGCAGGCACATTGATCAGCTTAGATCCAGGTTACCTCAGGAACATCGCAATTGTTCCTCTCTAGTTCCCATACCTAATGCTTTTCTAGGGGGAGGGGAGGAACATGAGGATAATCAGCAAACAAGAATCAACCCCATGTGTAACGAGCCATTACGACAGGAACCATCCCAAAACCTGTCACAATGCCAAAATCCATCCTTACAAGTGGAAGATTGCACATCACTACCTGACTTGGGTGCTGACATTGGGTTGGAGATGGGTTGGGAGGAGGGACCAGATTGTAACAATCAAACAGGGTCTTCTTTCACATGAAGTCCAACTAGGGAAATGTCAACAGACACATTTCCCCTCTCACTGGGTGAGAACGTTAAAACTTCTGAACCACAAAGGTCTCAACGATTAAGAGCCCCACCTATTTAAAAGAATACATTAGATAGGTTGGGGTTTGAGTATGGACTGAACCTAGTGGGGAGGGGTGTTATGTATGCAGGTTTGAATGTCATTGGTTAAGTTTGGAGTGTTCTTGTAAAATGTCAGAAATGATTGGTTTAAAAAGTGCGGGAAACCCTGCACTCTGATTGGCTGGCAACTGCAGCTGCTGGCTATAAGTAGCAGCCACAGACCAGCCAAATCGGGTCTGTTATGAGCTGTAGTCACTAATAAACTCTTCACTGAAGCACTCCGCATCTGACTCTTCATGCAAATCTAACAAACCCTGATTTAGTTCAATCTTAGCTTAGTGTGATACATGTTTAGACATTATAGCTGACCATCGTGAAATAGACTCATTGAGTCTGTCATAGTTTAAATTAAATGAAGATGAAGCTAAAGTGTTATATTTCTCAGAATGTACATTTTAAGAATCTTGTTCTTATTTATACAAAAAATATTGTCAAGATGTCCCAAAGGTGCTTTTTCAAAAGACAACTTCTTCGTTTGTTTGTTTTTCTTGAAAATGTTTTGGGGTAAAAGAGGCTTTTTCAAAAAGCAACTTTGTTTTGTTTTTTTCCTTGAAGATGTTTTGGGGTAAAAGAGAGAGTAAAAAACAGAACAGCTCTCTCTCAATAGAGGGGAGGGATATGACACCACCTATCTCCTCTTTACACACAGTCCTTTCAGCAGTTCCAAGAAGGTTCTACACCCATCTGCACTTGGAGGGCACAGATAAATCCTAAGGGAAAGTTAATTACCCAGCTCTAAAGTGCTAACAATCAGATAATTGCAAGGAATAATAATCCTTCCATTCCCCAGCTTTCAATCAGAACTGAGGCTACTTCTTGGATGAGAAGTGAAACATCTTAGTGAAAACACAACAACAAAACTCCAGTTTTTGAAAAAAGAACCTTTGAGACAGCCATGACCTGGATGACTAAGAATAAATAGTCAAGATGACTTGTCAAAATACTCATCTACATTTAATTCAACTAAGTAGAATATATAGGCGGCCACGGCCTAGAGTCCCAAGTGTGTAATTTGTTTGTCATTTCTTGATACGGACAGATTATAATTTGTATATTTCTTTTTTTGCATTTGTTTTAACTCTTCTAATTGTTTTATGATTGTTCACCACCCAGTTTTACTGGTTTCAGATGGGTAGCTATTATACAAGTAATGGAAGGGAAGGGAAGGGAAGGGAAGGGAAGGGAAGGGAAGGGAAGGGAAGGGAAGGGAAGGTGGGAGGAAGGTAGGGAGGAAGGAATAACCAAAACCATGCCCTCTCCCCATTTTTCTTTTAAAGATGTATTGACTGATTGAAGCATTTAAAAGAAGCCTCCCTTCCGCAATAATGACCACCGGATTCTGCTAAAAATATGAGATGAGTTTCAAGCCATGAAAACATATTGCTGCTTATGATCACCATCTCTCAATAAGCAATTTATGGAATATTTCTTTAAGTGTTATTTGATTTGATGCTACCATTTTTTCTTCCAAACATATTTTCTGATGTTCTTGTTTAATAATGACATTTCAGTACAAAGACATAAAAATATCCAAATGTTTTTAATCTTCAAGTAACCTGTGGTAAGTCTGCTAGCTATAAAATAATAATGTTTTTGATTTCTACAGCTAAATTAAAGAAGAAATTACTCTAGGGGATTATTATACTTAATTTCACCTTGTACTGTCTTGAAAACAAACACAAGACACAAGACTTGATGTGAACATAGAATATAAGATTTAATATATCTCTTTTGATTTAAGCAAATATACTGAAACTCCCTATACTGGAGAACGTATCCTAATTGCCAAGACTATTTTTATAGATAATGAGCTATATTATGATGATCTGGAATTTGTATAGATAGAATCCTTTTGGAAATGGAAAAAGAACAAAAACCATGTAGCAAATGTGTTATTGAAAAATACATTTTCAAAAGAAACCACAATTTATTATAAGGAAGAATTGGCAGGAAATGTAAAAAAAAGTACTTTGTTATAACTTATCTGATATCGAGGGAGGGAGGGAGGGAGGAAGGAAGGAAGGAAGGAAGGAAGATGTGTAGGTGAATGTAGCCATACTACCTATATCTTGTTTGCAAAATATCACACTTTGGTTCTTAGTGACAGGTATCTAAGGTTAATAATGATAGAAGTTTATAATGATAGAGGACCAGTCTATAGAACTGAGACTTCTGTTTCTCAGTTCCAACTTTACTCTGTATGGATGTATGATGTAAAGCCATAATTTGGGGGCTGGCCTGACATTCTTGCCCAGGACATTGCTGAAAGGATACCTTCAAGTTTCAGTTTTACTGAAGTTGTTAGAACTGCCAGTTAAATCATATCCCCACAATGGATACTCGGGTTTAGAGTCAGCCTGCTAGTGAGGAAGATTAGAATTATCTCAAACATGTGTTAAAGAAAGGGAGTTTTCCATGGAGAAAATAATCAATACAGTGGAGAGTGCAGAACTTCCCCAACAACCATAGTTTTTCAAAGCAAACTCTTGCAATAGGTTGCTGTTCCTACAGGTAATTTTACTACACCTTCCAGCCAGCTGATTTCTGCCTCTCAGCTGCAACCCAGTTTTTATCTTCTTCAACTTGTGTGAAATCTTGATAAAAAGAGGAAAAGGGTTCACACTTTCTATAGAGAAGAAAAATTTAGGAAGACAATGATTTTCACTGTATCTGTGCTTTTCCTTATACTTTCACATATTTGTCCCCAACTGCCCAGCCTCTCCTTACCCCAAAATGACAGCAACATAGCTGGTCTCCTTTTGAAAAAAAATATTATAGGGGGAGCAGTTTATGAACTGGCAAATCAGATATTAACAGGGATCCTTTCTTTTCCCTTCCCTAACACTGACCTTTGAGGATCAAAGAAGCTACAATCAACAGGTGACTTCTCCATCTTTTCAGTTCAGAAAGATTTTATTTTACTCTCTATTCACAAGTGAAATAGTTGCATGTACTAAAAATATTCCTTGTATCTGTATGTGTGTGTGAAGCTACATCTTAGAAATACTTTTCCCTCCTTGCTGTAGAAGAAAAGCTCAAAAATTCAGACTTTCTTTGTTGCAATGAGAGTGTGTTTAGTTTTCTGCCCTCTTCTACAGCTGAATGCTATACAAAGTGTATAGAATTCTTTAAAACTTTTCTCATTTCCTCTGCACTCTCTGAAATCCAGCTTCATCTTTAATTTACTGAATTAAATGTGTTACTTTCTGAACTTCCTGTCTTTCTTTCATTGAACTGAATAATATGCTCACTTCTCAGATTTTTAATTTAATTGCTTTGTAAGTTAGGATTAAACATTCCTTGTTCTAATTGCCCATAGATTGTCAGCTGATTCATATTATTGTACATTTGCTTAATGTACTATTTAATAAATTGTATTGGTCTGTGATTAATAATAGTTTAAGTTGAATCCATAAGCTTCCTTGATTACATATAGTGTTAAGATCCAGAGACAACTGGGGCTACAACAAACACTGATTCAAAATATTATTTTCTCATTCTTTACAAGTCCATCTACTATTCATTTACAAAGACTTCATCCTCAAAATCCTTTCTTTTTTCTATTCCTTCATTGTTCACTCACTGTTACACAGCTAATCTCTCTTCTATCTTTTCCCAATTCCATTTTTCTTAGAACAAATCTCATACAAATTTCAAACTCTGCAATTTTCTACCATTCTCTTGCCTTTTAATCTATCAACCCAACTGTCCAACTTTTCCCTATCATTCTCTCAATCTTAGATAACATTTATCCACGTCATTTCTTCTTTGTTCTTCTTGTCTCTGCATTCCCAAACCAGGATCCATTCCAATTTTTTCCTCCTTTTAATCTTATATAGGGAAATGAATTAAGTCACAAGAATGCATATTCTATCACAATACTAGAAAAGAAAGCTAGTTCCTAACTTTAGTTGTTTGAGAATGATCCACTTTCCAAGAGCAATAACAACTTCCCATTCACATGATGTGTTCAAACAAATGCAAAAATATTCATTACAGAAGTTTTAATTCTTATGCTATGGCACTGAGCAATGGACTTAATGTCATAATTATAAATCTTGTGAGTTAATCTTATTATCATTTCTTCTACCACAAGATGTTTATAGATTACCTGTTTACAAAGTATCAGGTCCAATTCTGTCAAACCACAGAATATGGTTTTGCATTCTCATAATGCTGTTTATAATGAGTGGAGGAGAAAGCAGATTTCTGTAGCAAATATTTTGTAGTGAAGGAAGTGAAAAATTAATAGATTATGTACCATGAAAAGTGAAAGGAGAAAATTCCACTGGTCCTTTTGATTTCATCTCAGAATTGAGTTGTATGTTGTATGCTATTAAATATTGTGAAATGCTCTTGGGATCAAACTTGATCTATGTCATCCAATTAGAGATAAGGCTACATAATATTTAACACCTCATTAATTTAAATACCTTGGGCCTTATCATCCCATATTAATTTTATAGTAGAAGTCCTTATTGATATCAAAGAAGAGATAGTAGAATGAAAGCTCTATATGTGGATACACACACGACAGAAAATGAGACAAAGAAGAAAAAAAGAAAGAAAGAAAGAAAGAAAGAAAGAAAGAAAGAAAGAAAGAAAGAAAGAAAGATTATAGAACTCCAGGATTGAGAATTCTTTAGATATATTTAAAAAAATAAAATATGAAGGAATGAATTCTAAAATTCACTGCCTTCCTGTATCTTATTTATTTATTTATTTATTTATTTATTTATTTATTTATTTATTTATACCCATTTGATATTCTATTCCATTTCTGTGAAAATATTGCTGGAACTATGTTAATAATGTTTTTTTTAAAGCAGAATTGTGTAAAAAAATAGTGTTGAATATGTAGAATTAACAATGCATTCAATCTTGGAGAAAACATATACAAGCACATGCACAGACATATACACTTCTGTATGTATGTGTGTAGATATTTGCATGTATATGTGCCTGCCTGCCTGCCAAAGACAACCTATGATACATTGGGTCATCATTTCAGATATATTTCTGAAAATGATATAGAAAATGATAAGCAGAATGGCCATGGGTGAGAAAAAAAGCAATAGGAACAGGAATGATTTCTGATTTCCTGCTGGCCTCCCCATTGACTTTCTTTATCAAAAGCTAGTAGGGAGTTTTAGAAACAATAATCAAATGACTGTAGTCATATGGCAGTGCTAAAGCAACAACTTTGTCTAATTTCAATCCCACGTGAATTGTGTGTTAATTTGGTCACATTCTTTAAGTTAGCCCATTTGAGATGCATTAATTCAAAATTTGTAGTTCTATGATGCACCATTCCAGCTGAAGATTACAAACAGACAAAAAGGAAAGTTTTAGTAATATATTAAAGATATGTTCTCTGTGTGATTGTATATTTGTTTGTGTATGTGTGTGGGGAGGGGTTTGAGAACTATTTTCCTAAACCTTTTGCAGCTTGGCTAACAATTGATAAAGTAGCATAATCTGACATTCTTAGTTCTCCAACTTCATATTAGAAATCAAAGGGTTTAAAATAATTCATATTTTGGAAATAGATTTAGACCAGACATGAAGTGGATGTTTGTCTTATGTTATCGGTTGTATATATTTTAAACTTTTACTTCAAATTATAAATCTGCAATTTAAAGAGGAAAATGCATATCATTTTTCTTTCCAGGTTTTCTCTATTAAACAAAGTTGTCAACAGGAATTCCCAGAGAAATCTTTTTCATGCAAATTTCCTGATGTAATTCTCCCCAGTAAATATTTTCAATGCAGGCTTTTAAAATGTAAATTAACCAGCATAAGCTCTTTAATTACCTAGTCTCTCTTTTGTATCAAACTTGGAGACCTACATTCTTTTCCCAATGCTTTTCAAAAACTGCTGTGGGATTTTGTATGGATTTTTAACTGGACAAACCTAGATGCTGTTAAATTTTATCCAATGCTTCTATTCCTAGTATGCATATTGCCAGATCAAGTAAATTCATTTCCACTCAACTTCATGGATTATTTCTTCTGTAATACTGATTTTTGGCTACTGATATTATTTAATCCATGCTACTTAATCCATGCTATCCATGCTACAGCCAATTGTATAAGGCTACTTAGGGAAATTTTGACCCAGTTAAGGAAATATAAATCAGGTGCAATTACCCCTTATCTAACTGTGTTTGGAACTAAGACAAAAGACATGAAAATGCAGTTAAACATTATAAGAAATAAATTAACACTTACCTAAAGTAGTGTGTTCCTCATTACTTCAGGGTTTTAAACAACAACTGGTACTTATTTTCTCAGTATGCTACAGTTTGGATTTTTGCATTGATAAAGGGACTGACCCAGAGGTGGTATTCAGCAGGTTCTGACCAGTTCTGGAGAACCAGTAGCGGAAATTTTGTGTAGTTTAGAGAACCGGCAAATACCACCTCTGACTGGAGATTTTACAGTATCCCCTGCCACGCCCACCTGGCCACACCCACAGAATCGGTAGTAAATTCTTTTAAATCCCACCACTGGATTGACCTAAGTAGCCTAACCTAACCCTAAATAGCCTGTTTCTAATTCTAGCTCTGATTTATTATTTTACCTTACTTTGGACTTTGCCTCTGACTATTGCTAAAAAACAGGTCTGAGATAATGTTGAATTTACAAAAAAAAACTTGAGAATACAGCACAAGATTGTACTTTGCTATTTGTATTAGTTCAACCTGCAAAACAGATCCAGGTTTCAGACTCTACTGATCTTGAAAAAGACAAAGCTTCTGTTTAGTACTATAAGATTCTCATGCTACAAAAATGTAAAGGATTCTTCATTATGGCCATAATAAAACATATTATCTTAATCCCTGAATCACCAGAATTGTCTATTTAACAGGTCAACAGGTTAATTATCTATTTAACAGGGTAGTCTGTTGGTATGTAGAGCTCTCTTTACAATTTTGGAAAATAAGTAAAAAAAGCATATTACAATTGATAACTCCATTTTCTTCTGTAGCAAGCCAAAATGACTATGGCCAACGACTAAAGGGAAGGGATGAGCTCACTGAAAACTCAACTGACCAATGGTAGGTAGGAGAGAGAATGGTGGGGATCACTATTACTTTTTCAGTTACTGCATCGACTTTAGTTATTATAAATGAAAAATGGTTGTTTCCTGACTTGACAATTCAGACCTTTTGCAAGTTCCCAAAATGGTGCTCAGTACAATAACTTGTGTTTTATTTTGCCATAAACACTTGAGGGTTGCCCACAAAACTGTATCTGGATAATAGCTAGAACAGCCTGATCCCTAGAAGTTTTCATTGTGCCAGCATTTAACTGGCAAGAAGTGCATGCATGTTTGTCCCTCCAGAGAGACTTTAAATCAGCACACTGTGCTGCAGGCAAGAAGGGAAAGAGTGCCTGAAACAAAGCATAGTTGTAACCCTTTTATAGCCCACTGCAATGAAATGTATTTCTCTCAAGAGCCACAGAATTGTATTATCCTGAGGCTTGTCTATTGTTCAGGAACAGGTCGAGCTTTTATTCTGTCTTGGTTCTATTCCTGATCTTGAAACAGGGCCTGGTCAGACAGGTTCCTCCAGATTTTCAAGTATGCCCATAAATAACCATACAAGAAAACACAAGCCCATATTATGACAAGATGGTTTCCAGAATAGGGATACATATTGTAGTACAATTGTTGTGCATGTATAGGGCTGTCTGTATTAACAACAAATGGACCCATATACATATGTACAAGCACACACATGCACAAATACATTGACAGATTTTGGGAGAAGTGTTTTTTTAAGAGGGTTGTTGCGTATAAAATATGGTAACATTTTCATAAATATTTTATTAAAAAACAAAGAATGAGATTAGTGAGGCCCCATGGATATGATACTGAATACAATAGGAGCTTACTGATTGGCTCACCCAAGTTTACATTGGAAGCAGAAAACAACTTGATTTGGAAAACAAAGTAAATAAGCATTTCTACTTACAGTTTATTATTGTGATTCATTGCATAGTCAGAATGATATGGATTTGGCATTTTCATCCACCTATTATGTCTTTTTCCAAGGACTTACTATAGGAATTTATTATTTTATGATATTAAGGATCATACTCTTATCCTTAATCCAAGTAAAGCTACCTATTCAAAGGTGGTATTCAGCAGGTTCTGACCAGTTCTGGAGAACCGGCAGCGGAAACTTTTGGAGAACTGGCAAATACCACCTCTGACTAGCCCCGCCCCATCTATTATCTTTCTCCTGAGTCCCAGCTGATCAGTTGGGTCTTCTTTTGTTGGCCTGCACAGGAGAACAGAGCTGGAAAGCAGGTTAGTGGGGTGGGGAGGGAATGGGGATTTTGCAGTATCCTTCCCCCAGGAGTGGGGTGGGAATGGAGATTTTTACAATATCCTTCCCCTGCCATGCCCACCAACCCATACTCACCAAGCCACATCACAGCCACTAAGCTATGTCCACAGAACCGGTAGTAAACAATTTTGAATCCCACCACTGTACCTATTGCATATGATGATTGTGATTTTGTCAATTTGCTCAGGTGGTACTTCCAAATGTTTTAATATTACATCCAAGGTTCTTGTTACTATTAGTATTATCTTTCTCACAGTCATTCTACTTCTATTTATAATTCCTTATGTTTTGTGATTTTCTACAGAATTCTTTCCTTTTATTCTGCTGTCTCCAGGTACTGCCAGGTCCACTATTCAGACTTTCACTATCCACTATCCAAACCAGTAACAATAGAGGGAAGAGCTTGAGTAAAGGAAGGTCTTACACTAGATTTCTTTCATGAAATGTTTGAGCAATTGGGCAAGTTAGCTGAATTACCGTATCTTTTGGACTATAAGACACCATTTTCACCAAAAAAAAGTGGATGGAAATGTCTGTGCATCTTATACAATAAATATGAGCCCATTTTTGGCCTCCCAAAGCTTTTGTGCATCCCGTTTTTGCCCTCCCTGGTGTCCAGAAGCACTTATTTAGTGAACTCTGCAGGCCAAAACATGCTCATTTTTGGCTTCCAAAAATGCTGTGGGAGGGCAAAAACAGGACCCACAGAGACCTCCAGAGGCCAAAACAGGTGCTTTTTGGCCTGCAAAGTGCTGCCGGATGCCAGGGAGGGCAAAAACAGGATGCATGGAGGCTTGGGGAGGCTTTGGGCATGTTTCTGCCCTGCAGAGTGCTTCTGGACACCAGGGAGGGCAAAAATGAGACTCATGGAGGCAAAAAAACCTTTTTTTCTTTTCTTTTTTTCCTCTAAACGAAGGTGTGTCTTATAGTTCAAATAATATGGTACTTGTCACTAAATTGCCAGCTTTTGAAAACTTATCAGTTTGAAAGAGGAGATGAAAGAAGGAATTAAGAAGATGAAACGTTCTATAAAAATTGTGTCTGGAAATATAAAATAAATTAATGACAAAATGGAAATTCTGGAGATTAAGTCAGGAGTTATAGACAGATAATTGGAAAGGGATCTAAATAATTGCTTCTATTGGAATTGAGAGCAAAGAAACTTTTTTTGAGACTTAGAGCAATATCAGAGGATTCTTATGAAAATATTAGAGAAAAGATTATTAAAGTCTTAGCATTCTTTTTTCTATTGGTACGTGGTGGATACAGATGCAGTAATTGATAAAAGTATATAAAATAGTTACAAGATTTGTGATAATAAGAAATGCTCTAAGAGATGTTTGTGTGCAATTTGTCAGGAAGAAAACAAGGGATCATATTTTGCATAAGTATTTCAATATGAGACTGAAGATTGGTAATACAGAAATAATAGTTCTCAAATAAATAATAGTTAGAATCTTGCATTTGAGAAAAGAGTATTCTTTTTTGACTGGAAATTTAAAGCAGAAAAAGATCCCATTAAATGGGACTAATTAGAAACTGTGTTTTGTTTTACTTTTAAATAGCTAATATTTGAATTAAATTATGCTCACAAAGTGAGGGGAATTCTAGAAAATTGAAAGAGGAATTGGAGAAGGAGATTCAAATGGAAGTGTTGGAGGAAGCTACACAAAACCATTGAAAGCAATGATAGTGAACTAGATGCTACAGCCATCAATTTTCTAAAATTTTAGTTCATGGATTACAATTGCTTAACGTGGAATAAAAATTGAGTAAAATTGCATTCCACACACTATAAGATTCTGTATTAATGTATAGTAAATCCAGGCAAAAAGCATTATATCAATATTATTCTAACGTATAAATCAAGTAATATTATCTTTAGAGAAACTAGATGAATATATAAAAAAACAAAATTTACTCAGAATTGCAGAGGAACAGAGACAGATTATGAATGGACCTATGTTAAGAAAAAAACTTTCTGAATTTATAAAAGATTAAATTAGGAATGGTCCCTGGACCAGATGGATAATCAGATTTTTATTATAAATTCATTCATTCATTTATTCCTTCATTCATTTGTTCAATTTGTATAACAGCCTATTTCTAATAAGTGATCTTATTTGAGAATGAATTTTTACAACTAACCAATCATTTCTGACATTTTACAAGAACAGTTTAAACTAAACCAATGACATTCAAACCTGCATACATAACACCCCTCCCCACTAGGTTCAGTCCATACTCAAACCCCAACCTATCTAATGTATTCTTTTAAATAGATGGGGCTCTTACGTGTATGTTGAGACCTTTGTGGTTCAGAAGTTTCAATGTTCTCACCCAGTGAGAGAGGAAATGTGTCTGCTGACATTTCCCTACTCGGGCTTCCAGTGGAAGAAGACCCTGTTTGATTGTTGCAATCTGGTCTCTCCTCCAAACCCATCTCCAACCCAATGTCAGCACCCAAGTCAGGTAGTGATGTCCAACCTTCCACTTGTAAAGATGGATTTTGGCATTGTGACAGGTATTGGGGTGATTCCTGTCGTAATGGCTCATTACACATGGGGTTGATTCTTGCTTGCTGATTATCCTCCTGCTCCTCCCCTTCCCCCCTAGAAAAGGCATTAGGTATGGGAACTAGAGAGGAACAATTGTGATGTTCCTGAGGTAATCTGGATCTAAGCTGATCAATGTGCCTGCTCCAGAGGACTCCATCCTCTGTTTGCACCCTGTAAGAATGAGGGCCTGTGATTTGAGTTATTTCAGCAGGAATCCAGGAAGGTTCACCCATAAGGTTCTTAGCATAAACAGAATCACCCACACTGAACGTGCAAACTTTGCTAGTGGAATCAAGTGGTGCGTTGGGTGCGTAAGTGGGATGAAGGCGGTCAAGGGAAGACCTAAGTTTCCTACCCATCAACAACTCTGCTGGGGATAAGTTAGTTGATGGGTTAGGAGTGATGTGCTGAACACTAAGAAGTTTTTCAAGCTTCTCAGTGATGTCCCCAGGACCCAATTACTGAAGCTTTTCCTTGGTAAAACGTACCATGCGTTAGCCGAAGGGTGCCCAGGGGCAGTCAGGGCATGTCTGATACCCAGTTGTGCAAGATAGGATTCAAAAGGGTTGGATGTAAATTGAGAGCCATTGTCAGAGACAAGAACATCAGGTAACCTGTGGGTTACAAAAAGCTTTTTAAGCTGCTTGATGACAGCATCAGTTGTGGTGGATGCCATAGGGATTACCTCTAGCCATTTGGAATATGTATTTACTATGGTAAGGAAGGTGTGCCCTCTGGTAGGGCCAGCGAAATCAATGTGAATCCTAGACCATGGGCCCCTAGGACATTCCCATTCCTGTTTGGGGGCGAGAGGTGGGGCAGGCCTGACTACCTGACAGTTTGGAAAAGATGCAACCCAGTTTTCAACCATTTTGTCAATACCTGGCCACCATACATAACTCATGGCCAATCCCTTCATCCTTACAATACCTGGATGACCCTCATGTAACATTTCCAAAACCTCTTTTTGCAGTTTTTCAGGAATAACCACCCTGATATCCGACAAAATACATCCTCTTAATACAGATAATTCAGTTTGCCTAGATTTAAAAGGTTGAGCAAGGTGAGGTAGATCTTGAAAAGGCCAACCTTTCTTAATCCAGCCTATAACAGGAGTCAATAAAGTGTCTTTGGAAGTCTCTCTGGCAATTTCAGCAGCGTGTACTGGAAGCTTGGCAACAGTTTCTAGGAAAAAGGTGTGCGCCTCAGGTTCAAAGTCCTCAGTGTGAAACTGAAGTGGGCAGCGACTCAAAGCATCAGCATGGCCAATGTCTTTGCCCGGCTTGTGGATGAGCTTGTATGAATAAGCAGCAAGAAATTCAGTCCACCTCAGCATTCTTGGTGACAGAATAGTGGGCGTAGGTTTGTCTCCTGCCACAAGGCCTAACAAAGGTTTGTGATCTGTAACAATGGTAAATGACCTGCCATACAGATACTCATGGAATTTCTTGACAGCTGCAACAATTGCCAATGCCTCCTTGTCCAATTGGCTGTAATTTCTCTCTGCTTTGGTCAAGGTGCGAGAGTAAAATGCAATAGGGGCTTCCCTTCCGCTGGGAAGCCTGTGGCTCAGATTCTTACTGACCCAGCAGTCTTGACTGGTGTGACTATGGGTGTCTCCCATTTGGAGTGGTCAGTGGGCTCTAAAACTCCTTGAGCTATTAGTTTATCTAATTGTGCATCAATTTTTTCCTTTAAGGCAAATGGGACCCTTCTGGGCTTTAAGCAAATTGGGGGCACCTTGGGATCTAGGTTGAAAGTGATAGGGGTCCCCATATACTTGCCCAATCCGTCGCTGAAGACCTCTGGAAACTCAGACTTCAAGGCCTCCTCCCATGTAATTGATGCCAGTCACCTCGATGTCTAATGGATTGAACCACTCAAGTCCCAGCAAGCTTGGGCGATCCTTGTCCACGATGGTCAGGGACAAACGTTTGGTGTGGCCTTTGAACTTCACATTGAATTCTCTTGTTCCAACTACTGGAATCTTGTTCCCTTGGTAGTCTTTAAGAGTCAGTGCTTGCTTCTGGAAATGTTTCTTCTGAATGTTTGGGAGTAGTCTGTGAATAGTTTCCCATGACACCATAGATAAATAGGAGCCTGAGTGCACTTCCATTTGGCAAGGCCTTCCTTCAATTAGTACCTTCACATGTACTTTTCTACTTCTTAAGGGTGAAGAGTGACCAATAGTGACTGTTTGATGAGTTTCATTCTTCCCATTTGCTTCTTTGTTGTGCCCCATTTTCTCACTGAAGTTGTTAGGCTTGAATTCTTTGTCAGGAAACTTTCTTCTGTGGGGTGAAGTTCTGGATGATTTGCAGACTCTTGCTAGGTGACCTCTTTTTTCACAACGGAGGCAGATGGTATCAAGAAACTTGCATTCAGTGCGGGGGTGGCTTCCCCCACAACCTCTGCAGTAAAAATCTTGCCTCTTTCTTCCCAGGTCTTTCTTTTTCCTCTCCATTCTGAATCTATAAATTCCTTTCTCCACCTCACTACAGTCTGACTCAGAATCTATTTGATCGCAATGAGTTGTTGTGGACTTTTCCACATCAGGATGACTTGAGGCCTTGTTAATTTTCTTCATGGCTGCTGCTGAGGACTTGGTGGCTTCTGCTGAGGAGACCTCTTCTATGACTTCCTTCAACGTGATCTTAGGTTTTAAAAATAATTTGCTCTGAAGCACCTTGTCTTTTAGGCCTAGAACAAATCGATCGTGCATGGCCTCTTCCAAGTTGTTAAACTCACATGCACCCCCAATGTCTCTTAAACTTGCCACAAAGTCGTTAATGTTTTCGCTTTCCCCTTGATCCTGACGGTAAAACTCGTGTCTCTTAATGAGGCACAATACTTGTGGGGCATAATGGGCTCTTAAAAGCTTTTCTAAATCAGGCCATTCCATTACCTTCATGTCTGCAGCTCCCACCAATGCCTTCGCCATTTTGAAAAGTGCCGGACCACAGTTCGTAAGAAAGACCGCCCTCTTCCGCTTCTCAGAAATGTCGGCGAGATCGTTTCCCTCCAAATACGTTTGGAAACGATCTGCATACGAGTCCCAGTCTTCTGCCATCAGATCGAACAGGGCTGGGGGGGTGTTCAGCGCAGCCAACTCTCTCAGCTTGTTTTCCGCGTCGTCTTCTCTTCAGGAAGGATCCCACCTTCGTCGCCAGTGTTAAGTTTGCATGAAGAGTCAGACGCGGAGTGCTTCAGTGAAGAGTTTATTAGTGACTACAGCTCATAATAGACCCGATTTGGCTGGGCTGCAGCAGCTACTTATAGCCAGCAGCCGCAGTTGCCAGCCAATCAGAGTGCAGGATTTTCCCGCACTTTTTAAACCAATCATTTCTGACATTTTACAAGAACAGTTTAAACTAAAGCAATGACATTCAAACCTGCATACGTAACACTTTCCTACAGGAATGAAATATGCTAGAGAATTGGAAAGAGGACAATACGGCATTGACACCTAAAGAAGGCCATGATTTGACTTTAGTAACAAACTATAGTCCAATATCATTGCTGAACAATTACTACAGGTTGTTCACAACAATTCTAGCTGATATACTTAAAATAAGTTTCCAAGAATTTTGGGTTTTTATCAAAAGACAAAAGACAATGTTAGAAATGAGTTCAACATTTGGAATATTTGGAGCAAAATCCTGAAAAGCAAGCCAGGTTAATTTTCTTAGATGCAGAGAAGACCTTTGACAATTTGAAGTGAGCTTTCTCATGCAAGGTTTTGGAAGATATGAATTTTAAAGATAAGTTTTTAAAATGGGGAAGATTGATTTACACTTTGCACAAAGCACAAATAATTGCTCATGGATATACAAGATGATCTGATGTTGGTACTGGAAGATCCTTTAAAGAAAATTAACGTATTACTGGGCAAATTAAAAGATATTAGAGCATTAGTAGATTTCAAGATTAATAAACAGAAGATGAAGATGTTAACAAAAAGTTAAGATGTAAGCAAAAATGTGAAAATAGAAAACTGAACAGAATTGATGAATAAGACTGATTTTAAGATTCAGAAGAAAAATAAGTACCTGGGTATCATGACAAATGTGAATTCTAGGTGATTTCAAAATAATATGTTCAGACATGGAATAAGTTTTAAATGGTATGTTAAGATCGGAGAAACTACAACTGTCATTGCTGGGGAGAATTTCTGTAATAAAAATGAATGTCTTGCCCAGAATGATGTTTTTGTTTCAGACAATATTTGCTTTGACAACTGATGCACCATTTAAACATTGATAGAAGAATATATCTAAATTTGTAAGGCAGAGGAAAAACACGAGTTAAATATAAGGTGGAAAAATGAAAAGGAAGAGAAGGATTGGGTTTATCTGATTTGAAATTGTACTTTGCAATTCACTGTTTGAAAGAAAGATTGTGTGTTGAAGAAAATAGAAGGCTGTTGAAGTTGAATAACACAACCTAAGTTTGTGTGGCATGGATATCTTTCATATGATAAACTCAAGATAATGTGGATTTTAAACATCATTATCAGGGCTGTCAAACTTGTGGCTTGCGGCCTGGATGTGTCACATGTTGGCCACTCCCACACCTGGTTTAGTGAAAAGGGGAAAATTCATGATACATCACATGACAATGCCAAGATGATGTGAGGTTGTGACACCCCTGTGTTAGATGTACCATATTGATAATATGGAATAGATATAAAGCTGGGTAGTTCCTGAAAATTATTTTATGGATCTCAGCATGAAAAGCAGAAATAATAGGCAAATACAAATTACTAACTTACTGTGAAATACTACAATTTTGTCAAGGAAAATGTGAAATAAAATCAAGACAAGAATTGATGATAGAAGATATAATTTGCAATGTTTTTGCTTATTTACAATTCATAGAAAAATTTAAAGTAGACAAAAGAATTCATTTTTTTTAACAGTGTAAGGTTAAGGTTGAAACAGAACAGCATACAAATTATAAACCTATATTTGCTAAAATGTATACATTCTATTGAAATTTAAAACAGAATACAGAACAAGTAAAAGAATGTATCATAAAGTGGGCTAAAATTGATTAATTTTAAGCTATTAATATAAAGCTATAGTATTTTGAATTTACATACATACACTGATTCAGAGAATTTTAAAAATTAATATAAAGTTGAGAAGTAGTTAATAAAAATTATCAGATAAAAGATAATTAGATTATTTTTTACTGGAAACCCCTTGTAGATATTTTGCATAAAACAGGGAAAAAATCAACTTATGAGTTATAATTTTGATGATTAGGCAGCATAGAAAACGAAAAAGATATTAAAAGTAGCTTCTATTATAAGCAGTTGTAAGTAGAATTATAAAATTACTTTCTACTTTATAGTTATAACATAATTCATTTTTCTATAATGTATCCTTTTTTTACTTTTTCCCTTTCTTGTTCTTTTAGCTTTATCTTTGATTAGTTTCTTTTCTTTTTCTTAATTTATATTAGTTTATATTGATTTTAATCTTTCTTTTTAAAAACTTTTTTTTAATGGCAATATTTGCAAAACACGATATTGCAACAGAAAGAAGGTGGGCATGTATATACACATACACTTAGGCAAACCCCCACTTCTTTACCCTCAAGCTAACCTCTATTGACCTCACCCCATTCTTAAGGGGTCTGTAAGGGGTGTGCATAAGCGTACAATTGTGCCTACCATCCCTGTCCTATTGTCCCCAATTATTAGTTCCTATTTCTTGTATTTAAAATTATGTTTATTCTTGTTTCTGTTATATTGTAAGCTTTTGACAAATAAATAAAAAATAAATAAATATACATCTGTGTCTGCATCAAGCCTACAAATCATTTTGTGTTTGTGTGTGTCTGTTCCCTAACCACTTGTACATTTCTCAGCATTTTGAAGTATGAATCACATGAAAATTGATTAAAATACTCACATAGTGAAATAGCAAGATGAACAATAAACAAGTGAAAAAAATGTCACATTCACACACACATGTATACACACACATATACAGTGTGTATACACATACATACATACATACATACATACATACATACAGAAATGCAGTTCTGCTTCCTTTATGTTATTACTCATTGTGACTGTCAAACCCTTAAAAACAATTCAGTGCAGAGTCATAGAAAAGTTGCCTGTTTCTCAAAAGCAAGACAAACACTTGAACAGCTGTTCGCTACAAAAAAACCAACATAAAAAGACACATTTCAAAAAGTCTTGTAAAATATATCAGCTTTTGGGCCATGAGTACTGTAGAATAAATTTTCTCTTCCATATCAGAGCAGTTGAAAGAGTACAGAATTGAACTGCAACTTATACTATAATAGTTGGATTTGAATTATTCCATTAAGTATAATCTTACCAAAAATAAGACTGCCTCTTGTAATTGTGCTTTTGATGTGTGAACATTTCTTAAGTAGTGCCTTCTTAAAAGTTATTTTAAGTTAGTACATAGTGTCCTTAATTAATATCCAATTAATATCTCCAAAATTAACATTGGTGTGGAATCTTACTCTGGGGGATAAAATTTGATTCTGAAATTTATATTGCATATTTTAAGTCTGTACGAATAAATAGAGTGTATGTGTTTGTGTGTCTTTGTGTGAGTGAATGTCTGTGTGTTTGAGCACTGTCTGGAACTTTGGCCTTTATTAAAAGAAATCTTTAGGATTGAAGGACTTAGTCTTGGTTTTGGAGAGCAATAGTGCACAGTTGTGAACATTTGCCTAGAAATTAGCTTTTAAATTCATGCAGATATTTCTGACTATAAAATATTTAGATATCATACTAATCTTTTTTTTACCTTGGATAGAGAAAGTTAAAATAAATTATAAATTTCACGTATTTATATCCAAATAGAATTTTGACATATCCTGTTGGGCATAATAAATATTTTAATTAAATTTATATGGTCAAAAACAAGATTAAAATAAGCCAAGAATATTATGATGAAGTTAGATCAGTTTTATGGTTATTAACTTTAGCAACTACAATTCCATTAAGCAGCAATTTTGCTTTCCTTTTCCCTTTTTCTTTTATAAAGCAAATAAAAGAATTTTTGCCTAATTTTTAAATTGAATGTCCTAATGGATTTTGTATTTTTTTAATCACACCTTATTTTTCAAAAGTTTTTAAATGATTTTTAAAAACATAATATTGGTGTATTCAGTTCAACTTACTAAAAATAGAGAATTTGGAAGAGAATGTTTAATAATATTAAAAAAACAAACCCTGTTGTTTTAATTCACAAAAGCAATCCAACTCTGAAGAAATAGTCATTCTTATTTTAAATGATAGTTGCCAAGTGATAGTTTTTCCTTAAATATTTGATAAAATTGTGCCATATGACAACTTTAAAATACTGTAAGAAAAGAGAGTTAATTGTATTTATTTTGGTTTTATCAGAAATACATGTAGAATACCTTTAAAATCAAATACAGATGCTTCTTTATATGCCCTTGCTGCATTTTCTAATATATATATTTTCTAGAAGTTAACATTCAGAGCTAGTGCTAAAGTGCATCCCAAATTTAGCTATCTGGCATAAAAATGTTCATAGAAAAACAAGAACTGCAGCTGAATGATTCTTTAATGCTAAAGTTAGTTACAAGACCATGAAAAAAAATCAAAGAAAGCAACAATTCATAAATAAAACAGGGTGTTTTTTTAACATTATCTTTGAGACTGATATACTAACATCATTTGTAGCAGTGTTATAATTTGAAATATAGATTTGTTACTTCATATAGCTCAAAAAGCCAAAGGCATTAATCTCATTATCAAATAGATAAAGAAAAGAATGAACTTCTTGCTAGTGATATTGTTTGATGTTATAACCTTCTGTAGTTTGCCAACCAAATGAAACAGTAGAATATTCTGGCCACAGAATAAAAACTAGACATATTTCTTTGTTTCTTATTTAGTTCTAAACAGACATTGATAAACTAGTTTGCTTTTGTTACTTTATCATCCCTTAGTGCTATTTCAGGGATAAATATTTTCTCCAGCTTCCTTGCATATTGCTAGGTTAAATACCAACTAAGTCATCAAGCCGCACTGCACACACACAAACCATTTTCTGATTATCTATATTCACTTCTCTTTTAAAGAGATATATGTTGACAGAACAAATGAAACAGATTGAAGACAATTAAGATAATGCTATTGCCCAAATTCTTTGGGTCAAGTATGTCAATGAGCTGCCTCTGATGCTAAAGGGTTTTTTAAAAATAAAAATCCTGCTTTTTTCCGAATATTTCAGTCATGCACCTGAATCCAAGTGCTTAATTTTACAGAAAGAAAGAAAAGTTATTATTTTTGTATTATTTTACCTCTTGTAATAAAAGCAACTACAAGAAATGCAGTGAAAAGTTTTGAGTAAAATTATCATATTACAAGTAATGAAGAATTTGCCTCAGAACTCCTTCTTTTGCAAAATTTAAGTAAACTGTGAAGTGCTGTCCTTATACACTAAATGAGCAATTTGTTCTTTAAGACCTTGGGTTTTTAAAGATGGATTCAATTCTCCTCTAATCCTCACTTCAGATCTTTCTAAAGCATGGACGCAGGAAGCAGCTGTTCTTTAAAAGGAGTTATTACAAGTTACCTCCAACAAGATGGAAATGACTGAAATCTTAAAATAATACTAGCCGCAGCAGAGATTGTGACAGTGATGCCTGCGTGTGATGGGTGATGTTGTGACGAATGTAAGAATGCCACAATGTGAATTCTTCTTTCAGAAAATTATCTAACTCCCCAATGCCAGGAAAAGGGGGTAGTTGTTTATTGGC
Organism: Naja naja; assembly: GCA_009733165.1. NCBI lineage: Eukaryota > Metazoa > Chordata > Lepidosauria > Squamata > Elapidae > Naja > Naja naja. Next base: position 130,734,809 of record CM019151.1, on the reverse strand, counting down.
TATTAACAAGAGGAACTTGAAATCAAAAGATGATATAGGTTTTTGAAATCAGAAATGAATAAAACTATCAAACTCTTTCTGGTGAACAGCATGTTTAATTGGCTCAGAGAAAGATACCTACAAAGAATGAAGAATATTTTCTTCTGAAAACTGTTGTGTGCTTGATCTGAAAGTTGTTCAAGAAACCAAATAAATAAATATAACTGAAATGAGATGAAATGCTCTGAACAAAAGCAGCTAATGAAGCTTTGAAAATCACATAGAAGAGCACTGTGTGAACTGAATTTTTAAAATAAGGGTTTTGGTAGTGTTAACAATATAGAATATGTTATTCCTTCTGTGTTGTAATAAATAAAACATACTTGACTTATAAGTAATAGTGTTATAACTGAACTCTAGCTCTAAATAGTTTTACTTTCTAGCTATTAACCCTTTAAAACATTACTTAAATGATATTATTTCTGGGTTTTATTTTTAATAAAAGCTTTGGCCTAATTGTAGCTTGATTTATGCATACAAAAACATTAAGACTTTGCAGAACAATAAACAAATGGTAAGAAGTGCACTTTATCCAGCCCAAAACACTTGGCTATTCGACAACACACTATCTCCAAAAGAGGTATTCATTCTAAGTAATACTTTACTGCCACCTTCTGTTTCAGTGTTCTACAACTAATAAGTCCATTGAAAACAAAACATACAAGGAAAGAATTTAGGATTCATATATTTAATTCCAATTAGGCTGTGCTTATGTGTTACTAAAAATATAATTCATTGAACTTTTTTGAATAAATTGTGACACAAGCTGCATCCTGATGAAAGCTAAAAAATTGAATTCAAGGATTATGTGGCTATTTCATTTTGGTTTTAATTCAGACCAAAAAATCAGTGTTGATATAAAGAAGAGAAAAACAATGTATAACCAATATTTACAAAAGAAATGTCCATAAGCCTATCCTATCCATTTTTAAAAAAAAAATTTAAAGAGCAAGAAATACCAATTGAAAAGGAGAAAAAAATATAATACGGAGATGTCTAAAGTAACAACTACAGCAAATTTCCTGGAAAATGAAAACTTTTGATAACAAGCATATGTCAAACTGTCCGTGGACATTAATAAAAGATCTGCTCAAGTGTCTGATGATACTGTAAAATATGTTCTCTTAGGAACTTGGAAACATGTACAGTATACTATTTTGAAACAATTTTTGTGGCTTGGCATTTGAAAAATAGAAGCAAGGCTGACAGATTTCTGACATTTAAAGTATATTTTGTTTGAAAATTCATAATTGCATTTCTCAGCTATTACTCTTGTGAAAAATGCAACCCAATTTTTCTGCCTCACCCACCCAAAAATATGTTTTGTCACTATAGTATTCACTCGCTTTCTCCCATTCCTAAAAATTGTCTCTTAAGTTCCTTCTATCACAAAAGCCTGGTTCTCAGTTATATTTTCATAGTTTTTATGAGCCTAAAATGACCACGAATGGTACGTAAAAATTAAGCTTAGACCTCTTTTTGATGGCACATATGGATTTTTGAAGGCATACTTTGGAGGTTCTCATAATTGACAGCCACTGTTTATAAAATTGGTTGCTATGGTAAGGTATGACCAATAAAGATACATTAGTTTCAGATTTTTCCTCTAGAACCCATGATTGTTTTTATCATTTAGATTACCATTTCCCTTTCTTCTTAATGAGCATATTTCTAGACGTAACATAATGCTCTGTTTTCTAAGAATGCATCTGATGCTTATATTGGGTGTATATAGATATTTGAATATAAAAATGATGCTAGAGACTTTGCTTAATATCATATCCTTATACATTTTAATGATTAAATATACAGTTAGTTGGGGTATGAAGTTTTGTGAACACAAGGGAAGTATCCACAACTACATTAGTCATAGTAGGTGCAAGATTTCATTTTCTCCCTACAATGGGTTGTCATCAAATATGCACTCATATGGCTAATTTTGTTATTCACTAAAATGAACTGCATGTACAGAGTGCATAAACATTATATGATGATATAGTACTTGGTTTATTAGATCAAGACAAATAAGTGCTATGATGTCTTTGCTGAAGTATTTTGGAATGTGGGAATATTTAATTATGTTAATTATGAAAAATGTCAACTCATTAAAAACTTTAGTGGCTTAATGATGCTGGAGATGGTCTCTGCAGTTCAAGTCCTATCACTTGTGGGTGAGCCCCTGTCACTTACCTCAGCTCCTGTTCACTTAAAAATTTGAAGGCATGTTTTATGCAAGTAGACAAATAGGTACCACTTTGGTAAGGAGACAAGTTGGTGCTCTGTGCAAGCAGTCAGATTCTTGTCATAACCTTCCCAGTTATGGTACCCATTTGCAGGGCAGCTCCACGAAGTGAGGAAGATATCTTTCTATCTATCTAATTTCTATCTATCTATCTATCTATCTATCTATCTATCTATCCATCCATCCATCCATCCATCTATCTATCTATCTATCTATCTGTAGCTTTTTTCACAAGGTATATGCAGAAATTCTAAGAAACTAAATTCAGCAATAATTTCTCCTCCTCCTGCTCCTCCTCTTCTTTTTCTCTATATAAGAAAAATTAGTCTGAGTAACAGTGACTACCACAATCAGTGCCCAAAGATGAGAGGGATTAAGTGCCTTATTCCAGAAATATGTAAGATCAATTTTCTGGTTTTTTAAAACTGTATTGATTAGATCAATTAGATTACTTATTCAGTTTGGGGAAAGTAAATAGAAATGCAGCAGAACATTGATTTTTTTTAAAAAAATCTACATACTGACACCCTGCCAAACTTCCAAAGTAATTTGACATTACTTTTTGAAAATTCTCTGACCCAAGCCTTGGCAAACCTTCAGAAAAATAGAGCAGTACAGCTGCAGAACAGCCGCCAAAGAGGATGCTTTTCTATCTGATTTTATTCTTCATACTTGGCCCATTGAAGGTGTCATCAAGAGGTCATTCAGTTGTAGGAATCACTAACAGACCATAAAGAGAAGGGTTATCTTTCAGATATGAGGTTGAACTTAAATCTATGTTTGCATAAAACTATTCATTCAAGTAAAAAGATATTCTCTCAAAAGAAAAAAAACATTTTTCATATAAAGAGTGTGGAAGTGGGCTTAAAAATATCCAGTCCAGTTTATTAATTTATCAAAGCATACTTTAAGGCAAGAACATTTATTTCATCATTTAACTGGAAGTGTGTATTTTGAAGGTGTAGATGGGGAACTAGAATTTTTGTATTGCTTTTGATATATTAGCAAGAGAGCATTTTCGCATTTCTTTGCTTGGCATGAAACAATAGTGTGGCTGAAAACCTCAGTTCTCTCTAGTCTTAAATCTTCAAATTAATTAAATGGGAATGGTGTTGTGTCATAATAGAATACAATTTCTAGAAATACTATAAGAGAGGAAAAGATGACTGTTCTCAGTGGAGACATTTTTCAGCAATCTTTCACAAACCAATATTTGACTACAAAACCCAGAAAAGCAATTCATTATTTCAGAGGCAGCCAAGATTTGTAGGTGTATAAAAATAAATAACTTAACAAATCACACATCACCCCAAATTTTTCACACTGGAATCTTGCACCCTGAAAATCTCTAAAATCACTGGAGGTTGCTCAAAATAGCATATATTAGGCTCTTCCAAAACTAAATGACTCATTTTGAACCAAGCAATAGTTTGGGCCATAATCTTTGGTTATTAAATGGTTGGCTGTATGCTTTGTGCTAAACCAGATTATTTTTTTAAAAAAAATCTTACTTAAACAGTGTTTTTTTAAACTTAATTCAAGAATTTTAATCATCTTATTGTGGTTTGATATTTTTCCATTAGCTGTGCTAGAGGGGTTGTTCCAGAACAATCTTTATGCAGAAAAGATTGCTCTTGTCAGTCTGAGAATACTGAATCATTGACCCATGTTTTACTCTATTGTCATTTCTATTGAGACATTTGTAGTGCTTACAATTCCTCTCATTAAGCCATTCCGCAGATAACTGGATAAATATTACGTGAAGCTACTCTTGGCAAACAAAGATTACAAAACAGCATTGGTTGTTGCAAATTTTACATTTGTAGATCATTGAATTCATGCTTTGCTAACAGTAAATTAATCTGGGATTCCACATATTATGTGGAATATTAGGATGCTGGTGTTCCTATGCTGTTTTACTATAATTTATTGTATTTTGTTTTAATAGACTTGGTGAGTCTGTGATCTGTAATTAAAAAGTAAAGATTTATGGATAATAAAAGTGAGCAAACAAGATATGTTAATTTCAGTTGAGAAAGCCAGTTTGGGGAACAATATGTGGGCATAATATTCCCAGTTTATGGAACCAAATAACATTAAACAGTTATTATACACAATATATCTAACCAATATTGTTCTCATTATTGAAAATCAGGAACCAAGTCCACTTATTTGAACCTCACAAACAGTTCCACTACCAAATTAAACTCTAATTCTAAATATAGTTTTGATAATCCACTAACATTCTTAAAATATCACTGATATTTAATAGGCATTTTATATAAACATTTTATAGATATATAGATATTTATTTATTTTATTTATTTATTTTATTGGACTTATATGCCGCCCCATCTCCGAAGACTCGGGGTGGCTCACAACCAAAACATACAAATACAATAAATAATTAAAAGAAATTAAATCACTATAAGGTCCAATAAAACCGAATTAAAAATTAAAACCATCCCATACCCCCGGTAAGGTAATCACAGCCCGACTTGGTCAAATAGCCAGGTCTTCAAATCGCGGCGGAAGGTGCGGAGGTCAGGGGCCAGGCGGAGGTCCAGAGGCAGTTGATTCCATAAGTCGGGGGCCTCCACAGAGTAGGTTCACCGTCGGGGGACCGCCAGCCGACATTGGCTTGCCGACAGGACCCCGAGGAGCCCCTGCCTGTGTGCCGGTACAGGGCAGTTGGTCCCCCATATCAGTAGGAGGTGCTCTCTTAAATATTGTGGACCCATGTCGTGTAGGACTTTGAATGTTAAAGCCAAAACCTTGAACCTCACCCGGAGCTCAACCGGCAACCAATTCAAGCCGCGCAGGAGGGGGGTAATATGGGAGAATCAGGCAACTCCCATCACAACCCCCGCGGCAGCATTCTGCACCAGCTGCAACCTCCGGATGGTGTGCAAGGGCAGTCCTAAATAGAGAGCATTGCAGTAGTTGAGTCACGAGGTAACAAGAGCATGAGTGACTGTACGCAGGGCATCTCGGTCCAGAAACGGGCGAAGCTGGTGAACCAGCTGGACCTGGGCAAAGGCCCCCCTGGCAACGGCCCCCACCTGCTCCTCCAACTGAAGCCGCGCGTCCAGGAGGACTCCCAGGTTCCGTGCCCTATCCACAGGGGGCAACAGCACTCCACCTATGGTCAACAATGGACACTCTTGACTGGACCGAGATGCCGGTACGTACAGCCACTCAGTCTTGGCTGGGTTGAGCCGAAGCATGTTTCCATCCATCCAGATCCGTACCGCATCCAGACAGCGAGTCATCACAGAGAGGGCATCATTGATTTGGTTTGGGGTGGAGATGTATAACTGGGTATCATCAGCATACTGGTGATACCTCACCCCAAAACCACGAATGATCTCACCCAGCGATTTCATGTAGATATTAAATAAAAGGGGAAAGAGGACTGACCCCTGAGGGACCCCAGAAGTGAGTACCCTCGGGGCCGACCTCTGCCCCCTGACAACACCGATTGCAACCGCCCAGAGAGGTAGGAGGAGAGCCACCAAAGAACAGTGCCCCCCATTCCCAGCCCCTCAAGGCGTCACAAAAGGATACCATGGTCGATGGTATCGAAAGCCGCTGAGAGGTCTAATAGGACCAGGACAGAGGAAAAACCCCTGTCCTGGGCCCTCCAGAGATCATCCATAAGTGTGACCAATGCTGTCTCCATGCTGAAACCAGGCCGGAAGCCCGATTGGTACGGATCTAGGTAGTCTGCTTCATCCAGGAAAAGTGGAAACTGCTGAGCCACCACACTCTCAACAACCTTCGCCAAAAGACGAAGGTTGGAGACTGGACGGAAGTTGTCTAACACGGTCGGGTCCAGGGCAGGCTTCTTCAGGAGGGGCCTCACCACTGCCTCTTTCAAGGCGGAGGGAAAGACACCCTCCTTTAATGAAGCATTGACCACTGCCCAGAGCCAACCACAGGTGACCTCCCTGGCGGCATAAGCCAGCCAGGAAGGGCATGGGTCCAACAAACATGTGGTGGAACTCAGACACCACATAATCTTGTCCACTTCATCCTCGGAAACAGGATCGAACTCAGCCCAGATCACATCAGCCAGACTACTTGCACCACGATCCTCAGACCACTGCAAGGTGGAACACAACCCACCCTGAATCTGCGCGATCTTATCCGATAGATATTGACCAAATTCCTCAGCCCTTCCCCGGAGAGGGTCCACCACCTCCCCCGAATGTAAGAGGGAGCGGGTGGCCCTAAACAGGATGGCTGGGCGGTTATCTGTGGACGCTATGAGGGTGGAGAGATAAGACCTTCTCGCCACCCCCATAGCTACCAGGTAAGTCCTTATATGGGCTCTTAACTGGGCTCGATCGGGTTGGGAGCAGGTGGCCCTCCACCTGCTCTCTAAACCCCTCCGATGGCGCTTCATCTCCCGGAGCTCCTCAGTATACCAAGGAGCTACCCGGGATCCACGGCATGCGAGAGGATGCATGGGGACAACCCTGTTGAGGGCAGCCTCAGCAGCCTGCTGCCAAGCAGCTGCCAGGTCCTTGGCAGAGTTGTGGGCAAGGGAAATGGGGAAAAACCCCAGTTCCACCTGGAACCTTTCAGGGTCCATTAGGCATCTGGGGCGGAACCATCTAAGTGGCTCCTCATCCCAGCAGTGGGGAGCAGCCTGTTGGAAGACCAGCCGCAGGAGATAGTGATCAGACCATGGGACGGGCAGTGCTGTACAACTCGCCTGCCCTATATCACTACGCCACTGTTCCGAGACAAAAACTAGGTCGAGAGTGTTTCCCCCCTCGTGAGTTGGGCCTTGAATTAACTGGGTCAGGCCCATGGTCCCCATGGAGTCCATGAATTCCTGGGCCAAACCCGACACCCCACCCAGGGAAGGCCGATTAAAATCACCCAGGACCATAAGCCCTGGGAGATCCACCGCCACCCCCGAGAGAATGCCGAGAAACCCAGGCAGGGTTGCTGCCACACAGCTGGGGGAAAGGTATGTCAGCAGCAAACCCACCCGACCACCAGGCCCCCACCTCAGGAGGAGGGTCTCACTTCTGCCTATCTCAGGAACAGCGACCTCCCTTGGAATCAGGGTCTCCCGAATAACCACAGCCACTCCACCACCCCTCCCCTGAGCCCGTGTCCGGTGCAAAATCTGGAAACCTGGGGGGCATAAATCAACCAGAGGGACTCCTCCCTCTGGGCCCAACCAGGTCTCGGTGATGCAAGCCAGGTCTGCAGCCTCCTCCTCAATCACTTCGCGGAGGAGGGAAGATTTATTAGCCACGGACCTGGCATTAAAATACACCAGCTTGAGCCCAGGGGTCCCCATTCCCCTGCCCCCAGGGGAGGAGGTCATAGGGTCGGAGCGCGGCACCGCTCGAAGATAGTGAGGGTGCGCTCCCAACACATGATCTGGCCCTATGGCTCGTCGTCTCCCACCGATCCCAACCACCCTAGGGATTGCGGTCCCCGGCCCACACTCTGATATGACATGAAACACAGAGCCTGTCAAGTATATTTTTGTATTACACATAGAGTTTGTCTGGACATAACATACTTTCTTTCTTTACCATTGTTTGTTTACATTGTAAGCTATTCAGATTTGTTTTAGCATTGAGCAGACTTAAACCAGATACATAGAAAGACAGACAGACAGAAAGGCAGCTAGCCAGCCATTCACATCTCATGTTTTTTACACATAAATAAATAAAGCAGATTTAAAATATTTTAAGTGCAACATGTGTTATTTGGAAATATCTCAGTGTGATCTCCAATGGCTTTTTGAAGTCAACACTGGCCAGTATTTTTCTGAATGTCAATTTTACACTGATATCATAACTGCCTTTTGCATTATATTGTTTCCCCTTTTCTCTACAACACATTGTAATATTTGAAATATGGCCTATTATTTATTTTCCTGCTATCATCAGTTTTAATCAATTAAAAAATATGATGGTGATAGCACATAGAATATATCTCACTTCAACTGAAAGAATGTTGAACAGTTGAACTAAGTTTAGTAGTAGTCTATTTTGAGTAAATCCCAAGTTCAAAATAGCATGAACTGTATATATAGAACATTCATTAATAAATTCAGACTGACTGGTTTAACTGTTAAAAAATGTATAATATGTAAGCTTTCAGCAGGAGACTTTTTAAAGTTTGGAGAAATAGCTCATCTGTGTGCTTTTTGATTAAAATATAGCCTTTGAAAGGGATTCTTATAAAAACACAACTGCGAACTTGTTTGTCTGTCCAGTTGTAGAGAATTTGCCTCTGATAGAAACAATCACTTCATTCTCTGATTGTGCTCTGCCAGCTTTCTTATATATAATGATATTTGTTTGTCATGGATAAGAAAAGTGTTGATACCATTCAGCCATGCTGATCACATGAAGTATCTGGAATAAAATTAAACCCTTGTTATGGCTATAAGGCAGCCATCATGTGCAGATAAAATAGATTTTTTTTAAAAGCCTAAAAGCAGAGAGGGGAGGGGTGACGAGATGGGTGGGATGAAGAGAATACATCCAGCCTAGCTGAATGAAAGGCCAGCAGAATATTAAGACTAGGTAGAGGAGAGGAGCACTTACCCATTTGAAAAGGCTTCTTTTGCTTTAGGGATGAAAGCAAACTTAAATTTAAAGAGCCTTGGTGGCTCAGGCTGTTAAATGCCTGTACTTAAGTTCCAGCTGCCTACAATTACTGTAGGCTCGAATCCCACCAGGCTCAAGGTTGACTCAGCCTTCCATCCTCTCAGGGTAGGTAAATTGAGGACCCAAGATTGTTGGGGGCAATAAGCTGACTTTGTAAAAATGCCGCTTAGTAATAAGCAGGCATATACAATGGAATGAAGGCTATTGCTGAGCACACTGGGTTGTATCCCAGAAGATTGTAAGCTGCCCTGAGTCTTCGGAGAAGGGCGGCATATAAATGTAATTTAAAAAAAATTAGTTGAAGATCAGTAGGCCAAATATGCTGCCCAAGAATACTTCTGGCATTCTCAAATTCTAATGGTCAGATGTTTTCCAACAATTGTTTATGAAGTAAAATTATCTATAATTTTCTACCCAGATTAATTTAGTGTGGTCCCTAAGAACCACAGGGAATAGATAAACTGGGGAAAAGGTTAATTTTAGTCCAAGGTTAAACAGATAATATCAAGATACAATATCCACATCCACATAGACCACATCCTATGTCTAAATATAATGAAGCATTTTAAATTATTTATTTATTTATTTGTCAAGCATGTATTAGATAACAGATATAATTAGAACAGGATTATGATTACATGAAATGGGTACGAATAAAAGGGGACATTAGGACAGGGACGGTAGGCATGCTGGTGCTCTTATACACGCCCCTTACAGAACTCTTAGGAATGGGGTGAGATCAACAGTAGACCATCTAAGGTTACAGTTTTGGGGGTTTGGAGAAGAGACCACAGAGTCAGGTAGTACATTCCAGGCATTAACAACTCTGTTGCTGAAGTCGTATTTTCTGCAATCGAGTTTGGAACGGTTTACATTAAGTTTGTATCTATTGTGTGCTTGTGTATTATTGTGGTTGAAGCTGAAGTAATTGTTGACAGGTAGGACATTGTAGCAGATAATTTTATGTACTACACTTAGGTCAGACCAAAGGTCGTGTAGTTCTAAGTTGTCTAAGCCCAAAATTTCAAGTCTGGTGGTGTAAGGTATTCTGTTGCGAAAAGTGGAGGACTCTTCTTATGAAATATCTCTGAATTCTCTCAATTGTATTAATGTCTGATATGCAGTGCGGGTTTCAGACAGATGAGCTGTATTCGAGAATTGGTCTAGCAAATGTTTTGTATGCTCTAGTTAGCAATACAATATTACCAGAGAAGAAGCTACAAAGATTAGGTTAACAACTCTTAATGCTTTTTTAGCAATGTTGTTACAGTGGTATCCCTCTTGGTTTGCAAGAATAGCTCTAATAAGGTTGACTCAGTCTTCCACCCATCCAAAGTCAGTAAAAGGGGCAATATGATGACTCTGTAAACTGCTTAGAGAGGTCCTAAAGGTACTTTTTTTTCAAGAAGCAACTCAACTTTCTGGTTTTTCTTTTAAGACATTTTGCTTTTCATCCAAGAAGCTTCTTCAGCTTTGACTGGATGGTGGGGAATGGAAGGATTTATACTCCTTGTAGACAGCTGGTCATTTGCATTCTTTCAGCGGGTCATTAAGGTCACCTGGAGGTTTATCTGTGTCATCAGGTCACCTGAGTGATGCAAATTGGTGTAGAGCCTTCTTGGAATTGTTGAAAGGAGTTATAGATTGGAGATAGACGATGTCATATCATCTCTGTTGAGGGAGGGCTTTCAATTTTGACATAGATGGCCTCTTTAAGTTTGGTGCTCTTTAAATTGGCTTCTTTAAATTTAAATTTCTTTAAATTTACACCACTCAGGTGATCCTGATGACATAGATAAACCTCCACAGTGACCTTAACGACCCACTAAAAGAATACAAATGACCAGCTGTCTGCAAAGAGTATAAATCTTTCCATCGCCCACCATCCAGCCAGAGCTGAAGAAGCTTCTTGGATGAGAAGCGAAATGTCTTTATAGAAAAACCAGAAAGTCCAGTTACCTCTTGAAAAAAGCACCTTTGGGACAACCATGACCTGGATGACAGAGAATCTCCATAGACATTTGTGATGCTTAGAGAGGGCTGTAAAGAACTATGAAGTGGTGTATAAGTCTAAATGCTATTGCTGTCAAGGAAAGCCAAGATTTCTAAAAGTACAGACTTTCACACCATAGAGAAGGAGATGACCTTAGCTACTAAGACCAAATAGGCTGCAGGGATAAAGTGGGCTCCTTTTGAATGGAAAAATCTTAGGACAGTTGAGGAATTTCATCAGAAGCACTTCTGGTGTGTGTGTGTGTGTGTGTGTGTGTTTATTTACAGGATCAGGAAGGCTGTAAGAGCATTCCAAGCAATTTATAAGTGTACATATGCTCAATATTATTTCCATTGGCTTGCCAATTTTCAATTTTATAACTTTCTTGTTAAATTTATGAATATGCATATGGATGGCATTCCTCCCCGCCCCCCGCCCAGCCTTTGCATGTGTTTGGAATACAATCTTCAGAAATAATAATATTTTTTGTAATTCACATTACACTCAGTACTAAAAGTAGTCATCCTATTGTACTGATACATCTTATAGAATGTGGTCTAATTCTGCATGCTATAAGAATATTCACATTTACAATATTTACATTTTACCGGTAAGTATAACTAAAATGTAAGGTAGTGTAATTCTACATACCATAATAATAACTAAAATGTAAAGTGGTGGCCCAAATATAAAAACATAATACCAATACCATTAAGATTGTAAATCTAATAAGGAATACAAGATCAATTTTATATTCTGTGCTATATAAATCTAGGTAATAGGTCTAATAGCAATAGCACTTAGACTCATGCTTTAGAAAACTATGTGTAATGCTAAAAATGACTAAACAACCATGTATGAATAGCTAACATAGAATATAAAATCACTAAAATCTGCAAATATTTAAAAACTGAATATTAATAATGTGACTTTAAAACTATGGGACAAAATAACTATAGAAAGGAGTAAGAAGCTTAAAGACCAACATGTAAAATAATTAATGTGCAAAATAACAACAACAAAATTCAAATCTATGAGTGTTACCTTAATCTTTCTAATGGCTCCAATGTCCAAAACTGAATTTTGGCAAATAGATATAACAAATTAAAAACAATAGGATAAAAAAACCCAACTACTATGCATCAAAGACTGTTATTGACCATTTGTGAATAAAATGAATACATAATATAATAAAATTTGCCATTTTTAAGGAAATAAAATTATATCAATCCTTTAACAAACACTGTAAATAAAAGTTACCAGAATGCCATCATATTTAAATAAAAGAGGGATAATCAATTGACAATAAAAAAAAGAATGCCCAGCCAGTAACTTAGTGGCCATATTGATTAGATTATGGCAGCTGTTCAACATATTTAGCAGAATCTGGCTTGGACAAATCGTTCTATGGTTTTAATAAAATCACCAGTATAATCCCAAAATTTCAATTCATAATTAAACAGTTATAGAACTGGTCAATTTACTGCATGCTCTGAGAATGCTGCACTACTTGGAACAAGCTGCCTGCAATAATCAGAAACAGTCTTCCCTTATGTGGCACCTTCCAGAAGGTTTGGGGGGGTTCATGCATTAGCTGGAGAAACAAAAGGTCTTATGGCTCAGCAACTCATTTACATCTGGATGTAGTTTGTACAAGTTTTATGAATTACAAGGACTTTTGGCACAGAATCACAAAAATACACATTAGGATAAGGGGAGGGAGGGAGTCCATTTATCATCATATTGCAATCTTTTGATTGAAGCCTTAAGATGAGGAATGGTATCAAAGAAATGTGCAGCAAAGTATTTTATACTATCATGCTTACAATGATGTTCATTAAAAAAAAGAATATTCTTCAGTATTCATAACCAGCTTAAACGCACATACATTTTATTCACTACAGATTTCACAGGTGAACACTAACCATAGGGAGGTTCCGTGGTGATCCTCCATTACCTCATGAAAAACACATTCTGAGTTCTGGGATGTATAGAAAGATATAGTCTAGTAATTTGAACCAATCTACTCCATAAATCAGAGTTTGTACCTTCCTTACTAACTGAAACTCTTAGAAGAGAAGAAAAGAAAAATACATTGCTTCTCTGAAGCATGATTCACTAAAGCACCAATTACAATAAGTAAGTCAACACAATAGAATAACTGTCTCATTTTAAAAGAAGCCTTTAAAAAGTAAGGATGACTTTTCTTTTCCTAGTTAGACATCTGCAGTTCTTGTTTTAAGCACTCCTGTTGGGATTCCAGGTTGTTTTAACACCCAATTAAATTAGAATAATTGGGACAGAGTTGCAATTTCTTTGCCTCCAGCTGTGAGCCATAATCTGTTTCACACCTGAATATTATTTCACTTTTATTTTTAGTATCCAGCCATGGTCTGAAAATAGAGCAAATGAATAAAAAGTTTTCAAAAGTGAGGATTACTGTTATGTTTAGGAAAGTTTGCTGACAAACCCTCGATTTATAAAGCAGAAAAGTAAGGGGGGTGAGGGAAGTTTAAAAACACAAAATATTAAACATTTGATATTTTAACACACACACACACACAAAAACAGAGGGAGGGAGGGAAGGAGGAGGGAGGGAGAGATGGAGACAGAGACAGAGACAGACAGAGAGAAGTTGAAATGGTAGGTCCATAACATTGATGATTGATGTGTGGAGACTTGAAAAAAGTTGTGATACGTCATGTGACAATGCCGTGATGATGCAAATTTGACATCCGTGCTCTAGAAAAATGTTGACTCAAAAGAGGTTGATCAGAAAGATTCAAAAGATGTTGAGACTCTACAAAGAGTGCAGAGAACAGCAACCAAGATGATTAGGGGACAGGATGCTAAAACATACAATGAACAGTTGCAGGAACTGAGCATGGCTAGTCTAGTGAAAAGAAGGACCAGGGGAGACATGATAGCAGTGTTCCAATATTTGAGGGGCTGCCACAAAGAGGATGGGGTCAAACTATTTTCCAAAGCACCTGAAGACCAGACAAGGAATAATGGATGGAAACTGAACAAGCAGAGATTCAATCTGGAAATAAGGAGACATTTTCTGACAGTGAGAACAATCAACCAATGGAACAGCTTACCCTCAGAAGTTGTGGGAGCTTCATCACTGGAAGCTTTCAAGAAGAGACTGGACTGCCATCTCTCAGAAATGGTGTAGGAGTTCCTTCCTGGTTAAGTTTGCATGAAGAGTCAGACGCGGAGTGCTTCAGTGAAGAGTTTATTAGTGACTACAGCTCATAACAGACCCGATTTGGCTGGGCTGCGGCTGCTACTTATAGCCAGCAGCCACAGTTGCCAGCCAATCAGAGTGCAGGATTTTCCCGCACTTTTTAAACCAATCATTTCTGACATTTTACAAGAACAGTTCAAACTAAACCAATGACATTCAAACCTGCATACATAACAAAAAATACTTAATGAACTTCTTTATTTTATAGATTTGTATGGACACCCAACTTAAACAACTGTAGGAAGCTCATAACAACAGTAAAACCAGTAACTGTAAAACATAATTATAAAACAATAAAACGATCAAACAAAAAGCCTGCACTTTTAATCACCTCATTAGAATGGCAGCAAGTTCCAGTTTATTTTATTTATTTTTTGACTTGTATGCCGCCACTCTCCAAAAAGGACTCTGGGTGGCTCACAGATAAAAACACAGAACAATAAATTATTTAAAAAGAAATTAAACTAAACAAGCCAAAATACAACTATAAAACCAAATTAAAGTCGATTTTTTTTTTAATTACATTTATATGCCGCCCTTCTCTGAAGACTCAGGGCGGCTTACAATTTCTGGGATACAACCCAGTGTGCTCAGCAATTTAAAACCCACCCTCTCCCCCAGGAGATCAGTCCAGCCCAGCCTGTAGAAACAACCAGGTTTTTAGATCGCGCCGGAAAGAGTAGAGATCGGGAGCCAGCCGGAGCTCAACGGGTAGCTGGTTCCATAAGGCGGGGGCCGATGCAGAATAGGCCCTTCCCCGGGTCACCGCAAGCCGACATTGTTGTGCAGACGGCAACCCGAGGAGTCCCAACCTGTGTGCTCGCACAGGGAGACCGGTATTTGATATCGGCAGGAGACACTCCCGCAAGTACCTTGGACCCATGCCATGAAGGACTTTGAATGTTAATGTCAAAACCTTGAATCGCACCCGGAGGGCAACCGGCAACCAATGCAGCTCGCGCAGGAGGGGCATAACATGGGAGTATCGGGAAACTCCCATCACAACCCACGCGGCCGCATTCTGCACCAGCTGGAGCCTCCGGATGGTATGCAAGGGCAGTCCTACATAGAGAGCGTTGCAGTAGTCGAGTTGGGACATAACAAGTGCATGAGTGACCGTGTGAAGGGCATCTCGATCCAGGTAAGGGCAGAGCTGGCAAACCAGCCGAACCTGGGTAAAGGCCCCCCTGGCCACGGCTCTCACCTGCTCCTCCAAACTGAGCCGTGAGTCCAGGAGAACCCCCAGGTTGCACGCCCTATCCACAGGGGGTAACACCTCTCCCCCTATGGCCAAAGGTGGAATATACTCACTGGAGCGAGATGCCTGTACGCACAGCCACTCAGTCTTGGCTGGATTGAGCTGTTCCTGCCCATCCAGATCTGTACCGCATCCAAACAATGGGACATCATAGAGAGGGCATCACTGATTTGGTTTGGGGTGGAGATGTATAACTGGGTATCATCATCAGCATACTGATGATACCTCACCCCAAACCTCGGATGATCTCGCCCAGCGGCTTCATATAGTTGTTGAACAGGAGGGGCAAGAGGACCTATCCCTGCAGGACCCCACACATGAGAGCCCTTGGGGCCAACCTCTGCCCCCCTGCCAACACCGATTGCGAACGCCCTGAGAGGTAGGAGGAGAACCACTGCAGAACAGTGCCTCCCATTCCCAACCCCTCAAGGCGCCGCAATAAGATACCATGGTCGATGGTACCGAAGGCCGCCGAGAGATCTAATAGGACCAGGACAGAGGAAAAACCTCTGTCCCACGCCCTCCAGAGATAATCCACCAGTGCGACCAATGCCGTCTCTGTACTGAACCCGGGCCGGAAGCCTGATTGATAGGGATCTAGATAGTCCGCTTCATCCAGGAAAAGCAGAAACTGTTGAGCCACCACACTCTCAACAACCTTAGCTAAAAAACGAAGGTTGGAGACTGGACAAAAGTTGTTCAATTTGGCTAGGTCCAGGGCAGGCTTCTTCAGGAGAGGCCTCACCACCACTTCTTTCAAGGCGGTGGGTAAAGAGCCCTCCTTTAACGAAGCATTGACAACTGCCTGGAGCCAGCTGCATGTGACCTCCCTGGCGGCATACACCATCCAGGAAGGGCACGGGTCCAATAAACATGTGGTGGAACTCAAACGTCACATAGTCCTGTCCACTTCATCCTCAGAAACAGGATCAAACTCAGCCCAGATGATATCGGCCAGACTTCTTGTCCCTCCCTCCTCAGACCAATGCAAGTTAGAGTCTAACCCCTCCCGAATCCAAGCGATCTTATCCAGCAGATACTGACCAAATTCCTCAGCTCTACCCTGAATAGGATCCAACCCCATCTCCTGATGTAAGAGGGAGCGGGTGACCCTAAACAGAGCAGCTGGGCGGTCGTCTGCGGACACTATGAGAGTGGAGAAGTATGACGTCTTATTATTAATGACCCTCATTTCACTGTTTCTATTCCATTCTATTCTATCCTATCCTATCCCAGTGCCTTGATAAAAAGGCACTGGGATAGGACAGGCATGATGACATTCCGAAAGGCTAAAAGTGAGGGCTTCCTGAATTTCTGGGCAGGGAGGTGTTCCACAATGTAGGGGCAGAAATCAGATGTTTCTGAAGTTTCACTGATGTCAGAAGTTCAGAGGTGAGATCTGGATCATGCTTACCCCAGGCAATCTAGTGGAATGGACAGATATACTTAGGTGCTCCTGCAAATATCCAGGTCTTGTGCCACACAGAGCTTTAAAGATGATAACCAGCATCTTGAAGGACCGGCAACAGTACAGTTCACTTAATAGGAGATATAATGTGGACAACCTATGAACATCAAATATTGCATACAAATTGCTGCATTCTGAGCTGGTTGTAACTTTTGAATATATCTTCCAGCACATGTAAAGCACATTGCAGTAATCCAAATGGGTAGTGACTAAGGGATGAGTGATCATGAATAAAGCTTTCCAATGCAGGAAAGGGCACAATTAGCATACAAGATGGATCCCTACAAAGGCCTCCCTAGCCACAGCTGCCATCTGGTCATCAACCAGGAGCCATGAGTCCAGGATCCTCATTTTGTTTGCCAGCTTTGTTCAGGAGACTGCAACTTCATCAAAGATGACAAAGTCACCAGACCCTATGGACCAAAAACCTAGTGGCACTCCATTTTGCCAGACTTGTGCCAAAATCAGTTCCTACCCATCCAGACCCTTAGAGCCTCCAGGCACTTGGACAGCATTACAGTGTGATCACCTGTCTGGCCAGGACTAGAGATCCATAGCCAGGTATCATCAGCACAATGAGCAGGGCTGTCAAACTTCTGGCCCACAGGTCAGGTGCATCACACACTGGCCGTGTCCACCCCCATTCCTGGTTTAACAAAGGGGGGGAAAGTTCCGATACATCATGTGGCAACACGATGATGACATTAGTTTGACACACCTGATATACATGATAAAGAGAAGAGGTGAGAGACCTGAACATTGAAGTACCCCTCACTGCAGGGGTCTAGTGCTTGATCTCTGCTCACCCACCATCACTGACTGGAATCAGCCATGGAGAAATTAGAAGAAATACCACAAACCTGTGTATTCCATTTTCAAGCCCCAAAGCTGGTCCAGAAGGATACCATGGTTAATGATATTTAAAGCTACAAGGAGAGCCAGGACAGCTAGGATAGTCACACCATCCCATCTAGAGACCTCCAAAGGTCTTCAACAAGTACAGTCAATGCTGTCTCACTGATCTCCTTGGCCTGAACATCCAAACAACAAAGGGTCCAAACAATCCACTTCATCAGGACCTTCTGAAGCTGCACAATAACCACCTTCTCAACAATCTTCCTCAAAAACTTTTTCCTCTTTTCATAAAAAATAATCAAAAAGACAGTATTTTATAAAAATACTTATAGCTGTTCAAGTTGAATTAGGAAAAATACAAATCCTATCATTCTGAAGCTTAGTGGTTTCTATGGATTTTTAGCATGTTTTTTGTGTGCTTTGAATCTTTGAAGGCAATGCTAATAGTGAGTTTGGACAATGATTGCACATATACCAAAATGTATTCTGATCCTCGATTATTATTTATATTTATGTATTATATCCTGTTGCAAGATTTTCATTAAAATACTCCTACGCTTGCTTTTCAATTGTAACTTTTTATGACATTCAAAGAAACAATAGAGTTTTCTCAGATAGTGATGGACAACTCATTTTATCTGAACCAGATTGTGCAAATTGGGCTGTTTGTAAGACATCAACATTTGGTTAATTTCAAAATTAATTGAGACCATATGTCTTTAGCACAAACTGCAATGAAAAAACAATAGAGGAATGTAGGTTGCAATGTTATGATGTAAATCCCAGCTTCTCATACTTGTGTTCTGACATCTGGCACAAAACACATGGCTTGCACTATGAGATCGCAATGCACATATTGTCAGTTCCCTTTCTTGTCCTTGCTACAAACACTTATGAGTCAGGCCTCCATTATCCTCCTGTGAGGGGAATATGCAGAATCTGAATTACTTTCAATCTATACCTGTTCTCAATGTCTGATTCCTTCCCTACATTAACACTATGGATCCAGATACTAATGGTTGTCTTCTTTGTTATCTCCTTCCTGTCCAAAATCCAAAACATTGCACTGGAAGCAATTTACTCAGGAAAGTAAAGAAATGTATTTTTTTCCCAGTTGGTAGCTTAGTAGCCATCTCAAGAAAACAGTTTTCTCCATCATGGTTAGTATCTGTGATGCTGCAACAGTAGCCATTTCTAATTCAAGCACAACTTATAGACAAATTACTCACTTAATGCTGCAGCAAAGAAAATGAATTAGTGTCATATCCTGGTCATATTCCAAATGTAACTTGAAAAAGACAAGGGCAAACCACCTCTGAAATCTATAAACCCTTGTCAGGCAGTCACTAGGAATCAACAATGACCTGAAGGTATATATCAAGCAATTAATAAAGTGCTTGTAGTACCTAACAACTTTTTTAACCAGAGTCATTCATCTCAAACACCAGATATATTTACTGACAATCACTTGGATAGAAAAGAAAATAACCAATGATAGAAATGAGACAACTGATGGTAATTTAAGTTAATTGTAGATAAGTACATAGTTACCTAAGTAAGTACAAAAAAGGTAAAAGTAAAGGTTCCCCTCGCACATGCGTGCTAGTCGTTTCTGGCTCTAGGGGGCAGTGCTCATTTCTGTTACAAAGCTGAAGATTTACAAAGCTGAAGACAAAACTGTCCGAAGATGCCTCCATGGTCATCTGGCTGGCATGACTAAATGCCTAAGGCACACGGAACACTGTTATCTTCCCACCAAAGTCGTCCCTATTTTTCTACTTACATTTTTTACATGCTTTCAAACTGCTAGATTGGCAGAAGTAACGGGAGCTCACTCAGTTACATGGTGCTAGGGATTTGAACCGCTGAACTGCCAACCTTTCTGATCGACAAGCTCAGCATCTTAGCCACTGAGCCACCCTGTTCTTATAAGTAAGTACAAGCTCTACCTAAAGCATCTAAACTAAAAATAATTGAATAATAGCACTAAAGAGGATTTCAGCAGTCCCTTTATATAAAGTGCAACACCTTAAATTGTATTTATTAGTATTAGGCACCAGTGGGAGAGGAAAATGGATACTCTCAAAAGGCATTAAACAAAATGCAATTACGAGATAATTTAACAAAGTTACTACTGTGATAAAGTGGGAACACTCAATTATAACTGATATTTTCAGTTTTACTAATTTGTTTATACTAAATATACCTAGTGACTCCTAGCCACTTTACAATCAATTAATTTAAGTATCTATGGTAAAAATACACCCCTTAAGCCCATATTATAATTAAATCAATAAAAAGTTGACATCACAGAATAGGCCTAAGTAATAGTAAAACATTGAATATAATTATTAATATATATGAAAAAAATATATAAACAATAGTGATAACATAGTAACAACCAAATGCTTTGCATATCATCTTTATCTTAAACAGTTTTTAGAATTTGGCAACCGTTGTTAAATTTCTGATTGCATAAAAGTAGGACACAGGGGCACAGGGGCACTGGGACTTGCCAGAAATGTGGGAGCATTTGGGGAACATTTGGACCAATAAAGGGCTGTTGGAACTGTCAGCTGACTGTGTTCCTTCTGTGCCATGCCCCGGGTCATCACATGCAATCCATGTCTGTGGAGATTCTCAGTCATCCAGGTCATAGTTGTCTCAAGTTGTCTTTAAAAAACTGGATTTTTTAAAAAAGACATTTCACTTCGCATCCAAGAAGCTTCAGCAAAACATCTTCAAAGAAAAACAAGAAAATCCAGTTGCCTCTTGAAAAAAACGCCTTTGGGACAAATGCAATCCATCCAAACCAGGACTGTAATTGATTGACTTTCATCCAGGCACTAGCCCAGTATCTGCAATTGCCACTCAGCATTAAATGGGAACATCTGTATATTCTACAGATCTTGGTAACAGTACTCTCCAAGCCTTCTTCTATCACTCCCTTATGGAAACAGGAATAGAAAGGATTTAAAAGAAGTACTGTACAGTAATGACCAATGTGTTAGTAAGGAACTCTCTAATATCAGCTAAAAATGGGACCTTTATACTGTGATCATTGGTTATGTATTTAGAAAAACCGAACGAAAAATGACCTTTTCCTATGTTTCTTCAAGAAGATATCCTATTATGGTGACCAAAGCTATTTTCCCTTGAATGATTTAAAATTCAATAAGTTGTGCAAACAGGAAGATACCTCAAATAGGAAGGTAGCTCAAAGTTATGACAACTCTACATGCTTCTTTGTTTGCTTTAAGAATACAACAACAACAACAGCATATAACTTTTCCTGGCTGTTAGATTAGTACCAGAATATAATAACTTGCCCATGATAACATAATCATAAAGAAATCAAATGGATCCATAAATTTTCTAAAGGGGTGGGATTCAGCTGTTTCGGGCCGGTTTGGGTGAACCGGATGTTACTTTTACATCCAGTTTGGTGAACCAGTAGTTCTGAAGACCAGCTGGTCCTGCCCCACCCTGCCCGGCCCCTCCTAGGAGTCCCATCGTGCCACATTCTTGCTCCCAGGTAAATGCAGGGAGGCCTCCTAATCTCCAAATGGGGTGCGGGGAGTATGATGCACCCCACCCCATTTTGGCTCCCAGGAGGCTGCAAGGAGGCTTGCTAGGCCATAAATGGGGCATAGGGTGTGTGGCGCCCCTTGTTCCCTGTTTTGGCTGTCCTGAGGCTCCATGGAGGCTTCCCAAGCCCAAAACAGGTGCATGGGGTGCAACGTGCCCCCTCCCCACATCCCATTTTGGCCCTCCAGGGAGGCCTCCTAGGGACATGGGGGGTGCGGCAAAAGAAAGAAGAGGGAGGGAGGGAGGGAAGGAAGGAAGGGAGAAAGAAAGCAGGGAAGGGAGAAAGAAAGAAAGAAAGAAGAGGAAGGAAGGGAAGGGAAGAGAAAATGAATGAGATATGGATGGATGGATGGATGGATGGATGGATGGATGGATGGATATGGAGAGATGGAGGGAAGGAGGGAGGGAGGGAGAGAAAAAGGAGGAAGGAAGAACCACAAACCCTGGCACTAGACACAGCTTCAGAGGATGCTTTGAAACAGCACAGCAATTCAGGGCTGGAAGGGACTTCGGAGGTCATCTAATCCAACCCCTTGCTCCAAGAGCATTGTTAAAGTGAGTTTCTCTCTTTTGACCCACTCAATCACATGACCACATAGCCATGCCCACCATGCCATGCTCATGGAACCAGTAGTAAAAATTTTTGAATCCAACCACTGCAAATATCTTGACTGGATTTCCATCAAGTACCATAGAACAAAATGTCCCATTATTTGAGACAAAATTATCTTCCCAATCCCATTGAACCTCAATGGCTTTCCATGAATCAATCAATCACAAGAAAAATCATCATAGGGAACTTCTATGAGCCAAAAATATCTTCAAAATGATGAAATGTCAGTGTTATTATATCAATAGTTGATCTGTACCAACAGCTCCAGCTAGGAGTAGCCTACATTGACACTGGACCAAGCCTAATGGAACTGCAGAACTCTGCAATTATTCAGCTTAGGGAGAATTTCTGTACAGAAAGGAATCAGGTAAAATTCAGGCTCAAGGTGTAATTAAAGAAAAGATGCAGAAATAATAATTTCTTATTCTTAAGTTGAATTTTCTAAAATTCCAGGACAAAAAGTTAAATAGATCAGTTGAAGCTATATTTACGTTAATGGATAATGTATATCTATGCCCACTGATGTGGTTATATCACAATGTTTCCACTATGGTTTTTAATCAGTGTTTACATTGTATTTGAGCCATTCCTTATTTGTAATAAGTCTAATAATTGGAATCACTTATACCTGAATAAATACTGTCAAAGCGAAATACTTTATAAATATTTACAATATTGGTATAATTCTGCACATACAAAATACATGCTGGATATAGCACAAAAAACCAAATTTATGTGCTATTGTGGGATAAATATTTGCAGCCTGAAATTTCCCACAGTTATTCAAAGAAAACCAGTGACATTCTTTCCATCAAGTTTTCTATATTAAAATCCATTCAATTAAAATGTACAAAATTAAAATCACAAATGCAGAAGAGTGATGGATAGCAATGGTTTTTTCCCCTTCCTTGCCGCATGTGTGTTTGTCTGTGAGTTTGCACATGTGGGTAATGAATTAGGTAGGAATTTGGGATTTTCTGGTACAGCTGCAAAATTCATTGCTCTCAGCCTGGAAACAACATGACCCTTTCTGCCCTACCATTTCTTTATTTTTCTCCACGCTGCCTTTAAGTGCAGAATCTAATTGCAAACATTCTGCCTATCCTCTCTTTGCTTCCTGTGTTGAATGTGGAGTCAGTAGAAGAATGGAAATGTAAAAAAATAAACTGTATTTAAGGTCTGTAAGAGTGCTCTGTAGTGAATCATTCTTGTTGTTTAAAGAATAGCTTTAATCCTTGAGACACAGAGAAGCTCACTCGGAAGGGAAGAAAAACTTCTATAAAATTGCTGAAGACAAAGGCCATCAATCATGTTTTAGGAAACTGATTTGCACCTGCAGATGCAGGGCTTCAGGGTTTTTTTTAAGGAGTTTTTTGTTTGTTTTTTGAAAGACTGCAATCATGTAGCTTGTCAATAGAACTGACTTCTGAATAAACATGTCTTGGACTGCCGTCATTATTTAGTGAGGTTCTTATTTTTAATTATTTGGCTGTGCTGAAAGTATAATGAAAAGATTTATTTTTCCAGACTGAAAGTGTTTACATTCAACAGAATGGCAAAGAAAATTTACATTGTTCTTACTGTTTTCCTACTAACACTCAACATTCATAAGAACATTTAAGGTTGGCATGAAGAATTCGACTCAACTATTTTAGATCCATTCAAGGTGAGTAGAGACAGGAAATATTCCCATAGCTCAATACCATGAAACCCCTGAAATTAAAGAATAAAAATTTTGTGGATGACGAGGACTACCCAAAACATTCTTAATGGTGCAGAATTCACTAGCAGTATTCCAAAGTCCTAGATCTGACTAATTTTCTAACAGTTTTGAATATTGTTTGACTTGAAAGAGATATCTTAAGATAAACATAGTATCAAACAGTTAATCAGACAGCTAACACTGATGTTGCTTTAAATTTATGAAAAATGAAGAATCAATCTTAAATCAATTAAAAAGTCAAATTTCCACACTAAAAAACCCTAATTCTAAAACCAAAAGTTTGATTTCACTTTATTTATTTATAAAATTTATAAAATACTCTGGGCAGTTTACAACATAATTTTAAAAAATATTAAAATGGTAAAAAACAAACAAACAGCAAATAAAAATTTATACCTCAAGTTTTGATTTTAGCCTTAGAATAAAAATGGCTTCATATTTCCAAGAGACCTGCAAATTTCTTTTTTAAAGGAATAATCTCATAAGTTTTCTGAACCACTTGAGGAAGTATTGCAGCTGATCAGACATCCTTAGATGAGGTTCACAAGCCAAACTGAGGCTCACAAGGCAAATCTCATAATGAAGTAGGATAAAGAAAACCAATCTTTTCTGAATAGTTGTTGCTGCTTTAGATTTTGAAGATTTACAGCATCCCTGGCTCCCTATGACAGTAGCGTGGCTTCCATCCTGTTCCATGGTCAGATCATTATCTCCTACGGCTGGTTTTCCGACAAGCTGCCCCACACTGCTGGGATGAAGAGCCACTTAGATGGTTCCGCCCCAGGCGCCTGATGGACCCTGAGAGGTTCCAGGCGGAACTGGGGTCTTTTCCTACATTCCTTGTCCACAGCTCTGCTGAGGTCCTGGCGGCTGCCTGGCAACAGGCGGCCACTGGGGCCCTCGACAGAGTTGTCCCCATGTGTCCCCTTACTTGGTGCAGATCCCGGGTGGCTCCCTGGTATACTGAGGAGCTCCAGGAGATGAAGTGCCATAGAAGGGGCTTAGAGAGCAGATGGAGATCGACCCGTTCCGGTTCTGACCAAGCCCAGTTGAGAGCCTATATTAGGACTTACCTGGTAGCTGTAAGAGCGGCGAGAAGGGTTCATTTCTCCGCTCTCATGGCATCCACAGGTAACTGCCCAGCCACCCTGTTTGGGGTCACCCGCTCCCTCCTACAGCTGGGGGTTGCGGTGGATCCCTTGTGGGGTAGAGCTGAGGAATTTGGTCAATACCTGCAGGACAAGATCACTCAGATCTGGGAGGGGTTGAACTCTAATTTGCAGTGGTCTGATGTTGGGGGTGCAAGTGGTCTGGCCAATGTAAACTTGACTGAGTTCGATCCTGTTTCTGAGGATGAAGTGGACAGGATTATGCGATGACTGAGTTCCACCACATGTTTGTTGGACCTGTGCCCTTCCTGGTTGGTGTATGCCTCCAGGGAGGTCACGTGCGGCTGGCTCCGGGCAGTGGTCAATGCTTCATTAAGGGAGGGTGCCTTCCCTGCCACCTTGAAAGAGCTGGTGGTGAGGCCCCTCCTGAAGAAGCCTGCCCTGGACCTAGCCAAATTGAACAACTTTTGTCCGGTCTCCAACCTTCGCTTTTTAGCGAAGGTTGTTGAGAGTGTGGTGGCTCAGCAGTTTCCGCTTTTCCTGGAGGAAGCAGACTACCTAGATGCGTACCAATTGGGCTTCCGACCCAGGTATAGCACAGAGACCGCATTGGTCGAACTGGTCAATGATCTCTTGAGGGCTCGGGACAGGGATTCTCCTCTGTCATGGTCCTGTTAGACCTCTCAGTGGCTTTCGATACCATCGACCATGGTATCCTATTGCGGCATCTCGGGGGGCTGGGAGCGGGAGGCACTGTGTTACAGTGGTTCTCCTCCTTCCTCTCAGGATGCTCGCAATCGGTGTTGGCAGGGGGGAGGTTGACACCAAGGACTCTCACTTGTGGGGTCCCCCAGGGGTCAGTCCTCTCACCCCTCCTGTTCAACATCTATATGAAGCCATTGGGTGAGATCATCCATGGCTTTGGGGTGAAGTATCATCAGTACGCTGATGATACGCAGCTATACATCTCCACCCCAGGCCACATCAGTGATGCCCTCTCCGTGATATCCCGTTGTCTGGATGCGGTGCGGATCTGGATGGACAGGAACATGCTTCGGCTCAATCCGGCTAAGACAGAGTGGTTGTGCATACTGACATCTCGGTCCAGTCAGAAGATTCTACCTTTGGTCATGGGGGGAGAGGTGTTGCCCCCCATGGACAGGGCACGGAACCTGGGGGTCCTCCTGGATTCACAGCTC
Organism: Naja naja; assembly: GCA_009733165.1. NCBI lineage: Eukaryota > Metazoa > Chordata > Lepidosauria > Squamata > Elapidae > Naja > Naja naja. The sequence goes on along the minus strand of CM019151.1, from coordinate 130,708,825 downwards.
AGGTTGGAGGAGCAGGTGGGAGCCGTGGCCAGAGGGGCCTTTGCCCAGGTCCGGCTGGTTTGCCAGTTACGCCCATATCTGGACCGAGATGCCCTGTGCATGGTCACTCAGGCACTTGTCACCTCTCAGCTCGACTACTGCAACGCTCTCTATTTAGGACTGCCCTTGCATACCATCCGGAGGCTTCAGCTGGTGCAGAATGCGGCTGCGCGGGTTGTGATGGGAGCTTCCCGGTACTCCCATGTTACACCCCTCCTGCTTGACCTACATTGGCTACCAGTTGCCCTCTGGATGAGATTCAAGGTTCTGGTATTGACATTCAAAGTCATACGAGACATGGGTCCAGGTTATCTACGAGAGCGTCTCCTGCCGGCATCGAATACCAACCGCCCTGTATGAGCACACAGACAGGGACTCCTCGGGGTGCCATCTGCGACCCAGTGTCATTTGGCGGTATCCTGGGGGAGGGCCTACTCTGTAGCGGCTCCCACTCTGTGGAACCAACTACCCCTTGGGCTCCACCTGGCCCCCGACCCCCGTACCTTCCGCCATGATTTAAAAACCTGGTTGTTTGAACAGGCTGGGCTGTTCTGACTCCTCAGGGGATTGGTTTTATATTTTAAATTATTAATGGGTTTTTAGTTAATTTGGCTTGTTTAATTTAATCTTATTTTAGTTAATTAATTTATTGTTCTGATTTTATTTGTGAGCTGCCTCAAGTCCTTTTTGGAGAGGGGGCGGCATACAAGTCAAACAAACAAATAAATGAATAAATAATTAAATAATAAATAAATAATAAGCACCCCCACTTGATGGAATTTTCTCAGGACCATGCAATCCTCCTCCTCCCAAGAATATTGTAGTTACTTACAAACATTTAGAGCAGCAACAGTAGTACAGTTCACAAGGATCTCTTTTGCAATTATTCGTATGTATTATTCAAGTTATTCATAACTTATTCAAGTTGAGTCCAAGATTAGAAGCAATTCTGTGTGTATTTATATGTGACTGTTCAGATAAAAATGCATGCTGCTATTCTGTAACTCAGGATATCTAGTTTAGCAAATGAATGCTGACAATTTTTGTTAAAACTTTACTTCTCCTTCTATTGAAAGATAACTCACTTTTTCAATAGCAATATATGGCTGAGGGAACCCTGGGACCCTTGGAGACATGAACTCAGTCCAGAGATCAGCTGTCAGCTATGGTTTACCCACAGACTTCACGTTTTTCTGTGATGTTAGGATTTTGTTTCTGCCTTAGGCCTTGCAGAGAGAAGGGGAGGGAAAGAAGGAGGGAGGGAAGGAGAGAGAGTGAGAGAGAGATGCTTGAATGGCAATGGTTAAGTATTTACAGTATAAATCTTAGTGCCCTTGAGCAAATTGATACTTGCCCCAGAGCAATTGACTTGGTAGTTGTTCAGGAGCCAACCACCCAAGGGAATTGTTGCAGGAAAGTTGCCAGTGTGAGCATCAGGCTATCTAGCTGCCCCTTTTACAAGTATTTGAATCACTCTGAAGGTGACCTATAGGGAAATCCCACAATCGAGAGACCACAGAACAAACAAAATGAACAATGAAGCAACTGGTAAAATATTAGCAGGATATTGATCTATTGATCAAGAAAGTCAACATTTGAATCTTTCATCGATCTAACTTTTAACGTTTTAGTGGACGGCTACATTTCCTTAATATGCTATCCTTCTTTGGAGCAATACTCTAATTCTTGTCTTCAAACAGCCAAAATCAAAAATTGCTTTTGTTAAGTTAATTCAGCAGTTTTCAAATTAACAATATTTGTAATTTATTCAACATTCAATTTTATCTGATTTTCCCCACGGAAAGAATTATATCAATGTTAAGATCCACTCACTGATTTTATGAAAACCCAGAAGACAGGAAGAAAAATGAGCAGTCAGACTACATATGTCTCTCTCTTTACTTAACAATGGCTTTTGTTGTTTTCCCTACCTCCTAACTCCCTTTCCTCTTCCTAGATTGGTTGCAAATCTTTCCCTTGAGACACCCAGCTGTGCTCCCCCTACAAGTTCCTTAATTTCCCTGTTACATTATAAGCCTGAACACTGCTGCTTATGGGCTTGGTTTAGCTTGCAAGGAAATTTGACTCAGCTCAGTTCATATTGCTTGAAATACATGTAGTATATAGACTCACACTGGCCTTTGTATTTTCACCAATTTATCTTCCAATAAAACAATATTTTCCTCTGTAAATAGATTGAAATTCTTTAAAAAGCCATGAAAAAGCTTTACTCCTTCATTTATTTTATTTGCAAGCATTTACATTCAATCATAAAATAGTCCACAATTGTTTTGAACTTACAAGAAACTTCCTTTGAATAGAGAGAGATATGATTTTGTTGTGATTCAAACAAAAACAATTATTTTTCACATAAGTATGGTGTCACTGAGGCAAAATAGTTGATACATTACATAAATAAGTATATTTCTATCAACTTTATTTTCCTGTTATTCCACCAAACCTTCTCTTCTATTTGTTAATGCAAAACATCACGTTATATTTCTCTCTGTGTTTTTGTTCCACGTCATTCTACATCATTCTAAATTTATTTTCTGAGAGTGTAGCTGAGTCAATACAGTATTAAACTTGGCATAGCTCTGTTCAAGTTTACACTTGACCATAGAGCTCAAGGGATGGCTTTCAGTAAGTCACACTCTGTCAGTCCCATCTAGATCACAGAGTAGTTACTGTGGGCTTAAAATAGGAGAAGATGCCACTCTGGGCTCTGAAAACGTTAGTTGGAATATATTTTTAACAGGTAAATAAAAAACATGATTCATTAAATAAAACTGGGCAGCAGTGCCCAGAGGAAACTTTTCCAGTTACTAAAAATTTTCAACAGGTTAAAAAAAAACTGTCTTCTGATCTAAACTTAATAAAATTCCCCCTCCTCCCAAGTTATTTTTGATACAAAGACAATTCTACATTAGAACTCTCTTCCTTTCTGAAAAATAACATATAAATAAAAGGAATGTTTCCTTCCTTCTTCCTTTCTATCCATAGATACATTCTCTATGTGAAATTCCACATGCAGCTGCACTTCTAACATACTTTCACATAGTTTTTGGCAGAGTGTGAAAGGTTAACTTACAGTGGCATGTACAGTATGCAAACCAGATGTTCTGCCATCTCTTGATTTGTTCTCATGCAATTAGTTCCAATAATGAGAGAAGTTACAGACTGGCAGACTGGGAAAGTGAAGTCATATGGGAGAGGTTAAATGAAGGCCATTACTGACCTCTATGAGCTCAGCTTACACTCCTGCATGTTCTTGCTTGAGAATGATTGGATGTGGTGGAACAATTCAAAATGTGTCCAATGTCTGCCAAGTTCCTTTCAAAGTTCTTATAAAATGTGGCTTTAGGAATTCTCCATCGGGATTTCCAGAATGTTATGACTGAAAAGAGGAAATAGCACATGTAACCCATGAAGTGTGCGAAGAGGGTGAATCTTCAAACTATCTTAAGATAGAAGGACCACTGACTCCTAAAGAGCTCTCCCCTTGTCTAAATGATTTGGTAGCAAATCATCTAAAGTTTTGATGACAATCTATGGAGACTATAAAGCAGACTGACAACTTTATGGGCATAAGAGGTAGCTAGAAAGAGATACAATAAATTGCAACAAAGCTGGCATGAAAGAGAGGACAGTTGCTTAAGCCATTCTAGTTGCTTTAAAAACATTAGATTCTTGAGAATAAACCTGATAATAAGACCACTTGAAAGATGACAGTTGGAAAAAACATATAGGAAATGAAAACCTGGTAAATATATTTTACCTTCAAAAATGAAGAAAGGACATGTTACACAGAAGAAAGCCAAAAATACCCCCTCAATTATTCTGGAGAACAGAACATAGAATAATGGTCTACGATTGTAGGAATTCTCAGTTGAATGTTAGGAAATCTTTCAAATATCAGCGTAGTTTGACAGTGAAACCTATTTTCCAGAGAAGCGGTGAGCTCCCTTCACTGAATCTCATTAGCATATAGCATATAGTTTCCACATAGCAAGGAAAAGCACTCATTGATCTCATATCCAATGGTTCTGTGCAAATATGTGATTTAGCATAAATCCTTATGATCAGCTAGAACAGACACTTGATAACAGGGTATGTTATAAAAAAAATACTGCCAGAGAAAGTATATAAACCACGAGAGTCAGATTCAATTGTAAAAGTATCAACATGGAAAGTTTTACAGTTAATGCTGCAGTTTCCACAGAACCCTGCAAACCACCTAATTGCAGCTGTTCCAAAAAAACAAACCCCAAACTGCTGTGGAAAGAAGATAGATAGATGATAGATAGATAGATAGATAGATAGATAGATAGATAGGTAGGTAGGTAGGTAGGTAGGCAGGCAGGCAGGCAGGCAGGCAGGCAGGCAGGCAGGCAGACACACACAGAATTTCTCTTGGCTGGATATCAGATCAATGTTAGACATTCAGTAACTAAATTCTGCTTAGCAGCCTTGAAGGCTACTAAACAGGTTCAATCTGGACACAGCAGAACGTACATCAAATATTTTAAAACATTATGACCATTAATTATGTGCCTGTTACAGATTTAAAATCATCATCATCCATCATTGTCATCATCATCATCATTTAAGGTCTAAGCCAGAAAAAGAAAATGGTACAGTTAAAAGTTATCTAGACTATTCTAAGTGGTTGATGTTAGTTTCTTCCCCATTTAGTGATTATGTTATTTCTTTTTTAATCCTCTGTTATTATTAAGGTTGAATTGATGATGATGATGATGTCATCCATTCAATCATATCAATTTCTCACAGATCCTATGAATGGACTCTCCCCACCTTTTTATTTTGTTTGGTTTCTTTCAGTTGTTTTATGCAGTGCCTAGTGTCAGTTTTGATGATATTTAACCACTATGCTTTTTAGTTGCCTATTTCCTTTTACCACTGGCTATCCCAAGCATAATTGCTTTTTCAATTGAGTTTGAAAAATTGAGTCAATTAAGTTACATGACATTGCTCAAATAAGTAAGGCAGAATTTTGTGATTTTGCTTCCAGTGATATGTCTCGTTTTATGCACTCAAGTACTTGTTTGTCACCCTTGCTGCCCAAGGAGTGTGTAGGAACTTTTTCAATACTGCAGCTTGAATGAATATATTTTTCTCCTGTCATGATTCAACTTTTGCAACTGCAGATAGCTATGGGAAACACAGTAGTGCAGGGGTCTCCAACCTTGGCAACTTTAAGACCTGTGGACTTCAACTCCCAGAATTCCTCAGCCAGCAAAGTTGACTGAGGAATTCTGGGTTAAAGTTCACAGGTCTTAAAGTTACCAAGGTTGGAGACTCCTGCAATAGTGAATAGTAATCTACATTTATATCTTTGGTTTTCCATACTTGATTCATGTTTATCTTTGCTATGCAACCTAGTGTGATTCAATGCTTTATTTCTGGACTGTATTCACTGGTTTGATCAATCTGCAATCCTAGAAAGAGCAATTGTGCATGCATTCAATCTCTTCACCATCAATTATTATTGTGACATTTCCATTCTTTTCAGTGGTCATGAATTCAGTCCTTTTGATGCTGATGAAGAGGCCAAATTTCTCACGTTCTTATTTAATACTTTGATCAGATTTTTCAGACTTTCTTTGATTTCTGAAAGGAAAGTTATGTCATCAACATATTGATGATTGTCCAATGGTCCTTCCTCTAATCTTTACTCTGGTTTTTGATTCTTCAAGTTCAGCTTCCTTGTGATCACTTTGGAATGCTGGTTAAATAAGAAAGATGAAGGAATGCAGTCTTGCCACACTCTTTTCTCTATCTTGAACCAGTGTCCCCAGTATCCCAGAGTAGCTTTATGATTTATGTATAGCAACTGCACCAACTTGAAAAGTTGTGTTGGCATCCCCAAGTCTTCTAGCTTGTCATAATCAACATCATCAAAGGCTTTCTTGTAGTCAACAAAGCAGGTGTAGATGTTCTTTTGATATTCTTGAGATTTTTTTTCCATGATCCAGAGTAAATTAGCAATATAGTCATGAGTGCCATGACCCCTTCTGAAGCCAGTGCTCTGACCAACTTCTGAACTTCTGGTAATTACCTTTTGATGGTTGGTGCCACATATTGTTGTATGATCTTAAGAAGAATCTTGCTACAGTGATGGATGAGGACAGTTGTACAGTAATTGTAACTTCTTTTGATTGTATATTTATATTGTTTTACTGTATGCCGCCCCGAGTCCTTGGGGAGATGGGGTGGCTTAGAAATCCAATAAATAAATAAATAAATAAATAAATAAATAAATAAATAAATAGGAATAATCCTTGGAGTTGCCCTTTTTGGGTAACAGGATAAACACGATTGTTTCAAATCAATGTGTTTGTTTCCCAACTTTTTGGCATAAAGCTGTGATGATTGTGGGTGTCACAGAACTCAGCAAGTCTGCAGGGATGATGTCAACCCCTGGGCCCTTGTTGTTTGGCATTTGGTTCTTTGCCTGAACATTTTATTTCCTAAAGGATGGTTAGTTCTACTTCTGCTTCCCTTTATTTATCATATTGAGAAGTCTGGGCCTCTTTGTGACTGATTGTCAGGGTTCCAGAAATCGTTTGGTTTAATCAGTAACTCTGAGACAGGCATATTCTCAAAGTGCTTTATTAAAACAAAAAACTTGGCACATCTATGAGATTTCAAAACTAAAATTTCCTCCCAGACCTCCCACAATACTCAATCAACACCCACCCATTTTCTCCCACATCATCAATCACGTGAATCAATCACCCTTCAACTACAATTCTTGCTGCGCCATAAAGAATGACCTTGATAGTCTTACGTATCTGTTATGTCTACTAAAAATTACTCAAATACCGACAGCCCCCCCCTTTCCATCCTCTGTATCAGTGTGACAGTTTTTAATAGGAATTCCAAAGCTGACAGGCATCCCCCCTTGGAAAATTCACCTCCTAAAAGAACATAAAGAACAAAATATAAACAGGGGTTAATATTATAACTTAACCCCCTCTCCCCCAGGAGGACCTTTTGGTTTGTTAGGTCTCATTCTTCATGAGATTGTTTAACCAATCTATCTGCATGTACATCCCAACTTTTGACCCAAGTAGCACCTGATACAGGGCAACCCTTCCATAAAACCAAATATTGTAATTGTCCTCGGTGTAATCTAGAATCGAGGATTTTTTTGATTTCATAATGTGTTTCACCCTGCATGTTTAAAGGGGGTAGGGAAGCAATTGGTACTGGTCTTATCATTGATGTACCAGCTGGTTTTAATAAACTACTATGGAACACTGGGTGAATTTTCCCTAATAGTCGTGGAAGAGTTAATTGGACCATGACTGGATTGATTATTTTTGAAATCGGGAATGGACCTAAATTCTAAATTCCCAATTTTTTACTAGGAAGTTTCAATCAAAAATATTTGGTTGACAAATATACTTTGTCACCTACTTTAAATGGTGGTTGGAGGGATCTATGTTTGTCTGCTTACTTTTTGTAATCTCTTGCGGCTTCAGTTAAAGCTTTTTTCATGTTTTCCCAACCTTTTTTAATGAGTTCATCCATTCTGTTACAGACATGGATGTAGGAGGTTCTCTAGGTAATTCTGGCATTGGGACAAATTCCATGCCAGTGTTGATTTGGAATGGAGTTAACCCTGTGCTGCTATGTACTGCATTATTTTAAGCAACCTCTGCAAAGGGTAATAATTCAGCCCAGTTTTCCTGTTGATAATTTACATAAGATCTAATGTATTGTTCCACCATGGCATTTGCCCTCTCTGCTGCTCCGTTACAGGCTGGATGGAATGCTGAGGATAACCCTTGGGAGGATCCAATAGATTTTAAAAACTCCCTCCAAAATTTTGTGGTAAATTGTACCCCTCTGTCTGATATTATTCTATGAGGTACTCCATGTATTCTACAAATATGCTTCACAAGCAGTTTTGCAAGCTTTTTTTGCAGATGGAAGTCCTATAAAGGCTGTAAAGTGGGCCTGCTTATAGAATAAGTCAATAACAGTCCAAATGATTGTATTCCCTCCACTATCAGGTAATTCTATGATAAAGTCCATTGCAGTTTCTTCCCATGGTTGTGTTGGTTCAGCTACTTGTTGGAGGAGACCAGGGGTTTTTCCAGTTCTGTGTTTCATTGTGGCACAAATTGAGCAACTTTTTACATAGTCCTCAATGTCAGGTTTCATTTTTGGCCACCAGAACTGTCTCCTGACTAAATGTAAGGTTTTTAAGAACCTGAAGTGGCCTCCCAACTGCAAGTTGTGACTACACTTTAGTACCACTAGTCTTAGGTTTGTGGGTACATAAAGTTTAGTCCCTTTCCAAGCAAGTCCTTCATTCATTGTTAATTTGGTTTGATGGACCACGAATCAGGGATCGGTCAATAGGGCTGCTTTCAACTCCAAGGTCAGTTTGTTTTCCAGGCAGTTGAGGTTGCGGTTGGCTTGGCCTAGAGTGGTTATTTGGCCTGCTGATTGAGCTTCTGATACCAAAGCCTTTACTATTTCCTCTTGGTGACTGTCGAACTGGGGTTTACTGGACAGGGAGTCCCCAAGATGTTTTTCCCTCCGGGGATATATTTCATGTTGAAGTTGAACCGCTTGAAGTATTGAGCCCAGCGGACTTGTTTAGGGGATAGTTTCCGAGGGTTTTTTAGGGCCTCGAAGTTTTTGTGATCAGTCCATACCTCAAACAGTTCCTTCACCCCTTCTAGGAAATGCCTCCAAGTCAACAAAGCCCAAAGAATGCTTCTTTCTCCCAGACTGCCCATCTTCGCTTTGTGTCCGTCAGCTTTTTGGACACATAAGCGCAAGGCATCAGTCAGTTCTGAGAGTCCTTTTGTAGCAGAATGGCCACTACTGCCACATCACTAGCATCAGCTTGGACTATAAAAGGTTTGGTTGGGTCTGGGTGTTGAAGAATGGGTTCAGCTGCAAAAAGGCATTTTAGAGTTTCAAAAGCTTTCTGACAGTCCATGGCCCAAGCAAGGTGTTGGCTGAGTTTTGGTCTGAGTGGGGAGGGCCCCATTTTTAACAAATCTGTCAAAGGGAGAGTGACCTTGGCAAAAGAAGGAATGAATTGTCTATAAAAGTTGGCAAAACCCAAAAAACTTTGAAGTTGCTTGCGTGTTTTGGGGGGTTGCCAATCCAGTATGGCTTTTACTTTTCCCGGATCCATTTCAATTCCCTGGTTGGATATTCGGTAACCCAGGTAATCCAACAACTCCTTGTGGAATTCACATTTTGATAGTTTTACATATAACTTGGTGGCTGGAAGGTTTTTCAGCACTTCTCTGACCAATTTAACGTGTTCTTCGATGGTTTGGCTGAATATAAGGATGTTCAGGTAGACTAGGATCCCCTTGTACAAGTGCGCATGTAACACTTCGTTGATGAGTTGCATTAATACTGCAGGGGCCCTTGGAGTCCGAAAGGCATGACTCGGAATTAGAAACTACCTAAAGGGCAATTGAAGGCTGTTTTCCATTCATCTTCTTCTTTTATACGGACTCTGTAGTATGCCTCTCTCAGATCTAGCTTGGTGAAGATCTTGCCTTTTAACAGGTGGTTTAATAATCCCCCATTCATGAGGGGGAGAGGGTATGTTTTTTATGCATACAGTGTTTATGCCCCTAAAGTTGACACATAATCTCAAACCACCATCTTTTTTCTCCTTGAATAGCACGGGGGCAGCTAATTGATTTGGCAGGTTCAATAAAACCTCTGCCCAAATTGTCATTGATGTATTTCCTCAATTCGGTCATTTCAGCCAGTGTCATGGAATACATCTTTGGTTTTGGTAGTTTTGCCCTGGGTTCTAACTCTATGGCACAATCAATTGCTCGATGTGGAGATAAAATATTACATTCCTCTTCACTGAATGCTTCAGCCAAGTCTCTGTATTCTTTGGGTATTTGGGGTGTACCTGGGAGAAGGTTCGAGGCTGTGGCTGCTGGCTCAGGTTTTGGATTCGAGTCAGGTGGTGGTTTCTTAGTGGGAGGAAGGGGGCAGTGGGCCCACCCCAATAATGATTTCCCTGAATCCATGCTCCCACTTGATGGTAGGGACCCATTTATCTAGCCAAGCAAGTCCCAACGTGATCGATTCTGACATTTTTGGAGCCACTATAAAGCATCAATTGGGTTGCTGGGGTACCCCCAATTAATATCCCATTGACTTGTTCAAATCTGACTGGGTATTTTAGTGGGTTAGTCTTTATGCCCAATTGTTCAATGATGGGAAGCCCAATAAGACATCTAGAGCATCCAGTATCAATGACAGCTTCTAACTCCCCTGACTCCACTATGTTAGGTACCACTAACTTGACTTTAACAGTAAAAGGTAAAAGGTATGACAAGACACTCACTATTGGGTTGTCATCGGTGGTCGGGTTTTCGGGGAGGTGTTGTTGTTCTGGAAGAGAGGACCTTCTGTGTAGGGAGGACCTTCCAGGGTGTGCATAGCAAATCGGCTAGTGTCAGGAGGTTTTTCTTGAATTTTTCAATCTCTAACAGCGGTGGTAGATTTGGGTTGTGGTGTTTGTGGAAGTGGTGTGGAAGCCAGACAGTCAGCTGCTCAAAGGCCATCTTGGCCACAACGGTAACATTTTATCATTTTATCATTCTGTTGGGTCGGATGCAGGTGGCTTCAGCAGATCTGGTCAGTGGTCATCTGATCATGGTTCTTTTAGGCAGGCCTTCCAGAAGGGGTTTTGTATGTGGGTTGATATCACAGTCTAGTCTGAGGGCAGTGGCATACCATGCTTGCAGAACCTCTGGTATTCCCCTAATGTTACATGCCTTCTTTACTTCTGGGTCAATGGCGTTCTTAAAATAGTGTAATGTCATTCTTTCAGGCCAATCCCTGAGATGGCTCATGACCTTTCTAAAGTCCCAAATAAAGTCTGTTAAGGGTCATTTGCCCTGTTTCATTTCCATTAACTTCTCTTCATTTTCTACCACCCTGTCTGGATTTTCAAATCTGAGTCTCAATAATCTAATAAATCCATTTACATCATGTAATTCTGGGGCTTGTTCATCATGTATCTGGGCCACCCAGTCAGAAGCATCCCTTTCATTCATCCCATCTGCTATTGCAGTAACCAAATTGCGCTCTGTCGTGTATTGGTCTCCAAATTGGTCTATTGGGACCAGATTCGAGTGAGGAAGTAAGAAAAATGCTCATGGCACCCATTGAAAATGGCCTTGAACTGTATCTGGTCTGGTCTGGGTTGTGGGTGGGGAGGTGGTACCGGCCTGGCACCTGCAAGTGGAGCTCGAATGAAAGGAACCTGACGAGGTGTGTATGTAGATTGGGCAGGTCTTCTGAGGCCTGGCTGGGGTGTGTGTCTCTCTGTGAGACAGGCCTCTGCAGGGTTGCTCCAATTTGGGGTTGAATGGGTGGTTGCCATGAGGATGGTGGGTATTGCCTCACTCTCTGCCTCGGTGGAGGGGGAGTGACTTCTCTCTGCGGTCTGTGCAGATTCCCTTTTGGGTCAAGGATTGATGACTCCCCTTTGGACCAGGGCTTAGTTGGCACTGGCATCCATTGGCATTGGATCCACCCCTGGCCTGGATAAAACCCCAACCTTGGAAGGATGCTCTCTGCAGGGGGTAAACTTCTTTCTGGGTGTAGGGGAGGAGGACTTGGAGGTTGCAACATACCTCTTGTAGCCAGCACCTCTGGTTGCTGTGGGCTGTCATGCTGGACCTCTCCAACTGGCATCTGGGCAATTTCCTCTCCCCTCATCACTCTTGGGAAAGAAAAGACAGGCTGTGCCAGGCTCCAACTTGAACAGGTAGGTTGTGGCTTTGAGACAACACTTCCCATTTTTAATAGCTGGAATTCTTGTGGTAATTCTTGAGGGCCTCACCCCTCCAGTCTGACTCCTTTGCTGTATGCAGAAGACTCGTGAAGGACCTTTCCCCTGGTAGTCTGGTTAGCGTCGTTTGACAGCTCCCCCATGAGTTAGAATGATTTGGTCTGGCTCCTAAATCATGTCTCCCCTCTGCATCTCTAAATGCCTGCATTAGCTCCTCCAAAGGGGAGCTGAGAGATTCAGCTAATGCTCCAGAGGGCCCTCCCCAAGTTCCCTCCGTCTCACCTTCTGGGTTGGCTGAATTTTGGGCTTCTTCCATCTCTGGAAAAAATCCCTGGGTTTTTTTCAGCAACTCCTTCTTAAATGAGTTTCGAAATAATGTCAGGGTTCCAGAAATTGTTCGGTTTAATCAGTAACTTGTTCCATATTTTGTAATAGTCCGTTTCTTCTTTATTTTTTAGCTCCTTTGTTAGTTTGTCCATTTCTGCGCATAACACTATCTTCCTCAATAATTCCGCTTCAGTTGGAGTGTCTTTGTTTTTCCATTTTTGCGCAAATGTCATTCTTGCTGCCATAATAATGTGGATCATTAAATGGATAATTTCTTTGGTGTATGTCTTGGTAGTAACTCCTAACAAAAAAAATTCTGGTTTGAAGTGTATTTCTACTTCACATATTTCCTGCAACAATTTACATATTTTTTTTCCAATATTCTTGGGCCTGATTGCAACTCTACCATACATGATAATAAGTTCCTCTTTCCTTATTGCACTTCCAGCAAGTGGAGGAGAGTTTTGTATTTATTTTTGCCAGTCTTGCTGGAGGTATGTGCCATCTGTAGAATAGTTTGTATAGATTTTCTTTAAAAGGTATCGCTAAAGTTATTTTTTTGTTTCTGGTCCAAATTTTTTGCCAATCATCTAATTTTATATTGTAGCCAAAATTTTTCATCCATGCAATCATTGTTTCTTTAACTTTTTCATCTTCTAATTTAGCTTCTAATAGTACTTGATATATTTTTTTTATCATCTTTTCGCCTGGTCCTAATAAGATTTCATCCAATTCGGTTCTATTTCTGCTAATGCCCAATTCTTTCTTATCCTTTAAATATTTAGATTGGAGTCGCAAATAGGGCCACCATTCCAGCTCAATTCCCTGATCATTCAATTACTTTCTGGTTTGTAGTTCCCCTTTGTCATCTAATAATTCCTCGTAGGTAATAATTTTATCGTGTCGTAATAGATGTGGGTGCATTAGTGCTTCTAGTGACGATAACCAAATAGGTGTTTCTATGTACATTTGTCTTTTGATTTTAAACCATGTGTTTAGGAGCGTCTGTCTCACTTTGTGATTTTGTACATAGCTATATCCCTTTAAATTGTCTTGCCAGAGGAAGGTATGCCATCCCGACTGGAGGTTGTACTCTTCTAGTGTTAGTATTCTTTTGTTTGTGTGGTTAATCTAATCTTTAATCCATGTTAATATTGAAGCTCTATAGTACAATTCCCAGTCAGGAAGGCCAAACCCTCCTCTCTCTGTGGCATCTTGCAACAGCTTTAATTTCACCTTCAGTTTTTTCTTTTGCCAAATGAAGTCTGTTACCAATCTGTTCAAACTGTCAAAAAAAGTTCTTTCTAACTTTATAGGAGCATTTTGGAAAAGGAATAGGATTTTGGGTAGGATGTTCATTTTTATTGTAGCTATTCTTCCCATAAATAAATTTAATTTGTCCCATTTTCCAATATCCTTGGTTATTCGTTTTATTAGTGGGTCGTAGTTGTCTTTTTTAAGCGTACTATGTTTGGCTGAAATTATAATTCCTAAATATTTTATTTTATCTACAATTTCAATACCCATTGTTGTCGCCAATAATTTTTTATGTTTATTTGTCATGTTTTTAGTAATCATTTTTGTTTTGCTCTTATTGATCTTTAAGCCCGCCACTTCTCCAAATTCTTCTAAGTTTTCTAATACCTTTAGTCCCGAAGTTTGTGGTTCTTCTAAGATAAAAAGTAGATCATCTGCAAAAGCTTGCAGTTTAAATTCTTCACATTTTATTTTTAGACCTTTTATATCTTTTTCTTTTTTTATTGTTCTAATTAAGGCTTCTAGTGTCATAATAAAAAGAAGTGGTGACAGTGGACATCCTTGTCTAGTTCCTTTTTGAATTTGAAATTTATCCGTTAGTCCCCCATTTATCAGAATTGTAGCTTCTTGTTTTTGACATATGGCCAGAATCACATTTATAAATTTTGATCCTAGGTTCATGTATTTACTTTGTTGCAAAATAAATTCCCATTTTACATTATCAAATGCCTTTTTGGCATCCAAAAACAATAGTGCAGCTTGCTCGGCACTACGATCCTCATAGTATTCTAACACATCTAAAGTTGTTCTAATGTTGTTTTTAAGGTGTTTGTGGGGAAGAAATCCATTTTGGTCTGTGGATATGAATTCGTTAAGGATTTTTTAAAGTCTTTCTGCAACAATTGTCATAAAAATTTTATAATCAACATTTTTTTTTTTAAACAAATTTTATTCAATTTTTAACAATTTTTTAAAACAACTCTTTTCAGTAGACAGCATGTTCCCGGGTCATCACTTTTACATGCAAATATGACAGTAGATCTATATTCATTTTAAACATTTGACTTCACTTCTATTCCATTTTAGCGGACAAAGGGTGAAAGAAATTAATCCTAATCTCAAATCTTAATCTCAATCTGTATAGCCTTCCAGTTCATTTCAAGTTAATTGCAAATATACATATATATTTTAAAAACTTCATGTATAAATCTTACAAATAACAATATATTTGCCCATCATATTAAAAATAAAGTTCATCCATATCTATCCTTTAATTGTCTTCACATTGTTAATACTCTTTTATCATTTACAGAATTCTTTTATCCGTCAGATTTGCCCTTTCATCACATATTCTCTCCATAATTCTAAATCCGTACCAATGTTAACACTAAAAGAATGAAAAAAAAACCTAGACTTGCCCCCCTTTTACTACTTTGAAAGTGACACCTCAGTGGTTAATATAGTAGCATAATCATAATCATTCTCTTTAAACGAAAGATAGAGAAAAAAGAAAAAGAAAAAGGAGAAAAGCTCCCTTACAATATATCTCTAATCGGTCGTGTTCTGCAACACATATCCCCCTAAGATTAATTTATAGTTCCAAAATAATAATAAAATAGCTAATCTTGGTTATTGACAAATCTCATTTTTAGGCATTTTCTAAGATCATTTCAATTAATTCAATTCATCTAATCATCATTTAGCTTTCTTTTGTGAATAAGAAATGAAAAATGTGACCTTTACCAGTAAAATTGTCAGTAACCCTATTGTTTTACACTTTTATAATTACAATATATTCTTATTACCATTTCTTCATGCAGAACCCCCCTTTTAAATAACGTTCTATGCACCATTGTCTCTTATGCAAACAAGTTCCTGTCTCTTATTATGTTCTCCTGTCTCTCTATCTTTGTTCTTGTTTCTTTTCCTTCTCTTTTCTCCCTTTATCCTCTCTATCCAGTTTAAATCCTCTCTCTCTCTTTACCTTTCTGCTCTCTATCCTCTGGACCCTTTCTATCATGCCTAGTTTCATAAATGTTCCCTTTTTAATTATCTTCTTAAGTTTCATTTTTTGACATCCTCCCTTTCCTTTTATTTGTATTAATCTTTGTGTTAATTGTCTTCTTAAAATGGCTTTCGCTGTGCTGGCTCCTTCTCCTCCCTATTATCCTGCTCTCTCCCTTCTCTATCCAGTTTGAATCCCTCTCTCTCTCTTTACCTTTCTGTTCCTTTCCTTCTGAACCTTTCTAACATGCTTAATTTGTAAATGTTCCCTTTTTAGATACTTTCTTAGGTTCCGTTTTTTTAGCCACCCTTCCTTTCCCTTTTATTTGCATTAATCTTTGTATTAATTGTCTTTTAAGATGGCTTTCTCTTGTGCTGGCTCCACCCTTCCAAGGCTCCTTCTTTATTCAGCATTTGAATGCCCATATTTTCTGCAACATGCCAAGTTAGTTCAGTCACTTCCTGTAACAGTTCTTCATACTTTTAAACTCCATTTTTAATTCTTTGGATGACCACCAAAATTTTAATTTTCCTTATTTCTTCTTCTTCTTTAAATTTTCTATGATCCTAACCCAGGTCCAGAGTCTATATCAGTATCACCAATTAGTCCGGCAATCCGTCTTTGTGTATTCAGGCTTTCACTTTCTATAAGTCTTGTGTCTCTTTAAAATGTAACAACTCCAATCCACAAAGGAACAAGATAGTTTCTTACTTCTTTAGCTTCCAATTTTTCTCCACAAAGTGGCACTTTCTGCACAGAGTCTTAACCCTTTCCTTTTATTTTAATATTCAAAGTTTTCCAAGCCCCAAACTTAAGTTCTTACGCTGGCTTCTTTCTTTCCGGTTCGAAGCCCTTATAGCTGTCAAAATATTTTACTTATTTTTTCTTCACTTGGAACTGCGCCGCTTCTGTTTCTCTTTTTAAAACTCATCTTTATCTTAATCCCGGGTGCCTTGATCTTACCATCCGATACTCCCGGTTCCTCTGTTGTCGACTTCTCTTTCCTCCTGCACCAATCTTAATCCCGTTGAGACCTTCTCTTCGAGGTGGCCATTTTTGACCACCACTTCTTGACGTCTTCGGAGGGAAAAGACCAGACCCAAAAGGGGGGAGATGCGGCTCCCCTCACTCTGGCTGGCAGATTTTCCTTTCTCCGCCGCCCTTACGAGGCAGCTTCAGCCCCGAACCTTGCAGGATCGGGGCTCTCCGACGCAAGAGCCAGGCTGCGGTCGTGGACGATCACAAACCGCCACCTGTTCTCGAGAAATTTTATAATCAACATTGAGTAAGGAAATTGGTCTGTAGTTTCCCGGGTCTATAAGGTCACTTCCTACTTTGGGAATAATGGTTATCCTTGCTTCTTGCCATGTTCTGGGACTTTCAGCTTTGTCTAAAATCTCATTGAATATTTTTAGCATTTTATTCCCTAATATATCTTGTTGGGATTTATAGATTTCAGCTGGGAGACCATCTGGTCCTGGAGCTTTATCAGTTTTCTGCTTATTAATTACCCAATAAACCTCTTGCATTGTTATTTTATGATTTAAAAGTTCTTTATCTTCGTCTGAGATTTCTATAAGTTCTGCATTTTTAAGTACCTTTTAATTTGATCTTCTGTTGGATGTTTCTCTTCTGTATATAAATCCTTATAATATTTTTGTATAATCTGCTTTTTTTCTTCCTCTTGAAAGCAGTTCTCTCCTTGGTCATTCCTTAATTTAGTGACCCACCTCTTTTCTTTTTGTTTTTTCAGTTTATAAGCTAACCAACACCCTGGTTTATTTGCATTTTCAAATTGGTATTTTTTAGTCATTTTTAGTTTCTGTGCTAGCTCTTCCTTCTCTATTAAGCTTATTTTATGTTTAATTAGGTCCATTTGTAATTTAATTTGTTTTTCCTGAGGTGTAATTTGTAATTTCCCCTCCCATTCCTTATATTCCTGTTCTAATCTTGTTCTTTGTTGTTGTTTTCCCCTTATTTCTCCTAGCCATATATTTAACTGCTACTCCTCTTATTACTGCTTTGGCTGTGTCCCAATTATTTTGTGGGGAAGTATCTTCCTCTTTATTCTCTTGAAAGAAAAGTTCCAATTCTTTTGTTAACATCTTGTTAAATGCTTCCTCTTTTAGGATCCACCTTTGGAGCATCCATCCCATTGTCTGTTGTTGTTCTTTCCATCTAAGTCTAATTAGGAGCAGGTGGGAGCCGTGGCCAGCTCTGCCCTTATCTGGATCAAGATGCCCTTCGCACGGTCACTCACACACTTGTTACATCCCGACTCGACTACTGAAATGCTCTCTATGTAGGACTGCCCTTGCATACCATCCGGAGGCTCCAGCTGGTGCAGAATGCGGCTGCGTGAGTTGTGATGGGAGTTTCCCAATACTCCCATGTTACGTCCCTCCTGCACGAGCTGCATTGGTTGCCGGTTGCCTTCTGGGTGCGATTCAAGGTTCTGACGTTAACATTCAAAGTCCTTCATGGCATGGGTCCCGGGTACTTGCGGGAGCGTCTCCTGCCAATATCAAATACCGATATCAAATACCTGCGAGCACACAGGCTGGGATTCCTTGGGTTGCTGTCCGGACAACAATGTCAGCTTGCGGTGACCAAGGGAAGGGCCTATTCTGTATCGGCCCACGCCTTACGGAACCAGCTACCCATGGAGCTCCGGCTGGCTCCCGATCTCTCCTCTTTCCGGCGCGATCTAAAAACCTGGTTGTTTTTATAGGCTGGGCTGGACTGATCTCCTGGGGGAGAGGGTGGGTTTTAAATTCGATTTTAATTTGGTTTTATAGTTGTATTTTGGCTTGTTTAGTTTAATTTCTTTTTAAATAATTTATTGTTCTGTGTTTTTTATCTGTGAGCCGCTCTGAGTCCTTTTTGGAGAGTGGCGGCATACAAGTCAAAATAAATAAATAAATAATAATAAATAATTATGCTATGATCAGCCAATATATTTGGCTCAATAGTTATATCTTGTATCTCTGAATTTAATTCTTTTAGTCATCCACATCATGTCAAGTCTTGACTGTGACTGATGTCAATTAGAGTAGTATCTAAACTGTTTTTTCCCCACATTTCTTTCTCTCCAAGTATCACTAATGTTAAACTCTTCAGTCAGATAAAAAATATTTTTGGTAACTTTTTTTCCTTTCTAAATTAATATTATTTCCTTTATAATCCAGTAGTTTGTCTATAACAGCGTTAAAATCTCCTATAATACACAATTCTTCGTATTGCAATTCTTTAAGTTTATTGTACAATCTCAGAAAAAATGATTCTTGTGGGCCATTTGGTGCATAGCTAGTAAAAAATTTTCTGTTTCTCAATTCAATTTCCACCATCAGTATCCTGCCCTCCTTATCTGTATATATTTCAGTAGTTGAGATCCATTCTTTTATGTAGAGAACTACTCCTCTTTTTTTTTTACATCTAGAGCAGAGAAGACTTTCCCTAATTTTTTATTTTCTAATAAATGTTTTTGTTTTTGCGCAATGTGTACTTCAGGAATTATTACATTAAGATGTTTGAACATCTTGGTTCTCTCTTAATTTTGTATTTTGTTTTGGTTTTTGTATTTGTTTGGTGGGCACATTGAAAATTCAAACATAGGCTACATTGGATATCAGCCCCATGAGTTACCAAGTAAATGTCTACTCACCCATTTTGGGACATTGTATTATCTAATTAAATGTATAATTTCATACATTACCTTACATAAATATTTGCTTTTCTGTTCCTGTAATCTTTCCAGAATTTAAATGTACGCTGAATGTATAGTTTTTAAGTTTCACCAAGCAGATTGAAGAAAAGTTCTATAAACTTCTTTATATTTTCTATCCCTCCATTCCAGCTACATTTAAATGATGATTTACTTAATTATGAATATGCAATATAGTGACTGAAATAGACTTTGTATTCTTAACAATAATTCATAGAAAACGGAAACCTGAATGATAGCACTCTAGAAGACTAAGTGCTTCCTAATAATTTGATAAATAAAAAAGAATTTTAAAAACTGTGATCTGTTTCTGGTCATTTTTTCTGAAATATCTCTGAGGGGATGTCTATGGGCACAATTATGTATGTTTCAGCTAAGCCATGATGTGATTTAGCAATATATGTACCATTGCTTTAACTTTTAGAATTCTGCAGCTGAGATAGCCATTTTAGGCTTTCATATCTCAACTGCAAAATACAGAGGAGCACTAGAGCAGGCTACAAGTATGTGGGTTCTATTCTCAGACACCAGTACTGCTGTCACGGAGAAGTATAAAAATTTAAGATTTGTTGGAATACATTGTTGGAATGTATTTTGTGCAACAACTATAGCCAATCAGTAGATGGCAGTGTTTATAAGTTTGCATATATAGTATATACTCTATGTCCTTTTGTTCTGAATAAAGTTTCCTGTTTCCTGTTACAGTTAAGCAGTAAAGCATATGGTGATTGTGCACTTTGTTTGTCCTTGTTTCTAGCAAGTTCATACATCACAAGTTCTCAATGTAGATATCAGAGGATAGATGATGCATTAGCTGCTCATTCACAAGTGTTCTAATTGTACTTTTTAATGAAAAATTTAATTCCTTGTCCTGTATAGTTTTCTGTATTTTTCTATATTAGTTAAGTTTATTTAAATAAAATAAATAAAAATAAAAAAACTTCTTTAGTTCATAATCAAATATTCTGTTTGAATTATTCACTTGAATTTCCTTTTTTTCACAATGATATTTTGATGAACTGGACTCTCAGTCTAAGAGATCTCTAATCCCATTTGGGTAAAGATTATTAAAACATTAGAAATAAACACAATCTCTTTCAAAATCCATGCAACCAGTAAAATGAACATTTGAACAATAACAACATTTATTTAAAATACTGTGATCATTTACTTTCAAACACAAGACCCAGCTATCTTTGAAAGCTCCTCAGCAGTTTCAAATACTGAGAAAGTATCTGGAGTGGAAAAGATTTTATTCCAGCATTGCTTAAGCAAAGGAGATACCCAATTGATTTGGAAGCAGAAGTGTGAAATAATTTACCCTGCCAGGAACCAATGCAGGACCTAAAGTCAGTGTTTTGAAATGTCCATGCCTGAACAGAAGCCCAGCTGGCCATTTATAACAATTTTTGACTCTCTCAATAGGAAAACACCACATTTGTCAAAATCCAATGCTGATGCTTTCAGATTTGGTTCATTAGCTCTCATTGCGTCAATAGGTATGGATCATTTCGAACAAGACTCACCCAGTCACTTTATTCCATCTTAATTATATGTTAGCATTGTTTCAGCAAAGATGCCTTTTCTCTCTTCTGCTTCCTTACCTTTTCTAACCACGGCAACTTCAAATCAATTTACACACACACACACAAATGGCAGAAGGACAAAATGAGTGTCTTGCCACATTAGTTACGGGCCAAAAATTGTCTGCCACTATCATCACATACACATTGTATCTGCTGCTTCCTGATTTCTTGTTTTCTACCTCCTCATTCCATTCATAAAACATAATTTGAAAGTACTTTGTTTGGATTTTGAATGAGACCAACTTTCAATCCTCGCATGACAATAAGGAATTATGTCATTATTTTTCAGTCTAATGAGGAAAAGAATGCTGTATCCAAGTTTTATTTTAAAATTTTAATTGGTTTTTTTATTACATAAGGATGCTCAGTTTGCCATACAAGCCCCTGTGTTTAGCTCTGTTTCAATCAATTTAGACCTAAAATGGAAATGTGATGTGTTCAACATTGACATTTGAATATTGATTTACAAATTGCTCTAAGCTTCGTTCATCAATGATATGATGGCTTCTATGCCTGCAGCATATTTTTTGTATTTTTCCCAAAGATAGCACTTTGTTCTATTCTGCTAAACTGGGAGTACTTTTATAATTTCCTGAACAAAGTCCCTAAGACTGATATTGTAGTCTAGATATTTGGATCAGACATTATGCTAAGCTACAATACGATTGCAATGGTTTTGATTCAGTATATTGTGTTAACTCAATTATTGTGATTTCAAAGTCCTGGCTTTCCTTTTTGTATTAAGAATGGCAATTATGGCTTATTTAACAATCATAATAAAACAAACTTATTTAGCACAATGTGAACTCCATCACTGTGTAAATTACAAGTTATACAATTTTGCTGACTACAATTAATCAAAAATAACTGTTTTATTGAATGATATCTTCCTTACAAATTAACATTTTCCAGCTTTTGAAAGCAACATGCTTGAATAATTATTGAAGAAGGGAGGAAATGGAGATCTGGGGAATTCAGAAACTTATGGAAAGTAACTACACCACTGCCTAGATTCTGTATTTGTACTGGGCAATAACCACTACTAAGTATATAACAATTGGCAGAATATCAAAGTAACATATATCTGTAAGACCTCATTCAATGTTGGCCTTATTGTGAAATTAAATAAGAATTATTTGTTCTACCATGAGCCTTTGGAAGAAGACAAAACCTAGGAGCAGCTTAACTATGACTACAGTTTTCTGGTGATCAGGTTTCATCTGTGAATATTTTTCCTTTTGCAGAATAATTGTATAAGATTAGGAAGCTGTTTGATGCTGGGAAATTTAGAAAAGCAGCATGTCTTGGATCTTTTCGTATCATATTTATTATTATTATTTATTTTATTTATTCATATTTATATCCCACCCTTCTCCGGAGACTCAGGGCGGCTTACAATTTTTGGGATACAACCCAATGCGCTCAGCAATAGCCTTCCTTCCATTGTACATGCCTGCTTATTACTAAGCGGCATTTTTACAAAGTCAGCTTATTGCCCCCAACAATCTTGGGTCCTCAGTTTACCTACCCCCGAGAGGATGGAAGGCTGAGTCAACCTTGAGCCTGGTGAGATTCGAGCCTGCAATAATTACAGGCAGCTGGAACTAAGTGCTAGGCTATTAACAGCCTGTACCACCAAGGCCCTTATTTAAGTTCTATTTCACTTACCAATGATGAGCTTTGAACTGTCCTGTTATAACTCATGCTATTATAAAATAGTATGTCACCTATAGGTGGATTTTTATCTATAGGTAGAGATGAGCTCAGTGATGTGAATACCAGTTGCTTCCCATGGCAGCAGTTCCAGATGAAAGGGTGGAAGGTCCTTGTAGTAAACATGAAGCAGCTGAATCAGTCCAATTCCTTCCCCTCTAGTCCATAAAATTGCAAATTGAGCTGGCATCTCCTTACCATCTTTGATTTCAATTCAGATAATAGCCCATTTTAAACTCTTTTTTGACTGTACATGTCTCATTTCAACCAGCCCAGAGAAAGGCTGATCTCTGCTACAGTTCAACTCTGTCACTAATTAGGCTGAACGACCATATCTTTCATTCCATTACTTGTCTAAACTGGAATTATAATTGCTAGTGACACATTTGTGAGCTCCCATTGTTATGTAGAAGAGGGCTGTGAGCAAGTTATCCTCATGGCTATGCTTAGATTATTGAAAAGCAATTTATAGGGGAAATCTGCTGGGGAAAGTATTTTACTCCATTAAGCTATAGCCTAAAATAAGGGAAAGGGAAAAAACACTCTGGTGATAGATAGCTTGATGTTTCTGGGAAAAAACATGTTTATTAAGGCTTATTAAACAATATATTAACAATATATTTCTAATGTGCTACTAAAATAATATATTGCCATACCAAAGTTCTGTTTCAGAAGACACTGCCTCAGTCAATGGATTCAGTAGGAACTCAAAATCTAGAAAGCAACCAATGACTTTATCAAGTACAGTTCTTGGCCAATAGCTATTTTTGCAGCTTCTTATATGACTCCTATAATATCGGTACTAATTTCAGTAGTTTCTACAAAGGCAGATGTTAAAAGCCTCAGGATTTATTTATTTATTTATTATTTGTTTATTGATTGATTGATTGATTGATTGTGGCAGAATCAATCCAACTGTTATACTCTGGAAATAAATACCATACTTTTGTTTTTGTACATTGGCACTTTTGTGCATTTATGAGTACTTTGTGATTCTTCAGATGACACTATTAGAATTTGACATCCTTTATTAAAGTTAAATGAGCGATATTCAGGACCAACACTGTTTTTTGTTTTTCCAGTCCCAACTCCCAATCCTGGCAACCAGTCCACACGATATCATAATCAATAGTATTAAAAGTCTTTGAGCTTAAGAAGCACCACCCATCCCAGCTCCCTCACAGATGCTGGCATGAGCGATGTATGTATCTATACCATACCCTATTATTAGTTGGATGACACTTGGAATTGGATTTTTATCCATACAGTTCATCCCAACAGCCTTCCTTATAAAAGGAAGGTCCAGAACACAGAAGTCCAGTGATGTACCACTCACTTTCTCCAATGGTAGGGGAATATCGACTCCCTTAAAGAGACTGATACTTTTGCATAAACCTACCAACAGGTTACCTTCTGTGTTTCCTAATCCAGGAGGGATCAATCAAGTAAGTGGCCAAACATACAGCTCAGAGGTTCTTGCCCAGTTCTTCAACTTTACAAAGAGATTATAGTTGGACTAACTGTTTGTTAGTCTGGCATTCTTAACAGCATCCCAATTCCCTATTGCACCTAGTCAGGAACCAACTCCAGCTCCATAATCTCAAGTTATATTTCACAGTTCATCTTGCATTAATTGATATATAAGTAGCTCACCAGAAGTTTTCAATTAGCTGCTCATAGATTTTGAATGGGAGGATTCTGTAAAAAGACTTCTCACAATTACAGATGTTATGTATGCAGGTTTAAAGTCATTGGTTTAGTTTGAACTGTTCTTGTAAAATGTAAGAAATGATTGGTTTAAAAAGTGCGGGAAAACCCTGCACTCTGATTGGCTGGCAAATGCGGCTGCTGGCTATAAGTAGCAGCCGCAGCCCAGACAAAGTTGGGTTCGTTCTGAGCTGTAGTCACTAATAAACAAAGAGCTTGAAGCACTCTGCGTCTGTCTCTTCATGCAAACTTAACACTGGCGACGAAGGTGGGATCTCACTGAAGAAGAAGGCAACGCGGAACAGAAGAAGAGAGAGATGGCTGCGCTGAACACCCCCCAGCCCCGTTCGATCCGACGGCAGAAGACTGGGAGACGTTTGCAGATCGTTTCTGGAACGGAACGATCTTGCCGATATTTCCGACAAGTGGAAGAGGGCGGTCTTTCTCATGCACTGCGGTCCGGCAGTTTTCAAGATGGCGAAGGCACTGGCGGGAGATGCAGACGTGAAGGTAATGGAATGGCCTGACTTAGAAAAGTTGTTAAGGGCCCATTACGCCCCACAAGTATCGTGCCTCATTAAGAGACACAAGTTTTACCATCGGGATCAAGGGGAAAGTGAAAACGTAAACGACTTCATGGCAAGTTTAAGAGACATTGGGGGTGCATGTGAATTTAACAATTTAGAAGAGGCTATGCGCGATCGATTTGTTCTGGGCCTTAAAGACAAAGTGCTTCAGAGCAAGTTATTACTAAGACCTAAGATCACGCTGAAGGAAGCAATAGAAGAGGCTGCTTCAGCAGAAGCTACCAAGTCCTCAGCAACAGCCATGAAGAAAATTAACAAGGCCACAAGCCATCCTGATGTGAAAAAGTCCACAACAACTCATCGTGAGCAAATAGATTCTGAGTCAGACTGTAGTGAGGTGGAGGAAGCAATTTATAGACTCAGAATGGAGCAGAAAAGAAAAAGACCTGGGAAGAAAGAGGCAAGATTTCTACTGCAGAGTTGTGGGGGAAGCCACCCCCACTGAATGCAAGTTCCTAGATACCATCTGCCTCAGTTGTGAAAAAAGAGGACACCTAGCAAGAGTCTGCAAATCATCCAGAACTCCACCCAACAGAAGGAAGTTTCCTGACAAAGAATTCAAGCCCAACAACCTCAGTGAGAAAATGGGGCAGCACAGAAGCAAAGGGAAGAATGAAACTCATCAGACAGTAACTATTGGTCATTCTTCTTCTATCAATAACAGAAAAGTGCATGTCAAGGTACTAATTGAAGGAAGGCCTTGCCAAATGGAAGTGGACTCAGGCTCATATTTATCTATGGTGTCATGGGACACTATTCACAGACTACTCCCAAACATTCAGAAGAAGCATTTCAAGAAGCAAGCACTGACTCTTAAAGACTACCAAGGGAACAAGATTCCAGTAGTTGGAACAAGAGAATTCAACATGAAGTTCAAAGGCCACACCAAACGTTGTCCCTGACCATCGTGGACAAGGATTGCCCAAGCTTGCTGGGACTTGAGTGGTTCAATCCACTAGGCATCGAGGTGACTGGCATCAATCACATGAGCAACACTGAATGGGAGGAGGCTTTGAAGTCTGAGTTTCCAGAGGTCTTCAGTGACAGATTGGGCAAGTATATGGGGACCCCTATCACTTTCAATCTAGATCCCAAGGTGCCACCAATTCACTTAAAGCCCAGAAGGGTCCCATTTGCCTTAAAGGAAAAATTGATGCACAATTAGATAAACTAATAGCTCAAGGAGTTTTAGAGCCCACTGACCACTCCAGGTGGGAGACACCCATAGTCACACCCGTCAAGACTGATGGGTCAGTGAGAATCTGTGGAGACTATAAGGGGACATTGAACCATGCGCTTCAACAGAGCGCATATCCAGTTCCAGTGGTGCAACATTTACTACATTCACTTGGCAGGGGTACAGTCTTTGCCAAATTGGATCTGGCCCAGGCATATCAACAATTAACAGTTGATGATGCCACTGCAGAGGCCCAAACCATTGTGACTCATAGAGGTGCTTTCAAATGTAAAAGGTTACAGTTTGGAGTAAGCGTGGCACCAGGCATCTTCCAAAGCCTTATGGGAAGGATGTTCCAAGGACTGCCAGGGGTAGTACCTTACTTTGATGATGTGTTAATCTCTGCTGAAAATGACACTCAGTTACAAGAGAGACTCAGAGAAGTCCTTACCAGATTCCAAAAAGCGGGGTTAAAAGTCAAGGAAGAAAAATGCACTCTTAGAACTGACAAGGTTGAGTTCTTGGGCTATATGATTGACAAGCATGGCATCCACCCTACAGATGCCAAGGTTCAGGCAATCAAAGAAGCCCCTAGACCAAAATGTAAAACAGATTTGCAAGCCTTCCTTGGACTCATTAACTTTTATCACATGTTCCTACCTCAGAAGGCAACCATTGCAGAACCACTGCACAGATTATTAGACAAAAAGTCTGCGTGGGTCTGGGGCAGAAAAGAACAATCTGCATTTAACAATATTAAAAGACTAATCACGTCTGATGCTGTACTGATACAGTTCTCTGAGAATTTGCCTGTTGTACTGACTTGTGATGCATCCCCTTTTGGAGTGTGGGGGGGTTTTGAGCCATATGCTTCCCAGCGGGAGGGAAGCTCCTATTGCATTTTACTCTCGCACCTTGACCAAAGCAGAGAGGAACTACAGCCAACTGGACAAGGAAGCCTTGGCAATTGTTGCAGCTGTCAAGAAATTCCATGAGTATTTATATGGGAGAACATTTACCATTGTCACAGATCACAAACCTCTGTTAGGCATTGTGGCAGGAGACAAACCTACGCCCACTATCCTGTCACCAAGAATGCTGAGGTGGACTGAATTTCTTGCTGCTTATTCATACAAACTCATCCACAGGCCTGGCAAAGACATTGGGCATGCAGATGCTTTGAGTCGCTGCCCACTTCCTTCTCACACTGAGGACTTTGCTCCTGAGACTTACACCTTTTTCCTAGAAACTGTTGCCAAGCTTCCAGTACACGCTGCTGAAATTGCCAGAGAGACTGCCAAAGACACTGTATTGGCTCCTGTTATAGGCTGGATTAAGAAACTTTGGCCTCTTCAAGATCTACCTCAACTTGCCCAACCTTTTAAATCCAGGCAAACTGAATTATCTGTATTAAGAGGATGTATTTTGTGGGTAACAGGGTGGTTATTCCTACAAAACTGCAAAAAGAGGTTTTGGAAATGTTACATGAGGGTCATCCAGGTATTGTCAGAATGAAGGATTGGCCAGGAGTTATGTATGGTGGCCAGGTATTGACAAAATGGTTGAAAACTGGGTTGCATCTTGTCCCAAATGTCAGGTAGTCAGGCCTGCCCCACCTCTCGCCCCCACACAGGAATGGGAATGTCCTAGGGGCCCATGGTCCAGGATTCACATTGATTTTGCTGGCCCTACCAGAGGGCACACTTTCCTTATTATAGTTGATGCATATTCCAAATGGCTAGAGGTTATCCCTATGGCATCCACCACAACTGAAGCTGTCATCAAACAGCTTAAAAGCTTTTGTAACTCACGGGTTACCTGATGTGCTTGTTTCTGACAATGGCCCTCAATTTACATCCAACCTTTCTGAATCATATCTAGCACAACAGGGTATCAGACATGCCCTGACAGCCCCTGGGCATCCTTCGGCTAATGGCCGGCTGAACGTATGGTACGATTTACCAAGGAAAACTTCAGCAATTGGGTCCAGGGGATATCACTGAGAGAGTTGAAAACTTCTCAGTGTCCAGCATATCACTCCTAACCCATCAACTAACTTATCCCCAGCAGAGTTGTTGATGGGTAGGAAACTCAGGTCTCCCCTTGACCGCCTTCATCCCACTTACGCACCCAACGCACCACTAGATTCCACTAGCAAAGTTCGCACGTTCACTGTGGGTGATTCTGTTTATGCTAAGAACCTTATGGGTGAACCTTTATGGATTCCTGCTGAGATAACCCAAATCACAGGCCCTTGATCTTACAGGGTACAAACAGAGGATGGTGTCCTCTGGAGCAGGCACATTGATCAGCTTAGATCCAGATTACCTCAGGAACATCGCAATTGTTCCTCTCTAGTTCCCATACCTAATACCTCTTCTAGGGGAGAAGGGGAGGATCATGAGTGTAATGAACAAGCAAGAATCAACCCCATGTGTAACGAGCTAACATGACAGGAACCATCCCAAAACCTGTCACAATACCAACAACCATTTTCACAAATGGAAGATTGCACATCATTACCTGATTTAGGTGCTGACATTGGTTTGGAGATGGATTGGGAGGAGAGACCAGGTTGTAGTAACCAAACAGGTTCTACCATTACTACAAGTCCTAGTAAGGAAATGTCAGCAGACACATTTCCTCCCTCACAAGGTGAGAACCTTAAAACATCTGAACCACGTAGGTCTCAACGTACACGTAAGAGCCCACCTATTTAAAAGAATACATTAGATAGGCTGGGGTTTGAGTATGGACTGAACCTAGTGGGGAGGGGTGTTATGTATGCAGGTTTAAAGTCATTGGTTTAGTTTGAACTGTTCTTGTAAAATGTAAGAAATGATTGGTTTAAAAAGTGCGGGAAAACCCTGCACTCTGATTGGCTGGCAAATGCGGCTGCTGGCTATAAGTAGCAGCCGCAGCCCAGACAAAGTTGGGTTTGTTCTGAGCTGTAGTCACTAATAAACAAAGAGCTTGAAGCACTCCGCGTCTGTCTCTTCATGCAAACTTAACAACAAACAAGTCACATCAGATTTCCTTTGCATTCATACTACTGATGTTCTGGGAAGTAGGCATGGATATGCTGTAAAGTATTATTAACACGTCTTTTTTCAAATTAACCTGCTGACTAAATTAACTGAATATGAAAAATTATTTTTCTTCTACAATGTTGCAAATGTTTAACTGTTTATTGGTAAAGAATGTAATTCTAATTACCTAGCGGAAAGCAATAATAAATCACTGTGTTAATTGCTTAACGAAAGTACCACCCAGAGTCACTTTATGGTGACTCTAGGTGGAGATCGGCAGTCTCTAAATATGACAAATAAATATCTGTTTAAGAAGTCCAAACTTCCAGATTCATTGGGCTGAACCAAAAGGCACTGGTATAGAGTAATTTATTCAGTAAAAGGCTACCTCCATCTCAGTGAAACCGATCAAATGGCAGGAAATCCTGGAAGAATAAGGAACCATTGGGGTGATTATCTATAATTGGTATAGGCCTCAAAAGGATGCTTTACAGTTTAGGGTTGTAGATATGAAACTTAAAAGTATTCTCTATAAATGTCTGTGAGAGTAGAATTATGATACCACAAAAATAAACTTTGCTTCAGCTGGCAGCCCAGAAGAAAATCTGCTAGCACCATTTTTTTCTCCAGTCAACGCCACCCCACAAACATAATGACAGATGCAACTAATGTACAAATGTTTTATGTAGGCATAAAGTTGTAGGAAAGTAGACACAATATTAAGGAAAGACTATGGGGCACTGACACAGAGCTTTCTGGAACAGGCAATTTATTATGCTAGTCTGTACAAGTGCCTTTTGAATTTTTCCATCAAATCTGTGGATATGGAAATTGGATGAACGATTTCTCCAAATTTGTCCAGTCTAGAGTAGATTGAAGTAAGAAATAATGATGGCCCAAAGAAATTCTTCCATTAGCATGTTACAATATGAATTTCCTAGACTCTCACAGCAATTTAAAGGAGAGTTATGTCTACATCCCAGTTGCTCCAAAGCAGCATTTTGGAATTTAATTTGAAGTGTTGTATAGCATTATTCTTTAATGTTTTTTTTTAGAAATGCATGGTATCCAATCAAGAAACTCCTAATAAAAATGCACAAAACAATGTATGTATGTATGTAAAAACCTTGTAAAACTACATCATATTGGGGGAAATTGGTTGCAGAAATTTATATATTAGGGAAAAGTCCATACACAATTTTTTTATTAGAAATATTAGCTTTAGGGAAAAAATAATATGTTGAACTTATTTTAAAAAACTGATGCAAAAAAAAGAAAGAATGGTAGGAATTTGTAGAAAGAGAATGCAGAAATCCATATCATGTCCTTCTCGATATTAATGTAACCACTGTATTAATGTTCTCTCTACCCCATCCTATTAAGATTTTGTACAAATCACTTTGGTGCTTACAGCATCTTAAATTAGTTCCTATGAATTTTTAGAATAATGATTTATGGACATTGACAATATATTCAGTTGCAGCAGATTTTTGAGTCCAAATAAAGTATATATAAAAAAGATAAGATCTTAGATCACTCTACAAAAAAGGAAACTATCTTATTCTCTTTTATCAGATAGAAGAAAAGATGTTCACCAAATTCTTTGACAGAGATGCAACACCTGTCCAACACAAGGCAAATTTAGAGTGTCTAAACAAAGCTTTAAAACACCAGTCCTGGAGGTGCATTGCAGGATGTATCCTGGGATTTTATATTTTATTTTAAACAAAAAAAAATCACAGACTCACAACTATCAAATTCCAACAGTGAAAACAATTGGTGTTGGTCCACCTCTGAAAAAGGGAACATATACCTGTCATAGGAAACCCATTCTTTTTGCACTAGAAGTTCTTTAAAAGATATTTGAAATCTTGCTAAGCATAGTTGGGGGTATTTTTCAACATGATCTTTCTCTTCAGAGAACTAACTCATCTTCTCTGTCTGACCTTTTCGGTGTTCTTTGTAGTATTGTTCTGTTCCATTGCTCCAATAGTACAAACTGTAGACCCAAGAATGAAGAATGAAGCTGCTGTCCCCTATCCCTCACATAAAAACCATAGAATTCCCTGATCAAAATCATTATTGACCACATCTGCCAATTGATATATTTATCAAATATCACATCATGTCCTGACAAATCCATAGTGCAGTACAATACTTTTTTTATTTTAAATCAAAATAAGAAATTGCATGAAAATCTAATACCTGATACATTTGGAACTACCTGGTCTTAAACATGTGTAATAGAATGTGAGCATGATCTTGGGAAATGGGAGAGGGGGGGAGAGGAAGGGAACAATCAGACAGCAGAAGAGTCTTGCAATAGATTACCAGACAGAGAAAGAAACTTGTAAAGAATTTGCCTAACTAATCAGGGAGTAAAAAGAGACAGTGAGAGATTTGTACTTCCAGACTTGCAAGACTCTATAAATGTAGCCTTACCTTAAAGTAGAAATAGTTCATCTGGTTGTGTTTTGGGTCTGGTGTGCTTAAGAGACTGACAACACACTTGATTTTTTTGTCACATGATATCTAACCATGAAGTATCATACTTTAATTACCCAAAGTCTTTCATGTTATGCACAAAGCAAGACCAAACCCTTAGTAGCCTGTATTTCCATAATAGCACTGACTCAAGCTTCTGTGTTGGTAGCACGTAATCACCAATAACTTAATGGATAAAGAAGCAAAATTTTTCTAAATCTTGCCATGTGCTATTTTGTTGGATCAGAATTACTAAAAACAATTGGGATAAGCAGACAGAGATACAATTACAGATAATTGTAGACAGAGTTGGAAGGATTTTTCCTCTACACTTTATGGCCCATTTTTATCTTTTCTCTGGTGTACTAGTGATAATGATAGTTTGCCTAGAAAGGTCCAGCAAAAACCCATAGCCACTTGCAGTGTGGAGACAAATTATTATTATTATTATTATTATTATTATTGTTGTTGTTGTTGTTGTTGTTTTGACTTATATGCCACCCCCTCTCCAAAAAGGACTCGGGGCGGCTCACAGCTAAAAAATACAGTAATAAATAAATTAGTTAAAAACATATTAAACAAATTAAAGCCGAATTAAAGTTAAAAAACCCATAATTAAATAAAACCAACCCCCAGAGAATCAGCACAGCCCAGATTGTAAAAAGAGGCAAGTCTTCAAATCGTGGCAGAAGGTGCAGAGATCGGGGGCCAACCGGAGCTCCAGCGGAAGGAGATTCCACAGAGTGGGAGCCGCCACAGAGTAGGCCCTCGCCTGGGTTGCCGCCAAGCAACACTGAGTCGCAGACGGCACCCCGAGGAGACCCCGTCTGTGCGCCCGTACAGGGCGGTTGGTATTTGATGTTGGGAGGAGTCGTTCTTGTAATAACCTGGACCCATGCCATGCTGGACTTTGAATGTTAATACCAAAACCTTGAATCTCACCCGGAGGGCAACTGGAAACCAATGTAGGTCACGCAGGAGGGGTGTAATATGGGAGTATCGGGAGGCTCCCATCACTACCCGCGAGGCCACATTCTGCACCAGTTGAAGCCTCCAAGTGGTACGCAAGGGCAGTCCTAGGTAGAGAGCGTTACAGTAGTCGAGTCAGGAAATGACGAGCGGCTGAGTGACTGTGAGCAGGGCATCTCGGTCCAGGAATGGGCGTAACTGGCGAACCAGCCGGATCTGGGCAAAGGCCCCCCTGGCCACCGCCCCCACCTGCTCCTCCAACTTGAGCCATGAGTCCAGGAGGACCCCCAGATTCTGTGCCCTGTCCATGGGGGGGCAACACCTCCTCCCCCATGACCAAAGATGGAATATCCAAACTGGACCGAAATGTCGGTATGCACAGCCACTCTGTCTTGGCCAGATTGAGTCGAAGCATGTTCCTGTCCATCCAGATCCTCACCGCTTCCAGACAATGGGACATCACGGAGAGAGCATCACTGATGTGGCCTGGGGTGGAGATGTATAACTGTGTATCATCAGCATACTGATGATAACTCACCCCAAAGCCACGGATGATCTCACCCAGCGGCTTCATATAAATGTTGAACAGGAGGGGCGACAGGACCAACCCCTGAGGCACCACAAGTGAGATACCTTGGAGTCGACCTCTGCCCCCCCGCCAACACTGTTTGCGAACGTCCCGAGAGGTAGGAGGAGAACCACCGTGAAACAGTGCCTCCCACTCCCAACCCCCCGAGATGTCACAACAGGATATCATGGTCGATGGTATTGAAAACCGCTGAGAGATCTAACAGGACCAGGACAGAGGAAAAACCCCTGTCCCGAGCCCTAGAGAGATCATCAATCAGCACGACCAATGCTGTCTCCGTGCTGTACCCAGGCTGGAAGCCCGATTGGTATGGATCCAGGTAGTCCGCTTCATCCAGGAAAAGTGGCAATTGCTGGGCCACCACACTCTCAACAACCTTCGCTAAAAAGCGAAGGTTGGAGACCAGACCAAAGTTGTTCAACGCGGCTGGGTCAAGGGCAGGTTTCTTCAGAAGGGGCCTCACCACCGCCTCTTTCAAAGCAGCAGGGAACAGCCCCTCCCTTAACAAAGCATTGACCACGATCTGGCCGCCATTTCTGAGCAGCGGAAGAGGGCGGTTTTTCTCACGTATTGCGGTCCGGCAGTTTTCAAGATGGCGAAGGCATTGGCTGGTGCAGCAGATGTGAAGGTAATGGCATGGCCTGATTTGGAGAGACTTTTAAGGGCACACTACACGCCCCAAGTATCGTGCCTCATTAGGAGACATGAGTTTTATCGCCGTGATCAGGGAAAGGACGAAAGCGTCAATGACTTCATGGCAAGTTTAAGAGACATTGGGGGTGCGTGCGAATTCAGCAGCTTAGAGGAGGCCATGCGCGATCGCTTCGTGTTGGGCCTTAAAGACAAGTCTTGCAGAGCAAACTATTAATGAAACCCAAAATCTCGCTGAAAGAAGCTATAGAGGAAGCCTCTTCAGCAGAAGCCACTAAGTCCTCAGCAGCAGCCATGAGGAAGATGAACAAGACTACGGGCCATGCTGATGGGGAAAGGCCACCACAACTCATTTTGATGAACTTGAATCTTAGTCAGATTACAGTGGAGAAGAAGAAGGAATTAACAGATTCAGAATGGAGCGGAAGCAAAACAATCTGGGAAGAAAGAGGCGAGATTTCCACTGCATAGGGTGTGGGGGAAACCACCCCCGCACTGAATGCAAATTCCTGGACGCCATTTGCCTCCGTTGTGAGAAAAGAGGGCACATTGAAAGAGTTTGGAAATCATCCAGAACTCCACCAAACAGAAGGAAGTTTGCTGTGAACAACAAAGACAGAGAAGTCAAGCCTAACAATACCAGCGAGAAAATGGGGCGCAGCACAGAAGCAAATGGAAAAAATGAAACTCATCAAACAGTAACTATTGGCCATTCTTCCTCATTAAATAACAGGAAAGTGCATGTCAAGGTATTTATTGAAGGAAGGCCTTGCCAAATGTAAGTGGACTCAGGTTCATACCTATCCATGGTGTCATGGGACACTATTCAAAGACTGATACCAGATATTCAGAAGACTCACTTCAAGAAACAAGCACTAACTCTCAAAGACTACCAAGGGAACAAAATTCCAGTAGTTGGAACAAGAGAATTCAACGTGAAATTCAAAGGCTACACCAAGCGCCTGCCATTGACCATCGTAGGTAAAGATCGCCCAAGTTTGCTGGGACTGGAGTGGTTCAACCCGCTGGGCATCGAAGTAACTGGCATAAATCACGTAAGCAACACTGACTGGGAAGAATCATTGAAGTCTGAGTTTCCAGAGGTCTTCAGCGACAGATTAGGCAAGTACGTGGGGACCCCTATCACTTTTAACCTAGATCCCAAGGTACAACCAATCCGTTTAAAACCCAGGAGGGTACCATTTGCCTTAAAAAGAAAAATAGCTGAACAATTAGATAAACTGATAGCCCAAGTGGTTCTAGAGCCCACAGACCACTCCAGGTGGGAGACACCCATAGTCACGCCAGTCAAGGCTGACAGTTCCGTGAGAATCTGTGGGGATTACAAGGGGACATTGAACCATGCACTACAACAGAGTGCATATCCGGTTCCGGTGGTCCATCATTTATTACATTCTCTGGGCGGGGGCACAGTCTTCGCCAAATTGGACCTGACCCAAGCATACCAGCAGTTAACAGTAGATGACTTAACTGCAGAAGCCCAAACCATTGTAACCCATCGGGGTGCATTCAAATGCAAGAGGTTACAATTCAGAGTAAGTGTGGCACCAGGCATATTTCAAAGTCTTATGGAAAGGATGCTACAAGGGTTGCCTGGGGTGGTGCCTTATTTTGATGACATTTTAATCTCTGCTGAAAATGACACTCAGCTACATGAGAAACTCAAAGAAGTCCTATCCAGATTCAAAAAAGCGGGGTTAAAAGTCAAAAAAGAGAAATGCACACTAAAAACTGACAAAGTAGAATTCTTGGGTTATATGATTGATAAACATGGCATCCACCCCACAGAAGCCAAAGTTCAGGCGATCAAAGAAGCCCCTAGACCAAAATGCAAAACTGACTTGCAAGCATTCCTGGGACTTATTAATTTCTATCATATGTTTCTACCTCAGAAAGCAACCACTGCGGAACCTTTACATAGATTACTGGATAAAAAATCTGTATGGGTCTGGGGCAAAAAGAAGAAGCTGCATTTAACAATATCAAGAGACAAATCACTTCTGATTGTGTACTGATACAATTTTCTGAGAACTTGCCTGTAGTATTAACTTGTGATGCATCCCCTTTTGGAGTGGGGGGGTACTGAGCCACATGCTCCCCAGTGGAAGGGAAGCCCCTATTGCATTTTATTCTCGCACTTTGACTAAAGCAGAGAGAAACTACAGTCAATTGGACAAGGAAGCTTTGGCAATCATGGCAGCAGTCAAGAAGTTCCATGAGTATGTATATGGAAGGAGATTCACCATTGTGACAGATCACAAACCTCTTTTAGGCATTGTGGCAGGGGACAGACCAACACCAACCATCCTGTCACCAAGAATGCTGAGATGGACTGAATTTCTTGCTGCTTATTCATATAAACTCATCCACAGACCTGGAAAAGACATTGGGTATGCAGGTGCTTTGAGTCGCTGCCCGCTTCCTTTGCACACTGAGGACCCTGCTCCTGAATCTTATACATTCTTTCCAGAAACTGTTGCCAAACTTCCAGTACATGCTGCTGAAATTGCAAGAGAAACTGCCAAAGACACTTTATTGGCTCCTATTGTAGGCTGATTTAAAGATCTACCTCAGGTTTCCCAACCTTTTAAATCCAGACAAACTGCTTTATCTGTCTTAAGGGGATGTATTTTGTGGGGTTAGAGGGTGGTTATTCCTGCAAAACTGCAGAAAGAGGTTTTGGAAATGTTACATGAGGGTCATCTGGGAATTGTCAGAATGAAGGGATTGGCCAGGAGTTATGTATGGTGGCCAGGTATTGACAAAATGGTTGAAAACTGGGTTGCATCCTGCCCGAACTGTCAGGAAGTTAGGCCTGCTCCACCTCTCGCCCCCAAACAGGAATGGGAATGTCCTAGGGGTCCATGGTCCAGGATTCACATTGATTTTGCTGGCCCTACCAGAGGGCACGCTTTCCTTATTGTAGTTGATGCATACTCCAGATGCTTAGAGGTTATCCCCATGGCATCTGCCACAGCAGATGCTGTTATCAAACAGCTTAAGAAACTTTTTGTAACTCATGGGTTACCTGATGTGCTTGTTTCTGACAATGGTCCTCAATTTACTGCCAATCTTTTTGAATCATATTTAGCACAGCAGGGTATCAGACATGCTCTTACAGCCCCTGGGCATCCTTTGGCTAACGGCCAGGCTGAATGTATGGTACGATTTACCAAAGAGAAGCTCCAACAATTGGGTCCAGGGGACATCACTGAGAAAGTTGAAAAATTACTCAGTATCCAACACTTCACTCCCAACTCATGTCGAGTTGGGAGTCCAGCTGAGTTGTTGATGGGTAGGAAGCTCAGGTCTACCCTAGACCGCCTTCACCCCACTTACGCACCCAATGCACCACTAGATTCCACTAGCAAAACTTGCACATTCACTGTGGGTGATTCTGTTTATGCAAAAAACCTTGTGGGTGAACCATTATGGATTCCTGCAGAGATAACAAAATTACAAGCCCAGGTCTTACAGGGTTCAAACTGAAGATGGTGTCCTGTGGAGTAGGCACATAGATCAGTTACGGTCCAGACTACCTCTGGAGCATCACCCTTACTCCTCTCTGGCTTCCATACCAACTGCCTCTCCTAGGGGGGAAGGGGGGATAATGGAGGTAATCAGCAAGCAAGAATCAACCCCATGTGTAACAAGCTAACACAACAGGAACCATCCCAAAACCTGTCACAGTGCCAACAACGATTTTTACAAATGGAAGATTGCACATCACTACCAGACTTAAGGAATGACATTGGGTTGGAGATGGATTGGGAGGAAAGACCAGGTTGTAGTAACCAATCAGGTTCTAACAATACTAAAAGTCCAAGTAAGGAGATGTTAACAGATATATTTCTTTCCTCACAATGTGAGAATCCTAAAACACCAGAACCACGTAGCTCTCAACGTACACGTAAGAGCCCTACCTATTTACAAGAGTATATTAGATAGATGGGGTTTGAGTATGGACCAAACCTAGTGGGGAGGGGTGTTATGTATGCAGAGTTTGAATATGATTGGTTGTTCTTTCCTCACAATGTGAGAATCCTAAAACACCAGAACCACGTAGCTCTCAACGTACACGTAAGAGCCCTACCTATTTACAAGAGTATATTAGATAGATGGTGTTTGAGTATAGACCAAACCTAGTGGGGAGGGGTGTTATGTATGCAGAGTTTGAATATGATTGGTTGTTCTTGTAAAGTGTTTGAAATCGTTGGTTGTAAAAGTGTGGAAAACCCTGCACTCTGATTGGCTGTCAGCCACAGCAGCCAGCTATAAATAGCTGCCATGGCTAAGCCATTTGGGTCCATTCTGAGCTGAAGTCACAATAAACTAAGAGCTGAAGCACTCCGTGTCCTGCCTCTCTATGCAAACTTAACAGTCATCAACAGACAACTTGTGCTTAGCTGCTCCATTTTAATAGAAGCAACCCAAAGAAGCTCATTTAGTGGGGAGGCAATCTCACCACAGCACTTTTGCTCTACTGTCTGAGCTCTTGTGTAGTTGGTAGCAGTAATTTCATGCCTTCATTTTTATTGTTGTGGCAGCTATGTCTGCTGATTACTAGCCTATCCTACTTCCTTTATCTGTTCAGACAGCAGTCTGTCTGGTGGTGTTTGAGTTGGCTGTTCATTGTCTGACAGAGCTGACTCTGGCTGATTGTCATCCATGTCCTCCTCTCAGAACCCATCATGACACCAGCAAACTCCCCATAACTTTCTTGAGTAACATTCTTGAGTATACCGAGTTTAGTCCGCAAAAGCTCCAGGTAATTTAAAGAAGGGCTCAGCAGTTTTTACCATATATGAGGGTTACAGAATGAAGATTGATTGCTATAGTTCATATGTTCCCCAGCTAGGTAAAATGGAAGTACGGATTACAGTAGAAGAGAGTCAGGTTTAAATAACCAAACATGATAGGTTTCTAATGGAAGTAACATTGCTTCTTAATTGCAGGAAATTTTATGATAGCAGTCTGAGACACTTTGCAAAGGGCATAAAGTATTATAAACTAGAAAAGATTTAATGGAGTACTTTTTAAAATTAGAAAATCTATCCTGTCCTAATCTAGCATCTCATATATGTATATTAGATCTAGCTGGGGACAATAGTAACAGCATAACATAAGTGCAAGAAACTATAAAAATGCTTCCACACCAAAATTTGGACAGTGTTTCTAATACACTGCTAGCCAGTAATTTTTTATCTCTTTTTATTTATTTCTTCCTTTCTCTTTTTCATGCAGTTAGAAGGAAACTTGAAAACAATCTTTAATGACCACTATACTGATATATGTTTGCATGCATTTCTTTTCAGTATTTGTTAATTGACTTGCTTTTAGTTTCATATAAATAGGTAAAACTATGAAGATGTACTATAGAACATTTTCCATATCTTAGTATATTTCTTGTCCTCTTTCTTTTTGAAACACTGTTTGTCATCTAAGTTTTTAATTTTAAAAACATATGGGTTAAGCATCAGATTTCCTGTGGCTAGAAGGAATAGGTATGACTGTAATAAGGGACCTCTGAATGAAGTGCTGGACATGCCTGGAGCTCTTCTAACTGCAGGTGTAGAGAAACCGTGGCCAATAAGAGTTGCTTGTTGGAACATAAGTGATTATATAAAGCTGAGCCAAGCCAAAGGTTATATGTTTGCTTGCACTCACAGCCCATGATCTCCAGCAGGAAATGTATTTTATTTTCAAATCCCTCTCTGAGTGAAATTTCATTAAAATAGCAATAAAGATTTAGATACCCCCTCCCCATCTCCCTGTTCAGGAGTGGGTGGGTACAAAGATGGATTTAACCTGTGAATTGCTTTAACTTTCAACCTTAAAAAGAGAGAGAGGAGAGAGCTATGTATGAAACTGAGAGGGGATTTACCTTTCCCATCATTCCAACTCTTTCCATCCTGTTCTTTGTTTAAATCCAGTGAATTACTGATGCAACATTTTCCAAACAGTGATCACATAGAACTCATTGTTTGATCCTACTTGTCTTTCAATTTATCATTGATTTCCCTCATCGAAATAGATTGTGCAATGACCCAGCTGTATACCTGGCACTCCGCTAGTCAGTAAACAAGATCCAAATGTTAATCCTTTGGAGAAAAAGTTTCAGTGCCAAGGAATAAATAATCTCTGTGAGACTGAACAAGGAGTATGTTGATGGGAAGGAGTTGGAGGTGTAGGTAGATGGTGGCTGATCCAGAAAGACCGACACACAGAAATATAAGGGCTGCAACTGGTGCATCAAAAGGTCTTCTATTCAAAGAACAAGCAGCATGCTATTTGTATTTTGCCCTATAATCCAGTTACATGTTCAACTATTAATAGCTACAAACAGTGACTTGAGCTTTCTTAAATACAGAGTCAGCAGGAAAGCAGACAAAACTATTCTTTGGCATGGGAGCATTTAATGTTAGCTTTCAAATAGCAGCAAGGAATGAGCAGTTGGATTCCTTTATAAGTTAACAACATTAATGGGTAAATAAAGTGCCAACATCCAATTTGTGGAATCAAATTCTGAGCCCATGGAAGCTGTTTAGAAATGCCTGTTGAAAATTTCCCTTTATTTTAGAATATTGAAAAGTTAATTGTACAATATTTTACTTTTGCTTAAGATATTGATCAGTTTAATGATAGTAGAAAATGAAAATAACCTTACCCCACACTTACTTAGTGTTATAGCCACTAAGTAAACCATTATTGGGTTAAACAATTCAGTTGATATATATTAGCTTTATTCAGTCATAATAGTTCCATAGTATCTGTT
Source organism: Naja naja (assembly GCA_009733165.1). NCBI lineage: Eukaryota > Metazoa > Chordata > Lepidosauria > Squamata > Elapidae > Naja > Naja naja. Next base: position 130,668,358 of record CM019151.1, on the reverse strand, counting down.
GGCTGGTCTTTGGCTAAGAATACTTCTTAAAATGCCCCCAGACAATTGAGATGAAGAGTTTGAACACAGTTCCAGTATGGCATTTTGTAAGATACAATCTGGAGAATGAAGGACTAGCATGAATCTTTTCTTTTCCACCATACAAAGATATTAGAATTCATGACCTTTTTATGCAAAGGATCAATTGATTGAACTATTTCTCCAGGTAGAACAGAAGCACCTCTCCCCTCCACAAAAATGCTCAGGAGCCAGTAAGAAGTATGTGCTTTGTCTCACAGGTGGGTCTCCGTAAGAGGAAGGGTAGTGTCCATCTTGTTCCTGTTTTCAGATATTTGTGTTTCCTATTCTGAGGTTGGCTGAAAACAAGGTAATGGCAGAGCCCCAACCCCAGCAACAACCAAAATGACATCTAAGAAATATGGATAATGTTAAGATTAATAAAGCTAGTTATAATATCGATTCTGTTTTATTTTATGGATTTTACGGATTCTGTGAATTTGTTTTTGTATTGCTGTATACTTATTATAGATCCAGTGGCTGAGGGACCAGTTAATCTTTTTGCTAGTGAATGAAATCACCTTCTTCAGAAAACAGTATTTGGTTTCTTTAATTGTATTATTGAAAAGTTGTTTTAATATTTATGCATTGTTTTTAGTAATAAATGCTATACTAAAATGGCTTACATGATATCAAGTCTACCTATGGTTTGTATGTTCATATGTATGCATTATTTATTTATTTGTATTGGGTTGACCAATTAATCTGCAAAATTCCCACTTGCATTTTTAATCTGGCCTCTTCTGTTCTTTAGCACTGTTACAGAGTAAGATGTCTTGCCCATGGCTTGGCCATAAACACCTGGCTACCTATTGTGACCACAGAAGTATATTGGCCTTTTTAGCCCAATCCCCAGGGTTCTTTTCTTATGTTTTTGTGGTGCTTTCAAAATAGATCTAATACAGTAATATCACCACACACATTCAAAAAAAGGAACAGAAAGAAATACATGAAACTAAGACTCTGAACAAAAAGCAGAATAATGTGCTGAGCTAAGAACCCTTATGATGTCCTCTTTGAAAGCAAGTAGACATTGAGATACTGCTACCATCCTCTGCCATTTGAGGGCCCTGTCCTTTGATGAGGCTTCAATTAACTGCAGGAAGAGCACAGCGGCTACCTCTCTTGATGGCAGAGCTGCTGCACATTCAAATGATATTTTCTTTATCCACTTCCCCTCTGGTCAATGCTGCAGGGACCTGCTTCTTTAGTGATAGCAAGGGCACACACAGAGCTCATAGATCACCAGCCTTATCAGTGCACTGGGGATTGGAGGTGAATTGCCTAAAGGAAGGATGTAGAGGCATACCAACCTCACTATTGATTAATGCTAATTATCATTTAATTTAACTTCCAATTAGTTTGAATCAATTGTCACTCTCTAGCTATGTCATTTTCTCACTGAATTTCTTTCTGCTCAGATGATTTAGAGCAATATGGACAATTGTCTAGAGGCCTTTCTTGTTCTCCTAAGCTAGTTGCCTCTCCCATCCTTTTCATTTTTAATAGTGTTCAGTGAATAATTCATTGGCTAAAATTAGCCTTCAGGTCTATCCTTCAGCAGCTTTAGATTTATTTGTTAGTCAAAAATTATTTGTAAAATAATTGAATTGTTTGGCATTATAGTTGCAATCTGCTAATAATAATCTGTCTGATGCAAATCCTGACCACATAATAATCTGGACTTAATTTTTTTACTTGTCTTTTACATTGAGCACGCAGCATCATATTGGCTTCTTGATTGTCTTAATTAGTAACCTCAATCTAGAACATGAATAATGTGTGCGTATACTCTGAAAATAAATCTTTTAGTCATGTAAAGCTTTTCTATTTTTAAACAGAACCTAACACAAAACGAGAATGTCTCATCATTTATAAACGATAAAACTAAAAAACTGTTGTAAAACTCATCAGGTCTCTGATACAAGGTTTCTGTTACAGTGAGATGGACCACTATCAGCTCACATAGAAAAGTAGCTCCATAATATACCTATGTGCATCAGCTATCATCTGTAAAGAATTGTTCCAGTAAATCGCAGCATAAGAGCAAATGGAATGCAGAGATTTTATCAGTTTGACTGAGACCCCACAAACATTTGATTCCTCCTATATTTGTATCAATGTGAATGTTTTTCACACTGATAGGGATAAGTATTTATCAAAACAACAAACAGTTGCAGACTCTTCCTAGTTCACAAAACAGGCAAGCTTCCAGCCAAAATGTAAGGAGGATAGGAAGGACAAGAATTTTGTTTCCCTAGATTGCCTCTTGATAAGTTCTCGTTTGAAAGTAGGATGCTCATTAGAATTCTTGTGTTGGAACTTTAACCCTTCTTTAACTGTTCACACTTCTTAGGGTTGTACCTTGAATTATGTGTTTTGACATTGCAAGGAAGGAAAATTTTCTATTTGAGCTGGTTGATATAGATTTGTCTATAGTTTATTTCTGCCTCTCTTTTCCTGTTCCTTCAGACTATATTTCTGCAGTTTAGAGAACCGGCAAATTGCTCCACTGGCTGGCCCCATCCCTCCCCGCCCACTCACTCCCTACCTGGCATGTGAGCCATTCAACTTGCCTGGTTTGATAAGTTGCTATTTTTCCATTTTTTCCCCCAACCATCAGCTGTTCTGCTCTGCCAGGAGATTTAGATTAGCTAGAAAGCAGGAAATCCTTGGATTTCTTGCTTTCTAGCTAATCTAAAAGTAGAAACTTCCTTAGGACTCAAGCTTTTCAGTGCAGACTCGGGCAGCCGATTGCAGATAGATAGATCTATAAATGAAACTGTGATTCTGTGAGCAACTCAATCTGCCTGCCTGCTTTGCCTGCTTTTGGGTAAAAGTTGCTCTTTTTAAATAAAAAAATCAATATTACATAAATATTTATAATATACCCAGTCACATGACCACCAAGCCATGCCCAGTCAGTAAGCCATCCCATCCAGTCACATGACCACCAAGCCACACCCACAAATTAGGCCACACCCACAGAACCAGTTGTTAAGAAATTTGAATCCCACCCTTAGACCAGTGATACAATTAGTAAATTCGACCACAAAAAATGTGAATGCTGATGGAGGTAGTCATAATCATATAATTTAATGCGAGTGTTCCTTAATTTGGGAAGTTTTAAAATTAAAATACAATTATGTTCCAACTGTAGACACATGTTGATCTAGAAAATACAAGTTTGGGTCAACTGATTATCAATTTTTATCCAACAAAATTCTCAACCATCCTGAAATGACCTCTTGTGAATTCTTTCCAATACTCTGCCAAAGACTGTGACAAGCAAGAATCCTCCTAGTAACAAGGAACTGAGATGATCCATTTCCCCTAAAAACAATATTTTTAGGGCAAAGAAATTCAATGCTTTGCTAAAAGTATTTGTCATCTTTGTTTGGCTAGACCAAACAAATATGGTGATCAGTGACTGGTTTTAAAACACCAAATAAGCCATGAAAATTCCTGAACAAGTGTTTATAATGAAATCTTTTTACATTTTTCAATCACACCAGGGTACGACTGACATAAAGACAAGCTATATGTGGTCTTTAGGTTACATTTTTTGGTACATTCTATAGTATGATTACTGTAATAACAGTAATTTCTATTATTAATACTGGAGATTTATATTGCACAATGCTTATTATGTTTGTTATTATAGTATTATTAATAAAACTCAATATCCTATCCCATCTTGGGATATTTTTTTTACAATAAAAAGTTAGATGAAGAAAATCCTATAAATAAACAAAATACTGTAATATTGACATTATTCTATGTCAAATGTTCTTATTATGAATTTAATTCAGTTACAGAAGTAAAATATTGAAAATGAAATAAAGGCTCCATGAATCAAAATCCAGATAAATGCAAACAGATTCTAGACAACAGAACTAAAAACTGTACTCTACATTAGCTGTTACGCGTGATTTTTTTTTAAACAAACAATTAACTTGCAGATCAGTCCTTTAAAAGGATTTGACTGGGCAATAGCAGAAATATGATCTTGTGTGCAACATTCCCTTGACATACCTCGGTGCTTTCAGATTCATTATTATTGCATTATATGTAGCACATCTGTTGTTGGTCGAGAGCCAAAGTATTTAATTCTATTAGATACATCTATACTGCTAAGTGATAATCTATACCAGGTTTATAGAACAAGCACTTAATTCTTGGCAGGGAGCAGTTGAAGACTTGATGCAAGAGCAATAGAATATAGGCAGCACAGTTGTAGATCAGTGTCAGAAACTGGCCAGAAATCACTTCTGCATTCCTTGGCATGCAGGCATTATAGTGTGGGAAACTATTCATTGAATGTATTGTTCTAACATCTGTAAAGTTTGGGTGGGGGTAAAGCAAGCAAGGCTAGGAAAAAAATACTGTGGGGAAAACATTTACCTAATACTATACCAACTCTTTCAAGACTTTTCATGTCAGCACTCTTTAAATAATGTATCTTTCCAATGGACATCTGGTAATATTTACTCAACAGAGATACACTGAGATATTTTTTGGTTTGTAACATCTGTGTGTGTATAAGTAATGGACATGCATTCCATTGTTTGTTACAGTCAATTATTCTTGAAGTTGCTTACCTTGTGCACCTTCTGAAATGCTGCTTTTATGTGACCTTCTGTGTTGCATGTCATGCACACATGTGAATTCATTTCAAATTGTGAGAGTAAAATGCTTCAACTCGTATAATCTGAGATATAACTAATATATGCAACTGCAGATGTGGCTTCAACTCCAAGGTTGTTCTCTTTTATTATGTCTCTCATTTATGAGTCTTGAGGGCCAAAACACAGTAACTTTTGAGTAGATTGTGATTACACAATTTGTATTTCCATTTGTTACCAATATCTTGGGGAGGAGAGGAAGAATAGTAAAAAGATTCCAATTTTTAGAACAATGAACAAGTACAATTTAAGCTAACATAGGAGACATTCAACAAAAAATCTCCAAGAAGCTACACATCATCCATACAGTCACCATATAAGTATAAATATCAAGGAAGGATATAAGAAAGAGGAATTGTAAGGTACAATTTCTTTTTCTTTTAACCAAGAAAAAGAATTCTTCTGATTTTCAGGATGATTGCCTTTTATAACATTATTGAAGTGTGTGTGTGTGTGTGTGTGTTACATGAACAAACGTAATCATATACAGTATCTGTTATGTATGCAGGTTTAAAGTCATTGGTTTAGTTTGAACTGTTCTTGTAAAATGTAAGAAATGATTGGTTTAAAAAGTGCGGGAAAACCCTGCACTCTGATTGGCTGGCAACTGCGGCTGCTGGCTATAAGTAGCAGCCACAGCCCAGCCAAAGTGGGTTTGTTCTGAGCTGTAGTCACTAATAAACAAAGAGCTTGAAGCACTCGCGCCTGTCTCTTCATAACACACGATGAAGGTGGGATCTCCCTGAAGGAAGGCAACGCGAACAGAAGAAGAGAGAGATGGCTGCGCTGAACACCCCCCAGCCCTGTTCGATCCGACGGCAGAAGACTGGGAGACAGATGCAAATGTATCTGGAAGGAAACGATCTTGCCGACATTTCGGACAAGTGGAAGAGGCGGTCTTTCTCACGACTCCGCAGTTTTCAAGCAGGCAAGGCATGAAGCTGGAATGGCCTGACTTAGAAAAGTTGTTAAGAGCCCATTACAAGTATCGTGCCTCATTAAGAGACAGAGTTTTACCGTCGGGATCAAGGGGAAAGTGAAATGACTTCATGGCAAGTTTAAGAGACATTGGGGTGCATGTGAATTTAACAATTTAGAAGAGGCCATGCATGATCGATTTGTTCTGGGCCTTAAAGACAAGGTGCTTCAGAGCAAGTTATTACTAAGACCTAAGATCACGCTGAAGGAAGCAATAGAAGAGGCTGCTTCAGCAGAAGCTACCAAGTCCTCAGCAGCAGCCATGAAGAAAATTAACAAGGCCACAAGCCATCCTGATGTGGAAAAGTCCACAACAACTCATTGTGAGCAAATAGATTCTGAGTCAGACTGTAGTGAGGTGGAGGAAGGAATTTATAGACTCAGAATGGAGCGAAAAAGAAAGACCTGGAAGAAAGAGGCAAGATTTCTACTGCAGAGGTTGTGGGGAAGCCACCCCGACTGAATGTAAGTTCCTAGATACCATCTCCTCCGTTGGGAAAAAAGAGGACACCTAGCAAGAGTCTGCAAATCATCCAGAACTCCACCCAACAGAAGGAAGTTTCCTGACAAAGAATTCAAGCCCAACAACTTCAGTGAGAAAATGGGGTGCAGCACAGAAGCAAAGGGGAAGAATGAAACTCATCAGACAGTAACTATTGGTCATTCTTCTTCTATCAATAACAGAAAAGTGCATGTCAAGGTACTAATTGAAGGAAGGCCTTGCCAAATGGAAGTGGACTCAGGCTCATATTTATCTATGGTGTCATGGGACACTATTCACAGACTACTCCCAAACATTCAGAAGAAGCATTTCAAGAAGCAAGCACTGACTCTTAAAGACTACCAAGGGAACACAATTCCAGTAGTTGGAACAAGAGAATTCAATGTGAAGTTCAAAGGCCACACCAAACGCTTGCCCTGACCATCGTGGACAAGGATCGCCCAAGCTTGCTGGGACTTGAGTGGTTCAATCCACTAGGCATCTAGGTGACTGGCATCAATCACGTGAGCAACACTGAATGGGAGGAGGCCTTGAAGTCTGAGTTTCCAGAGGTCTTCAGCGATGGATTGGGCAAATATATGGGGACCCCTATCACTTTCAACCTAGATCCCAAGGTGCCCCCAGCTTAAAGCCCAGAAGGGTCCCATTTGCCTTAAAGGAAAAATTGATGCACAATTAGATAAACTAATAGCTCAAGGAGTTTTAGAGCCCACTGACCACTCCAGGTGGGAGACACCCATAGTCACACCAGTCAAGACTGATGGGTCAGTGAGAATCTGTGGAAACTATAAGGGACATTGAACCATGCACTTCAACAGAGCGCATATCCAGTTCCAGTGGTGCATCATTTACTACATTCACTTGGCAGGGGTACAGTCTTTGCCAAATTGGATCTGGCCCAGGCATATCAACAATTAACAGTTGATGATGCCACTGCAGAGGCCCAAACCATTGTGACTCATAGAGGTGCTTTCAAATGTAAAAGGTTACAGTTTGGAGTAAGCGTGGCACCAGGCATCTTCCAAAGCCTTATGGAAAGGATGCTCCAAGGACTGCCAGGGTACCTTACTTTGATGATGTGTTAATCTCTGCTGAAAATGACACTCAGTTACAAGAGAGACTCAGAGAAGTCCTACCAGATTCCAAAAGCGGGGTTAAAAGTCAAGGAAGAAAATGCACTCTTAGAACTGACAAGGTTGAGTTCTTGGGCTATATGATTGACAAGCATGGTATCCACCCCACACATGCCAAGGTTCAGGCAATCAAAGAAGCCCCTAGACCAAAATGTAAAACAGATCTGCAAGCATTTTTCGGACTCATTAACTTTTATCATATGTTTCTACCTCAGAAGGCAACCATTGCAGAACCCCTACATAGGTTGCTGGACAAGAAATCTGTTTGGGTCTGGGGGAGGAAGGAACAAGCTGCATTTAACAATATCAAGAGACAAATCATGTCTGATGCTGTGCTGATACAGTTCTCTGAGCATCTTCCTGTTGTTCTGACTTGTGATGCCTCCCTTTGGAGTGGGGGGGGTATTGAGCCATGCTTCCCAGCGGAGGGAAGCTCCTATTGCATTTTACTCTCGCACCTTGACTAAAGCAGAGAGGAACTACAGCCAACTGGATAAGGAAGCCTTGGCAATTGTAGCAGCTGTCAAGAAATTCCATGAGTATTTATATGGGAGAACATTTACCATTGTCACAGATCACAAACCTCTTTTAGGTATTGTGGCAGGGGACAAACCAATGCCCATGATCCCGTCACCAAGAATGCTGAGATGGACTGAATTTCTTGCTGCTTATTCATACAAACTTATCCACAGACCTGGTAAAGACATTGGGCATGCAGATGCTTTGAGTCGCTGCCCACTTCCTTCACACATTGAGGACCCTGTTCCTGAGACTCATACCATTTTTCTAGAAACTGTTGCCAAGCTTCCAGTACATGCTGCTCAAATTGCAAGAGAGACTGCCAAAGACACTTTATTGGCTCCTGTTATAGGCTGGATTAAGAAAGGTTGGCCTTTTCAAGATCTACCTCAACTTGCCCAACCTTTTAAATCCAGGCAAACTGAATTATCTGTATTAAGAGGGTGTATTTTGTGGGGTAACAGGGTGGTTATTCCTGCAAAACTGCAAAGAGAGGTTTTGGAAATGTTACATGAGGGTCATCCAGGAATTGTCAGAATGAAGGATTGGCCAGGAGTTATGTATGGTGGCCAGGTATTGACAAAATGGTTGAAAACTGGGTTGCATCCTGTCCCAACTGTCAGATAGTCAGGCCTGCCCCACCTCTCGCCCCCAAACAGGAATGGGAATGTCCTAGGGGCCCATGGTCCAGGATTCACATTGATTTTGCTGGCCCTACACGAGGGCACACTTTCCTTATTGTAGTTGATGCATACTCCAGATGGTTAGAGGTTATACCATGGCTTCCACCACAGCAGACGCTGTTATCAAACAACTTAAGAAATTTTTTGTAACTCATGGGTTACCTGATGTGCTTGTTTCTGACAATGGTCCTCAATTTACATCCAACCTTTTTGAATCATATCTAGCACAGCAGGGTATCAGACATGCCCTGACAGCTCCTGGGCACCCTTCAGCTAACGGCCGGGCTGAACGCATGGTACATTTTACCAAGGAAAAACTTCAGCAATTGGGTCCTGGGGACATCACTGAGAAAGTTGAAAAACTTCTCCGTGTCCAGCATATCACTCCTAACCCATCAACTAACTTATCCCCAGCAGAGTTGTTGATGGGTAGGAAACTCAGGTCTCCCCTTGACTGCCTTCATCCCACTTACGCACCCAATGCACCACTAGATTCCACTAGCAAAGTTTGCACATTCACTGTGGGTGATTCTGTTTATGCTAAGAACCTTATAGGTGAACCTTTATGGATTCCTGCTGAGATAACCCAAATCACAGGCCCTCGATCTTACAGGGTACAAACAGAGGATGGTGTCCTCTGGAGCAGGCACATTGATCAGCTTAGATCCAGATTACCTCAGGAACATCGCAATTGTTCCTCTCTAGTCCCATACCTAATACTCTTCTAGGGGAAGGAGAGGATCATGAGTGTAATGAACAAGCAAGAATCAACCATGTGTAATGAGCTAACATGACAGGAACCATCCCAAAACCTGTCACAATACCAACAACCATTTTCACAAATGGAAGATTGCACATCATTACCTGATTTAGGTGCTGACGTTGGTTTGGAGATGGATTGGGAGGAGAGACCAGGTTGTAGTAACCAAACAGGTTCTACCATTACTGCAAGTCCTAGTAATGAAATGTCAGCAGACACATTTCCACCCTCACAAGGTGAGAACCTTAAAAACAGAACCACATAGGTCTCAACGTACACATAAGAGCCCCACCTATTTAAAAGAATACATTAGATAGGCTGGGGTTTGAGTATAGACTGAACCTAGTGGGGAGGGGTGTTATGTATGCAGGTTTAAAGTCATTGGTTTAGTTTGAACTGTTCTTGTAAAATGTAAGAAATGATTGGTTTAAAAAGTGCGGGAAAACCCTGCACTCTGATTGGGTGGCAACTGCGGCTGCTGGCTATAAGTAGCAGCTGCAGCCCAGCCAAAGTGGGTTCATTATGAGCTGTAGTCACTAATAAACAAAGAGCTTGAAGCACTCCGTGTCTGTCTCTTCATGCAAACTTAACAGTATCAGCTACTCAGAGTCACTGGGTGTTGGGTGGCATATAAATTTCATAAATTTTATTACAATTATACCCTAGTTACCATCAGACTGCTATATTTTGAGGGGGATAAATTATTTCATTATGCATTTGTTTATACATGCCAACTCCATGGGGTAGATAATCTAATTATAACATAAAACTAGTAATTTTGAGGAATTTTTTTTGTGTGCAACACAAGTAATTACAAGCAACTAAAATTATGTGGACTCTGCTTAATACATAAACAATCATATTCTTTGCCATTTGGACAGGAATAAGATGCCAGTGGCTTCTCATAACATGGCTTTGGTGTGTATCAGCTCATATTTTTATGATGTAAAGTGGTGACATTTAACAAACTTCCCACCTATTATTTTACAGCCAGTGAAAATTTCTATTCAGAATGGGAAAACAAAAGATTTGTTATGTGAATGCTGGTGCACAGAGAAACAGAGTGACAAGCATTTAATTTCCAGGGCTGTTCAATGGATATGTTTTCATCCTGTGGGAGAGATGATGTTGTAAGTGGAGTCTCTCATGGGAGCAGCTTGATATAACTTATCATTTAGCCTGGACACCAGATGGAATAGCTGAGGTCAGTACTTATAAAGAAAGCACAATTTTTTCCAACATTCCCTTTCTCTCAGACTTCCTTAGTTGCAATTATAACTTGATTAATGCCTATGTTTTGTTGCTCCTTCTCCAAAAAGTAAGGTGTTTCAGATATTCTTTCCTGTCAGTTCCAATCTTTCTGGACAAGATGTAGGAATCCAGAAAATGTCCACTGAGTCTGATGAAACTAATCCCTTGGCATATCTAATAAAACATATTGTTATATTTCTAAGATGATTTAATATTATCATCAATTATGACTCAGATATAGACAACATATACCAAAGAAGTGGGGAAACATCTTAATGTGCAGTGCCAACAAACATTGTGAGTTAATCCTGTATATATAAACAAATTACAAAATTATTAAATCAGAGATTTACGCTTTGAACCAATGTAAGCAAACAAACACATACATTCTAAAGAACTGGTAGAGAATATTTACTTGTCTTTCCTGACTACTGTGATATTTTAAGGGAAATGTGTAGAAGATATAGAAATAAGAGAATAAAAAAAAGACTAATTTATCCAAATGAAACCTGCTGACAAGCTGTCCCTTTTAAAACTTGACTGACCTCGGCTTATTTGAAATGAAAAAGGAAATGGGCCACATAACATCATATTCTCCTTTTGTTTCCCCTGAAAACTCATTCATAGAGATATGCCTATTGCACAGCCTGAAAAACCGGTACAGTGAGATAAAAGAAAAAAGATATTTGAATAACAGGGCAGAAGCAAAAAGGGGAATTTGAGAAACCAGTTAATCTAGTAGGATCTGAAATGTTAATTGAGAAGAAATGATTGAATGACAACTAATTTAAGGGATTTCCTGGGATTAATTTACAGGTAAAATAATTGGAAATGGAAATTATTTAGAAATAATCTAGAAAAGAGACATGTGCTGAAGGAAAATTGCAGGAAAAAATCTTTCAGTATTAAGAAATACCTGTTAAAAATTGGGAGAAGTCTAGAAGCATCTTTTCTTACTAAAACATTTTTCATGAATAGGAGCTTCCTTCATCAGATGCACAGAATTGCTAGACTGATATAGGATTTAACTTGGTAGGGAGGAAAAGACAGGATGGTTGGGCAGATGCAGGTTTTACATATGAAACAAATAACAAGTATTTTCTCAAAGAACAATTGTACTGTCCTAAAAATTCCATAGTATTTGTTCATCTTTTGAGATAACCAGAAATCTTTGATGTAGGTTATATAGAATATCAGTCTCTTGCTTAAACACCCTGTAACTTCTTTACTTTATGATTACTTTGAGATATATAACAGATTATCCTGAGAGTCTGAAATGACCTAAGAGTACTTTGTCCTTGTTGAGAACCATTTTTCTAATTTGTGTCAATCAATAATTTTGGAAAAAGCTTGTCCTATTTACAAAAATAGAATCTAATGGAGATCATTGCTGGCAAACAATGTCATATATCACATTAGAAGAAGAACACTTAATTTTGTTTATCGAATTCTTAGGGCCTGAGATGGTGCTCTTGGAATAAATGTGTGGGTAAAGTAGACCTCTACTATATCATTTTAGGGGCATGTTTCCATGTGTTAGGACCACTGTCCTGTTTCTTCTTACTTATAAGAATATGCATCAGGTTGGGCGACTTGTAAATAAAAATGCAGAATAAAATGCGCCATACCTGTTTCTTAGGACTAAGACAGAGTGATTGGCCCAAGTTCATACAGCTACTTTGAACCTAAGGTAGGACTAGAATTTATGATGTCCTGGTTTCTAACCTACAGCTTTACTACACCAAACTAGTTCTACTAAAGATTTTTCATTTCTAAATATTCTTGGGTTGCATTTACTAGCTTTGTGCTTTGCATTTGTTTATACATATATGTGTATGGACCTGCCATCCAGCGATTAAGAAAATGTGGTGTCATTATTCAGCATGGCCTAAGGAGTAGTATTTAAATATCAGATATCCAGGAATTTTTTTATCTCATTATTTTATATCTTGCCTTTAAAAATGGATCAGAGGGAGAAAACACAAGACATGTATAATGTTTGTAAATTTCCAAATTGCCATTTCTATAAACAGTAATTGATTATGGGCTGTCAAGTCAGTGTCAATTCTTAGCCGCTTCATTCCTGGTGTCCACACTGGACATCTTAAATAATGGTGAAAGGTTCAACTATAAATTGCCAGTGTTGACAAACCAATAGTGTTCTGAGGCATGTTAATGTGCATAAAATCAATATGTACAGAATAGTAAAGATTAAAACTTTCTGGGTGACAGAAGCAGAAAATGATTCATGTCTATTTGCAGACAATGATATCCATTTTTTGTTTCTTAAACTTATATCTCACTTTTCAGAACCTCAAAACATACATAGCACTCTAAGGAATTTCACTAAGCTATGTAAAATTCTTACACAACTAATGTTTTAAATAAAGCATTAGTCTTTAAAATCACAGAGACTTGTTTCTTGTTAAAATTCATCACCTGGAATGAATTAGAAAGATGTACATGAGAGATGGGGCAGAAAGGAAAGATTGAATGGGCAGAAATATTTTCCTAGCTATGCAGATATTTGCATTAATTGGTGGATGGTTATTATCTCAGTTTATTGCTCAGCTTTTAATTAACTGTTTCCGGATTTAATCTTGCAATGTTCTATCTGTCCTTGTTTAATCCAGCATTCTAACAGTGAGCTTATTTATGCAGATCAATAATGTTTACAAACATGAAAGCTTACTCTCTGTTTCTGAACTTAGAAAGGATGGCATTGGTTATCAATAGCGAAAGAATCCTCAGCAGGTGGCATGTCAATGTGCATAAAATCAATACGTACAGAAGAGAAAAGATTAAAACTTTCTGGTTGAGAGAAGCAGAAAATGATTCATGGATTCTTTAACACTTTGTCATTTAGGACTCATTCACCCATCCACAGATCCCTTCCTAGGTATGGCCCAGTGGTGGGATTCAAATTTTTACTACCGGTTCTGTGGGCGTGGCTTGGTGGGCATGGCAGGGGAAGGATACTGTAAAGTCTCCAGTCAGAAATGGTATTTCTCGTTCTCCAAACTACTCAAAATTTCCGCTACTGTTTCTCCAGAACTGGTTAGTGTTATGTATGCAGGTTTGAATGTCATTGGTTAAGTTTGAACTGTTCTTGTAAAATGTCAGAAATGATTGGTTTAAAAAGTGCGGGAAAACCCTGCACTCTGATTGGCTGGCAACTGCGGCTGCTGGCTATAAGCAGCAGCCGCAGCCCAGCCAAATTGGGTCTGTTATGAGCTGTAGTCACTAATAAACTCTTAACTGAAGCACTCCGCGTCTGACTCTTCATGCAAATCTAACACTGGCGATGAAGGTGGGATCCTTCCCGAAGAGAAGACAACGCGGAGAAAAAGCTGAGAGAGATGGCTGTGCTGAACACGCCCCCAGCCCCATTCGATCCGATGGCAGAAGACTGGGACTCGTATGCAGATCGTTTCCAAATGTATTTGGAGGGAAACGATCTCGCCGACATTTCCGACAAGTGGAAGAGGGCGGTCTTTTTCACCCACTGTGGTCCGACCATTTTCAAGATGGCAAAGGCATTGGCGGGAGCTGCAGACATGAAGGTAATGGACTGGCCCGACTTAGAAAAGTTATTAAGAGCCCATTACGCGCCACAAGTATCGTGCCTCATTAAGAGACATGAATTCTACCGTCGGGATCAAGGGGAAAGCGAAAATGGTAATGACTTCGTGGCAAGTTTAAGGGACATTGGGGGTGCATGTGAATTTATCAACTTAGAAGAGGCCATGCACGATCAATTTGTTCTAGGCCTAAAAGACAAGGTTTTGCAGAGCAAATTAGTAATGAAACCTAAGATCACGCTTAAGGAGGCCATAGAAGAAGTTCTTCAGTGGAAGCTACCAAGTCCTCAGCAGCAGCCATGAAGAAAATTAACAAGGCAGCAAGCCATCCTGATGTGGAAAAATCCACAACAACCCATTGCGAGCAAATAGATTCTGATTCAGACTGTAGTGAGGTGGAGGAAGGAATTTATAGACTCAGAATGGAGAAGAAAAGGAAAGACCTTGGAAGAAAGAGGCAAGATGTTTATTGCAGAGGTTGTGGGGGGGGCCACCCCCGCACTGAATGCAAGTTTTTTGATACCATCTGTCTCCATTGTGAAAAAAGAGGTCACCTAGCAAGAGTCTGCAAATATCCAGAACTCCACCAAGCAGAAAGAAGTTTCCTGACAGAGATTTCAAGCCTAACAACTTCAGTGAGAAAATGGGGTGCAACACAGAAGCAAATGGAAAGAATGAAACTCATCAAACAGTCACCATTGGTCATTCTTCACCCTTAAGAAGCAGAAAAGTACATGTGAAGGTACTAATTGAAGGAAGGCCTTGCCAAATGGAAGTGGACTCAGGCTCCTATTTATCTATGGTGTCATGGGACACTATTCACAGGCTACTTCCCAACATTCAGAAGAAGCATTTCCAGAAGCAAGCACTGACTCTTAAAGACTACCAAGGGAACAAGATTCCAGTAGTTGGAACAAGAGAATTCAGTGTGAAGTTCAAAGGCCACACCAAACGCTTGCCACTGACCATCTGGACAAGGACCACCCAAGCTTGCTGGAACTTGAGTGGTTCAATCCACTAGGCATCGAGGTGACTGGCATCAATCACGTGAGCAACACTGAATGGGAGGAAGCTTTGAAGTCTGAGTTTCCAGAGGTCTTCAGCGACGATTGGGCAGTATATGGGGATCCCTATCACTTTCAACCTAGATCCCAAGGTGCCCCCAATTCGCTTAAAGCCCAGAAGGGTCCCGTTTGCCTTAAAGGAAAAAAATGATGCACAATTAGATAAACTAATAGCTCAAGGAGTTTTAGAGCCCATTGACCACTCCAGATGGGAGACACCCATAGTCACACCAGTCAAGACTGATGGGTCAGTGAGAATCTGTGGAAACTATAAGGGGACATTGAACCATGCACTTCAACAGAGCGCATATCCAGTTCCAGTGGTGCATCATTTATTACATTCACTTGGCAGGGGTACAGTCTTTGCCAAATTGGATCTGGCCAGGCATATCAACAACTAACAGTTGATGATGCCACTGCAGAGGCCCAAACCATTGTGACTCACAGAGGTGCCTTCAAATGTAAAAGGTTACAGTTTGGAGTAAGTGTGGCACCAGGCATCTTCCAAAGCCTTATGGAAAGGATGCTCCAAGGACTGCCAGGTAGTAGTACCTTACTTTGATGATGTGTTAATCTCTGCTGAAAATGACACTCAATTACAGAGAGACTCAGAAGTCCTTATCAGGTTCAAGAAAGCGGGGTTAAAAGTCAAGGAAGAAAAATGCACTCTTAGAACTGACAAGGTTGAGTTCTTGGGCTATATGATTGACAAGCATGGCATCCACCCTACAGATGCCAAGGTTCAAGCAATCAAAGAAGTCCCTAGACCAAAATGCAAAACAGACTTGCAAGCTTTCCTTGGACTTATTAACTTTTATCACATGTTCTTACCTCAGAAGGCAACCATTGCAGAACCATTATACAGATTGCTTGACAAAAAGTCTGTTTGGGTCTGGGGCAGGAAGGAACAATCAGCATTTAACAGTATTAAAAGACTAATCACGTCTGATGCTGTGCTCATACAGTTCTCTGAGAATTTACCTGTAGTACTGACTTGTGATGCATCCCCCTTTGGAGTGGGGGGGGGTTGAGCCACAGGCTTCCCAGCGAGAGGGAAGCCCCTATTGCATTTTACTCTCACACCTTGACCAAAGCAAAGAGGAATTACAGCCAATTGGACAAGGAAGCATTGGCAATTGTTGCAGCTGTCAAGAAATTCCATGAGTATTTATATGGGAGAACATTTACCATTGTCACAGATCACAAACCTTTGTTAGGCATTGTGGCAGGAGACAAACCTACACCCACTATGCTGTCACCAAGAATGCTGAGGTGGACTGAATTTCTTGCTGCTTATTCATACAAACTTATCCACAAGCCTGGCAAGGACATTGGACATGCTGATGCCTTGAGTCGTTGCCCACTTCTTTGTCACAAGGAGGACTTTGAACCTGAGGCACACACCTTTTTCCTAGAAACTGTTGCCAAGCTTCCAGTACACGCTGCTGAAATTGCCAGAGAGACTGCCAAAGACACTTTATTGGCTCCTATTATAGGCTGGATTAAGAAAGGTTGGCCTTTTCAAGATCTACTCACCTTGCCCAACCTTTTAAGTCCAGGCAAACTGAATTATCTGTATTAAGAGGATGTATTTTGTGGGGTAACAGGGTGGTTATTCCTGCAAAACTGCAAAGAGAGGTTTTGGAAATGTTACATGAGCGTTATCCTGGTATTGTAAGGATGAAGGGATTGGCCAGGAATTATGTATGGTGGTCAGGTATTGACAAAATGGTTGAAAACTGGGTTGCATCTTGTCCCAACTGTCAGGTAGTCAGGCCTGCCCCACCTCTCGCCCCCAAACAGGAATGGGAATGTCCTAGGGGCCCATGGTCTAGATTCACATTGATTTCGCTGGCCCTACCAGAGGCACACTTTCCTTATTATAGTAGATGCATATTCCAAATGGCTAGAGGTTATCTCTATGGCATGCACCACAACTGATGCTGTCATCAAGCAGCTTAAAAAGCTTTTGTAACCCACGGGTTACCTGATGTTCTTGTCTCTGACAATGGCCCTCAATGTACATCCAACCTTTTTGAATCCTATCTAGCACAGCTGGGTATCAGACATGCCCTGACAGCCCCTGAGCACCCTTCGGCTAACGGCCGGGCTGAACGAATGGTACATTTTACCAAGGAAAAGCTTCAGCAATTGGGTCCTGGGCACATCACTGAGAAAGTTGAAAAACTTCTTAGTGTTCAGCACATCACTCCTAACCCATCAACTAACTTATCCCCAGCAGAGTTGTTGATGGGTAGAAACTTAGGTCTCCCCTTGACCGCCTTCATCCCACTTATGCACCCAACGCACCACTTGATTCCACTAGCAAAGTTCGCACGTTCAGTGTGGGTGATTCTGTTTATGCTAAGAACCTTATGGGTGAACCTTCATGGATTCCTGCTGAAATAACTCAAATCACAGGCCCTCGTTCTTACAGGGTACAAACAGAGGATGGAGTCCTCTGGAGCAGGCACATTGATCAGCTTAGATCCAGGTTACCTCAGGAACATCGCAATTTTTCCTCTCTAGTTCCCATACCTAATGCTGTTTCTAGGGGGGAGGGGGAGGAACATGAGGATAATCAGCAAACAAGAATCAACCCCATGTGTAACGAGCCATTATGACAGGAACCATCCCAAAACCTGTCACAATGCCAAAATCCATCCTTATAAGAGGAAGATTGCACATCACTACCTGACTTGGAGCTGATATTGGAATGGAGATGGGTTGGGAGGAGAGACCAGATTCTAACAGTCAAACAGGGTCTTCTTTCACAGGGAGTCCCAATGAGGAAATGTCAGCAGACACATTTCCTCTCTCACTGGGTGAGAATGTAAAAACTTCTGAACCACGAAGGTCTCAACGTACACGCAAGAGCCCCACCTATTTAAAAGAATACATTAGATAGGTTGGGGTTTGAGTATGGACTGAACCTAGTGGGGAGGGGTGTTATGTATGCAGGTTTAAAGTCATTGGTTTAGTTTGAACTGTTCTTGTAAAATGTCAGAAATGATTGGTTTAAAAAATGCGGGAAAACCCTGCACTCTGATTGGCTGGCAACTGTGGCTGCTGGCTATAAGTAGCAGCCGCAGCCCAGCCAAATCAGGTCTGTTATGAGCTGTAGTCACTAATAAACTCTTCACTGAAGCACTCCGCGTTTGACTCTTCATGCAAATCTAACAGTTAGAACCTGCTGAATACCACCTCTAGTACGGCCTATTTATTTGGCATAGTTTTACTAAATAAGCATAAATAGAAGCACCAGCAAACTTACTACAGCTTTGCACATGTTTTGTAATTTTACTTTTGTTTGGTTACCATGGCGAAGGAGTCAAATTGCCCTCTTTG
Source organism: Naja naja (assembly GCA_009733165.1). Taxonomy (NCBI): domain Eukaryota; kingdom Metazoa; phylum Chordata; class Lepidosauria; order Squamata; family Elapidae; genus Naja; species Naja naja. Next base: position 130,649,797 of record CM019151.1, on the reverse strand, counting down.
AACATGATTAAATAATTAATTATTGGAAGATATAAAACATATTTACAGGGCACATGAAAGGAACTATGTAATTTTATCTTTCTTGCTTGTCTTTGGCAAAATAATAATTCTGTTCCTTGGCGTTCATCTTCTGCTGACTACCAACTGCCAGTAGTTTGGAACTTTGAATCTCACTGGTTCAAGCTTGAAGTCTTTCATTCTTCCAAGGTCAGTAAAATGTTGACCCAGGTTGTTGGGGGCAATAAGCTGAATCTGTAAACCACTTAGAGAGGGCTGTAAAGCTCTGTGAAGTGGTATATGTCTAAGTACTATTGCTATTGCTATTCCATTATTAATTGGTGTATGATTATCTCCCAAATCCTGTTCTGCTACAATAACATGATGGGGATGGGCTATGTTCCTGAGATAGATGCATGAACAATGCTAGGATTGAATGCCAATAATATGTACTCCCATAAGAATCACCTAAGGCATAAAGGTCACCCCAGATACCCAGCTAAACATCCCTGGGCAGCAGTGATGTAGGAGGAAGATGCTAGAGGCACCCATGATGACTTTAGTGACAACAGCAAAGACATCTTTATATTTTACATAGGATACAGCAATGGTAACCCACTGCTGTATTTTACTGAGAAAAACAAATGGATAATAGGATAAAGCAACTGACTTTTATGGTGCCAGATGGTGCCCCCATATTGAGAAAGATATCAGGATCTTTTGGAGTGTTTATGATCCAATGATTAAAGCCTTCCAGATGACTAGTTGTTGATGCTTCTACCATGCAAAAAAAGAAATCTAAAGCTGCAAAGGCAGAATTACAGTGAGAACATGGAACCTAAGAACCATCAGGGTGGGAACTGCAACAGTGAAAGATGAAATGAACTGACTACACATTTACATGTTAGGCTTCTGCATATTGGAATGGACTGGAATTTTTCACTTTCAGTTAAAACATTGTACTTTTTACTACTCAGAACACACAACATACAAAACAAATGGAATGATTTTCATAGTCAGAAAGAATATAGAAAACACAATGGGACAATGCAGTCAAATTCCCAAATAACATCAACAAACGTTTTGAGCAATTCTTTAATATGTTAATTTTGTGGCTTTGCATTGGATAATGATGCAGAAGAAGAGGGGTTTGATTAATATTATGGCAAGTTCAATCTGTTCTTCTGGTTAGAGACTAGAATTCCAAGAAGAAACCAAGGCCAAGATAGACAGTCCTATCAGGAATCAGAAACATTGAATATAAAATAGAAGCTGAAAAACAAATATAGAATAGAAAGGGAAAAAACAAGCTGCAGAAACCCTTGACTCCAGAGGTTTCTGCCCATTCCATCAGATCAGGCCAGAGTAAGCATTCTTCTGTGAAACAGTGTCATATAGTAATACCAGGAGGTGTGCCTTCTATGTTGTTGTCTTATGAAACAATCTGATGACATTCAGGTGACCCTGAATCTATTGACTGTGACCACCATGGATGGTTTATGCCATTAACTTTCAACTTCAATATTCAGAGAAAATACAGTATGTCTAGTTTGCCAGAAGAATTGTATGCAGTGTGTTCATAGTAACAATAACATGGGACTCATCTAATATGCTACAAGCATAGCAACAACATGCAAAGTAATCACAGGATACATCAGAGTTCGTTTTCACTCAGACATATCAAGATTTTTCATGGAGAACATTTCAGTTCACCTCCCAAATTCTTCTATACTGCTTGCACAAGAACTGACTAAGCCCTGTATTATTTATATTGTGAAAAACTCAACCGTGACTTGGAAGCCACATCTGAGTATTTAACAATTCATCAGTTCACAAAGATATCTGCATTTTCAAAAATTCAACAAAGATATATGTATTTTCTAATGAAGAATATGTTCCCTGAGATACTGTAGGCTTCAGCAAACTCTGAAAATATCCAGAAGAGTCACTGAAAAAATATAAGTAGAAAAATTAATTCTTAAAAAATATGGATAGCATATGATGGAGAAATTATCCAGAATTCTCAAATAGGAAGCAAAGTATGGGTAAAGGTGTTTTTTGTTTTAATGAGATAACTAAAGCCTCCTTGTAGGAACTAAACCAGGCTTATGGAGACTCACATAGTCCTTATTTTTTCCTGTGTTATACTTATAAAAATTTAGGGAAGATTAAATTATCCCTTCCAATAATGTTTCTATTTTACTAGACATTTCCAAGATTCTGAAATGAAATTTCATTTTCTCTTTGGACATCTGTGGCCAGGCCTTTTGCTTTTATCCATGTTCTTCAGATAGTTCAGACGCAATTTAATAAATGATATGTTAATATGTATTTTAAAGCCTTTTTTGTATCAAGTTTTTTTCAATAGTTTTACCATTGATATGGTAAAACTATTGAAAGCTATCCACTATTGTGGATAGCTCCACAAATCTATACTTCCAACTGACATTATTTATAGGAATGGAGACTTAATAATAATTAATACCATTGTTGCTCTCAGCATCATATTCAAGGACAGAAACTTTATCTCTCACTGGTTGAAATATATTACAAATTGCTTAATTGTAAATGTAATGAATCTGCTTCTATCTATTATAATTCAGAGTGTTTAATTCTTCAGGTGCACAATACAAATTTTTCACATCCAAATGACACATAACTAGATTAATTGAAAGAATGATTAAATGTCAGCATAATTTAAAGTATGATTTAAATCACTTACATTTTAAGTTATTTCATAACGTAATAATATTCAAAGTAGTCAGATACATAAAATGCTTCCATAAATTAAGCAAAAAGGTGACAGAGAAATAAATTGCAAAAACATCAATTTAAAGGATAACATAAAAATTGAACAACTAAACAATAAGATAAAACATTCTTTTGATGAATCTGTTAAATCAGAATCGTTATTATTCTCAACCAATAAATAGGCTTTAATTTTGCTCATACAGTAAATCTTTAAAATAATTGTGCCAAATATACTTGTTGAGGAAGAATTTGAAAAGTAAAAAGTCTTAGTAATATCATCCAGCCTAAAAGGGAAAAAGATCCCCGATGCATTGATCCACCCTCCCTGTATATATTGGCAAAGATCATACTGTTCATAGTCCCTGTCTATGCTCCATGGATTATCAGGTGCTCTGATAATACCTTAGGGACTATGTGTGTGTGTGTGTGTGTGTGTGTGTGTGTGTGTGTGTACACAGTATATATATATATGTGTGTGTGTGTGTGTGTGTGTGTAGGTCTTGGTGTATTCAGGTCTTGTCCCATGTAAGATTGAGAATACCAAGGTATTCTCAATCTTACAAGGACAAGACCAAACACCAAGACCTACATACCTTTACCTGTGAAAATCTATGAAAACAAATATCCTACCTCTATGGGTAGGAAACCTTCCAGCTGACCGGATCTATGAGAAACTTGAAGTCCGAAGAGCCACCATCTTATGTGACCTCACATTCCTACGTAATTGCCGAGACAAAAACGTGATCCCCACATGCTTCCAACTCAAATTCCACACTAAAACCTCAGCCACTGAAAGGATCCTGAAAAGAACTGAATTAGCTCTAATCAGAAATGAACTCCACAGGAAAAGATTCCTACTAGACCAAACCAACAGGGACCTACTCACCCTCCACCTCAAACTCAGTAACAAAATCCATCCAGCACTCTGGGACAAATCCAAACAACTAGCCCTCTGGAAAGCCGAAACAGAAACCTTTCACAAGACAGGCACACACACCAACAAACTCCACAGACTAGAGAAACGCCAAAACCCCAACCCCCCCCCACAACAATGCATGAAACAAACAGTACACAACTTATCAGACAGAACCCTCACCATGGCAGAAACCAATGTCCTTTCCAAAGGATTCAACTTTGCTGTCGCCCCCAAATGCATCCCCACTGAAAACATCATATGTGGAGTTGAAGCTAGCCTAGCCAAAATTAACCCAGACACAGCCAATAAAATCAGACTTGAAGTCACCAACGTTCTCTGCTCCAGCAGTCCACCCAGAAGCAATTTACACAAAGAAGAACAAAAAGCACTCAGCAACTTGAGGAAAGACAACAACATAATCATCCTACCAGCAGACAAAGGCAACGCCACAGTTTGGTAGATTGGTAGTCAGATGTGATGAACACATCTGACTACCAAGCCAAACTATCCAACCTACTCCAAGACCCCGCTTACAAACCTCTAAACACAGACCCCACCACCTACCTGGAGAAAACCACCAAATCCAAAATAAAAGCCTCACCCATCAGTGAAGCCAAGGTATTCTCAATCTTACATGGGACAAGACCCGAATACACCAAGACCTACATACCTTTACCCGTGAAAATCTACGAAAACAAATATATATATATATATATATATATATATATATATATATATATATATATGATTTTGCACTAAAGTGATAAATTTGAGGGGATCAACATTTCCAAATCTCTTTCAGCTGTACATTTCAACGTATAGAATGTAAGCAATCTATTTGGAATGGATCAAAGCCCAAGGAGGGAAACTGATTCCATAGCACACAGCGCACTGTTTGTCTATACCATTTCACCAAGATTTTGTAAGGAGAGTCACTGACTGTCCATTAGTTTCAGTTCATTGGTGGAACCAATAATGTCTTCTTCATTTAATAAAAAAGCTAGCAATGTCCTTGGGGCTGTACAACACACACACAAAGACACTTCTTGCCCCAAGGAATTTACTACTTCTTTGCCAGCTCCCAGGGTGCCAGGTGGCTTAATGAATTAATTTTGCCAAGCGCTTTGAGATCTGGGGATAAAAGGCTCAATAGAAGTGCAAAGTATAGTGATTAATTGCCTTTTCTTGGTGGGAAGTTGCCACCCCTTTCTCACTTTCTCCAGCTTGCAAACCAGAGGGAGTATTTAACTTTTATATATATATAAAAACATCTTTACTAAGTAACAAATTAAGATGCAAATAGGGAGGGCTTTTTTTCTTTCACTAATTGGCTGATAATTAATGAATGTGGAGCTGACTGAGCAGATGCTCCCCTTAGAAAAAAAGAGAAAGACAGATTTGGAATTTTCTGTCCTTTATTTTTTAAAATCACATCAAGAAGATTGTAACATGTGGTGGGTGGGGACTTAAGTAAAAGTAACTCCATCATTGATTTTTTTAAAAAAGAGAAAATTAGAATATGTATATGTTTCCCACTGATTACAAGGATATCAATTTATTTTACATTTCTTTCCTCGTATCAGAATGTCCATGCTGGATGTATATGCATTTCTGTCTGTCGGTATAGAGACAACTCATAATTAGCAGCCAGGCCTCTGGGACCTAATTAACCAATTCAATTAACAAAAAAAGCATACAAGTCACCCTGACATTTGTCAGCCATTAGATGGGATGTTGGGCTGGCAGGTTTTGTCAAGGCATTAATGATGATTAGCTCATTTGCAGTTCATTTTTTACCTCAGGTCTTTCCACCTGGAAGTCTGGCAAAAATAACTCAGCAAAGAAACCAAGAGGAAAAGGGCTTGGGGAAGAGGACCGCTCATGGAAACGACAGTGACCCTCAAATGAAGTCTTGACCTTTCATTGAACACATAATCAATAAGAGTAGTCTTTCCCTCACCCTCCCCTGGCTTTTCAGTTGAGTCTTTAGAGGAATTAGTGCTTCTCTGAGCCCAGAGACTGGCATTTGCTCCACAGGCTGAGCTGTCTTGTTTTCATCTTTTTTGGTGAGAGAGGCCTCCACCCTACAAACATCTTGTCAATAGTGAGCCATTATTCCAGCAGGGTTTCTCAACTTGGCAGGCTTCTTTCTAGCTGAAGCCAAACTCTTTGTTCTTGGGGACTGATTAATTGCAGCACTCTATAAAATAGGCAAGTATTTATACATCAGTTTCTTACGATCTTGCTTAATTGAAGAACTTTTCCCCAGCAGTTTGGATTTAATGGTTTATTATGAATTGATAAGGACATAATGCATCCCAAAACATAGGAAGCAACGTTCTTGCCAAACAGAAAAAAATTACTATAAGACTTGTAACATCTTCAAATGAACACTTATAAGGTTTGGGTTTTTTCAAATCATGATAATCCTTAAATCCATTGAAACTTATTTAACTCCAATTATAATGTATCTGCTTCTATGGTTGCTTGTATAGTAACTGGAATAATCTTTAGCCTTCTGTTAATAAAGAAAAATAATCTGTCAAATTGTATGGGATGTATCAAAATATTCTGCTTTAATAATTCTTTCAAGACTCCAAATTAACCATTTTAAGTCCAATTTAACTCTGATTTAGGTACAATTAACTGAAAATTTCATGAGAGGTTTTTTCTTTTTCACAGATGTTGGCTATATTTTTTTAAAAAAAATGCAATTCACATGCAGAACTAAGAATGCTTTTAACTTTTGGTTATACTTTGGCTTTGAAGTTATACTTCAAATGGTTTTCAAAAAAATAATTAAAACATTTGAATCAAAAATCAGTTTATCTGAACAGCTTATCTATCAGTAATAAACAGAAATAAATGCTTCATGATATGTTGCATGAACTGATGGTATGTGTGCTGAAAAACCAACTATATTTACATGCTACATCTTCAAGTTACTGGCACAAAAAATCAAATATCTTTGAAAATTGTATTATAGAAAATTAGCTTTATATGGTTTTCATTTGTGGCTTAGATTCTTTCTTCTGAAGTGGCATCAAAGCATCAGCAATAAAGGATATCAGAACATTCCAATATATTGTACTATTATACTTATATCTATAGCTATATGTGGCTATCTATCTACCTATCTCTATCATCTACAGTATCTATCTATCTATCTATCTATCTATCTATCTATCTATCTATCTATCTATCAGACTGCCAAGTCTTATATTTTCATGGAAGTATGAAAACAGTGTTGGTTTGTTTGAATGGCACATTGGAGCTAAGAATCAAATCAAATCTTTATTACAGTTATAGACCTGAATAACTAAGAATCTCATTTTATATCAAGACAGGATTTCATTTGAGAGCATGCTGATGGCATCCTTTGAATATTAGTATCTTAACTGAAGGATAATAATCACCATTATAGATACAAAATAGCCACACTGCATTCAGATGACCAATGATAGGAAAAATGAGGTGAATTTCAATGCTTTTGGGGACAGAGTTCCATGCATTTTTTTTTCTTGTCATCTACTGATTTTTCTCATGAGATTTTTAAGAGCTTCTATATTGGGCTTTTTCCACTGTGTTGGAAAGTATTATATTCTAAGATTTCATGCTGGCGATATGAGATCCACAGAAAAGCAAATGTCATAATGTGGTACAATATTTTCACCAAGATAAATTCCATGCATCCAATCACACTTGGCCAATAAAGAATTCTATTCTATTCTATTCCATCCAATATATACCAAGATTTATTTACTATAAATGTAAAAAAATGTGACATGTACATTGAATTTACCTCCATCTCAAGCATTTTTATAAATTCACTAATTATTCTGGATTATCAAAAGAACAACAACAACAATTGACATTTACAAGCAGCCTTTTTGTACACAAGGAACTAAACATTTTATACTGGAAAGTATAGAGGGCAAGGTAACTATATATAATTGGGACTATTCATATACTAACAATATAACAGTGGCAGCCCATTATTGTCACATACATTGTTAAATCCACAAAGAGCAACTGGTAGGTTAAATCTATTTTAGCACAGAAAGCTTGACAAAAATCCTTGCCACCAAGCATTTGATACTGATCACAGTGTCACATCAGGGAACAAGAGCTCAAAAGAAAAAGTCATTTTTTATTTCTGAACTTTAGACACAACGGCTTCTCCTCTGCTCTGCCTCCCCAGGTTCTAGTTCTCTTAGTAGGAGGTGTTTTTCTTTTTTGTATGCCACTCAACAAGCACAAGATTTTTTTTCTGAAAAGAAAGAATCACAAGACTGCAAGGATACAACAGAGATGAGTTTGGAACTGATTCAGTGTTCATACTGTGCTCCCAAGAGAAATCAAATCATATCCAGACCTGAAGAATTGGAACAAAAGGTGTGGCTATTTCCTGTTATGTTGACATTTCATGCCAGCAGTTTATTTATTTATTTATAACATTTCTATATAGCTGCCCATTTTAGAACAGCTCTGGGTGTTTTACAACCAACAAAATAATATGAAAACAGTATATATTAACAGATTAAACTTAAACAGTTTCAATTCTTTATATTTTTTATTGCTAACTGGGTTGCTCAGGGTGAAATTACCAAAATAACTGTTCCAAACCAGTCCTGCTTTTTGCTTTTCCAAGCATCCTAAAATCTTCATAATGCTGCAGATAATGAGCATACATGCATTTATACAAAAAAAATATCTGTGAAAGGATTTGCTGATGATATCACCATTGCCAGGGGATGTTCATTTGGGGGCTCCTTTCAGGTCTCTGTGCAGTTGCCCACTGAAATGGTACACATTAATATACTCATGGTCACCTGCTTTCGAACTGTTGGGTTGGCAGGAGTTGGAGCATGTGAAGGGAGCTCACCCCGTCCTGTGTCAGCAATGGGTCTCAAAATGCAAGGCTGCCCAACATCAGCTCAGTGTTCTAACCTCATGATCCTATACACACACACACACATACACACACAAACACACACACCATTTTATATTTATAATTATACATATGAGATGAATTAATATAAAGGAGAAAATGTAAGCTAATTGACATTTTTGCTTATACATTAATATCCAATGAAAAAAGTTCAGAATAAAGAAGTAGACCAACAACCACAATACAGGAATTAGTGCCAGGCAACAACAGAAGGCACCAGATACTTTTTGGACAGAGGTATTAGGAAATTTCTAATTAAGGCCAAATACAATAGAATTGTATCTATGACATGGAAGTTGATTATATGTATAAAATTTTAGCCATGCTGGTGTGCAACTTTATTGTTTCCTTCTATGCTATTTGATATGCACATTGACACATGCACTTTGTAAGCACTGTCATAATTTTCACAAATAGTCATTCTTTAGAAAATTGATGTTTTGTTGCTTGGAAACTTGTGTCGTAGAAAATTAGACCATGAGAAAAGATGTCTTTATATAATAAAATAGCACATCAGGAAGAATCCTTGTCTAGAATCTCTCTCCAGATATCCTATCCGGGCTGAAAGAGAAAGAAGGCAATGGATTTAATCATGTAAGTATTTTTTTGTAATTTCATAAGGGCCATTGACTCTCTGCCACTGGAGAGAGCTATTGTGTGGGAAGTGGATTTAGAGTCTCTTAGATGTGAGAGCAAATATAAGGCATTTGAGATTTCAGGCATTGCTCACATCAAGGAGTTGGCTGATAAAGGTCAAAAATAAGAATGTATGTCTGAGATTGTTCACCAGATACATATCACAACCATTCCTGAATCTGTCTTGTGACAACTGCAGTTTTCATGCTGTTATTTTGTATAATGGCTTGTTGAAAGTTGGTGATAATGTAGGTTAAACACCATGAATAATTCTAATTTCTACCACTTTATTTGTTGTTTGAGAGATGGCTAATTATATTTCCACAATATTTGTTTCAGTGTAAGTATGAAGAAGAGATTAATAGTAATAAGGTCTGCATATGCCTATTTTGTCTCCTGCAATTCAACAGTAGATTATCAAATAACAGCAGATGTACCACATACAGCTACATAATTTATCAAGAGAATCCACATAGATCATAGAAATTGTAGAGGGCATACTCCACTTTGGTATCATAGCAAAAAGATATCCAAGAGTGTGTTATCAATCTGCTATGATACATATGCAAAAAAGTGTATAAATTGTTCACATTTGTTTTGGAAATTTTACAATGAAAATCAAAATGGACTGTTGACCCAGTGCATAATATATCTTCCCATTATTCCCTTTTGCATTTTCCATTATTTATTTATTTATTTATTTCTAATTTACCATGCCTTTATTATTTTTACAAATAACTCAAGGCAGCAAAAATATCCAACACATCTTCCTCTTCTGATTTTCCCCACAAAAATCCTGTGAGGTGGCTGGCCTAAGAGATAGTGAGTGGCTCAAGGTCACCCAGTTGGTTTTCATGGCTAAGGCAGGACTTAACAAAGACTATTTTTAAACTTTCAGGAGGACCATAGCATACCAATTACAGAATAGTTCTACCCATGTCCATCTATAGCATTTCAGCTAAACTTCTCCACTTCTTCTCTGAGAGTACAACCATGGAACTTCCAGGAAAATGGGTTGCATGTTTACTAGGTCATTGAGAGAAAAAGAAGGCCATGGTGGACCATGTTTCTGAAAGTGGGCTTGCAAAAAATAAATGGGAAGATGCTGCATTAAATGTACATATTCCTGTAAATAACATGCAAGATTGTCAGGTCTTTCTCTGTATGGCAGCCAAAAAATAAAATTAAGTCAAGAATAAGAAGAATTCTGTGTGTGCTTGAGTTGCCAGTGCAAGAAACGTTTAGCTAGAAAAGAAGCAAATATTTTAGCTGAGTGAGATCTGTGAAAGAAAAAAGAAGCAGGTGTTATATAGCATGTGGGTACAGCTTAATATATTCAACCACTTCTCAAAGAGAAGATTGATCAACAGAACACCAAACCACCACTGAGAAGCAATGGTAAAGCTGCACTAAGGGACTTGGTAAAAACCATGTTCCTTATGTTCAAAATATTCATGTATGTTTGTTTTGCAATCTGTTTATTATTATTTGAGTTTTGTGGTTTAATACACCAGAAATAAGAGATTTGTGCTACTCTCTTCACTGAATCATTTTACAAACAAGCAACAAAACATCTAGGAGTCAGTGCTACATATTTTCATTATACCCACATTTTTGTATAATTTTAGACTATATTTCTAATTTGGTCTTGTATCCAGCATTACAAGTTATTTTGAAGAGTAAACAACAGGCCATTATATGAATGCCAACTTTTTTATTTTGAGGATATTTTTTATTTTTAGGCACAAATAGTTACTACTGATTATTCATTTCTGGAAATAGTTTGGTAAAAGAAACTTGTGTATCTTAGTGGCAAAAGAAAAGACATATGAGAATTATGCAATAGCCATCAACTCACGTTGTACAGAAATAACTAAGTTGTGTATGTCGATTAAAGTGTTTGTGGTAGTTTAAGATCAGCTATGCCTATTAGCTATTTCCATGAAGTGGGCAGAATTCAGGAGTCAAATCAAATTATCCTGGCTACATCATGCTATGTTATTAGATTTATACACCCATTCACAGCAAAATGGGATTGGGTGGGGGGTTTTTAAGCAAAGCTAGTGTGTTTTCTTTTTTAAAAAAAGTTTTTTTTTTTCCTTGAAATGTTTTAATATTGCAGATTTTCATTCATTAATGAGAACATTTGCCTTATTTCACATCTAATCTCTCTTGTGTGGAACTCAATAGACTTTATAAATCTGTTATAATGTCACAATTTAATTTTCAAAAGTAGGTTGGAAAGATAACATGCAGTAGAATATTAATATTAATACTTATAATTTAGTCTCCGCCAGACTCTAGAATCACTCTGGGTGGCTTACATTTAAAGAACAGAGAACAATAAAAGATAATCATATGTGTGCCAAAGACTACAGTCCATCTACCAGAAGACACAACTGTTAAGAACTGCACCCCTATTCTACCCAAGGACTGACAGAACAGCAAGATTTTAACATCATTCCAGATCATCATGGTAAGAACCAAATGGATCCCTGGAGGGCAGACACTGAGAAAGGGCATATTTTCTTAATCCTATAGATGGCATTATTTGATGAGGAAGACCAGAAGTACACCAATTCTGCCTAGTATTTTCAGATAGGCAGAAACCATGGCAGATTGATAATTCCTCAGATAATTTGGTTTTATGTCATGAAGGCCTTATAGGTGATAACTACCAACTTGAATTGCACCTGGAAGCCCACTGGGAATCAGGGAATGTGATACATAGGACTGTATAATTGTGACTGGAAAGCATGTCAGATTAATCTATGTAACAGATTTCATATAATATATATTCTGCTGCACAGTTTAATCTGACATGCTAGTTGCAACTTTCTAGTCACAATATATGTATGTATGTATGTATGTGCACCAGTTGCGCCCCTACTTGGACTGAGATTTCCCACGCACGGTCACTCATGCGCTCATTGCCTCCTGTCTTGACTACTGCAATGCTCTCTACCCAGGGCTGCCCTTGCGGACTATACGGAGGCTTCATCTGGTACAAAATGTGGCCGCACGGGCGGTGATGGGAGCGGCCCGATTCTCCCATGTGACACCCCTCCTACACGATCTTCATTGGTTGCCAGTTGCGGTCCGTGTAAGATTCAAGGTGCTGGTATTAACCTATAAAGCCCTGTATGGCTCAGGTCCGGGGTACTTGCAGGAGCACCTCCTACCGGCATCGAGGTCCAATCGCCTGGTATGCTCCCACAGGCAGGCCCTCCTGGGGGTGCCGTCGGCCAGACAATGTCGGTTGGCGGTCCCCCAGGGGAGGGCCTTCTCTGTGGGGGCGCCCACCCTTTGGAATCAGCTATCTCTGGAGCTGCATTTGGCCCCGGACCTGCGCTCCTTCCACCATGGTCTCAAGACTTGGCTGTTTGCACAGGCTGGCCTGGACTGAGCAGGGTTGGGAATTTTAATTTAAGGGTATTTTAATTAGATTTTATTATAATTGGATTAGAATTAATTTGATAAATTTTGTATTTATTGTATATATATTTTTGTGTAAGCTGCCCCAAGTCCCCCAGGAGATGGGGCAGCATATAAATCCAAATAAATAAATAAAAAAAATAAATAAAAATTATTTATTTGTGCCTTGGAAAGTATATTTATTGATGAACTCTAAAATTGCATTTGCTTTTTTTTGCAGCCAAATCACATTTTCACTCTTCAATTTATAGTCGATTACTGTTCTAAAATTGTTTTATCAGGTATTATGACCAAGTTAAATAACATTTGATATTGGAACTTTGCTAACAGTAAAAGCTTGTCCACACATTTTCAATATCATATTCCAAGTCCTATAACTATTATAGCTTATCTGAAATCTGTCAAATTAATTACATCTGATTCAGAGGTGGTATTCAGCAGGTTCTGACTAGTTCTGGAGAACCGGTAATGGAAATTTTGAGTAGTTCGGAGAACCAGCAAATGCCTCGTCCCCATCTATTATCTGCCTCCTGAGTCCCAGCTGATCAGCTGGATCTTCTTTGGTTTCCCTGCATGGGAAAATGGAGCTGAAAATCAGGTTAGTGGGGTGGAGGGGGAATGGGAATTTTGCAGAATATCCTTCCCCTGCCATGCTCACCAAGCCACACCCACAGAACCAAGTAGTAAAATTTTTGAATCCCACCACTTATCTGATTTCACCAAGTGGTTAAAAGTAAGTCTGATTAGTTGCTTGCAGATGTGCTTATAGATAAAAAGAAATGTTAATAGGCATTTTTAGTTTTATCCATAGTGGAATTTTTCATTTTATGCATTTTTATCATCTGCTTTTTAAACCCAGACATAAGAAATAGTTTCACCCCAGGCTACATATGTTTTTAAAGTGTTACTGTAGTTTCAACAATGCCAGCCCCATTTTTATATCTAAATCTACATAAAGAGCTAATTTTTGCTGTAGGCTAATTGTGGAATTAATATTGGAAGGTAAAAAAAAATCAATCCCTTGGTAGAAAAAAAAGAGAAAAAGAAAAGAGAGGGAAGAAATATTTGAATGAAAATTGTTTATCCTAGATTGCTAAAGTGAATGTTTAAAAGTGAAATAAAAGTTCTTGCTTTTTAAATAGATGTTTACTTAAGATTTCACTGTTAAATTGTATATTTTTATTATCTAAAGATTAAGGTTTCATGCTCAGTCATAATTTCTAAACATCATTTCACATTATTTACTATGATGCATCTACAGGTGAAACTCGAAAAATTAGAATATCGTGCAAAAGTTGATTTATTTCTGTAATGCAACTTAAAAGGTGAAACTAATATATGAGATAGACTCATTACATGCAAAACAAGATAGTTCAAGCCATGATTTGTCATAATTGTGATGATTATAGCTTACAGCTCATGAAAACCCCAAATCCACAATCTCAGAAAATTAGAATAGTGAAAAGGTGCATATTCTAGGATCAAAGTGTCTCACTCTAATCAGCTATTTAAGCCATAACACCTGCAAAGGGTTCCTGAGCCTTTAAATGGTCTCTCAGTCTGGTTCAGTAGGAATCACAATCATGGGAAAGACTGCTGACCTGACAGTTGTGCAGAAAACCATCCATAAGGAGGGAAAGCCTCAAAAGTTAATTGCAAAAGAAGTTGGATGTTCCCAAAGTGCTGTATCAAAGCACATTAATAGAAAGTTATGTGGAAGGGAAAAATGTGGACGAAAAAGGTGCACAGTAATCCCATGAGTTTCACCTGTATAAACCTGTGGGTACCCATTTTTAATTCCATAAGCTACTTTATATTTTAAATTTACATTTTAAAGTAAATGTAATACATAATGTATCTTAGATATTATCAGTACATGACCCTAACCCTAGCAATACTAATAACACATAAGATAAAGCTTATAATTGATAATCAGAAAACAATAGATTAAGCCTTTTTCATATGTATTCCAACTTGATTTACTAAGCCTACTAAGTACTTAGTCTATCAGTGTTTTCACTGGCTGAAAGAGAAATGTTGTAAATGGTTTGAAAGAAATTATGAATGGCAAACATTTATTTGTACAGTTTAACAATATAAAAACCAACAACAATAGCAGAGTGAAGATAGTTGTGTGAAAAGTGGAACTGACACTTGTGGCCATGAATAGGAAACCAACAAGTAGATCAGCTCCTTCAACTCTGTCTGGATAAAGAAATAATACAGGTAGTCCTCGACTTACAACATTTAGTGATCATTTAGTGATCATTCAAAGTTATTTGCTAACCATTTTCAGAAATTACTATTAACTGTTTCAAAGAAGCTTGATGCCTTCAAAGTTACAACAGGTAAGTGCTTTCAATCCTTAATAGAAAAAAGTGAAGACGTATCTTTATGATATTTAATAATTTAAAATAAACAGCAAAAAGCAAAACAATGTTTTGGCTACAGAAAGTTTTAAACAAATTAAGGCTCAGAAAATGTTGGAATATTGCATTTTGAAATTAATTTTAAAGAATAAATTCATGTTCTTGAGGAAATTTGATTTTGTATGAAGACATAATAAGACACATAACATATTATGGCATTCTGATATATCTTTCAGAAACTACACAAGGAATGTCTGAGTTAATTATACCAACTATGTTGGTATGATTTGTAACAAGAATTAACAACCATCTGAACGGATTATAGAGAAAGAGTTCGTTGTTTTAGATGGTTTATTTGACCAGGGTTAAAATGGAATATGTTATTATTTTGGGTGGCAGTTTTTGTATTTGCTGATATCTGGCCCCAATGGGTTCACAACCTCTGGTGATAACAGAAAAAGAAGTGCAAGATCTATTTCACAGACAAAAGCCAGGAAAAACACCAGGGCCAGACAAGATAACCCCTTCTTGCTTAAAAGTCTGTGCTGACCAATTGGCCCCTAACTTCACCCAAATCTTCAATAGATCACTAGAGATGTGCTATGTTCCTTCCAGCTTCAAACGCTCTACAATCATCCCAGTGCCAAAGAAGCCCTCCATCAAGGAACTGAATGACTACAGACCAGTTGCTCTAACATCTGTAGTTATGATAATCTTTGAAAGGCTTGTGCTGTGCCATCTGAAAACCATCATGGATCTGCTGTTAGATCTCATGCAATTTGCATACTGAGCAAATAGATCGACAGATGATGCTGTTAATATGGCTGTGCATTACATCCTTCAACACCTTGAATCTCCTTTTTGTACACTTCAGTTCAGCATTCAATGCCATCATTCCAGACATTCTTCTAAGTAAATTAAACCAACTACCAGTACCTGAACGCACTTGTAAGTGGATCATATGCTCCCTAAAAGACAGGAAGCAGCAGGTGAAGCTAGGCAGGATCACATCTGATACCTGTACAATTAGCTCAGGGGCCCCCCAAGGCTGTGTGCTCTGTCCACTTCTCTTCTCCCTATACACCAATGACTGCATCTCAAACGATCCATCTGTTAAAATACTGAAGTTTGCTGATGACACAACAGTGATTGGTCTCATTCGAGACAACAACAAATCAGCATACAGACAGGAGGTTATACAACTTGCCTCATGGTGTCACCGGAACAATCTGGAACTGAACACACTCAAAACTGTAGAAATGGTGGTAGACTTTAGAAGACCTTCCCATACTACGACCTCTTACAATACTAGACAACACATATCAACAGTAGAGACCTTCAAATTTCTAGGTTCTACTGTATCACATGACCTAAAATGGACACCTAACATCAAAAACATCATCAAAAAAGCACAACAAAGAATGTTCTTTCTGCGTCAACTCAGAAAGCTCAAACTGCCCAAGGAGCTGCTGATACAGTTCTACAGAGGAATTATTGAGTCTATCATCTGCACCTCTATAACTGTCTGGTTTGGTTCTGCAACCCAATAGGATAGACACAGATTTCAGAAGATAATTAGGACTGCAGAAAAAACAATTATACCAACCTGCCTTCAATTGAGGATCTGTACACTGCACGAGTCAAAAAGAGGGCTGTGAAAATATTTACAGATCCTTCACATCCCGGACATAAACTGTATCGAATCCTTCCCTCAAAACGACGCTATAGAGCATTGCACACCAGAACAACTAGACACAAGAACAGTTTTTTCCCAAAAGCCATCACTCTGCTAAGCAAATAATGTTCAACTATTACAAAGTCTGCACTACTATTACTACTAATCTTCTCATCACTCCTTATCACCCATCCCCTCCCACTTGTGACTGTATGACTGTAACTTTGTTGCTTGTATCCTTATGATTTATATTGACTGTTTCTTAGTATGATTTGATTGCTTATTGTACCCTATGACTATCATCAAGTGTTGTACCTTCTGATTCTTGACAAATGTATTTTTTCTTTTATGTATACTGAGAGTATTTGCACCAAGACAAATTCCTTGTGTGTCCAACCACACTTGGCCAATAAAGAATTCTATTCTATTCTATCCGGATTGAAAAAATGTGGTATATTGCATTTTGAACACTGAATGTAATGTTTAAGTTCTTTTCCCCTACAGTTACTACAAATGCTAATTTGGTAGCATTTAAACTGTATCTGTATCTGTTTTTACTTGTGAAGTTGTTGTTTTTTTAAGGAAAAATTAGACCTCTTTCTTACATTAAATTTTAGGTTTTTTGTTTATATTAGGGATTACTTTATATTTGCTAAATGTGAGTTTGTTTAGACTTGAGATATGGAATGTTTATTTGAATGGGTTATGTTGCTATTTGTGGTGGTTTCCTTGAAATTGTTGGCATTTGGAATGGAGAAATGTTGTGTATTGAATCTTGTCTTTGTTATGGTCAAAGATCAGCATAAGTAGGGTATAATCAAAGTTAAAAAGCATAGAAAATACATCAGAGTATAATAAGCTATATTCTTTTTACTTTATAAAAAGCTAAAAGATATAAAACCAAAAGTATATATAAAAAACAAGTTTTAACAAACAGGTTGAAATTTAAGAGTTTTTTGTTTGTTTTTTTACATTAGGTATCAGGATTATTTTATGCCTTTTAAATAGAGTTTGGCTTGCAGTTAAGAGATGAGATGTGAAACATGGAGTTTTATATGTACAGTATTGATGTTATTATTTTAGAGCTGTGTTTGGACTTTTGCTGATAACTGGATTGGAGAAAATGTTGCTTATTTGATTTGTTTCTACTTGTCGTGAGGAGATTAGGAAGTTCCTTTTATGTTTTCATGTTCTGTTTTGTTTTTTGCTTTCTTGCATTTTTTTATTTTTTATTTTCCATGATCTTTAATTGTTGTAATTAAAACATTTAATGAATTAATTTGAAAATGAATTGTTTTTAAAATTTCAAAAGATGAATTAAAATTTAAAATCATACCTTGTATCATATGGTCCATGTTTCAAAACTACTAGAGGAACAATTTTACATACAGTTGTTATAGGCAGTGGTACTCTAGTAAATGTTTATGAACCGGATCATCTGATGCCACTGCTCCCAATGGTCTGTGCCAGTAATCACCAACAACCTGAGAGGCATGAGTTAACTTTGCTTTCAACCTCTCGGCTCATAAAATTTCAGAAAATTTCACAATTGAGTTTTGTGAGCTTTGTGAACCAACTCCAATAAACCACTGTTTAGAATATGTAAAGTTCTATTTATTTTCTTTGTTTTGATCTATGATATAGATGAGTATGGTTTCTTATTGTTTTAAATGACATGCAGTTTATGAAGTCCGCTCACATGAATGTGAAAATTTTGCTAAAAACTGGATAGAACTATATATTAACTTAAGAAAGCAGTGTACAAATATGACTTATGACCGCTTGCTTAATGACTATTCAACCTATCCTCAGAGTTAAAGAGGGTGACATGGTCACATTTCAGGTGCTTGGCAACTGCTTGTCCTTGATGACATAGCAGAGTCCCAGAGGTAGTATTCAGCAGGTTCTGCCCAGTTCTGGAGAACTGGTAGCAGAAATTTTGAGTAGTTCGGAGAACCGACAAATACCACCTCTGACTGGAGATTTTACAGTATCCGTCCCTGCGACGCCCACTAAGCCATGCCCACAGAACTGGTAGTAAAAAAAATTGAATCCCACCATTGCAAAGTCCCATGATCACATTATTACATTTTGTGAGCTTTTTTGCCATTTTTCCAGGAAAAAAAACCCCACCCATTGGATAAGCTGGATTCAGACCTACATCCACTTTATTTTCTTAGTGATCTTGGTGACTTATTAATGACCATGGTAAAAGTAGTCATGAAACTGAATCTGGTCACTCAACTTACGACCACAATTACTAATGATCAAAAGTCGAAGAGTACTAGTACAAAAAGTATATTGAAATACAATTGAAAAGAAAGCACATATCTAATTTAATAGACTAATTGCTGGATGAAAGTTTACTAAATGCGAAAGTGTATCATCATGACAGTTTCCATTATTTGCATAATGACACCATGACAACTTGCCTCCAGAAGTTGTGAATGCTCCAACTGGAAGTTTTTAAAAAGATGTTGGATAACCATTTGTCTGAAGTGGTGTAGGCCTAGACAGGGGGCTGGACTAGAGGACCTCCAAGGTTCCTTCCAACTCTGTTATTTTATTCTATGTGGCTAGATAGAATGGCTTATAATATGCACTTATAGAACCAACTGACCTAGTATTAAATTAATCAGATATGTCTTTGCCATAATAGACTCCAATTCCATCCACTCATGCTTATAAAAGATTTAACATAATTAGCCAACACTGTTTACATTTTGTGTTAACAGCTGTTACCATGTGAAATGTATGCTCTATAATCCAGAATTGTAGTCTTACATTAGGTAAACATGTGTATAAACCAAGGGCTTTTCAAATGCAAGATTTTATTGTCCCTAGGGACTGAAAAATTACTCTGGAGATGATAAAGCTTAGGGTTTTTGTTTTGTTTTTTTGCAAAAGTGAAGTAGCTAATAATCCTTTAGAAAGAAATGGAAATCAAATTGTTGTATACATGCCAGAGGTTTTAGGTGCATTATTGTGGGAAAAAGATTGTCAGGCTAGCAGTTTAGCCATAGTGGTTCAGCAATAGCAAGCATGAGAATAGGGATGTGGTTTTATCTGCTACATGTTATAATAATATTATGCTTGCTTAAGCACAAGATGAATTTGTTTTTACCTTCATGTGACTAATTGTGTAAGATGTAGGAAGGAGCTAATAAAAGAGTGGTCTCAACATGAAGTGGGGGTCACTCATCCCGAGAACCTGGTCTCTGTCTATTTATTTCATGAGTGTCCGGCATCACTACAAGTGGTGACCCGGCGTGATCTGATTACGGTCAGGTGCGTATCCCTCTTCTATATTGCTCACCGGGAAGGTATATGAGCTCTCATCAGTTCTGCTGGACAGAACTGATCACAGTGCAGTATGGGAGGAAAACTCTCTAGGGTGCAGGAACAGCATATCCAGGAATTAGAGAAGTTAGCGGACTCTGTTAAAAGTGTTGGGATTAAGATTCACAGAAAAGACATTAGAAAGTTATTAATATATTTATGGCAACAATTCCCAAGCTACCCCGAGGCAGGTAGACTGCAGGTATCAAGATGGAAGAAAATTGGGAAAGCCATGCATCAAGCGCCCAGGGCTCCAGCAGAGCAGTTGGTGGCGTGGAGAAAATTGATGGAGATTTTAATTACACATGAAAATCCTATGGAATTGACATCTTTAATAGGGAAGAGTTACCCCATATTCTCCTCAAGTAGTTCAGCCAAAGGAGGAGAGTAAATCACGGTGTGGTGGGCTGCCTCAGTCATTAGATCACTCATCAGCACCAGAGTTTCCCCCCTCACCCACTGAACATCAACTCCGACAAATGGAAGGATTGGGGGGAAAAGGATTAGCATCGCCCATCCAGCAAACTATCTTGGAAGGGTTAGAAAAGGGAGAGTTTGGGTTAGAAGATGTGGAAGGATTGGAAGCGTTCCCTGTTCAAGTACAAATGGATGCACAACTGAATCCTCAAAGGCTTTGGAAGCCGGTCCCTTTGAGTGCATTAAAACAGATTAAACAGGCAACTGCCGATTATGGCATACATAGTCATTATACCAAGGCTTTGTTAGAAGCTTTGGGATTGGGAATCTTATGATACCCGCAGATTGGAAGGCTTTATTTAAAATGCTACTTACTCCCTCCCAATATGTAGTATTCGACTTTCACTATAAGCAACAAGCCCTTGCCAGAGGGACAGCACAAATTATTCCAGATCAAATCAGGGCAATTCACTGCAGTAGATCAACAGAAAGATTTGCCTGATGAAGCTTATCCAATTATTATTTTGGCCGTCTTTGTGGCATTAAGTAAAGTGGAAGGAAAAGAAGGAGGAAAGAGTTTTGCTAACATTAAACAACAAAATGGGAAAAATTATGGGACTTTTATCGATAGGTTAAAACTAGCCATTGAGCGACATATTAATAACCCACAAGCCCAAGAGGAGTTGCTTTTGAAACTAGCAGTTGAAAATGCAAATGTGGACTGTAAGCAACTGTTAACACCATTGGTGGCATCCGGGTCAGCATTAGATTTAGCTCAACTTCTAGAGGCAGCTGTGAAAGCAGGTAGTAATGTTTACAATATGGAGTATACTCAAAATGCAGCAGGAGTTCAAGTGCTCCACATCGTGCTTCTGCCTCTAAAAGTCTTAAAAGATCTGTCTCTTTATCTTCTATGCTACCATATGGTTTGTTCCTTAAGATTTAAGCCTTCCCCAATTTAACTGAGAGATTTATTGTGGGAATGATCAGTGTGTGTGTAAACCTCAGAGTTTTATTTTCCTCTGTGTCTTTGTGTGTGGGTATGACGTGTGTGTGTCTAAGACTTTGTGTGTTCTAGAGGTAACTGTTGCAACTGTTAAGTGTCTCTGATCCCTTTGGATATTAATTTTAAATTGTTAAGAATTAAAAACACTGAGAGATTGTCTTCTTCTGGTCTGATCTGGCCAATTGGACCGGATGAGGAAGAGTTAAATTTTCTCTCCTCTCTGTGCTTTTAAGAAAACCCAGGGTTATTAACGAATGTTCTAAGTTCATTTACAAGAAAAGTTTCATCCTTGCATTTACTGTGTGTTTAAATGATTTTATCTGTTCATCCTTTTCCTGAAGCATTTGAATTCAGTTTTTTTCCTTTTCTCATCTGTTGTGTCTCCATTTTGTTGAAACTGATTTATCTGTTTAGTAACTGCAATACTGATGTGTTATTTTTCTTTCTCCTGCAACCATACCTGCAAGCTATCTCCAAACCCCTCTTTAATCCTTTTAAGACAAAACAACGCCACCAAAAAATCTGCACAGCGTGCTGAATTGCTGCTGCAATTTTGGCATTTCAGCTTTTTCTAAAGTCCCAATTAATTTGATTCTTGATAGCTTGTATGTTTCTCAAATTGTTTTAACAATATTTGGCTCATACCTATCGCCATCTATTGAACCTGATTTATTGGCATTATTTTGTACTCTGCAGTCCCTAATTGCAGAACGAAATTGTCCATTTTTTGTTGCTCATATTAGGAGCCACCAACCTTTCCCTGGTGTGCTCCAAGAAGGTAACAATAGGGCAGACGATGCAGCCGCATTTGATCTTGCCTTTACAACCTGTAACACCTTGGGAAAGCCACTCATACTTTCACAAAAATACAAAAGTGCTCATTACACAATTTGGTATTACAGCTGCTGAGGCAGCGGCCATACGGCAACAATGCCCCACTTGTAGTCAGTAGGCTATTGCTATTCCTATGGGTGTCAACCCCAGAGGCATACAGGCCTGCCAAATATGGCACATGGATGTTACCCAATATGCTCCTTTGCCCCTGGAAATATCTACATGTTTCCGTTGATACGTTTTCAGGGTTTATTATGGCCACTCCTCAGAGAGGCGAAGCCTCTAAACATGTGCTCAATCACTGAATTCGAACCTTTGCATCGTTGGGACGCCCAAAAGAGCTAAAACTGATAATGGTCCTGCGTACACAAGCTCTGCCATGTCAGAGTTTTGTAATTATGGCATATTATCCACAAATTTGGAATACCTTACAATAGCCAGGGCCAAGCCTTGGCAGAGCCAACCAGACACTTAAACATGCACTCAATCGAAATTTGAAACAGGGGAAAATCCCCTGGCCTCCCAGCAATACAAAATACCCTGAACCTATGCTTATATACTCTGAATTTTGTTAATCTAACTGCCACCCGCTAACTACCGCTGTAGAGCCATTTTTCCTCTCCCTCTTCTGCAGATTTACCCAAACCACAGGTACTATCGTTGCCTACCTGACCTGACTTGGAAAGGGCCCGCCGATCTCATCACCTGGGGGTGAGGTTATGCAGCCATCCAACTACCTGACAGAGTGCTTTGGGTTCCTATCAGACACACCAGACCCTACCTTGTGAAGTAACCTTGAGCCACAAGCCACAGCATTGAGCGGAGATGTTTCCTGTGCTCCTGTGCCTTCTGGTCTCCTCTGCTGTCCTGCTTGCCGACCCTGTTCCACATGCCTCCTTCAAGCTAGGAACCAAGGAAGTCACCTGGTTGACCTTGTCCATCTGGACCTCTTAGCCCTCTACTATCTCCATCCACTGCCCGTTGCTTGCCCAGTATGCAGCATGAACTGTTCAGGCCCCGTGGAGGTTGCCTAGACCATCTTACACCGTGACTTATTCCAGGTGGACTTGTTGTTTCAATCCTGAAGGCTGTTGTTCGGCTTATCTCTCTTTTTTCAGTACCTATCAACTCGTGACACAGGATAATGTATCAGAACAAAATCTCTTCACCATGAGCAGTGAGGATGAAGATGATGACACCACTGACCAGACCCTTGAAGACATCTCCTTGCACAAAACACCCTTCGCACCCTACGAGGAAGAAGGAGACGACTATCTTTGAAAAAACAAAAACGGAGGAGATGTTGCCATAAAATCATTAATTGCTTTTGTTAGCCATTAAAACTTGTGTGTGCAGGCTTCTGTAAAAGCTGAACCACATACAAGGAAATTAGCAGTGGAGAATGTGGCTGTGCTGTCTGTCTGTTTCAACATATCCTGTTCCAACCACATAACCACAAACTGTAACCTTTTACTTGCTGCTTGCACAAATTTTGCAGCTACATTTATGGACAAATGTACTCATAGTATGCTCTACTAACCCTGCCTATACTCAGGCAAAGCTGCAATTTTAATTGTACTCAGGATTGTGAATGTATACAGCATAACCTGACCTGTACAAAGGGTGATATAATCACAGGAACAAAAACAACATCCTGTAGGCTGACAACAGGAAGTTTCTTAATGCACACATGTGCCAGGTAATAGGAATGATAATCACACAGGCTAATGCTACATGGGCGTGAACAAATTATTGCCTTTGTATTTAGGAGAAGTGTGGTGGCTATGTGGACATAACGCATACCCTGAGATTCCTGGAGGGTGGTTTGGGACATGTGCCTTGGGATGGGTTTCACTGGCAGTTTGGGTGAATCAAAGTTTGCCTAGGGAATTACGACTGCATAACAAGAGAGAAGTTCCATCTTTGGACTCCGGGTTAACTCTGGGAGGGAGTTGGTCTACTCAGTTAGCTAGAGGATTACAACCTAATCTAGGGGCAGCCATGAATTACTGGGATCTACATAAACTT
The DNA here is from genome assembly GCA_009733165.1 of Naja naja. Classification (NCBI taxonomy): domain Eukaryota; kingdom Metazoa; phylum Chordata; class Lepidosauria; order Squamata; family Elapidae; genus Naja; species Naja naja. The sequence continues at coordinate 130,625,443 of CM019151.1, read as the reverse complement.
AACAATTGGACAACTCATATGTTCAATTTTACAATAAAAACCCTTAAAGCCATCAATCAAGAAATACAAGAGATTAGAACAGTCGTATTGCAAAATAGATATGCTTTGGATTATCTTTTGGCCGCTAAAGGAGGGGTTTGTGCATTGCTAGGTGCTATGTGTTGTACTTATATCCATGACAACGGCCCCAATATCACTCATACTATTCAGCATATGGAGGATATGATAAAACATAATCCGCTGGTGGCTCATGGGGAAAATGCTATGGACATATGGGGAGCCTTGTGGTCATGGCTACCTAGCGGGTGGATAGCAGGATTTGTAAAAATATTGATCCTAATAGCTGGATTGTTAGTAGGGGTATGTTGTTGCCTGCAATGTTTTCCAAATTTAATAAGTATGGTAGCTACTTGTTTCAAGAAAAGTTTAAAGAAACCGGCTTTGCAGAAAAGACTTTACCAAGATATCAATATGTCCGAGGATGTTTATGTGGAACCCCGTAAAGCATTGCAAGTCAGTGAGGAGGAGGACAGACGGTCCACAGTGGTGCTGGAGGAAAATGAAGAATATTTAGATTTAACCGTTCTGCAGTAATAAATAAAAAAGGGGGAGATGTGGGAAAAAGATTGTCAGGCTAGCAGTTTAGCCATAGTGGTTCAGCAATAGCAAGCATGAGAATAGGGATGTGGTTTTATCTGCTACATGTTATAATAATATTATGCTTGCTTAAGCACAAGATGAATTTGTTTTACCTTCATGTGACTAATTGTGTAAGATGTAGGAAGGAGCTAATAAAAGTGGTCTCAACATGAAGTGGGGTCACTCATCCCGAGAACCTGGTCTCTGTCTATTTATTTCATGAGTGTCCGGCATCACTACACATTATTTTTCATCTTTAGCATAAAACATGTTACCATTTAGCCTATCTCCAAGAGACTCAAATTTTATCTCGTCACCTGGCACCTTATTTTAATCTCTTCCCACTTTAGGCAATGCCTTTACAAAAGAGGAAAGATTGAACTGTGTCATAATATAAAATGCACGCAACTACAGTTTCTTCATCTAACTCTGTTTGTATATGCTGATGCTATGTATCTCAAAAAAAGGAAGCTTTTATCAGTCTTTTTTTTCTGGTTAAAGAACACTACTATACAATAGGGAGGAAGGACATTGCGATATTTAGAAGGAAGGTTACCAGCTCTTTTGGAGATATATGTTTCTATTCTGTAAATTCACCCAGCGATTTCTGCATATCAAGGCACTGGATCTGCTTTTTTACTTTTTGGGGGAGGCGGAAATCAGATTCCACCGTATAACAACCGGTTCAGTGATCACGCTCTCCACATTTTTAAAAAAACCAATACTTATCTTCAACTGCACCTTCTGTGACTCAAATAACTGAGGAGTGGCAAACCTCTCTGCTGCACAAATCAGCTCTGCTCAAAACAAAGGAAATAAAGTTCAGGAAATAGTAGGAACGGGAGGTGGGTCCACATACTCATCGTAGCGAACCGGTTTGGAGCCAGCTGATCATTGGAACAAAGGCTTTGCCCGAACTGGTCCAAACAGATAGAATCCCACTCCCAGGGAAATGTCTTTGCCTTTTTTTTAATTCAGTTTTTTTTTCTGACCAGTGACAATGTTGATGCCACGGGGTTGAAACAAAACAGCTACAAATTTCAACGAAGTGGTGTTAATGGCTTGGTGATAAGCAAGCCTTGGTGGTGCAGTGATTAGAATGCTGTACTGCAGGCCACTTCTGCTATTGGCTGTTCAAATCCCACCAGGCTCAAGGTTGACTCAGCCTTCCATCCTTCTGAGATGCATAAAATGAGGATCCAGATTTTGGGGGGCAATATGCTGATTCTGTAAAACCACTTAGAAAGGGCTGTAAAGCACTATAAAGCAGCATATAAGTCTAAGTGCTATTACTATTACTATTATTATTATTATTATTATTATTATTATTATTATTATTATTTTATTAGACTTGTATGCGCCCCTCTCCCTAAGGACTCAGAGGCCGAACAATAAAACCCAATACATTACAATAAAAAAAACATTAAACCAATACAAGCCTAATCAATCACTATAAGAATTGAAAAATTAAAACAAGTAAAAATCAATCCACACCCCCGAAGTCCGTCCAGACTGTTGAAACGACCAGGTCTTCGGGTCCCGGTGGAAGGAGCGGAGATCAGGGACCAAACGGAGGTCCACGGGGAGTTGGGTCCATAGGGTGGGTGCTCCCACAGAAAAAAAGAAGAAAGCTTTTTGTTTCAGAAAAAGACCCATTGGAATACTACAAGAGCCACGGCGGTGCAGTGGTTAGAATGCTATGCTAACTCAGTTCACACTGCCAGAAGTTTGATTCCTTCAATCGTAACAAGCTCAAGGTTGACTCAGCCTTCCATCCTTCCGAGGCTGGTAAAATGAGGACCCATATTGTTGGAAGAAATATCCTGATTCTGTAAATTGCTTAGAGAGGGCTATAAAGTGCTAGTGCTACAGTTCCTTAATACAGTTGCACAAACTATTGGCATATTGTTTTTTTACATAACACTGTGAAATGAAGAAATCACAGAAAGTTTCTCCAGTCTGATATTCTGCAGATGTGATAAATTAAAGGTTAATTGGGAATTATGAGAGGAGTAAATCCTGGAAGGTATAAAATTAGGATAGAATTTGGATGGTCAACCTAGAATTGGGAAAGTCTTGATTTTGATTCCAATTTGGTTCATTGAATAATCTTGGAACCATCACAAAAAGTCTGTTTCGCTTAACAAAACTGTTTCATGATGTAAAGGAATGAGAGAACAAAATGTGTCTTTTGACCTTCTTGAAGGAAGAAAGAGTGGGAAAATGTGAGCAATGCTTGTCTTTGGAGATTCTCAATCATCCAGGTCATGGTTGTCCCAAAGGTACCTTTTCCAAAATGCAACTATATCTTTATTTTTACTTTGAAAATATTTTGCTTCTCAGCCAAGAATCTTTTTGGATGAGAAGCAAAACATTTCAAAGAAAAAAACTCAAGAAAGCCTACGTGCCTTTTGGAAAAAAAACACCTTTAGGATAAATAATACTTAGTGTTTTGTCAAAGAATCATAATTTACAGAAACATAGAATCAATGTAATCACAATATTAAATATTAGATATGTAATATTAAGTTTTTACAGGGTTACTCTCAGATAATCATGTAACTTTAGTGCCAAACCAGTCAAAGTTATTATTTCAGACATTTGAAATCAATATAATTTGTATCTAAAATTCTACAATATCTATAGAGTGTAGAGGCAGTTTAAACTATCATGTCATATGAAGATGCTCATCATGGTGTTCCATTTTGGGTGAGCAACGTTATGCAAAACATAGAAACAAATTACAAAATAGTGAATTAAAGAAGTTAAAAGCATGAAATAAAATCGATGCTAAGAAATTTCAAAATTTCCCTACCAGTGCAGTGGAAAAGACACAGAGAAACTACATGGCATCCATCATCAGCAATTCAGTCATGTTATCAACCAGGATATTGTCACTGATAGTATGTCACTTTCTATACTTTACACTACAAGTGAGTTTTGCCTAGAAATTATTCAGTTTTTTCTGATGATACATGGCTTTTCCCTCCTGGATTTACAGCATTACTGGCTTTTTGATTCTTAAAGAACATTACAGATTGTCCACAATTCTTTTGTTTTGCTTTGTGTAATTGATGTAACTGGTACTTTGACTAAAGGAGCTGAAAAATGATTATTGAAAAAGAAAAAGTACATTGTAATGTAAAGTTGATTTTCCTCAAATCAAATTAATTTTCATTTGTTATTCTATTTGTTATTTTGTTACTCTACACCCATATCTGTTTCTAAGAATTGAAGGTTGAAGGAATAATTGGTTTTTTTTTTAAACCAACAATTTCATATTTTGATAAGTTACTATTAATGATGGGGAAATTGGTGGAGTCTCTAGATGATGGTACCTAATGGAGGAAAGTATAAAACTGCACTAACAGGTGGTTTGGCACAGAGAAGAAAGAGATTACTGCTGCTCACTTCTGTTACTATGAAAGAATATGAATCAATCTAGTCAGTTGGCAGCAGAAAGGGAGCTGTGGGGGAACAAAGACAGCTGGCTTGCCTGCAGTGCCCTCTCTTGTCCATAGCTGAGGGGCAAGCAGATCAAAGGAGTAGGCAAAGAGAGCTACCACATCTGCCCCACAGCCAGGGCTTCAAAAAGAGTCTCAAGGGGAAAGCCAAAAACTGTGCAAATTATTCTACTGATTGTCAACACTGACAATCAACATAAGGATTAAGAGATACAGTGTTCTGCTTTGTACTAAGGTGAGATGGGTACAATTGGAGCCCAAACAGCAGTGAAATAATGTCAATGCTTGGGAATAAAAATAGTGTTTCAGTTCACCACTAGATAGAAAGGACAGATCATCCCATGTATAAATTCTAATTCCTTCTCAAACTACTAGCTCTTATTGTATGAAAAAAAAGATTGCTCCAATACTTTGGAACAGCTGTTATTATTCCTCTTGATTATTAGTAGAGCTTAATTTAAATTTCTCATGAGGCAGTTTTCTGAAAAAAATATTTTAACTATGCTAGAAAAGAAAAAAAAAGTCCTTTGTGGAGTTCTTTCCAGACATTTTCCACCATTTATCTTGTGTTCACCAGTTTCCCCACAATAAGTCTACTGTATGTACAAAAAGCAAAAACAAATTTCAGCAAGATGGATGCCATTTGCA